>OY726517.1:8997985-10197985 GCA_963383655.1 Bathymodiolus septemdierum
CAAAGGCTCGCTTTACTACCTGTTTCTAAAGAGAGTATGAATAAATTATTTATCTTTTCGACAATGTATATATATTGTCTATTTAATATTAGTATTGCCATCATGTTCGGTATTGTCTTAAACAAAAGTCTTTTACTTTTTTGTGTATTTTCGTTCATTTCTTGTTAAATACCTGTTTTTTGTTTTACATGTAATAAATAGCATCTTAGAGCATCAATTAATTTAAATGTGTATTTCTAAATTGAATTAAATTTTTTATCTATAAATAAAATTTAAATATTTAATTTTAAATTAAATTAAAATGCTTAATTGTATATTGAAAATAGCTATTTAATTGTGAATTAAAATTAAATGTTTAATCAGAAATTTGATTTGTAAATCTTCTAGTAATCCTTTGATTATAGAAAATTCCTTTTATTTAACTACGTTTTGTCCCAAATAAAATGAAAAAATAATATACTGTTTATAATTAAATACATATTGTTAAAAGAGAGGAGAAATATATAATTATGTACACTTGTTGTGATCTGTTTTATTTTGTGTTCAATGATTTGATGTGGGAGGTCGTTGTTCATTTTGTTGATATTTGTGGAATTGTTGCCCATCACTTTTCTTAATATAAATTCTATATATTTTTACAAGCCATGTTAAAGTAATATGAACGGCCAATATCGTGTAATTTTTGGATTAAATATTTTCACTTAATATGTCACTTAATTTTAACTAAAATCAACTGCATAACATTAAATATCCGCTCAAAAGCAGATTTTAAGAACAAATCGCAAAATATTTGACAGCAGATAATTCTGTTTTCCAGTACAGTAAATGATATGCGCGTGACACAAGGTTTGAACTCTTTCGGGGAGATTATTGCTCATGCGCAATGTTCAGTTGATGAAAAAAATAAAATATTCTGTATGTACCACATAAGAATAATTGCAAAAAAAAATATTGGTTCACACGACATGAAACAGACATATTCCTCAATAATCATTGTCAGGAATGTGTGCGTGCTTACCTCAGCATCCATGATTGTTTATCTTTTCTTCACGAGGTCATGATCGGCAATCATCGGACCAAAACTTTTCTTCACGAGGTTATGATCAGTAATCATCGGAACAAAACAACCGAAAGTTAATCAGTCTCCACAATAATGGTGAAGTCGATAAACATGCACACGGATTTGTAGATTTTTAGTTGTTGGGAATATATTCCGACTTGAAACATACATGAATAGCTTAGTAAAGGTACCGCCGTAATCCAGATTGAATTTTCAGGGGAAAATTTTCTTCACCCAAAACTGGTGTAATATTACTTTAAAGTATAATCCAAAACGTAAAGAAATGTGTATTAGTCTGAAGTAATTGTTTACACAATAACATACAAACAGGTGACAAAAAGGAAGTTTCCGATTTTCTTCATTCCCTGTTCTTATTTAATTTACAAATATTATTGTATATATATTTATTCTCATGGCCAAATTACATGGTAGAGAGATAAATATCAAAATACAAATATATTTACATCAGTTTCCGAAAGAAAGTAAACAAATCAATAGCTATCTAAGGACATACTGTACTGTTAACTATTCTAATGCATTTACATAATTTACTTAATTCAACCACATAATTTGAACACATCCAGGCACAATATTTTACAGGATTTGGGCTACGAATATATTTTTGAGGAATCAACCTTGCTCTGCCATGAATAAATTCAATGCATTCGAATAAATAATGATACTCGTCTCCCAACTCCATACCTTGACACAAATTACATACTCTATTCTCTCGATTTATATTTTACCACCGGCCTATTTCAATGGGTAGTCTGTGATTAGAGGTACGGAAACGACAAAGTAAGAATAAGTCATCATCCTTCAAAATTTCCAAGTAATTTTCAAAAGATACCCCCTTTTTGCATAATCTATAATTCAAAGCCTTGGGTGACTTATCTACAGATTCAAGAAATATTCATATACACGCATGCGCTATCAAATAATGTTGTAATTTATTGTACATAGGAGATAACTTCATTTAAGTTTGTTAATTTTGTGCTTTATTATTTTTGCACATTTGAGGAAATAAAGAATGAAGCTGAAACAATTCACTCTTGAAAATATAGCACAAATATGTTACATTAATTATTTTTTTGATATTTGTTATACTTTAAGAAACCCGTAAATAGATTAATAATCTTCATTTACAGTTCATTAAATAAGTGTTAGTTAGTATATAACTCAGCTTTAACATACTATTTATAATAGCCTCCTGTCTGTACATACATTGTAAATAGTTTTGTTATGTTATTATTATTTAGTTAATGTTCTCTGTAGCAATGAATTTGGCTGTATGAGAATAAAGATATATATAATATTTTCAATGTCCTAATACGGTGTGAAGAAGGTTATTAACTAGCCGATCGTAAATATATTGAGAAAAAGGGAGGTAATTTGTTATATAAATAAACTGCTCTATCCCGGCTAACGGAACACGAGTCATTTTAACATATCAACATATTTGAAAATGGTAGCAGTTAGAAGGTGATTTGATGTGTAAACAGGTTGGGTAGTCCCTACCACATGATTTCTAAATTGTACATTGTATAACCATGGGAACGAGCGGACTTTATAAAGTACATACCTGAATATATGATAGACATAGAACAATAAATATATCTGTTACTTCCATATCCTATATGATAATATCTTCATCAGAATCATTGTTTCGTTGTTTAAATGTTTAATCCCGTCTTCATTTCAAGACACTTTTAAAATGAACTATTTTATTTTCCACTTGAATATATTCCTGGCGAAATTAAACTTCTAGTAATTCCTACATATATGTACATAGATATATATATATAAGTATGTATATAATCGTGACAAAAACCTAATAGTATTATAGTATAAACATTAGTGAATAGTGAATATGAGCAAGGCGTAGCTACCCTACAATGATCAAAAGCTCATTTAAAAATGTCGGTTCAACTGTATCTACCTGGTGAAATCAATAAATCAATCGATAAGCTTTTGTATTGGATAGATACGTCCCAACACGACAAAGGCTTATTTAAGTCATTTAAATATCATAATTTGAGTCTCATGTCGGATTTTCAAATTTATATACCTGGACATCTACCTGTGTTTTACCTGCAGAAAAGTGCAAGGTGTGATAATCATAATCATGCATTGATTTACTTATTCATGAAATAATCATCAGTATTGATAAAACTAGACAGCATAATTGATGATTGAAAACAGAATTGGAGAAATAAATCACTTCATCATCGACATTACTATATATGCTCTAGAGTTCAATTAAGGTCATACATCATTTAGACACGGAGGGATAATACCCTCAGTATACAATGGAATGACAGAGATATATAACTAACCCAACATTAACCAGTTTTATTTAAAGTAATCATGGGAATTGATTGGAAGGAGTATATAAAACAAGATAAATAACATTAACAACACCGTGATATATAATATAGCATATTGGAGCACCTCATAAAAGGAGTTTATGAAACAAAAAAATCTAAATCAAGAACAAACCATAACACTCTCTTCTGTGATAATACAGATTGTAACACCTCATGCAAAGAGTTTATGAAACGAGACAAAAAATGAACAAACTGTAACACAATGATCGCTAATAAAACATATATATTTGTCTGGTCTGTTTCTGACTACACGGGAGTAACGGATACATTTGTCTTGTTCTGTTCCTGACTACACTGGAGTACGGATACATTTGTCTGGTCTGTTTCTGACTACACGGGAGTAACGGATACATTTGTCTTGTTCTGTTCCTGACTACACTGGAGTACGGATACATTTCTCTGGTCTGTTTCTGACTACATTGGAGTACGGATACATTTGTCTTTTCCTGTTCCTGACTACACTGGAGTACGGCTACATTTGTCTTGTACTGTTCCTGACTACACCGGAGTACGGACACATTTGTCTTTTCCTGTTCCTGACTACACTGGAGTACGGATATATTTCTCTTGTATGTTACTGACTACATTGGAGTACGGTTACATGTGTCTTGTAATGTTCGTGACTACACTAGAGTACAGATACATTTTTCTTGTATGTTACTGACTACATTGGAGTACGGATACATGTGTCTGGTACTGTTCCTGACTACACTGGAGTAGGGATATATTTCTCTTGCATGTTACTGACTACATTGGAGTACGGATACATGTGTCTTGTACTGTTCCTGACTACACTGGAGTACGGATATATTTCTCTTGTTTGTTACTGACTACATTGGAGTACGGATACATGTGTCTTGTCGTGTTCGTGACTACAATAGAGTACGGATACATTTATCTTGTCTACTCATGATTACACCGGAGTCCTGATACATTTGACTTGTGTGTCATTGACTACACTGGAGTACGGATACATTTATCTTGTCCTGTACATGACTACACTGGAGTCCGGATACATTTGTTTTGTCCTGTTCCTGACTACACTGGAGTACGGATACATTTGTCTTGTCTGTTCCTGACTACACTGGAGTACGGATACATTTGTCTTGTACTGTTCCTGACTACACCGGAGTACGGATGCATTTGTCTTGTCCTGTTCCTGACTACACCGGAGTACGGATGCATTTGTCTTGTCCTGTTCCTGACTACACTGGAGTACGGACACATTTGTCTTGTTCTGTTCCTGACTACACCGGAGTACGGACACATTTGTCTTGTCCTGTTCCTGACTACACTGGAGTACGGACACATTTGTCTTGTTCTGTTCCTGACTACACCGGAGTACGGATACATTTGTCTTGTCCTGTTCCTGACTACACCGGAGTACGGATACATTTGTCTTGTACTGTTCCTGACTACACTGGAGTACGGATACATTTGTCTTGACTGTTCCTGACTACACTGGAGTACGGATACATTTGTCTTGTACTGTTCCTAACTACACTGGAGTACGGATACATTTGTCTTGTACTGTTCCTGACTACACCGGAGTACGGATACATTTGTCTTGACTGTTCCTGACTACACCGGAGTACGGATACATTTGTCTTGTTCTGTTCCTGACTACACTGGAGTACGGACACATTTGTCTTGTACTGTTCCTAACTACACTGGAGTACGGATACATTTGTCTTGTACTGTTCCTGACTACACTGGAGTACGGATACATTTGTCTTGACTGTTCCTGACTACACCGGAGTACGGATACATTTGTCTTGACTGTTCCTGACTACACTGTAGTACGGACACATTTGTCTTGTCCTGTTCGTGAATACACTGGAGTAAGGATACATTTGTCTTGCTCTGTTCCTAACTACACTGGAGTACGGATACATTTGTCTTGTACTGTTCCTGACTACACCGGAGTACGGATACATTTGTCTTGTACTGTTCCTGACTACACCGGAGTACGGATACATTTGTCTTGTCCTGTTCCTAACTACACTGGAGTACGGATACATTTGTCTTGTACTGTTCCTGACTACACTGTAGTACGGACACATTTGTCTTGTCCTGTTCGTGAATACACTGGAGTAAGGATACATTTGTCTTGCTCTGTTCCTAACTACACTGGAGTACGGATACATTTGTCTTGTACTGTTCCTAACTACACTGGAGTACGGATACATTTGTCTTGTACTGTTCCTGACTACACCGGAGTACGGATACATTTGTCTTGTACTGTTCCTGACTACACCGGAGTACGGATACATTTGTCTTGTACTGTTCCTGACTACACCGGAGTACGGATACATTTGTCTTGTACTGTTCCTAACTACACTGGAGTACGGATACATTTGTCTTGTACTGTTCCTGACTACACCGGAGTACGGATACATTTGTCTTGTACTGTTCCTGACTACACCGGAGTACGGATACATTTGTCTTGTACTGTTCCTGACTACACTGGAGTACGGATACATTTGTCTTGTACTGTTCCTAACTACACTGGAGTACGGATACATTTGTCTTGTACTGTTCCTGACTACACTGGAGTACGGATACATTTGTCTTGTACTGTTCCTAACTACACCGGAGTACGGATACATTTGTCTTGTACTGTTCCTAACTACACCGGAGTACGGATACATTTGTCTTGTACTGTTCCTAACTACACCGGAGTACGGATACATTTGTCTTGTACTGTTCCTGACTACACTGGAGTACGGATACATTTGTCTTGTACTGTTCCTAACTACACTGGAGTACGGATACATTTGTCTTGTACTGTTCCTGACTACACCGGAGTACGGATACATTTGTCTTGTACTGTTCCTGACTACACCGGAGTACGGATACATTTGTCTTGTACTGTTCCTGACTACACCGGAGTACGGATACATTTGTCTTGACTGTTCCTGACTACATTGGAGTACGGATACATGTGTCTTGTATGTTACTGACTACACTGGAGTACGGATATATTTCTCTTGTATGTTACTGACTACATTGGAGTACGGATACATGTGTCTAGTACTGTTCCTGACTACAATGGAGTACGGATATATTTCTCTTGTATGTTACTGACTACATTGGAGTACAGATGCATGTGTCTTGTCGTGTTCGTGACTACACTAGAGTACAGATACATTTGTCTTGTATGTTACTGACTACATTGGAGTACGGATACATGTGGCTCGTACTGTTCCTGACTACACTGGAATAGGGATATATTTCTCTTGTATGTTATTGACTACATTGGAGTACGGATACATGTGTCTTGTACTGTTCCTGACTACACTGGAGTACGGATATATTTCTCTTGTATGTTACTGACTACATTGGAGTACGGATACATGTGTCTTGTCGTGTTCGTGACTACAATAGAGTACGGATACATTTATCTTGTCTGCTCCTGATTACACCGGAGTCCTGATACATTTTTCTTGTGTGTCATTGACTACACTGGAGTACGGATACATTTATCTTGTCCTGTACATGACTACACTGGAGTCCGGATACATTTGTTTTGTCCTGTTCCTGACTACACTGGAGTACGGATACATTTATCTTGTTCTGTACATGACTACACCGGAGTCCGGATATACCTGTCTTGTTCTGTTGCTGATTACACTGGAGTACGGATACATTTGTGTTGTTCTATTCCTGACTACACTGGAGTACGGATACATTTGTCTTGTATGTTACTGACTACACTGGAGTACGGATACATTTGTCTTGTTCTGTTCCTGACTACACTGTAGCAAGGACACATTCGTCTTGTTCTGTTCCTGACTACACTGGAGTAGGGATACATTTATCTTGTCCTGTTCGTGCTACACGGGGTACGGATACATTTGTCTTGTATGTTACTCACTACACTGGAGTACGGATATATTTTTCTTGTATGTTACTGACTACACTGGAGGAGGGATACATTTGTCTTGTATGTTACTGACTACACTGGAGTATGGATACATTTTTCTCACTTTTGAGACCGACCAGTACCAATTTTTAGCCATGTGAGATTTTCCTATCTTGCACTAGTGCAAGACAAAAAAATCACGTGCGTTTTACCGGCAAATGCACGCTCTACAGTTTATGTCGACTGTCCCCCAATATCTCTATGCTTTTCCTTTTTAAAATAAACAATTAACCACGATTCTACTACATAAGTATTTTTAAATTCATTTATGTATTATATTCTGCTAGCTAACGTGCACCTTTCACGGTGTTTGATTCTTTTTTCAGGCTCTCTTCCAGTCAATGTTTGTTCACTTTGAGTAAATAATAGAGTGCTCTCCTTTGTTAGTAACTAACGTAAAGAAAGAAATTACCTCCCTTTGACCAAATTCAAATATTTTTATACGGGTATTTATCTCTGTTGTAGTAACATTTATAATATATTTATTAAATACATTGTACTTTATGATGAAATACATTTGAAATACTGCCGACATACGGTTGCATATGGATAAAACGAATATTTACTTCAGCAATGGAAAAATAAATTGCTGGAAAACGCTCGATGGGATGTAAACAAAAACAATTAGGTGTTTAGTGAGAAATAAAATCAAACACCGGACAAAGTACAAGATAGGGAAATCTCCGACACCCGTGGTACGGATACATTTGTCTTGTATGTTACTGACTACACTGGAGTACGGATACATTTGTCTTGTTCTGTCCCTGACTACACTGGAGTACGGATACATTTGTCTTGTATGTTACTGACTACACTGAAGTACGATATATTTGTCTTGTGTGTTACTGACTACACTGGAGTACGGATATATTTGTCTTGTATGTTACTGACTACACTGGAGTACGGTTACATTTGTCTTGTATGTTACTGACTACACTGGAGTACGGATACATTTGTCTTGTATGCTACTGACTACACTGGAGTACGGATACATTTGTCTTGTATGTTACTGACTACACTGGAGTATGGATACATTTGTCTTGTATGTTACTGACTACACTGGAGTACGGATACATTTGTCTTGTATGTTACTGACTACACTGGAGTACGGATACATTTGTCTTGTATGTTACTGACTACACTGGAGTACGGTTACATTTGTCTTGTATGTTACTGACTACACTGGAGTACGGATACATTTGTCTTGTGTGTTACTTACTACACTGGAGTACGGATACATTTTTTTTTGTTACTGACTACACTGGAGGACGGATATATTTGTCTTGTATGTTACTGACTACACTGGAGTACGGATACATTTGTCTTATTCTGTTCTTGACTACACTGGAGTACGGATACATTTGTCTTGTATGTTACTGACTACTCTGGAGTACGGATACATTTGTCTTGTATGTTACTGACTACACTGGAGTACGGATACATTTGTCTTGTATGTTACTGAATACACTGGAGTACGAATACATTTGTCTTGTTCTGGTCCTGACTACACTGGAGTACGGATACACTTGTCTTGTATGTTTCTGACTACACTGGAGTACGGATATATTTGTCTTGTATGTTACTGACTATACACTGGAGTACGGATACATTTGTCTTGTATGTTTCTTCCTACACTGGAGTACGGATATATTTGTCTTGTACTCTTCCTGACTACACGGAGTACGATATATTTATCTTGTATGCTACTGACTACACTGAAGTACGGATGCATCTGTATTGTATGTTACTGACTACACTGGAGTACGGATACATTTGTCTTGTATGTTGCTGACTACACTGGAGTACGGATATATTTGTCTTGTATGTTACTGACTACACTGGAGTACGGATACATTTGTCTTGTATGTTACTGACTATACTGGAGTACGGATACATTTATCTTGTTCTGTACATGACTACACCGGAGTCCGGATATGCTTGTCTTGTTCTGTTCCTGATTACACTGGAGTAAGGATACATTTGTGTTGTTCTATTCCTGACTACACTGGAGTACGGATACATTTGTCTTGTATGTTACTGACTACACTGGAGTACAGATACATTTGTCTTGTTCTGTTCCTGACTACGCTGTAGAAGGGACACATTTGTCTTGTTCTGTTCCTGACTACACTGGAATAGGGATACATTTGTCTTGTCCTGTTCGTGCTATACGGGGTACGGATACATTTGTCTTGTATGTTACTGACTACACTGGAGTACGCATACATTTGTCTTGTGTGTTACTGACTACACTGGAGTACGGATACATTTGTTTTGTATGTTACTGACTACACTGGAGTACGGATACATTTGTCTTGTATGTTACTGACAACACTGGAGTACGAATACATTTGTCTTGTAAGTTACTGACTACACTGGAGGACGGATACATTTTTCTTGTATGTTACTGACTACACTGGAGTACGGATACATTTGTCTTTTATGTTACTGACTACACTGGAGGACGGATACATTTGTCTTGTTCTGTTGATGACTACACTGGAGTACCGATACATTTGTCTTGTATGTTACTGTCTACACTGAAGTACGGATACATTTGTCTTGTTCTGTTCGTGACTACACTGAAGTACGTACACATTTGTTTTGTTCTGTTCCTGACTACACGGAGTACGGATACATTTGTCTTGTATGTTATTGACTACACTGCAGTACGGATATATTTGTCTTGTATGCTACTGACTACACTGAAGTACGGACACATTTGTCTTGTTCTGTTCCTGACTACAGGGAGTACGGATACATTTGTCTTGTATGTTTCTGACTACACTGGAGTACGGATATATTTGTCTTGTATGTTACTGACTATACACTGGAGTAGGATACATTTGTCTTGTATGCTACTGACTACACTGAAGTACGGATACATTTTTCTTGCATGTTACTGACTACACTGGAGTACGAATACATTTGGCTTGTATGTTACTGACTACACTGGAGTACGGATATATTTGTCTTGTATGTTACTGACTACACTGGAGTACGGATACATTTGTCTTGTATGTTACTGACTACACTGAAGTACGGACACATTTGTCTTGTTCTGTTCCTGCCTACACTGGAGTATGGATACATTTGCTTTGTATGTTACTGACTACACTGGAGTACGGATATATTTGTCTTGTATGTTACTGACTACTCTGGAGTACGCATACATTTGTCTTGACTACTGACTACACTGAAGTACGGGTACATTTGTCTTGTATGTTACTGACTACACTGGAGTACGGATACATTTGTCTTGTATGTTACTGACTACACTGGAGTATGGATACATTTGTCCTGTATGCTACTGAATACACTGAAGTACGGATACATTTGTCTTGTATTTTCCTGACTACACTGGAGGACGGATACATTTGTCTTGTGTGCTACTGACTACACTGAAGTACGGATACATTTTTCTTGTATACTACTGACTACACTGAAGTACGGGTACATTTTTCTTGTATGTTACTAACTACACTGGAGTACGGATACATTTGTCTTGTATGTTACTGACTACACTGAAGTACGGACACATTTGTCTTGTTCTGTTCCTGCCTACACCGGAGTATGGATACATTTGCTTTGTATGTTACTGACTACACTGGAGTACGGATATATTTGTCTTGTATGTTACTGACTACACTGGAGTACGCATACATTTGTCTTGTATACTAGTGACTACACTGAAGTACGGGTACATTTGTCTTGTATGTTACTGACTACACTGGAGTATGGATACATTTGTCTTGTATGTTACTGACTACACTGGAGTATGGATACATTTGTCCTGTATGCTACTGAATACACTGAAGAACGGATACATTTGTCTTGTATTTTCCTGACTACACTGGAGGACGGATACATTTGTCTTGTGTGCTACTGACTACACTGGAGTACGGATACATTTGTTTTATGTTACTGACTACACTGGAGTACGGATATATTTGTCTTGTATGTTACTGACTACACTGGAGTACGGATACATTTGTCTTATTCTGTTCTTGATTACACTGGAGTACGGATACATTTGTCTTATTCTGTTCTTGACCACACTGGAGTACGGATACATTTTTCTTATTCTGTTCTTGACTACACTGGAGTACGGATACATTTGTCTTGTATGTTACTGACTACACTGGAGTACGGATACATTTGTCTTAATGTTACTGATTACACTGGATTACGGATACATTTGTCTTGTATGTTACTGACTACACTGGAGTACGGATACATTTGTCTTGTTCTGTTCCTGACTACACTGGAGTACGGATACATTTGTCTTGTATGTTACTGACTACACTGGAGTACGGATACATTTGTCTTGTATGTTACTGACTATACTGGAGTACGGATACATTTATCTTGTTCTGTACATGACTACACCGGAGTCCGGATATGCTTGTCTTGTTCTGTTCCTGATTACACTGGAGTAAGGATACATTTGTGTTGTTCTATTCCTGACTACACTGGAGTACGGATACATTTGTCTTGTATGTTACTGACTACACTGGAGTACAGATACATTTGTCTTGTTCTGTTCCTGACTACACTGTAGAAGGGACACATTTTTCTTGTTCTGTTCCTGACTACACTGGAATAGGGATACATTTGTCTTGTCCTGTTCGTGCTATACGGGGTACGGATACATTTGTCTTGTATGTTACTGACTACACTGGAGTACGGATACATTTGTCTTGTGTGTTACTGACTACACTGGAGTACGGATACATTTGTTTTGTATGTTACTGACTACACTGGAGTACGGATACATTTGTCTTGTATGTTACTGACAACACTGGAGTACGAATACATTTGTCTTGTAAGTTACTGACTACACTGGAGGACGGATACATTTTTCTTGTATGTTACTGACTACACTGGAGTACGGATACATTTGTCTTGTATGTTACTGTCTACACTGAAGTACGGATACATTTGTCTTGTTCTGTTCGTGACTACACTGAAGTACGTACACATTTGTTTTGTTCTGTTCCTGACTACACGGAGTACGGATACATTTGTGTTGTATGTTATTGACTACACTGCAGTACGGATATATTTGTCTTGTATGCTACTGACTACACTGAAGTACGGACACATTTGTCTTGTTCTGTTCCTGACTACAGGGAGTACGGATACATTTGTCTTGTATGTTTCTGACTACACTGGAGTACGGATATATTTGTCTTGTATGTTACTGACTATACACTGGAGTAGGATACATTTGTCTTGTATGCTACTGACTACACTGAAGTACGGATACATTTTTCTTGCATGTTACTGACTACACTGGAGTACGAATACATTTGGCTTGTATGTTACTGACTACACTGGAGTACGGATATATTTGTCTTGTATGTTACTGACTACTCTGGAGTACGGATACATTTGTCTTGTATGTTACTGACTACACTGAAGTACGGACACATTTGTCTTGTTCTGTTCCTGCCTACACTGGAGTATGGATACATTTGCTTTGTATGTTACTGACTACACTGGAGTACGGATATATTTGTCTTGTATGTTACTGACTACTCTGGAGTACGCATACATTTGTCTTGACTACTGACTACACTGAAGTACGGGTACATTTGTCTTGTATGTTACTGACTACACTGGAGTACGGATACATTTGTCTTGTATGTTACTGACTACACTGGAGTATGGATACATTTGTCCTGTATGCTACTGAATACACTGAAGTACGGATACATTTGTCTTGTATTTTCCTGACTACACTGGAGGACGGATACATTTGTCTTGTGTGCTACTGACTACACTGAAGTACGGATACATTTTTCTTGTATGTTACTGACTACACTGGAGTACGAATACATTTGGCTTGTATGTTACTGACTACACTGGAGTACGGATATATTTGTCTTGTATGTTACTGACTACACTGGAGTACGGATACATTTTTCTTGTATATTACTGACTACACTGAAGTACGGACACATTTGTCTTGTTCTGTTCCTGCCTACACTGGAGTATGGATACATTTGCTTTGTATGTTACTGACTACACTGGAGTACGGATATATTTGTCTTGTATGTTACTGACTACACTGGAGTACGCATACATTTTTCTTGTATACTACTGACTACACTGAAGTACGGGTACATTTTTCTTGTATGTTACTAACTACACTGGAGTATGGATACATTTGTCTTGTATGTTACTGACTACACTGAAGTACGGACACATTTGTCTTGTTCTGTTCCTGCCTACACCGGAGTATGGATACATTTGCTTTGTATGTTACTGACTACACTGGAGTACGGATATATTTGTCTTGTATGTTACTGACTACACTGGAGTACGCATACATTTGTCTTGTATACTAGTGACTACACTGAAGTACGGGTACATTTGTCTTGTATATTACTGACTACACTGGAGTACGGTTACATTTGTCTTGTATGTTACTGAATACACTGGAGTACGGATACATTTGTCTTGTATGTTACTGACTACACTAGAGTACGAATATATTTGTCTTGTATGTTACTGACTACACTGGAGTACGGATACATTTGTCTTGTATGTTACTGACTATACTGGAGTACGGATACATTTATCTTGTTCTGTACATGACTACACCGGAGTTCGGATATGCTTGTCTTGTTCTGTTCCTGATTACACTGGAGTACGTATACATTTGTGTTGTTCTATTCCTGACTACACTGGAGTACGGATATATTTGTCTTGTATGTTACTGACTACACTGGAGTACGGATACATTTGTCTTGTTCTGTTCCTGACTACACTGTGGCAGGGACACATTTGTCTTGTTCTGTTCCTGACTACACTGGAGTAGGGATACATTTGTCTTGTCCTGTTCGTGCTATGCGGGGTACGGATACATTTGTCTTGTATGTTACTGACCACACTGGAGTATGGATACATTTGTCTTGTATGTTACTGACTACACTGGAGTACGGATACATTTGTCTTGTATGTTACTGACTACACTGGAGTACGGATACATTTGTCCTGTATGCTACTGATTACACTGAAGTACGAATACATTTGTCTTGTATTTTCCTGACTACACTGGAGGACGGATTTTTTTTTTATGTTACTGACTAAACTGGAGTACGGCTATATTTGTCTTGTATGTTACTGACTACACTGGAGTACGAATACATTTGTCTTGTAAGTTACTGACTACACTGGAGGACGGATACATTTGTCTTGTTATGTTCGTGACTACACTGAAGTACGTACACATTTTTTTTGTTCTGTTCCTGACTACACGGAATACGGATACATTTGTCTTGTATGTTATTGACTACACTGCAGTACGGATATATTTGTCTTGTATGCTACTGCTACACTGAAGTACGGACACATTTTTCTTGTTCTGTTCCTGACTACAGGGAGTACGGATACATTTATCTTGTATGTTTCTGACTTACACTGAAGTACGGATACATTTGCTTTGTATGGTACTGACTACACTGGAGTACGGATACATTTGTCTTGTATGTTACTGACTATACACTGGAGTACGGATACATTTGTCTTGTATCCTACTGACTACACTGAAGTACGGATACATTTTTCTTGTATGTTACTGACTACACTGGAGTACGGATACATTTGCCGTGTATGTTACTGACTACACTGGAGTACGGATACATTTGCTTTGTATGTTACTGACTACACTGGAGTACGGATATATTTGTCTTGTATGTTACTGACTATACACTGGAGCACGGATACATTTGTCTTGTATGCTACTGACTACACTGAAGTACGGATACATTTTTCTTGTATGTTACTGACTACACTGGAGTACGGATACATTTGGCTTGTATTTTACTGACTACACTGGAGTACGGATATATTTGTCTTGTATGTTACTGACTACACTGGAGTACGGATACATTTGTCTTGTATGTTACTGACTACACTGAAATACGGACACATTTGTATTGTTCTGTTCCTGAATACACGAATACGGATACATTTGTCTTGTATGTTACTGACTTCACTGGAGTACAGATATATTTGTCTTGTATGCTACTGACTACACTGAAGTACGGACACATTTGTCTTGTTCTGTTCCTGACTACACTGGAGTACGGATATATTTGTCTTGTATGTTACTGACTACACTGGAGTACGCATACATTTGTCTTGTATACTACTGACTACACTGAAGTACGGGTACATTTGTCTTGTATGTTACTGACTACACTGGAGTACGGATACATTTGTCCTGTATGCTACTGAATACACTGAAGTACGGATACATTTGTCTTGTATGTTACTGACTACACTGGAGTACGGATACATTTGTCTTGTATGTTACTGACTACACTGGAGGACGGATATATTTATCTTGTATGTTACTGACTATACTGGAGTACGGATACATTTATCTTGTTCTGTACATGACTACACCGGAGTCCGGATATGCTTGTTTTGTTCTGTTCCTGATTACACTGGAGTACGGATACATTTGTCTTGTTCTGTTCCTGACTACACTGGAGTACGGATACATTTGTCTTGTATGTTACTTAATACACTGAAGTACGGATACATTTGTCTTGTTCTGTTCGTGACTACACTGGAGTACGGATACATTTGTCTTGTTCTGTTCCTGACTACACTGGAGTACGGATACATTTGTCTTGTATGTTACTTAATACACTGAAGTACGAATACATTTGTCTTGTTCTGTTCGTGACTACACTGGAGTACGGATACATTTGTCTTGTTCTGTTCCTGACTACACGGAGTACGGATACATTTGTCTTATATGTTCCTGACTACACTGGAGTACGGATACATTTTTCTGGTCTGTTTCTGACTACACTGGAGTAACGGATACATTTGTCTTGTCCTGTTCCTGACTACACTGGAGTACGGATACATTTGTGTTTTCCTGTTCCTCACTACACTGGAGTACGAATACATTTATCTTGTCCTGTACATGACTACACCGGAGTACGGATACATTTGTCTTTTCCTGTTCCTGACTACACTGGAGTACGGCTACATTTGTCTTGTACTGTTCCTGACTACACCGGAGTACGGACACATTTGTCTTTTCCTGTTCCTGACTACACTGGAGTACGGATATATTTCTCTTGTATGTTACTGACTACATTGGAGTACGGTTACATGTGTCTTGTAATGTTCGTGACTACACTAGAGTACGAATATATTTCTCTTGTATGTTACTGACTACATTGGAGTACGGATGCATGTGTCTTGTCGTGTTCGTGACTACACTAGAGTACAGATACATTTTTCTTGTATGTTACTGACTACATTGGAGTACGGATACATGTGTCTGGTACTGTTCCTGACTACACTGAAGTAGGGATATATTTCTCTTGCATGTTACTGACTACATTGGAGTACGGATACATGTGTCTTGTACTGTTCCTGACTACACTGGAGTACGGATATATTTCTCTTGTTTGTTACTGACTACATTGGAGTACGGATACAAGTGTCATGTCGTGTTCGTGACTACAATAGAGTACGGATACATTTATCTTGTCTACTCATGATTACACCGGAGTCCTGATACATTTGACTTGTGTGTCATTGACTACACTGGAGTACGGATACATTTATCTTGTCCTGTACATGACTACACTGGAGTCCGGATACATTTGTTTTGTCCTGTTCCTGACTACACTGGAGTACGGATACATTTGTCTTGTCTGTTCCTGACTACACTGGAGTACGGATACATTTGTCTTGTACTGTTCCTGACTACACCGGAGTACGGATGCATTTGTCTTGTCCTGTTCCTGACTACACTGGAGTACGGACACATTTGTCTTGTTCTGTTCCTGACTACACTGTAGTACGGATACATTTGTCTTGTCCTGTTCCTAACTACACTGGAGTACGGATACATTTGTCTTTTCCTGTTCTTCACTACACTCGAGTACGGATACATTTGTCTTGTCCTATTCCTGACTACACTGGAGTACGGATACATTTGTCTTGTACTGTTCCTGACTACACCGGAGTACGGATACATTTTTCTTGACTGTTCCTGACTACACTGTAGTACGGACACATTTGTCTTGTCCTGTTCGTGAATACACTGGAGTAAGGATACATTTGTCTTGCTCTGTTCCTGACTACACTGGAGTACGGATATATTTGTCTTGTTCTGTTCCTGACTACACAGGAGTACGGACACATTTGTCTTGTATGTTACTGACTACATTTGAGTACGGATACATTTGTCTTGTACTGTTCCTGACTACACTAGAGTACGGATATATTTCTCTTGTATGTTACTGACTACATTGGAGTACGGATACATGTGTCTTGTACTGTTCCTGACTACACTGGAGTACGGATATATTTCTCTTGTATGTTACTGACTACATTGGAGTACGGATACATGTGTCTTGTAATGTTCCTGACTACACTGGAGTACGGATATATTGTTCTTGTATGTTACTGACTACATTGGAGTACAGATGCATGTGTCTTGTCGTGTTCGTGACTACACTAGAGTACAGATACATTTGTCTTGTATGTTACTGACTACATTGGAGTACGGATACATGTGGCTCGTACTGTTCCTGACTACACTGGAATAGGGATATATTTCTCTTGTATGTTACTGACTACATTGGAGTACGGATACATGTGTCTTGTACTGTTCCTGACTACACTGGAGTACGGATATATTTCTCTTGTATGTTACTGACTACATTGGAGTACGGATACATGTGTCTAGTACTGTTCCTGACTACAATGGAGTACGGATATATTTCTCTTGTATGTTACTGACTACATTGGAGTACGGATACATGTGTCTTGTACTGTTCCTGACTACACTGGAGTACGGATATATTTCTCTTGTATGTTACTGACTACATTGGAGTACGGATACATGTGTCTTGTACTGTTCCTGACTACACTGGAGTACGGATATATTTCTCTTGTATGTTACTGACTACATTGGAGTACGGATACATGTGTCTTGTACTGTTCCTGACTACACTGGAGTACGGATATATTTCTCTTGCATGTTACTGACTACATTGGAGTACGGATACATGTGTCTTGTCGTGTTCGTGACTACAATAGAGTACGGATACATTTATCTTGTCTGCTCCTGATTACACCGGAGTCCTGATACATTTTTCTTGTGTGTCATTGACTACACTGGAGTACGGATACATTTATCTTGTCCTGTACATGACTACACTGGAGTCCGGATACATTTGTTTTGTCCTGTTCCTGACTACACTGGAGTACGGATACATTTATCTTGTTCTGTACATGACTACACCGGAGTCCGGATATACCTGTCTTGTTCTGTTGCTGATTACACTGGAGTACGGATACATTTGTGTTGTTCTATTCCTGACTACACTGGAGTACGGATACATTTGTCTTGTATGTTACTGACTACACTGGAGTACGGATACATTTGCCGTGTATGTTACTGACTACACTGGAGTACGGATACATTTGCTTTGTATGTTACTGACTACACTGGAGTACGGATATATTTGTCTTGTATGTTACTGACTATACACTGGAGCACGGATACATTTGTCTTGTATGCTACTGACTACACTGAAGTACGGAAACATTTTTCTTGTATGTTACTGACTACACTGGAGTACGGATACATTTGGCTTGTATTTTACTGACTACACTGGAGTACGGATATATTTGTCTTGTATGTTACTGACTACACTGGAGTACGGATACATTTGTCTTGTATGTTACTGACTACACTGAAATACGGACACATTTGTATTGTTCTGTTCCTGAATACACGAATACGGATACATTTGTCTTGTATGTTACTGACTTCACTGGAGTACAGATATATTTGTCTTGTATGCTACTGACTACACTGAAGTACGGACACATTTGTCTTGTTCTGTTCCTGACTACACTGGAGTACGGATATATTTGTCTTGTATGTTACTGACTACACTGGAGTACGCATACATTTGTCTTGTATACTACTGACTACACTGAAGTACGGGTACATTTGTCTTGTATGTTACTGACTACACTGGAGTACGGATACATTTGTCCTGTATGCTACTGAATACACTGAAGTACGGATACATTTGTCTTGTATGTTACTGACTACACTGGAGTACGGATACATTTGTCTTGTATGTTACTGACTACACTGGAGGACGGATATATTTATCTTGTATGTTACTGACTATACTGGAGTACGGATACATTTATCTTGTTCTGTACATGACTACACCGGAGTCCGGATATGCTTGTTTTGTTCTGTTCCTGATTACACTGGAGTACGGATACATTTGTCTTGTTCTGTTCCTGACTACACTGGAGTACGGATACATTTGTCTTGTATGTTACTTAATACACTGAAGTACGGATACATTTGTCTTGTTCTGTTCGTGACTACACTGGAGTACGAATACATTTGTCTTGTTCTGTTCCTGACTACACTGGAGTACGGATACATTTGTCTTGTATGTTACTTAATACACTGAAGTACGAATACATTTGTCTTGTTCTGTTCGTGACTACACTGGAGTACGGATACATTTGTCTTGTTCTGTTCCTGACTACACGGAGTACGGATACATTTGTCTTATATGTTCCTGACTACACTGGAGTACGGATACATTTTTCTGGTCTGTTTCTGACTACACTGGAGTAACGGATACATTTGTCTTGTCCTGTTCCTGACTACACTGGAGTACGGATACATTTGTGTTTTCCTGTTCCTCACTACACTGGAGTACGAATACATTTATCTTGTCCTGTACATGACTACACCGGAGTACCGATACATTTGTCTTTTCCTGTTCCTGACTACACTGGAGTACGGCTACATTTGTCTTGTACTGTTCCTGACTACACCGGAGTACGGACACATTTGTCTTTTCCTGTTCCTGACTACACTGGAGTACGGATATATTTCTCTTGTATGTTACTGACTACATTGGAGTACGGTTACATGTGTCTTGTAATGTTCGTGACTACACTAGAGTACGAATATATTTCTCTTGTATGTTAATGACTACATTGGAGTACGGATGCATGTGTCTTGTCGTGTTCGTGACTACACTAGAGTACAGATACATTTTTCTTGTATGTTACTGACTACATTGGAGTACGGATACATGTGTCTGGTACTGTTCCTGACTACACTGAAGTAGGGATATATTTCTCTTGCATGTTACTGACTACATTGGAGTACGGATACATGTGTCTTGTACTGTTCCTGACTACACTGGAGTACGGATATATTTCTCTTGTTTGTTACTGACTACATTGGAGTACGGATACAAGTGTCATGTCGTGTTCGTGACTACAATAGAGTACGGATACATTTATCTTGTCTACTCATGATTACACCGGAGTCCTGATACATTTGACTTGTGTGTCATTGACTACACTGGAGTACGGATACATTTATCTTGTCCTGTACATGACTACACTGGAGTCCGGATACATTTGTTTTGTCCTGTTCCTGACTACACTGGAGTACGGATACATTTGTCTTGTCTGTTCCTGACTACACTGGAGTACGGATACATTTGTCTTGTACTGTTCCTGACTACACCGGAGTACGGATGCATTTGTCTTGTCCTGTTCCTGACTACACTGGAGTACGGACACATTTGTCTTGTTCTGTTCCTGACTACACTGTAGTACGGATACATTTGTCTTGTCCTGTTCCTAACTACACTGGAGTACGGATACATTTGTCTTTTCCTGTTCTTCACTACACTCGAGTACGGATACATTTGTCTTGTCCTATTCCTGACTACACTGGAGTACGGATACATTTGTCTTGTACTGTTCCTGACTACACCGGAGTACGGATACATTTGTCTTGACTGTTCCTGACTACACTGTAGTACGGACACATTTGTCTTGTCCTGTTCGTGAATACACTGGAGTAAGGATACATTTGTCTTGCTCTGTTCCTGACTACACTGGAGTACGGATATATTTGTCTTGTTCTGTTCCTGACTACACAGGAGTACGGACACATTTGTCTTGTATGTTACTGACTACATTTGAGTACGGATACATTTGTCTTGTACTGTTCCTGACTACACTAGAGTACGGATATATTTCTCTTGTATGTTACTGACTACATTGGAGTACGGATACATGTGTCTTGTACTGTTCCTGACTACACTGGAGTACGGATATATTTCTCTTGTATGTTACTGACTACATTGGAGTACGGATACATGTGTCTTGTAATGTTCCTGACTACACTGGAGTACGGATATATTGTTCTTGTATGTTACTGACTACATTGGAGTACGGATACATGTGTCTAGTACTGTTCCTGACTACAATGGAGTACGGATATATTTCTCTTGTATGTTACTGACTACATTGGAGTACAGATGCATGTGTCTTGTCGTGTTCGTGACTACACTAGAGTACAGATACATTTGTCTTGTATGTTACTGACTACATTGGAGTACGGATACATGTGGCTCGTACTGTTCCTGACTACACTGGAATAGGGATATATTTCTCTTGTATGTTACTGACTACATTGGAGTACGGATACATGTGTCTTGTACTGTTCCTGACTACACTGGAGTACGGATATATTTCTCTTGTATGTTACTGACTACATTGGAGTACGGATACATGTGTCTTGTCGTGTTCGTGACTACAATAGAGTACGGATACATTTATCTTGTCTGCTCCTGATTACACCGGAGTCCTGATACATTTTTCTTGTGTGTCATTGACTACACTGGAGTACGGATACATTTATCTTGTCCTGTACATGACTACACTGGAGTCCGGATACATTTGTTTTGTCCTGTTCCTGACTACACTGGAGTACGGATACATTTATCTTGTTCTGTACATGACTACACCGGAGTCCGGATATACCTGTCTTGTTCTGTTGCTGATTACACTGGAGTACGGATACATTTGTGTTGTTCTATTCCTGACTACACTGGAGTACGGATACATTTGTCTTGTATGCTACTGACTACACTGGAGTACGGATACATTTGTCTTGTTCTGTTCGTGACTACACTAGAGTACGAATATATTTCTCTTGTATGTTACTGACTACATTGGAGTACGGATGCATGTGTCTTGTCGTGTTCGTGACTACACTAGAGTACAGATACATTTTTCTTGTATGTTACTGACTACATTGGAGTACGGATACATGTGTCTGGTACTGTTCCTGACTACACTGAAGTAGGGATATATTTCTCTTGCATGTTACTGACTACATTGGAGTACGGATACATGTGTCTTGTACTGTTCCTGACTACACTGGAGTACGGATATATTTCTCTTGTTTGTTACTGACTACATTGGAGTACGGATACAAGTGTCATGTCGTGTTCGTGACTACAATAGAGTACGGATACATTTATCTTGTCTACTCATGATTACACCGGAGTCCTGATACATTTGACTTGTGTGTCATTGACTACACTGGAGTACGGATACATTTATCTTGTCCTGTACATGACTACACTGGAGTCCGGATACATTTGTTTTGTCCTGTTCCTGACTACACTGGAGTACGGATACATTTGTCTTGTCTGTTCCTGACTACACTGGAGTACGGATACATTTGTCTTGTACTGTTCCTGACTACACCGGAGTACGGATGCATTTGTCTTGTCCTGTTCCTGACTACACTGGAGTACGGACACATTTGTCTTGTTCTGTTCCTGACTACACTGTAGTACGGATACATTTGTCTTGTCCTGTTCCTAACTACACTGGAGTACGGATACATTTGTCTTTTCCTGTTCTTCACTACACTCGAGTACGGATACATTTGTCTTGTCCTATTCCTGACTACACTGGAGTACGGATACATTTGTCTTGTACTGTTCCTGACTACACCGGAGTACGGATACATTTGTCTTGACTGTTCCTGACTACACTGTAGTACGGACACATTTGTCTTGTCCTGTTCGTGAATACACTGGAGTAAGGATACATTTGTCTTGCTCTGTTCCTGACTACACTGGAGTACGGATATATTTGTCTTGTTCTGTTCCTGACTACACAGGAGTACGGACACATTTGTCTTGTATGTTACTGACTACATTTGAGTACGGATACATTTGTCTTGTACTGTTCCTGACTACACTAGAGTACGGATATATTTCTCTTGTATGTTACTGACTACATTGGAGTACGGATACATGTGTCTTGTACTGTTCCTGACTACACTGGAGTACGGATATATTTCTCTTGTATGTTACTGACTACATTGGAGTACGGATACATGTGTCTTGTAATGTTCCTGACTACACTGGAGTACGGATATATTGTTCTTGTATGTTACTGACTACATTGGAGTACGGATACATGTGTCTAGTACTGTTCCTGACTACAATGGAGTACGGATATATTTCTCTTGTATGTTACTGACTACATTGGAGTACAGATGCATGTGTCTTGTCGTGTTCGTGACTACACTAGAGTACAGATACATTTGTCTTGTATGTTACTGACTACATTGGAGTACGGATACATGTGGCTCGTACTGTTCCTGACTACACTGGAATAGGGATATATTTCTCTTGTATGTTACTGACTACATTGGAGTACGGATACATGTGTCTTGTACTGTTCCTGACTACACTGGAGTACGGATATATTTCTCTTGTATGTTACTGACTACATTGGAGTACGGATACATGTGTCTTGTCGTGTTCGTGACTACAATAGAGTACGGATACATTTATCTTGTCTGCTCCTGATTACACCGGAGTCCTGATACATTTTTCTTGTGTGTCATTGACTACACTGGAGTACGGATACATTTATCTTGTCCTGTACATGACTACACTGGAGTCCGGATACATTTGTTTTGTCCTGTTCCTGACTACACTGGAGTACGGATACATTTATCTTGTTCTGTACATGACTACACCGGAGTCCGGATATACCTGTCTTGTTCTGTTGCTGATTACACTGGAGTACGGATACATTTGTGTTGTTCTATTCCTGACTACACTGGAGTACGGATACATTTGTCTTGTATGTTACTGACTACACTGGAGTACGGATACATTTGTCTTGTTCTGTTCGTGACTACACTAGAGTACGAATATATTTCTCTTGTATGTTACTGACTACATTGGAGTACGGATGCATGTGTCTTGTCGTGTTCGTGACTACACTAGAGTACAGATACATTTTTCTTGTATGTTACTGACTACATTGGAGTACGGATACATGTGTCTGGTACTGTTCCTGACTACACTGAAGTAGGGATATATTTCTCTTGCATGTTACTGACTACATTGGAGTACGGATACATGTGTCTTGTACTGTTCCTGACTACACTGGAGTACGGATATATTTCTCTTGTTTGTTACTGACTACATTGGAGTACGGATACAAGTGTCATGTCGTGTTCGTGACTACAATAGAGTACGGATACATTTATCTTGTCTACTCATGATTACACCGGAGTCCTGATACATTTGACTTGTGTGTCATTGACTACACTGGAGTACGGATACATTTATCTTGTCCTGTACATGACTACACTGGAGTCCGGATACATTTGTTTTGTCCTGTTCCTGACTACACTGGAGTACGGATACATTTGTCTTGTCTGTTCCTGACTACACTGGAGTACGGATACATTTGTCTTGTACTGTTCCTGACTACACCGGAGTACGGATGCATTTGTCTTGTCCTGTTCCTGACTACACTGGAGTACGGACACATTTGTCTTGTTCTGTTCCTGACTACACTGTAGTACGGATACATTTGTCTTGTCCTGTTCCTAACTACACTGGAGTACGGATACATTTGTCTTGTCCTGTTCCTAACTACACTGGAGTACGGATACATTTGTCTTGTCCTGTTCCTGACTACACTGGAGTACGGATACATTTGTCTTGTCCTGTTCCTAACTACACTGTAGTACGGATACATTTGTCTTGTCCTGTTCCTAACTACACTGGAGTACGGATGCATTTGTCTTGTCCTGTTCCTAACTACACTGGAGTACGGATACATTTGTCTTGTCCTGTTCCTGACTACACTGGAGTACGGATACATTTGTCTTGTCCTGTTCCTAACTACACTGTAGTACGGATACATTTGTCTTGTCCTGTTCCTGACTACACTGTAGTACGGATACATTTGTCTTGTCCTGTTCCTAACTACACTGGAGTACGGATACATTTGTCTTGTCCTGTTCCTGACTACACTGGAGTACGGACACATTTGTCTTGTCCTGTTCCTAACTACACTGGAGTACGGATACATTTGTCTTGTCCTGTTCCTAACTACACTGGAGTACGGATACATTTGTCTTGTCCTGTTCCTAACTACACTGGAGTACGGATACATTTGTCTTTTCCTGTTCTTCACTACACTCGAGTACGGATACATTTGTCTTGTCCTATTCCTGACTACACTGGAGTACGGATACATTTGTCTTGTATGTTTCTGACTACACCGGAGTACGGATGCATTTGTCTTGTCCTGTTCCTGACTACACTGGAGTACGGACACATTTGTCTTGTACTGTTCCTGACTACACTGTAGTACGGATACATTTGTCTTGTCCTGTTCCTAACTACACTGGAGTACGGATACATTTGTCTTTTCCTGTTCTTCACTACACTCGAGTACGGATACATTTGTCTTGTCCTATTCCTGACTACACTGGAGTACGGATACATTTGTCTTGTATGTTACTGACTACATTGGAGTACGGATACATTTGTCTTGTACTGTTCCTGACTACACCGGAGTACGGATACATTTGTCTTGTATGTTACTGACTACACTGGAGTACGGATACATTTGTCTTGTCCTGTTCCTAACTACACTGGAGTACGGATACATTTGTCTTTTCCTGTTCTTCACTACACTCGAGTACGGATACATTTGTCTTGTCCTATTCCTGACTACACTGGAGTACGGATACATTTGTCTTGTATGTTACTGACTACATTGGAGTACGGATACATTTGTCTTGTACTGTTCCTGACTACACCGGAGTACGGATACATTTGTCTTGTATGTTACTGACTACATTGGAGTACGGATGCATTTGTCTTGTCCTGTTCCTGACTACACTGGAGTACGGACACATTTGTCTTGTTCTGTTCCTGACTACACTGGAGTACGGATACATTTGTCTTGTACTGTTCCTGACTACACCGGAGTACGGATACATTTGTCTTGACTGTTCCTGACTACACTGTAGTACGGACACATTTGTCTTGTCCTGTTCGTGAATACACTGGAGTAAGGATACATTTGTCTTGCTCTGTTCCTGACTACACTGGAGTACGGATATATTTGTCTTGTTCTGTTCCTGACTACACAGGAGTACGGACACATTTGTCTTGTATGTTACTGACTACATTTGAGTACGGATACATTTGTCTTGTACTGTTCCTGACTACACTGGAGTACGGATATATTTCTCTTGTATGTTACTGACTACATTGGAGTACGGATACATTTTTCTTGTGTGTCATTGACTACACTGGAGTACGGATACATTTATCTTGTTCTGTACATGACTACACCGGAGTCCGGATATACCTGTCTTGTTCTGTTGCTGATTACACTGGAGTACGGATACATTTGTGTTGTTCTATTCCTGACTACACTGGAGTACGGATACATTTGTCTTGTATGTTACTGACTACACTGGACTACGGATACATTTGTCTTGTTCTGTTCCTGACTACACTGTAGCAGGGACACATTCGTCTTGTTCTGTTCCTGACTACACTGGAGTAGGGATACATTTATCTTGTCCTGTTCGTGCTACACGGGGTACGGATACATTTGTCTTGTATGTTACTCACTACACTGGAGTACGGATACATTTGTCTTTTCCTGTTCTTCACTACACTCGAGTACGGATACATTTGTCTTGTCCTATTCCTGACTACACTGGGGTACGGATACATTTGTCTTGTATGTTACTGACTACATTGGAGTACGGATACATTTGTCTTGTACTGTTCCTGACTACACCGGAGTACGGATACATTTGTCTTGTATGTTACTGACTACATTGGAGTACGGATGCATTTGTCTTGTCCTGTTCCTGACTACACTGGAGTACGGACACATTTGTCTTGTTCTGTTCCTGACTACACTGGAGTACGGATACATTTGTCTTGTACTGTTCCTGACTACACCGGAGTACGGATACATTTGTCTTGACTGTTCCTGACTACACTGTAGTACGGACACATTTGTCTTGTCCTGTTCGTGAATACACTGGAGTAAGGATACATTTGTCTTGCTCTGTTCCTGACTACACTGGAGTACGGATATATTTGTCTTGTTCTGTTCCTGACTACACAGGAGTACGGACACATTTGTCTTGTATGTTACTGACTACATTTGAGTACGGATACATTTGTCTTGTACTGTTCCTGACTACACTGGAGTACGGATATATTTCTCTTGTATGTTACTGACTACATTGGAGTACGGATACATTTTTCTTGTGTGTCATTGACTACACTGGAGTACGGATACATTTATCTTGTTCTGTACATGACTACACCGGAGTCCGGATATACCTGTCTTGTTCTGTTGCTGATTACACTGGAGTACGGATACATTTGTGTTGTTCTATTCCTGACTACACTGGAGTACGGATACATTTGTCTTGTATGTTACTGACTACACTGGACTACGGATACATTTGTCTTGTTCTGTTCCTGACTACACTGTAGCAGGGACACATTCGTCTTGTTCTGTTCCTGACTACACTGGAGTAGGGATACATTTATCTTGTCCTGTTCGTGCTACACGGGGTACGGATACATTTGTCTTGTATGTTACTCACTACACTGGAGTACGGATATATTTGTCTTGTATGTTACTGACTACACTGGAGTACGGCTATATTTTTCTTGTATGTTACTGACTACACTGGAGGAGGGATACATTTGTCTTGTATGTTACTGACTACACTGGAGTATGGATACATTTTTCTCACTTTTGAGACCGACCAGTACCAATTTTTAGCCATGTGAGATTTTCCTATCTTGCACTAGTGCAAGACAAAAAAATCACGTGCGTTTTACCGGCAAATGCACGCTCTACAGTTTATGTCGACTGTCCCCCAATATCTCTATGCTTTTCCTTTTTAAAATAAACAATTAACCACGATTCTACTACATAAGTATTTTTAAATTCATTTATGTATTATATTCTGCTAGCTAACGTGCACCTTTCACGGTGTTTGATTCTTTTTTCAGGCTCTCTTCCAGTCAATGTTTGTTCACTTTGAGTAAATAATAGAGTGCTCTCCTTTGTTAGTAACTAACGTAAAGAAAGAAATTACCTCCCTTTGACCAAATTCAAATATTTTTATACGGGTATTTATCTCTGTTGTAGTAACATTTATAATATATTTATTAAATACATTGTACTTTATGATGAAATACATTTGAAATACTGCCGACATACGGTTGCATATGGATAAAACGAATATTTACTTCAGCAATGGAAAAATAAATTGCTGGAAAACGCTCGATGGGATGTAAACAAAAACAATTAGGTGTTTAGTGAGAAATAAAATCAAACACCGGACAAAGTACAAGATAGGGAAATCTCCGACACCCGTGGTACGGATACATTTGTCTTGTATGTTACTGACTACACTGGAGTACGGATACATTTGTCTTGTTCTGTCCCTGACTACACTGGAGTACGGATACATTTGTCTTGTATGTTACTGACTACACTGGAGTACGATATATTTGTCTTGTGTGTTACTGACTACACTGGAGTACGGATATATTTGTCTTGTATGTTACTGACTACACTGGAGTACGGTTACATTTGTCTTGTATGTTACTGACTACACTGGAGTACGGATACATTTGTCTTGTATGCTACTGACTACACTGGAGTACGGATACATTTGTCTTGTATGTTACTGACTACACTGGAGTATGGATACATTTGTCTTGTATGTTACTGACTACACTGGAGTACGGATACATTTGTCTTGTATGTTACTGACTACACTGGAGTATGGATACATTTGTCTTGTGTGTTACTGACTACACTGAAGTACGGATACACTTTTTTATGTTACTGACTACACTGGAGTACGGATATATTTGTCTTGTATGTTACTGACTACACTGGAGTACGGATACATTTGTATTGTGTGTTACTTACTACACTGGAGTACGGATACATTTTTTTTTGTTACTGACTACACTGGAGTACGGATACATTTGTCTTGTTCTGTTCCTGACTACACTGTGGCAGGGACACATTTGTCTTGTTCTGTTCCTGACTACACTGGAGTAGGGATACATTTGTCTTGTCCTGTTCGTGCTATGCGGGGTACGGATACATTTGTCTTGTATGTTACTGACTACACTGGAGTATGGATACATTTGTCTTGTGTGTTACTGACTACACTGAAGTACGGATACACTTTTTTATGTTACTGACTACACTGGAGTACGGATATATTTGTCTTGTATGTTACTGACTACACTGGAGTACGGATACATTTGTATTGTGTGTTACTTACTACACTGGAGTACGGATACATTTTTTTTTGTTACTGACTACACTGGAGTACGGATACATTTGTCTTGTTCTGTTCCTGACTACACTGTGGCAGGGACACATTTGTCTTGTTCTGTTCCTGACTACACTGGAGTAGGGATACATTTGTCTTGTCCTGTTCGTGCTATGCGGGGTACGGATACATTTGTCTTGTATGTTACTGACCACACTGGAGTATGGATACATTTGTCTTGTATGTTACTGACTACACTGGAGTACGGATACATTTGTCTTGTATGTTACTGACTACACTGGAGTACGGATACATTTGTCCTGTATGCTACTGATTACACTGAAGTACGAATACATTTGTCTTGTATTTTCCTGACTACACTGGAGGACGGAATTTTTTTTTTATGTTACTGACTAAACTGGAGTACGGCTATATTTGTCTTGTATGTTACTGACTACACTGGAGTACGAATACATTTGTCTTGTAAGTTACTGACTACACTGGAGGACGGATACATTTGTCTTGTTATGTTCGTGACTACACTGAAGTACGTACACATTTTTTTTGTTCTGTTCCTGACTACACGGAATACGGATACATTTGTCTTGTATGTTATTGACTACACTGCAGTACGGATATATTTGTCTTGTATGCTACTGCTACACTGAAGTACGGACACATTTTTCTTGTTCTGTTCCTGACTACAGGGAGTACGGATACATTTATCTTGTATGTTTCTGACTTACACTGAAGTACGGATACATTTGCTTTGTATGGTACTGACTACACTGGAGTACGGATACATTTGTCTTGTATGTTACTGACTATACACTGGAGTACGGATACATTTGTCTTGTATCCTACTGACTACACTGAAGTACGGATACATTTTTCTTGTATGTTACTGACTACACTGGAGTACGGATACATTTGCCGTGTATGTTACTGACTAAACTGGAGTACGGATACATTTGCTTTGTATGTTACTGACTACACTGGAGTACGGATATATTTGTCTTGTATGTTACTGACTATACACTGGAGCACGGATACATTTGTCTTGTATGTTACTGACTACACTGGAGTACGGATACATTTGGCTTGTATTTTACTGACTACACTGGAGTACGGATATATTTGTCTTGTATGTTACTGACTACACTGGAGTACGGATACATTTGTCTTGTATGTTACTGACTACACTGAAATACGGACACATTTGTATTGTTCTGTTCCTGAATACACGAATACGGATACATTTGTCTTGTATGTTACTGACTTCACTGGAGTACAGATATATTTGTCTTGTATGCTACTGACTACACTGAAGTACGGACACATTTGTCTTGTTCTGTTCCTGACTACACTGGAGTACGGATACATTTGCTTTGTATGTTACTGACTACACTGGAGTACGGATATATTTGTCTTGTATGTTACTGACTACACTGGAGTACGCATACATTTGTCTTGTATACTACTGACTACACTGAAGTACGGGTACATTTGTCTTGTATGTTACTGACTACACTGGAGTACGGATACATTTGTCCTGTATGCTACTGAATACACTGAAGTACGGATACATTTGTCTTGTATGTTACTGACTACACTGGAGTACGGATACATTTGTCTTGTATGTTACTGACTACACTGGAGGACGGATATATTTATCTTGTATGTTACTGACTATACTGGAGTACGGATACATTTATCTTGTTCTGTACATGACTACACCGGAGTCCGGATATGCTTGTTTTGTTCTGTTCCTGATTACACTGGAGTACGGATACATTTGTCTTGTTCTGTTCCTGACTACACTGGAGTACGGATACATTTGTCTTGTATGTTACTTAATACACTGAAGTACGGATACATTTGTCTTGTTCTGTTCGTGACTACACTGGAGTACGGATACATTTGTCTTGTTCTGTTCCTGACTACACGGAGTACGGATACATTTCTCTGGTCTGTTTCTGACTACACTGGAGTAACGGATACATTTGTCTTGTCCTGTTCCTGACTACACTGGAGTACGGATACATTTGTGTTTTCCTGTTCCTCACTACACTGGAGTACGAATACATTTATCTTGTCCTGTACATGACTACACCGGAGTACGGATACATTTGTCTTTTCCTGTTCCTGACTACACTGGAGTACGGCTACATTTGTCTTGTACTGTTCCTGACTACACCGGAGTACGGACACATTTGTCTTTTCCTGTTCCTGACTACACTGGAGTACGGATATATTTCTCTTGTATGTTACTGACTACATTGGAGTACGGTTACATGTGTCTTGTAATGTTCGTGACTACACTAGAGTACGAATATATTTCTCTTGTATGTTACTGACTACATTGGAGTACGGATACATGTGTCTTGTACTGTTCCTGACTACACTGGAGTACGGATATATTTCTCTTGTATGTAACTGACTACATTGGAGTACGGATGCATGTGTCTTGTCGTGTTCGTGACTACACTAGAGTACAGATACATTTTTCTTGTATGTTACTGACTACATTGGAGTACGGATACATGTGTCTGGTACTGTTCCTGACTACACTGAAGTAGGGATATATTTCTCTTGCATGTTACTGACTACATTGGAGTACGGATACATGTGTCTTGTACTGTTCCTGACTACACTGGAGTACGGATATATTTCTCTTGTTTGTTACTGACTACATTGGAGTACGGATACAAGTGTCATGTCGTGTTCGTGACTACAATAGAGTACGGATACATTTATCTTGTCTACTCATGATTACACCGGAGTCCTGATACATTTGACTTGTGTGTCATTGACTACACTGGAGTACGGATACATTTATCTTGTCCTGTACATGACTACACTGGAGTCCGGATACATTTGTTTTGTCCTGTTCCTGACTACACTGGAGTACGGATACATTTGTCTTGTCTGTTCCTGACTACACTGGAGTACGGATACATTTGTCTTGTACTGTTCCTGACTACACCGGAGTACGGATGCATTTGTCTTGTCCTGTTCCTGACTACACTGGAGTACGGACACATTTGTCTTGTTCTGTTCCTGACTACACTGTAGTACGGATACATTTGTCTTGTCCTGTTCCTAACTACACTGGAGTACGGATACATTTGTCTTTTCCTGTTCTTCACTACACTCGAGTACGGATACATTTGTCTTGTCCTATTCCTGACTACACTGGAGTACGGATACATTTGTCTTGTACTGTTCCTGACTACACCGGAGTACGGATACATTTGTCTTGTACTGTTCCTGACTACACCGGAGTACGGATACATTTGTCTTGACTGTTCCTGACTACACTGTAGTACGGACACATTTGTCTTGTCCTGTTCGTGAATACACTGGAGTAAGGATACATTTGTCTTGCTCTGTTCCTGACTACACTGGAGTACGGATATATTTGTCTTGTTCTGTTCCTGACTACACAGGAGTACGGACACATTTTTCTTGTATGTTACTGACTACATTTGAGTACGGATACATTTGTCTTGTACTGTTCCTGACTACACTAGAGTACGGATATATTTCTCTTGTATGTTACTGACTACATTTGAGTACGGATACATGTGTCTTGTACTGTTCCTGACTACACTAGAGTACGGATATATTTCTCTTGTATGTTACTGACTACATTGGAGTACGGATACATGTGTCTTGTAATGTTCTAGACTACACTGGAGTACGGATATATTGTTCTTGTATGTTACTGACTACATTGGAGTACGGATACATGTGTCTAGTACTGTTCCTGACTACAATGGAGTACGGATATATTTCTCTTGTATGTTACTGACTACATTGGAGTACAGATGCATGTGTCTTGTCGTGTTCGTGACTACACTAGAGTACAGATATATTTCTCTTGTATGTTACTGACTACATTGGAGTACGGATACATGTGTCTTTTCGTGTTCGTGACTACAATAGAGTACGGATACATTTATCTTGTCTGCTCCTGATTACACCGGAGTCCTGATACATTTTTCTTGTGTATCATTGACTACACTGGAGTACGGATACATTTATCTTGTATGTTACTGACTACATTGGAGTACGGATACATGTGTCTTGTACTGTTCCTGACTACACTGGAGTATGGATATATTTCTCTTGTATGTAACTGACTACATTGGAGTACGGATGCATGTGTCTTGTTGTGTTCGTGACTACACTAGAGTACAGATACATTTTTCTTGTATGTTACTGACTACATTGGAGTACGGATACATGTGTCTGGTACTGTTCCTGACTACACTGAAGTAGGGATATATTTCTCTTGCATGTTACTGACTACATTGGAGTACGGATACATGTGTCTTGTACTGTTCCTGACTACACTGGAGTACGGATATATTTCTCTTGTATGTTACTGACTACATTGGAGTACGGATACAAGTGTCATGTCGTGTTCGTGACTACAATAGAGTACGGATACATTTATCTTGTCTACTCATGATTACACCGGAGTCCTGATACATTTGACTTGTGTGTCATTGACTACACTGGAGTACGGATACATTTATCTTGTCCTGTACATGACTACACTGGAGTCCGGATACATTTGTTTTGTCCTGTTCCTGACTACACTGGAGTACGGATACATTTGTCTTGTCTGTTCCTGACTACACTGGAGTACGGATACATTTGTCTTGTACTGTTCCTGACTACACCGGAGTACGGATGCATTTGTCTTGTCCTGTTCCTGACTACACTGGAGTACGGATACATTTGTCTTGTACTGTTCCTGACTACACCGGAGTACGGATGCATTTGTCTTGTCCTGTTCCTGACTACACTGGAGTACGGACACATTTGTCTTGTTCTGTTCCTGACTACACTGTAGTACGGATACATTTGTCTTGTCCTGTTCCTAACTACACTGGAGTACGGATACATTTGTCTTGTCCTGTTCCTAACTACACTGGAGTACGGATACATTTGTCTTGTACTGTTCCTAACTACACTGGAGTACGGATACATTTGTCTTGTCCTGTTCCTAACTACACTGGAGTACGGATACATTTGTCTTGTCCTGTTCCTAACTACACTGGAGTACGGATACATTTGTCTTGTACTGTTCCTGACTACACTGGAGTACGGATACATTTGTCTTGTACTGTTCCTGACTACACCGGAGTACGGATACATTTGTCTTGTACTGTTCCTGACTACATCGGAGTACGGATACATTTGTCTTGACTGTTCCTGACTACACTGTAGTACGGACACATTTGTCTTGTCCTGTTCGTGAATACACTGGAGTAAGGATACATTTGTCTTGCTCTGTTCCTGACTACACTGGAATACGGATATATTTGTCTTGTTCTGTTCCTCACTACACAGGAGTACGGACACATTTTTCTTGTATGTTACTGACTACATTTGAGTACGGATACATTTGTCTTGTACTGTTCCTGACTACACTAGAGTACGGATATATTTCTCTTGTATGTTACTGACTACATTGGAGTACGGATACATGTGTCTTGTAATGTTCCAGACTACACTGGAGTACGGATATATTGTTCTTGTATGTTACTGACTACATTGGAGTACGGATACATGTGTCTAGTACTGTTCCTGACTACAATGGAGTACGGATATATTTCTCTTGTATGTTACTGACTACATTGGAGTACAGATGCATGTGTCTTGTCGTGTTCGTGACTACACTAGAGTACAGATATATTTCTCTTGTATGTTACTGACTACATTGGAGTACGGATACATGTGTCTTGTACTGTTCCTGACTACACTGGAGTACGGATATATTTCTCTTGTATGTTACTGACTACATTGGAGTACGGATACATGTGTCTTTTCGTGTTCGTGACTACAATAGAGTACGGATACATTTATCTTGTCTGCTCCTGATTACACCGGAGTCCTGATACATTTTTCTTGTGTATCATTGACTACACTGGAGTACGGATACATTTATCTTGTCCTGTACATGACTACACTGGAGTCCGGATACATTTGTTTTGTCCTGTTCCTGACTACACTGGAGTACGGATACATTTATCTTGTTCTGTACATGACTACACCGGAGTCCGGATATACCTGTCTTGTTCTGTTGCTGATTACACTGGAGTACGGATACATTTGTGTTGTTCTATTCCTGACTACACTGGAGTACGGATACATTTGTCTTGTATGCTACTGACTACACTGGAGTACGGATACATTTGTCTTGTTCTGTTCCTGACTACACTGTAGCAGGGACACATTCGTCTTGTTCTGTTCCTGACTACACTGGAGTAGGGATACATTTATCTTGTCCTGTTCGTGCTACACGGGGTACGGATACATTTGTCTTGTATGTTACTCACTACACTGGAGTACGGATATATTTGTCTTGTATGTTACTGACTACACTGGAGTACGGCTATATTTTTCTTGTATGTTACTGACTACACTGGAGGAGGGATACATTTGTCTTGTATGTTACTGACTACACTGGAGTATGGATACATTTTTCTCACTTTTGAGACCGACCAGTACCAATTTTTAGCCATGTGAGATTTTCCTATCTTGCACTAGTGCAAGACAAAACAATCACGTGCGTTTTACCGGCAAATGCACGCTCTACAGTTTATGTCGACTGTCCCCCAATATCTCTATGCTTTTCCTTTTTAAAATAAACAATTAACCACGATTCTACTACATAAGTATTTTTAAATTCATTTATGTATTATATTCTGCTAGCTAACGTGCACCTTTCACGGTGTTTGATTCTTTTTTCAGGCTCTCTTCCAGTCAATGTTTGTTCACTTTGAGTAAATAATAGAGTGCTCTCCTTTGTTAGTAACTAACGTAAAGAAAGAAATTACCTCCCTTTGACCAAATTCAAATATTTTTATACGGGTATTTATCTCTGTTGTAGTAACATTTATAATATATTTATTAAATACATTGTACTTTATGATGAAATACATTTGAAATACTGCCGACATACGGTTGCATATGGATAAAACGAATATTTACTTCAGCAATGGAAAAATAAATTGCTGGAAAACGCTCGATGGGATGTAAACAAAAACAATTAGGTGTTTAGTGAGAAATAAAATCAAACACCGGACAAAGTACAAGATAGGGAAATCTCCGACACCCGTGGTACGGATACATTTGTCTTGTATGTTACTGACTACACTGGAGTACGGATACATTTGTCTTGTTCTGTCCCTGACTACACTGGAGTACGGATACATTTGTCTTGTATGTTACTGACTACACTGGAGTACGATATATTTGTCTTGTGTGTTACTGACTACACTGGAGTACGGATATATTTGTCTTGTATGTTACTGACTACACTGGAGTACGGTTACATTTGTCTTGTATGTTACTGACTACACTGGAGTACGGATACATTTGTCTTGTATGCTACTGACTACACTGGAGTACGGATACATTTGTCTTGTATGTTACTGACTACACTGGAGTATGGATACATTTGTCTTGTATGTTACTGACTACACTGGAGTACGGATACATTTGTCTTGTATGTTACTGACTACACTGGAGTATGGATACATTTGTCTTGTGTGTTACTGACTACACTGAAGTACGGATACACTTTTTTATGTTCCTGACTACACTGGAGTACGGATATATTTGTCTTGTATGTTACTGACTACACTGGAGTACGGATACATTTGTATTGTGTGTTACTTACTACACTGGAGTACGGATACATTTTTTTTTGTTACTGACTACACTGGAGTACGGATACATTTGTCTTGTATGTTACTGACTACTCTGGAGTACGGATACATTTGTCTTGTATGTTACTGACTACACTGGAGTACGGATACATTTGTCTTATTCTGTTCTTGACTACACTGGAGTACGGATACATTTGTCTTGTATGTTACTGACTACTCAGGAGTACGGATACATTTGTCTTGTATGTTACTGACTACACTGGAGTACGGATACATTTGTCTTGTATGTTACTGAATACACTGGAGTACGGATACATTTGTCTTGTTCTGGTCCTGACTACACTGGAGTACGGATACACTTGTCTTGTATGTTTCTGACTACACTGGAGTACGGATATATTTGTCTTGTATGTTACTGACTATACACTGGAGTACGGATACATTTGTCTTGTATGTTTCTGCCTACACTGGAGTACGGATATATTTGTCTTGTACTCTTCCTGACTACACGGAGTACGGATATATTTATCTTGTATGCTACTGACTACACTGAAGTACGGATGCATTTGTATTGTATGTTACTGACTACACTGGAGTACGGATACATTTGTCTTGTATGTTGCTGACTACACTGGAGTACGGATATATTTGTCTTGTATGTTACTGACTACACTGGAGTACGGATACATTTGTATTGTATGTTACTGACTATACTGGAGTACGGATACATTTATCTTGTTCTGTACATGACTACATCGGAGTCCGGATATGCTTGTCTTGTTCTGTTCCTTATTACACTGGAGTAAGGATACATTTGTGTTGTTCTATTCCTGACTACACTGGAGTACGGATACATTTGTCTTGTATGTTACTGACTACACTGGAGTACAGATACATTTGTCTTGTTCTGTTCCTGACTACACTGTAGAAGGGACACATTTGTCTTGTTCTGTTCCTGACTACACTGGAATAGGGATACATTTGTCTTGTCCTGTTCGTGCTATTCGGGGTACGGATACATTTGTCTTGTATGTTACTGACTACACTGGAGTACGGATACATTTGTCTTGTGTGTTACTGACTACACTGGAGTACGGATACATTTGTTTTGTATGTTACTGACTACACTGGAGTACGGATACATTTGTCTTGTATGTTTCTGACAACACTGGAGTACGAATACATTTGTCTTGTAAGTTACTGACTACACTGGAGGACGGATACATTTTTCTTGTATGTTACTGACTACACTGGAGTACGGATACATTTGTCTTTTATGTTACTGACTACACTGGAGGACGGATACATTTGTCTTGTTCTGTTCATGACTACACTGGAGTACGGATACATTTGTCTTGTATGTTACTGTCTACACTGAAGTACGGATACATTTGTCTTGTTCTGTTCGTGACTACACTGAAGTACGTACACATTTGTTTTGTTCTGTTCCTGACTACACGGAGTACGGATACAATTGTCTTGTATGTTATTGACTACACTGAAGTACGGATATATTTGTCTTGTATGCTACTGACTACACTGAAGTACGGACACATTTGTCTTGTTCTGTTCCTGAATACAGGGAGTACGAATACATTTGTCTTGTATGTTTCTGACTACACTGGAGTACGGATATATTTGTCTTGTATGTTACTGACTATACACTGGAGTAGGATACATTTGTCTTGTATGCTACTGACTACACTGAAGTACGGATACATTTTTCTTGCATGTTACTGACTACACTGGAGTACGAATACATTTGGCTTGTATGTTACTGACTACACTGGAGTACGGATATATTTGTCTTGTATGTTACTGACTACACTGGAGTACGGATACATTTGTCTTGTATGTTACTGACTACACTGAAGTACGGACACATTTGTCTTGTTCTGTTCCTGCTTACACTGGAGTATGGATACATTTGCTTTGTATGTTACTGACTACACTGGAGTACGGATATATTTGTCTTGTATGTTACTGACTACTCTGGAGTACGCATACATTTGTCTTGACTACTGACTACACTGAAGTACGGGTACATTTTTCTTGTATGTTACTGACTACACTGGAGTACGGATACATTTGTCTTGTATGTTCCTGACTACACTGGAGTATGGATACATTTGTCCTGTATGCTACTGAATACACTGAAGTACGGATACATTTGTCTTGTATTTTCCTGACTACACTGGAGTACGGATACATTTGTCTTGTATGCTACTGACTACACTGAAGTACGGATACATTTTTCTTGTTTGTTACTGACTACACTGGAGTACGAATACATTTGGCTTGTATGTTACTGACTACACTGGAGTACGGATATATTTGTCTTGTATGTTACTGACTACACTGGAGTACGGATACATTTGTCTTGTATATTACTGACTACACTGAAGTACGGACACATTTGTCTTGTTCTGTTCCTGCCTACACTGGAGTATGGATACATTTGCTTTGTATGTTACTGACTACACTGGAGTACGGATATATTTGTCTTGTATGTTACTGACTACACTGGAGTACGCATACATTTGTCTTGTATACTACTGACTACACTGAAGTACGGGTACATTTTTCTTGTATGTTACTAACTACACTGGAGTACGGATACATTTGTCTTGTATGCTACTGACTACACTGGAGTACGGACACATTTGTCTTGTTCTGTTCCTGCCTACACCGGAGTATGGATACATTTGCTTTGTATGTTACTGACTACACTGGAGTACGGATATATTTGTCTTGTATGTTACTGACTACACTGGAGTACGCATACATTTGTCTTGTATACTAGTGACTACACTGAAGTACGGGTACATTTGTCTTGTATGTTACTGACTACACTGGAGTACGGATACATTTGTCTTGTATGTTACTGACTACACTGGAGTATGGATACATTTGTCCTGTATGCTACTGAATACACTGAAGAACGGATACATTTGTCTTGTATTTTCCTGACTACACTGGAGGACGGATACATTTGTCTTGTGTGCTACTGACTACACTGGAGTACGGATACATTTGTTTTATGTTACTGACTACACTGGAGTACGGATATATTTGTCTTGTATGTTACTGACTACACTGGAGTACGGATACATTTGTCTTATTCTGTTCTTGATTACACTGGAGTACGGATACATTTGTCTTATTCTGTTCTTGACCACACTGGAGTACGGATACATTTTTCTTATTCTGTTCTTGACTACACTGGAGTACGGATACATTTGTCTTGTATGTTACTGACTACACTGGAGTACGGATACATTTGTCTTGTATGTTACTGACTACACTGGATTACGGATACATTTGTCTTGTATGTTACTGACTACACTGGAGTACGGATACATTTTTCTTGTTCTGTTCCTGACTACACTGGAGTACGGATACATTTGTCTTGTATGTTACTGACTACACTGGAGTACGGATACATTTGTCTTGTATGTTACTGACTACACTGGAGTACGGATACATTTGTCTTGTATGTTACTGACTACACTGGAGTACGGATATATTTGTTTTGTACTCTTCCTGACTACACGGAGTACGGATATATTTATCTTGTATGCTACTGAATACACTGAAGTACGGATGCATTTGTATTGTATGTTACTGACTACACTGGAGTACGGATACATTTGTCTTGTATGTTACTGACTACACTAGAGTACGAATATATTTGTCTTGTATGTTACTGACTACACTGGAGTACGGATACATTTGTCTTGTATGTTACTGACTATACTGGAGTACGGATACATTTATCTTGTTCTGTACATGACTACACCGGAGTTCGGATATGCTTGTCTTGTTCTGTTCCTGATTACACTGGAGTACGGATACATTTGTGTTGTTCTATTCCTGACTACACTGGAGTACGGATATATTTGTCTTGTATGTTACTGACTACACTGGAGTACGGATACATTTGTCTTGTTCTGTTCCAGACTACACTGTGGCAGGGACACATTTGTCTTGTTCTGTTCCTGACTACACTGGAGTAGGGATACATTTGTCTTGTCCTGTTCGTGCTATTCGGGGTACGGATACATTTGTCTTGTATGTTACTGACCACACTGGAGTATGGATACATTTGTCTTGTGAGTTTCTGACTACACTGGAGTACGGAAACATTTGTTTTTTATGTTACTGACTACATTGAAGTACGGCTATATTTTTCTTGTATGTTACTGACTATACTGGAGTACGGATACATTTGTCTTGTATGTTACTGACTACACTGGAGTACGGATACATTTGTCTTGTATGTTACTGACTACACTGGAGTACGGATACATTTGTCCTGTATGCTACTGATTACACTGAAGTACGAATACATTTGTCTTGTATTTTCCTGACTACACTGGAGGACGGATTTTTTTTTTATGTTACTGACTAAACTGGAGTACGGCTATATTTGTCTTGTATGTTACTGACTACACTGGAGTACGAATACATTTGTCTTGTAAGTTACTGACTACACTGGAGGACGGATACATTTGTCTTGTTATGTTCGAGACTACACTGAAGTACGTACACATTTTTTTTGTTCTGTTCCTGACTACACGGAATACGGATACATTTGTCTTGTATGTTATTGACTACACTGCAGTACGGATATATTTGTCTTGTATGCTACTGCTACACTGAAGTACGGACACATTTTTCTTGTTCTGTTCCTGACTACAGGGAGTACGGATACATTTATCTTGTATGTTTCTGACTTACACTGAAGTACGGATACATTTGCTTTGTATGTTACTGACTACACTGGAGTACGGATACATTTGCTTTGTATGGTACTGACTACACTGGAGTACGGATACATTTGTCTTGTATGTTACTGACTATACACTGGAGTACGGATACATTTGTCTTGTATGTTACTTAATACACTGAAGTACGGATATATTTGTCTTGTTCTGTTCCTGACTACACGGAGTACGGATACATTTGTCTTGTATGTTACTGACTACACTGGAGTACGGATATATGTGTCTTGTATGCTACTGACTACACTGAAGTACGGACACATTTTTCTTGTTCTGTTCCTGACTACACGGAGTACGGATACATTTGTCTTGTATGTTACTGACTACACTGGAGTACGGATATATTTGTCTTGTATGTTACTGACTACACTGGAGTACGGATACATATATCTTGTTCTGTTCCTGACTACACTGTAGCAGGGACACATTTGTTTTGTTCTGTTCCTGACTACACTGGAGTAGGGATACATTTGTCTTGTCCTGTTCGTGCTACACGGGGTACGGATACATTTGTCTTGTATGTTACTGACTACACTGGAGTACGGATACATTTGTCTTATGTGTTACTGACTACACTGGAATACGGGTACATTTGTCTTGTATGTTACTGAATACACTGGAGTACGGATACATTTGTCTTGTATGTTACTGACTACACTGGAGGACAGATACATTTGACTTGCATGTTACTGACTACACTGGAGCACGGATATATTTGTCTTGTATGTTACTGACTACACTGGAGTACGGACACATTTATATTAATCTGTTCTTTACTACACTGGAGTACGGATACATTTGTCTTGTTCTGTTCATGACTACACTGGAGTACGGATACATTTGTCTTGTTCTGTTCCTGACTACACTGGAGTACGGATACATTTATCTTGTATGCTACTGACTACATTGGAGTAAGGATGCATTTTTTTTTATGTTACTGACTGCACTGGAGTACGGATATATGTTTCTTGTATGTTACTGCCTACACTGGAGTATGGATACATTTGTCTTGTTCTGTTCCTGACTACACTGGAGTACGGATACATTTGTCTTGTATGTTTCTGACTACGCTGGAGTACGGATATATTTGTCTTGTATCTTACTGATTACACTGGAGTACGGATACATTTGTCTTGTATGTTACTGACTACACTGGATTACGGATACATTTGTCTTGTATGTTACTGACTACACTGGAGTACGGATACATTTGTCTTGTTCTGTTCCTGACTACACTGGAGGACGGATTTTTTTTTTTATGTTACTGACTAAACTGGAGTACGGCTATATTTGTCTTGTATGTTACTGACTACACTGGAGTACGAATACATTTGTCTTGTAAGTTACTGACTACACTGGAGGACGGATACATTTGTCTTGTTATGTTCGAGACTACACTGAAGTACGTACACATTTTTTTTGTTCTGTTCCTGACTACACGGAATACGGATACATTTGTCTTGTATGTTATTGACTACACTGCAGTACGGATATATTTGTCTTGTATGCTACTGCTACACTGAAGTACGGACACATTTTTCTTGTTCTGTTCCTGACTACAGGGAGTACGGATACATTTATCTTGTATGTTTCTGACTTACACTGAAGTACGGATACATTTGCTTTGTATGTTACTGACTACACTGGAGTACGGATACATTTGCTTTGTATGGTACTGACTACACTGGAGTACGGATACATTTGTCTTGTATGTTACTGACTATACACTGGAGTACGGATACATTTGTCTTGTATGTTACTTAATACACTGAAGTACGGATATATTTGTCTTGTTCTGTTCCTGACTACACGGAGTACGGATACATTTGTCTTGTATGTTACTGACTACACTGGAGTACGGATATTTGTGTCTTGTATGCTACTGACTACACTGAAGTACGGACACATTTTTCTTGTTCTGTTCCTGACTACACGGAGTACGGATACATTTGTCTTGTATGTTACTGACTACACTGGAGTACGGATATATTTGTCTTGTATGTTACTGACTACACTGGAGTACGGATACATATATCTTGTTCTGTTCCTGACTACACTGTAGCAGGGACACATTTGTTTTGTTCTGTTCCTGACTACACTGGAGTAGGGATACATTTGTCTTGTCCTGTTCGTGCTACACGGGGTACGGATACATTTGTCTTGTATGTTACTGACTGCACTGGAGTACGGATACATTTGTCTTATGTGTTACTGACTACACTGGAATACGGGTACATTTGTCTTGTATGTTACTGAATACACTGGAGTACGGATACATTTGTCTTGTATGTTACTGACTACACTGGAGGACAGATACATTTGTCTTACATGTTACTGACTACACTGGAGCACGGATATATTTGTCTTGTATGTTACTGACTACACTGGAGTACGGACACATTTATATTAATCTGTTCTTTACTACACTGGAGTACGGATACATTTGTCTTGTTCTGTTCATGACTACACTGGAGTACGGATACATTTGTCTTGTTCTGTTCCTGACTACACTGGAGTACGGATACATTTATCTTGTATGCTACTGACTACATTGGAGTAAGGATGCATTTTTTTTTTATGTTACTGACTGCACTGAAGTACGGATATATGTTTCTTGTATGTTACTGCCTACACTGGAGTATGGATACATTTGTCTTGTTCTGTTCCTGACTACACTGGAGTACGGATATATTTGTCTTGTATGTTTCTGACTACGCTGGAGTACGGATATATTTGTCTTGTATCTTACTGATTACACTGGAGTACGGATACATTTGTCTTATTCTGTTCTTGACTACACTGGAGTACGGATAAATTTGTCTTGTTCTGTTCCTGACTACACTGGAGTACGGATACATTTCTCTTGTCCTGTTCGTGACTACACCGGGTATGGATACAAGTATCTTGTGTGCTACTGACTACACTGGAGTACGGATACATTTTTATTGTATTGTTCCTGACTACACTGGAATACTGATACATTTCTCTTGTCCTATATATGACTGCACTGAAGTACGGACACATTTGTCTTTTCCTGTTCCTGACTACACTGGAGTACGGATACATTTGTCTTGTATGCTACTGACTACACTGAAGTACTGACACATTTGTCTTGTTCTGTTCCTGACTACACTGGAGTACGGATACATTTGCTTTTTATGTTACTGACTACACTGGAGTACGGATATATTTGTCTTGTATGTTACTGACTACACTGGAGTACGCATACATTTGTCTTGTATGCTACTGACTACATTGAAGTACGGATACAATTTTTCTTGTATGTTCCTGACTATACTGGAGTACGGATACATTTGTCTTGTATGTTACTGACTACACTGGAGTACGGATACATTTGTCTTGTATGTTACTGACTACACTGGAGTACGGATACATTTGTCTTGTATGTTACTGACTACACTGGAGTACTGATACATTTGCCTTGTATGTTACTGATTACACTGGAGTACGGATATATTTATCTTGTATGTTACTGACTATACTGGAGTAGGGATACATTTATCTTGTTCTGTACATGACTACACCGGAGTCCGGATATACTTGTCTTGTTCTGTTCCTGATTACACTGGAGTACGGATACGTTTGTGTTGTTCTATTCCTGACTACACTGGAGTACAGATACATTTTTCTTGTTCTGTTCCTGACTACACTGTAGCAGGGACACATTTGTCTTGTTCTGTTCCTGACCACACTGAAGTACGGATACATTTGTCTTGTTCTGTTCGTGACTACACGGAGTACGGATACATTTGTCTTGTATGTTTCTGACTACACTGAAGTACGGACACATTTGTCTTGTTCTGTTCCTGACTACACGGAGTACGGATACATTTGTCTTGTATGTTTCTGACTACACTGGAGTACGGATATATTTGTCTTGTACTGTTCCTGACTACACTGGAGTACGGATATATTTGTCTTGTATGCTAATGACTACACTGAAATACGGATACATTGATATTATTCTGTTCCTGACTACACTGTAGCAGGGACACATTTTTCTTGTTCTGTTCCTGACTACACTGGAGTAGGGATACATTTGTCTTGTCCTGTTCGTGCTACACGGGGTACGGATACATTTGTCTTGTATGTTACTGACTACACTGGAGTACGGATACATTTGTCTTGTGTGTTACTGACTACACTGCAATACGGACACATTTGTCTTGTATGTTACTGACTACACTGGAGTACAGATACATTTGTCTTGTATGTTACTGACTACACTGGAGGACGGATTCATTTGTCTTGTATGTTACTGACTACACTGGAGCACGGATATATTTGTCTTGTATGTTACTGACGACACTGGAGTACGGATACATTTGTCTTATTCTGTTCTCTACTACATTGGAGTACGGATACATTTGTTTTGTTCTGTTCCTGACTACACTGGAGAACGAATACATTTGTCTTGTCCTGTTCCTGACTACACTGGAGTACGGATACATTTGTCTTGTTCTGTTCCTGACTACACTGGAGTACGGATACATTTATCTTGTATGTTACTGACTACACTGGAGTACCGATGCATTTGTTTTCATGTTACTGTCTACACTGGAGTACGGATATATGTTTCTTGTATGTTACTGACTACACTGGAGTACGGATACATTTGTCTTATTATGTTCTTGATTACACTGGAGTACAGATACATTTGTCTTGTTCTGTTCCTGACTACATTGGAGTACGAACACTTTTGTCTTGTTCTGTTCGTGACTACACTGGAGTACGGATACATTTGTCGTGTTCTGTTCGTAACTACACTGGAGTACGGATACATTTGTCTTGTATATTACTGACTACACTGAAGTACGGATACATTTGTCTTGTTCTGTTCCTGACTACACGGAGTACGGATACATTTGTATTGTATGTTACTGAATACACTGGAGTACGGATATATGTGTGTTGTATGCTACTGACTACACTGAAGTACGGACACATTTGTCTTGTTCTGTTCCTGACTACACGGAGTACGGATACATTTGTCTTGTATGTTTCTGACTACACTGGAGTACGGATATATTTGTCTTGTACTGTTCCTGACTACACGGAGTACGGATATATTTGTCTTGTATGCTACTGACTACACTGAAATACGGATACATTTGTCTTGTATGTTACTGAATACACTGGAGTACGGCTATATTTGTCTTGTATGTTACTGACTTAACTGGAGTACGGATACATTTGTCTTGTATGTTACTGACTACACTGGAGGACGGATACATTTGTCTTGTATGTTACTGACTACACTGGAGCACGGATATATTTGTCTTGTATGTTACTGACTACACTGGAGTACGGATACATTTGTCTTATTCTGTTCTTGACTACACTGGAGTACGGATACATTTGTCTTGTTCTGTTCATGACTACACTGGAGTACGGATACATTTGTCTTGTTCTGTTCCTGACTACACTGGAGTACGGATGCATTTATCTTGTATGCTACTGACTACACTGGAGTAAGGATGCATTTGTTTTTATGTTACTGACTGCACTGGAGTACGGATATATGTTTCTTGTATGTTACTGCCTACACTGGAGTATGGATACATTTGTCTTGTTCTGTTCCTGACTACACTGGAGTACGGATACATTTGTCTTGTATGTTTCTGACTACGCTGGAGTACGGATATATTTGTCTTGTATCTTACTGATTACACTGGAGTACGGATACATTTGTCTTATTCTGTTCTTGACTACACTGGAGTACGGATACATTTGTCTTGTTCTGTTCCTGACTACACTGGAGTACGGATACATTTCTCTTGTCCTGTTCGTGACTACACGGGATACGGATACAATTATATTGTGTGCTACTGACTACACTGGAGTACGGATAAATGTTTCTTGTATTGTTAATGACTACACTGGAATACTGATACATTTGTCTTGTCCTTTATATGACTGCACTGAAGTACGGACACATTTGTCTTTTCCTGTTCCTGACTACACTGGAGTACGGATACATTTGTCTTGTATGCTACTGACTACATTGAAGTACTGACACATTTGTCTTGTTCTGTTCCTGACTACACTGGAGTACGGATACATTTGCTTTGTATGTTACTGACTACACTGGGGTTCGGATATATTTGTCTTGTATGTTACTGACTACACTGGAGTACGCATACATTTGTCTTGTATGTTCCTGACTACACTGGAGTACTGATACATTTGTCTTGTATGCTACTGATTACACTGGAGTACGGATATATTTATCTTGTATGTTACTGACTATACTGGAGTACGGATACATTTATCTTGTTCTGTACATGACTACACAGGAATCCGAATATACTTGTCTTGTTCTGTTCCTGATTACACTGGAGTACGGATACATTTGTGTTGGTCTCTTCCTGACTACACTGGAGTACAGATACATTTGTCTTGTTCTGTTCCTGACTACACTGTAGCAGGGACACATTTGTCTTGTTCTGTTCCTGACCACACTGAAGTACGAATACATTTGTCTTGTTCTGTTCGTGACTACACTGGAGTACGGATACATTTGTCTTGTTCTGTTCATGACTACACTGGAGTACGGATACATTTGTCTTGTACTGTTCCTGACTATACTGGAGTACGGATACATTTGTCTTGTATGTTTCTGACTACGCTGGAGTACGGATATATTTGTCTTGTATCTTACTGATTACACTGGAGTACGGATACATTTGTCTTGTATGTTACTGACTACACTGGATTACGGATACATTTGTCTTGTATGTTACTGACTACACTGGAGTACGGATACATTTGTCTTGTTCTGTTCCTGACTACACTGGAGTACGGATACATTTGTCTTGTATGTTACTGACTACACTGGAGTACGGATACATTTGTCTTGTATGTTACTGACTACACTGGAGTACGGATACATTTGTCTTGTATGTTACTGACTACACTGGAGTACGGATATATTTGTTTTGTACTCTTCCTGACTACACGGAGTACGGATATATTTATCTTGTATGCTACTGAATACACTGAAGTACGGATGCATTTGTATTGTATGTTACTGACTACACTGGAGTACGGATACATTTGTCTTGTATGTTACTGACTATACTGGAGTACGGATACATTTATCTTGTTCTGTACATGACTACACCGGAGTTCGGATATGCTTGTCTTGTTCTGTTCCTGATTACACTGGAGTACGGATACATTTGTGTTGTTCTATTCCTGACTACACTGGAGTACGGATATATTTGTCTTGTATGTTACTGACTACACTGGAGTACGGATACATTTGTCTTGTTCTGTTCCTGACTACACTGTGGCAGGGACACATTTGTCTTGTTCTAATCCTGACTACAGTGGAGTAGGGATACATTTGTCTTGTCCTGTTCGTGCTATTCGGGGTACGGATACATTTGTCTTGTATGTTACTGACCACACTGGAGTATGGATACATTTGTCTTGTGAGTTTCTGACTACACTGGAGTACGGAAACATTTGTTTTTTATGTTACTGACTACATTGAAGTACGGCTATATTTTTCTTGCATGTTACTGACTATACTGGAGTACGGATACATTTGTCTTGTATGTTACTGACTACACTGGAGTACGGATACATTTGTCTTGTATGTTACTGACTACACTGGAGTACGGATACATTTGTCCTGTATGCTACTCATTACACTGAAGTACGAATACATTTGTCTTGTATTTTCCTGACTACACTGGAGGACGGAATTTTTTTTTTATGTTACTGACTAAACTGGAGTACGGCTATATTTGTCTTGTATGTTACTGACTACACTGGAGTACGAATACATTTGTCTTGTAAGTTACTGACTACACTGGAGGACGGATACATTTGTCTTGTTATGTTCGAGACTACACTGAAGTACGTACACATTTTTTTTGTTCTGTTCCTGACTACACGGAATACGGATACATTTGTCTTGTATGTTATTGACTACACGGCAGTACGGATATATTTGTCTTGTATGCTACTGCTACACTGAAGTACGGACACATTTTTCTTGTTCTGTTCCTGACTACAGGGAGTACGGATACATTTATCTTGTATGTTTCTGACTTACACTGAAGTACGGATACATTTGCTTTGTATGTTACTGACTACACTGGAGTACGGATACATTTGCTTTGTATGGTACTGACTACACTGGAGTACGGATACATTTGTCTTGTATGTTACTGACTATACACTGGAGTAGGGATACATTTGTCTTGTATGTTACTTAATACACTGAAGTACGGATATATTTGTCTTGTTCTGTTCCTGACTACACGGAGTACGGATACATTTGTCTTGTATGTTACTGACTACACTGGAGTACGGATATATGTGTCTTGTATGCTACTGACTACACTGAAGTACGGACACATTTTTCTTGTTCTGTTCCTGACTACACGGAGTACGGATACATTTGTCTTGTATGTTACTGACTACACTGGAGTACGGATATATTTGTCTTGTATGTTACCGACTACACTGGAGTACGGATACATATATCTTGTTCTGTTCCTGACTACACTGTAGCAAGGACACATTTGTTTTGTTCTATTCCTGACTACACTGGAGTAGGGATACATTTGTCTTGTCCTGTTCGTGCTACACGGGGTACGGATACATTTGGCTTGTATGTTACTGACTACACTGGAGTACGGATACATTTGTCTTTTGTGTTACTGACTACACTGGAATACGGATACATTTGTCTTGTATGTTACTGAATACACTGGAGTACGGATACATTTGTCTTGTATGTTACTGACTACACTGGAGGACAGATACATTTGTCTTACATGTTACTGACTACACTGGAGCACGGATATATTTGTCTTGTATGTTACTGACTACACTGGAGTACGGACACATTTATATTAATCTGTTCTTTACTACACTGGAGTACGGATACATTTGTCTTGTTCTGTTCATGACTACACTGGAGTACGGATACATTTGTCTTGTTCTGTTCCTGACTACACTGGAGTACGGATACATTTATCTTGTATGCTACTGACTACATTGGAGTAAGGATGCATTTTTTTTTATGTTACTGACTGCACTGGAGTACGGATATATGTTTCTTGTATGTTACTGCCTACACTGGAGTATGGATACATTTGTCTTGTTCTGTTCCTGACTACACTGGAGTACGGATACATTTTTCTTGTATGTTTCTGACTACGCTGGAGTACGGATATATTTGTCTTGTATCTTACTGATTACACTGGAGTACGGATACATTTGTCTTATTCTGTTCTTGACTACACTGGAGTACGGATACATTTGTCGTGTTCTGTTCCTGACTACACTGGAGTACGGATACATTTCTCTTGTCCTGTTCGTGACTACACGGGGTATGGATACAAGTATCTTGTGTGCTACTGACTACACTGGAGTACGGATACATTTTTATTGTATTGTTCCTGACTACACTGGAATACTGATACACTTCTCTTGTCCTATATATGACTGCACTGAAGTACGGACACATTTGTCTTATCCTGTTCCTGACTACACTGGAGTACGGATACATTTGTCTTGTATGCTACTGACTACACTGAAGTACTGACACATTTGTCTTGTTCTGTTCCTGACTACACTGGAGTACGGATACATTTGCTTTTTATGTTACTGACTACACTGGAGTACGGATATATTTGTCTTGTATGTTACTGACTACACTGGAGTACGCATACATTTGTCTTGTATGCTACTGACTACATTGAAGTACGGATACAATTTTTCTTGTATGTTCCTGACTATACTGGAGTACGGATACATTTGTCTTGTATGTTACTGACTACACTGGAGTACGGATACATTTGTCTTGTATGTTACTGACTACACTGGAGTACGGATACATTTGTCTTGTATGTTACTGACTACACTGGAGTACTGATACATTTGCCTTGTATGTTACTGATTACACTGGAGTACGGATATATTTATCTTGTATGTTACTGACTATGCTGGAGTACGGATACATTTATCTTGTTCTGTACATGACTACACCGGAGTCCGGATATACTTGTCTTGTTCTGTTCCTGATTACACTGGAGTACGGATACGTTTGTGTTGTTCTATTCCTGACTACACTGGAGTACAGATACATTTTTCTTGTTCTGTTCCTGACTACACTGTAGCAGGGACACATTTGTCTTGTTCTGTTCCTGACCACACTGAAGTACGGATACATTTGTCTTGTTCTGTTCGTGACTACACGGAGTACGGATACATTTGTCTTGTATGTTTCTGACTACACTGAAGTACGGACACATTTGTCTTGTTCTGTTCCTGACTACACGGAGTACGGATACATTTGTCTTGTATGTTTCTGACTACACTGGAGTACGGATATATTTGTCTTGTACTGTTCCTGACTACACTGGAGTACGGATATATTTGTCTTGTATGCTAATGACTACACTGAAATACGGATACATTGATATTATTCTGTTCCTGACTACACTGTAGCAGGGACACATTTTTCTTGTTCTGTTCCTGACTACACTGGAGTAGGGATACATTTGTCTTGTCCTGTTCGTGCTACACGGGGTACGGATACATTTGTCTTGTATGTTACTGACTACACTGGAGTACGGATACATTTGTCTTGTGTGTTACTGACTACACTGCAATACGGACACATTTGTCTTGTATGTTACTGACTACACTGGAGTACAGATACATTTGTCTTGTATGTTACTGACTACACTGGAGGACGGATTCATTTGTCTTGTATGTTACTGACTACACTGGAGCACGGATATATTTGTCTTGTATGTTACTGACGACACTGGAGTACGGATACATTTGTCTTATTCTGTTCTCTACTACATTGGAGTACGGATACATTTGTTTTGTTCTGTTCCTGACTACACTGGAGAACGAATACATTTGTCTTGTCCTGTTCCTGACTACACTGGAGTACGGATACATTTGTCTTGTTCTGTTCCTGACTACACTGGAGTACGGATACATTTATCTTGTATGTTACTGACTACACTGGAGTACCGATGCATTTGTTTTCATGTTACTGTCTACACTGGAGTACGGATATATGTTTCTTGTATGTTACTGACTACACTGGAGTACGGATACATTTGTCTTATTATGTTCTTGATTACACTGGAGTACAGATACATTTGTCTTGTTCTGTTCCTGACTACATTGGAGTACGAACACTTTTGTCTTGTTCTGTTCGTGACTACACTGGAGTACGGATACATTTGTCTTGTTCTGTTCGTAACTACACTGGAGTACGGATACATTTGTCTTGTATATTACTGACTACACTGAAGTACGGATACATTTGTCTTGTTCTGTTCCTGACTACACGGAGTACGGATACATTTGTATTGTATGTTACTGAATACACTGGAGTACGGATATATGTGTGTTGTATGCTACTGACTACACTGAAGTACGGACACATTGGTCTTGTTCTGTTCCTGACTACACGGAGTACGGATACATTTGTCTTGTATGTTTCTGACTACACTGGAGTACGGATATATTTGTCTTGTACTGTTCCTGACTACACGGAGTACGGATATATTTGTCTTGTATGCTACTGACTACACTGAAATACGGATACATTTTTCTTGTATGTTACTGAATACACTGGAGTACGGCTATATTTGTCTTGTATGTTACTGACTTAACTGGAGTACGGATACATTTGTCTTGTATGTTACTGACTACACTGGAGGACGGATACATTTGTCTTGTATGTTACTGACTACACTGGAGCACGGATATATTTGTCTTGTATGTTACTGACTACACTGGAGTACGGATACATTTGTCTTATTCTGTTCTTGACTACACTGGAGTACGGATACATTTGTCTTGTTCTGTTCATGACTACACTGGAGTACGGATACATTTGTCTTGTTCTGTTCCTGACTACACTGGAGTACGGATGCATTTATCTTGTATGCTACTGACTACACTGGAGTAAGGATGCATTTGTTTTTATGTTACTGACTGCACTGGAGTACGGATATATGTTTTTTGTATGTTACTGCCTACACTGGAGTATGGATACATTTGTCTTGTTCTGTTCCTGACTACACTGGAGTACGGATACATTTGTCTTGTATGTTTCTGACTACGCTGGAGTACGGATATATTTGTCTTGTATCTTACTGATTACACTGGAGTACGGATACATTTGTCTTATTCTGTTCTTGACTACACTGGAGTACGGATACATTTGTCTTGTTCTGTTCCTGACTACACTGGAGTACGGATACATTTCTCTTGTCCTGTTCGTGACTACACGGGATACGGATACAATTATATTGTGTGCTACTGACTACACTGGAGTACGGATAAATGTTTCTTGTATTGTTAATGACTACACTGGAATACTGATACATTTGTCTTGTCCTTTATATGACTGCACTGAAGTACGGACACATTTGTCTTTTCCTGTTCCTGACTACACTGGAGTACGGATACATTTGTCTTGTATGCTACTGACTACATTGAAGTACTGACACATTTGTCTTGTTCTGTTCCTGACTACACTGGAGTACGGATACATTTGCTTTGTATGTTACTGACTACACTGGGGTTCGGATATATTTGTCTTGTATGTTACTGACTACACTGGAGTACGCATACATTTGTCTTGTATGCTACTGACTACACTGAAGTACGGATGCATTTTTCTTGTATGTTACTGACTATACTGGAGTACGGATACATTTGTCTTGTATGTTACTGACTACACTGGAGTACGGATACATTTGTCTTGTATGTTCCTGACTACACTGGAGTACTGATACATTTGTCTTGTATGCTACTGATTACACTGGAGTACGGATATATTTATCTTGTATGTTACTGACTATACTGGAGTACGGATACATTTATCTTGTTCTGTACATGACTACACAGGAATCCGAATATACTTGTCTTGTTCTGTTCCTGATTACACTGGAGTACGGATACATTTGTGTTGGTCTCTTCCTGACTACACTGGAGTACAGATACATTTGTCTTGTTCTGTTCCTGACTACACTGTAGCAGGGACACATTTGTCTTGTTCTGTTCCTGACCACACTGAAGTACGAATACATTTGTCTTGTTCTGTTCGTGACTACACTGGAGTACGGAGATATTTTTCTTGTATGCTACTGACTACACTGGAGTACGGATAAATGTTTCTTGTATTGTTAATGACTACACTGGAATACTGATACATTTGTCTTGTCCTTTATATGACTGCACTGAAGTACGGACACATTTGTCTTATCCTGTTCCTGACTACACTGGAGTACGGATACATTTGTCTTGTATGCTACTGACTACACTGAAGTACTGACACATTTGTCTTGTTCTGTTCCTGACTACACTGGAGTACGGATACATTTGCTTTGTATGTTACTGACTACACTGGGGTTCGGATATATTTGTCTTGTATGTTACTGACTACACTGGAGTACGCATACATTTGTCTTGTATGCTACTGACTACACTGAAGTACGGATGCATTTTTCTTGTATGTTACTGACTATACTGGAGTACGGATACATTTGTCTTGTATGTTACTGACTACACTGGAGTACGGATACATTTGTCTTGTATGTTCCTGACTACACTGGAGTACTGATACATTTGTCTTGTATGCTACTGATTACACTGGAGTACGGATATATTTATCTTGTATGTTACTGACTATACTGGAGTACGGATACATTTATCTTGTTCTGTACATGACTACACAGGAATCCGAATAGACTTGTCTTGTTCTGTTCCTGATTACACTGGAGTACGGATACATTTGTGTTGGTCTCTTCCTGACTACACTGGAGTACAGATACATTTGTCTTGTTCTGTTCCTGACTACACTGTAGCAGGGACACATTTGTCTTGTTCTGTTCCTGACCACACTGAAGTACGAATACATTTGTCTTGTTCTGTTCGTGACTACACTGGAGTACGGAGATATTTTTCTTGTATGTTACTGAGTACACTGAAGTACGGATACATTTGTCTTGTTCTGTTCGTGACTACACTGGAGTACGGATACATTTGTCTTGTTCTGTTCCTGACTACACTGTGGCAGGGACACATTTGTCTTGTCCTGTTCGTGCTATACGGGGTACGGATACATTTGTCTTGTATGTTACTGACCACACTGGAGTATGGATACATTTGTCTTGTGAGTTTCTGACTACACTGGAGTACGGAAACATTTGTTTTTTATGTTACTGACTACATTGAAGTACGGCTATATTTTTCTTGTTTGTTACTGACTACACTGGAGTACGGATACATTTGTCTTGTATGTTACTGACTACACTGGAGTACGGATACATTTGTCCTGTATGCTACTGATTACACTGAAGTACGAATACATTTGTCTTGTATTTTCCTGACTACACTGGAGGACGGAAATTTTTTTTTATGTTACTGACTAAACTGGAGTACGGCTATATTTGTCTTGTATGTTACTGACTACACTGGAGTACGAATACATTTGTCTTGTAAGTTACTGACTACACTGGAGGACGGATACATTTGTCTTGTTATGTTCGTGACTACACTGAAGTACGTACACATTTTTTTTGTTCTGTTCCTGACTACACGGAATACGGATACATTTGTCTTGTATGTTATTGACTACACTGCAGTACGGATATATTTGTCTTGTATGCTACTGCTACACTGAAGTACGGACACATTTTTCTTGTTCTGTTCCTGACTACAGGGAGTACGGATACATTTATCTTGTATGTTCCTGACTTACACTGAAGTACGGATACATTTGCTTTGTATGTTACTGACTACACTGGAGTACGGATACATTTGCTTTGTATGGTACTGACTACACTGGAGTACGGATACATTTGTCTTGTATGTTACTGACTATACACTGGAGTACGGATACATTTGTCTTGTATGTTACTTAATACACTGAAGTACGGATATATTTGTCTTGTTCTGTTCCTGACTACACGGAGTACGGATACATTTGTCTTGTATGTTACTGACTACACTGTAGTACGGATATATGTGTCTTGTATGCTACTGACTACACTGAAGTACGGACACATTTTTCTTGTTCTGTTCCTGACTACACGGAGTACGGATACATTTGTCTTGTATGTTACTGACTACACTGTAGTACGGATATATTTGTCTTGTATGTTACTGACTACACTGGAGTACGGATACATATATCTTGTTCTGTTCCTGACTACACTGTAGCAGGGACACATTTGTTTTGTTCTGTTCCTGACTACACTGGAGTAGGGATACATTTGTCTTGTCCTGTTCGTGCTACACGGGGTACGGATACATTTGGCTTGTATGTTACTGACTACACTGGAGTACGGATACTTTTGTCTTATGTGTTACTGACTACACTGGAATACGGATACATTTGTCTTGTATGTTACTGAATACACTGGAGTACGGATACATTTTTCTTGTATGTTACTGACTACACTGGAGGACAGATACATTTGTCTTGCATGTTACTGACTACACTGGAGCACGGATATATTTGTCTTGTATGTTACTGACTACACTGGAGTACGGATACATTTATATTAATCTGTTCTTTACTACACTGGAGTACGGATACATTTGTCTTGTTCTGTTCATGACTACACTGGAGTACGGATACATTTGTCTTGTTCTGTTACTGACTACACTGGAGTACGGATACATTTATCTTGTATGCTACTGACTACACTGGAGTAAGGATGCATTTTTTTTTATGTTACTGACTGCACTGGAGTACGTATATATGTTTCTTGTATGTTACTGCCTACACTGGAGTATGGATACATTTGTCTTGTTCTGTTCCTGACTACACTGGAGTACGGATACATTTGTCTTGTATGTTTCTGACTACGCTGGAGTACGGATATATTTGTCTTGTATCTTACTGATTACACTGGAGTACGGATACATTTGTCTTATTCTGTTCTTGACTACACTGGAGTACGGATACATTTGTCTTGTTCTGTTCCTGACTACACTGGAGTACGGAAACATTTGTCTTGTCCTGTTCGTGACTACACGGGGAATGGATACAATTATCTTGTGTGCTACTGACTACACTGGAGTACGGATACATTTTTCTTGTATTGTTCCTGACTACACTGGAATACTGATACATTTCTCTTGTCCTATATATGACTGCACTGAAGTACGGACACATTTGTCTTATCCTGTTCCTGACTACACTGGAGTACGGATACATTTGTCTTGTATGCTACTGACTACACTGAAGTACTGACACATTTGTCTTGTTCTATTCCTGACTACACTGGAGTACGGATACATTTGCTTTTTATGTTACTGACTACACTGGAGTACGGATATATTTGTCTTGAATGTTACTGACTACACTGGAGTACGCATACATTTGTCTTGTATGCTACTGACTACATTGAAGTACGGATACAATTTTTCTTGTATGTTACTGACTATACTGGAGTACGGATACATTTGTCTTGTATGTTACTGACTACACTGGAGTACGGATACATTTGTCTTGTATGTTACTGACTACACTGGAGTACGGATACATTTGTCTTGTATGTTACTGACTACACTGGAGTACTGATACATTTGCCTTGTATGTTACTGATTACACTGGAGTACGGATATATTTATCTTGTATGTTACTGACTATACTGGAGTACGGATACATTTATCTTGTTCTGTACATGACTACACCGGAGTCCGGATATACTTGTCTTGTTCTGTTCCTGATTACACTGGAGTACGGATACGTTTGTGTTGTTCTATTCCTGACTACACTGGAGTACAGATACATTTTTCTTGTTCTGTTCCTGACTACACTGCAGCAGGGACACATTTGTCTTGTTCTGTTCCTGACCACACTGAAGTACGGATACATTTGTCTTGTTCTGTTCGTGACTACACGGAGTACGGATACATTTGTCTTGTATGTTTCTGACTACACTGAAGTACGGACACATTTGTCTTGTTCTGTTCCTGACTACACGGAGTACGGATACATTTGTCTTGTATGTTTCTGACTACACTGGAGTACGGATATATTTGTCTTGTACTGTTCCTGACTACACTGGAGTACGGATATATTTGTCTTGTATGCTAATGACTACACTGAAATACGGATACATTGATATTATTCTGTTCCTGACTACACTGTAGCAGGGACACATTTTTCTTGTTCTGTTCCTGACTACACTGGAGTAGGGATACATTTGTCTTGTCCTGTTCGTGCTACACGGGGTACGGATACATTTGTCTTGTATGTTACTGACTACACTGGAGTACGGATACATTTGTCTTGTGTGTTACTGACTACACTGCAATACGGACACATTTGTCTTGTATGTTACTGACTACACTGGAGTACAGATACATTTGTCTTGTATGTTACTGACTACACTGGAGGACGGATTCATTTGTCTTGTATGTTACTGACTACACTGGAGTACGGATATATTTGTCTTGTATGTTACTGACTACACTGGAGCACGGATATATTTGTCTTGTATGTTACTGACGACACTGGAGTACGGATACATTTGTCTTGTATGTTACTGACTACACTGGAGTACGGATACATTTATCTTGTATGTTACTGACTACACTGGAGTACCGATGCATTTGTTTTCATGTTACTGTCTACACTGGAGTACGGATACATTTGTCTTGTATGTTACTGACTACACTGGAGTACCGATGCATTTGTTTTCATGTTACTGTCTACACTGGAGTACGGATACATTTGTCTTGTATGTTACTGACTACACTGGAGTACGGATACATTTGTCTTATTATGTTCTTGATTACACTGGAGTACAGATACATTTGTCTTGTTCTGTTCCTGACTACATTGGAGTACGAACACTGTTGTCTTGTTCTGTTCGTGACTACACTGGAGTACGGATACATTTGTCTTGTTCTGTTCGTAACTACACTGGAGTACGGATACATTTGTCTTGTATATTACTGACTACACTGAAGTACGGATACATTTGTCTTGTTCTGTTCCTGACTACACGGAGTACGGATACATTTGTATTGTATGTTACTGAACACACTGGAGTACGGATATATGTGTGTTGTATGCTACTGACTACACTGAAGTACGGACACATTTGTCTTGTTCTGTTCCTGACTACACGGAGTACGGATACATTTGTCTTGTATGTTTCTGACTACACTGGAGTACGGATATATTTGTCTTGTATGTTTCTGACTACACTGAAATACGGATACATTTTTCTTGTATGTTACTGAATACACTGGAGTACGGCTATATTTGTCTTGTATGTTACTGACTTAACTGGAGTACGGATACATTTTTCTTGTATGCTACTGACTACATTGAAGTACTGACACATTTGTCTTGTTCTGTTCCTGACTACACTGGAGTACGGATACATTTGCTTTGTATGTTACTGACTACACTGGGGTTCGGATATATTTGTCTTGTATGTTACTGACTACACTGGAGTACGCATACATTTGTCTTGTATGCTACTGACTACACTGAAGTACGGATGCATTTTTCTTGTATTTTACTGACTATACTGGAGTACGGATACATTTGTCTTGTATGTTACTGACTACACTGGAGTACGGATACATATGTCTTGTATGTTCCTGACTACACTGGAGTACTGATACATTTGTCTTGTATGCTACTGATTACACTGGAGTACGGATATATTTATCGTGTATGTTACTGACTATACTGGAGTACGGATACATTTATCTTGTTCTGTAAATGACTACACAGGAATCCGAATATACTTGTCTTGTTCTGTTCCTGATTACACTGGAGTACGGATACATTTGTGTTGGTCTCTTCCTGACTACACTGGAGTACAGATACATTTGTCTTGTTCTGTTCCTGACTACACTGTAGCAGGGACACATTTGTCTTGTTCTGTTCCTGACCACACTGAAGTACGAATACATTTGTCTTGTTCTGTTCGTGACTACACTGGAGTACGGAGATATTTTTCTTGTATGTTACTGAGTACACTGAAGTACGGATACATTTGTCTTGTTCTGTTCGTGACTACACTGGAGTACGGATACATTTCTCTTGTCCTGTTCGTGACTACACGAGATACGGATACAATTATCTTGTGTGCTACTGACTACACTGGAGTACGGATAAATGTTTCTTGTATTGTTAATGACTACACTGGAATACTGATACATTTGTCTTGTCCTTTATATGACTGCACTGAAGTACGGACACATTTGTTTTATCCTGTTCCTGACTACACTGGAGTACGGATACATTTGTCTTGTATGCTACTGACTACACTGAAGTACTGACACATTTGTCTTGTTCTGTTCCTGACTACACTGGAGTACGGATACATTTGCTTTGTATGTTACTGACTACACTGGGGTTCGGATATATTTGTCTTGTATGTTACTGACTACACTTGAGTACGCATACATTTGTCTTGTATGCTACTGACTACACTGAAGTACGGATGCATTTTTCTTGTATGTTACTGACTATACTGGAGTACGGATACATTTTTCTTGTATGTTACTGACTACACTGGAGTACGGATACATTTGTCTTGTATGTTCCTGACTACACTGGAGTACTGATACATTTGTCTTGTATGTTACTGACTACACTGAAGTACGGATGCATTTTTCTTGTATGCTACTGATTACACTGGAGTACGGATATATTTATCTTGTATGTTACTGACTATACTGGAGTACGGATACATTTATCTTGTTCTGTACATGACTTCACAGGAATCCGGATATACTTGTCTTGTTCTGTTCCTGATTACACTGGAGTACGGATACATTTGTGTTGGTCTCTTCCTGACTACACTGGAGTACAGATACATTTGTCTTGTTCTGTTCCTGACCACACTGAAGTACGAATACATTTGTCTTGTTCTGTTCGTGACTACACTGGAGTACGGAGATATTTTTCTTGTATGTTACTGAGTACACTGAAGTACGGATACATTTGTCTTGTTCTGTTCCTGACTACACTGTAGCAGGGACACATTTTTCTTGTTCTGTTCCTGACTACACTGGAGTAGGGATACATTTGTCTTGTCCTGTTCGTGCTACACGGGGTACGGATACATTTGTCTTGTATGTTACTGACTACACTGGAGTACGGATACATTTGTCTTGTGTGTTACTGACTACACTGCAATACGGACACATTTGTCTTGTATGTTACTGACTACACTGGAGTACAGATACATTTGTCTTGTATGTTACTGACTACACTGGAGGACGGATTCATTTGTCTTGTATGTTACTGACTACACTGGAGCACGGATATATTTGTCTTGTATGTTACTGACGACACTGGAGTACGGATACATTTGTCTTATTCTGTTCTCTACTACACTGGAGTACGGATACATTTGTCTTGTTCTGTTCCTGACTACACTGGAGTACGGATACATTTATCTTGTATGTTACTGACTACACTGGAGTACCGATGCATTTGTTTTCATGTTACTGTCTACACTGGAGTACGGATATATGTTTCTTGTATGTTACTGACTACACTGGAGTACGGATACATTTGTCTTATTATGTTCTTGATTACACTGGAGTACAGATACATTTTCTTGTTCTGTTCCTGACTACATTGGAGTACGAACACCTTTGTCTTGTTCTGTTCGTGACTACACTGGAGTACGGATACATTTGTCTTGTTCTGTTCGTAACTACACTGGAGTACGGATACATTTGTCTTGTATATTACTGACTAAACTGAAGTACGGATACATTTGTCTTGTTCTGTTCCTGACTACACGGAGTACGGATACATTTGTATTGTATGTTACTGAATACACTGGAGTACGGATATATGTGTGTTGTATGCTACTGACTACACTGAAGTACGGACACATTTGTCTTGTTCTGTTCCTGACTACACTGGAGTACGGATACATTTGCTTTTTATGTTACTGACTACACTGGAGTACGGATATATTTGTCTTGAATGTTACTGACTACACTGGAGTACGCATACATTTGTCTTGTATGCTACTGACTACATTGAAGTACGGATACAATTTTTCTTGTATGTTACTGACTATACTGGAGTACGGATACATTTGTCTTGTATGTTACTGACTACACTGGAGTACGGATACATTTGTCTTGTATGTTACTGACTACACTGGAGTACGGATACATTTGTCTTGTATGTTACTGACTACACTGGAGTACTGATAAATTTGCCTTGTATGTTACTGATTACACTGGAGTACGGATATATTTATCTTGTATGTTACTGACTATACTGGAGTACGGATACATTTATCTTGTTCTGTACATGACTACACCGGAGTCCGGATATACTTGTCTTGTTCTGTTCCTGATTACACTGGAGTACGGATACGTTTGTGTTGTTCTATTCCTGACTACACTGGAGTACAGATACATTTTTCTTGTTCTGTTCCTGACTACACTGCAGCAGGGACACATTTGTCTTGTTCTGTTCCTGACCACACTGAAGTACGGATACATTTGTCTTGTTCTGTTCGTGACTACACGGAGTACGGATACATTTGTCTTGTATGTTTCTGACTACACTGGAGTACGGACACATTTGTCTTGTTCTGTTCCTGACTACACGGAGTACGGATACATTTGTCTTGTATGTTTCTGACTACACTGGAGTACGGATATATTTGTCTTGTACTGTTCCTGACTACACTGGAGTACGGATATATTTGTCTTGTATGCTAATGACTACACTGAAATACGGATACATTGATATTATTCTGTTCCTGACTACACTGTAGCAGGGACACATTTTTCTTGTTCTGTTCCTGACTACACTGGAGTAGGGATACATTTGTCTTGTCCTGTTCGTGCTACACGGGGTACGGATACATTTGTCTTGTATGTTACTGACTACACTGGAGTACGGATACATTTGTCTTGTGTGTTACTGACTACACTGCAATACGGACACATTTGTCTTGTATGTTACTGACTACACTGGAGTACAGATACATTTGTCTTGTATGTTACTGACTACACTGGAGGACGGATTCATTTGTCTTGTATGTTACTGACTACACTGGAGCACGGATATATTTGTCTTGTATGTTACTGACGACACTGGAGTACGGATACATTTGTCTTATTCTGTTCTCTACTACACTGGAGTACGGATACATTTGTCTTGTTCTGTTCCTGACTACACTGGAGTACGGATACATTTATCTTGTATGTTACTGACTACACTGGAGTACCGATGCATTTGTTTTCATGTTACTGTCTACACTGGAGTACGGATATATGTTTCTTGTATGTTACTGACTACACTGGAGTACGGATACATTTGTCTTATTATGTTCTTGATTACACTGGAGTACAGATACATTTGTCTTGTTCTGTTCCTGACTACATTGGAGTACGAACACTTTTGTCTTGTTCTGTTCGTGACTACACTGGAGTACGGATACATTTGTCTTGTTCTGTTCGTAACTACACTGGAGTACGGATACATTTGTCTTGTATATTACTGACTACACTGAAGTACGGATACATTTGTCTTGTTCTGTTCCTGACTACACGGAGTACGGATACATTTGTATTGTATGTTACTGAATACACTGGAGTACGGATATATGTGTGTTGTATGCTACTGACTACACTGAAGTATGGACACATTTGTCTTGTTCTGTTCCTGACTACACGGAGTACGGATACATTTGTCTTGTATGTTTCTGACTACACTGGAGTACGGATATATTTGTCTTGTACTGTTCCTGACTACACGGAGTACGGATATATTTGTCTTGTATGCTACTGACTACACTGAAATACGGATACATTTTTCTTGTATGTTACTGAATACACTGGAGTACGGCTATATTTGTCTTGTATGTTACTGACTTAACTGGAGTACGGATACATTTGTCTTGTATGCTACTGACTACATTGAAGTACTGACACATTTGTCTTGTTCTGTTCCTGACTACACTGGAGTACGGATACATTTGCTTTGTATGTTACTGACTACACTGGGGTTCGGATATATTTGTCTTGTATGTTACTGACTACACTGGAGTACGCATACATTTGTCTTGTATGCTACTGACTACACTGAAGTACGGATGCATTTTTCTTGTATTTTACTGACTATACTGGAGTACGGATACATTTGTCTTGTATGTTACTGACTACACTGGAGTACGGATACATTTGTCTTGTATGTTCCTGACTACACTGGAGTACTGATACATTTGTCTTGTATGCTACTGATTACACTGGAGTACGGATATATTTATCGTGTATGTTACTGACTATACTGGAGTACGGATACATTTATCTTGTTCTGTACATGACTACACAGGAATCCGAATATACTTGTCTTGTTCTGTTCCTGATTACACTGGAGTACGGATACATTTGTGTTGGTCTCTTCCTGACTACACTGGAGTACAGATACATTTGTCTTGTTCTGTTCCTGACTACACTGTAGCAGGGACACATTTGTCTTGTTCTGTTCCTGACCACACTGAAGTACGAATACATTTGTCTTGTTCTGTTCGTGACTACACTGGAGTACGGAGATATTTTTCTTGTATGTTACTGAGTACACTGAAGTACGGATACATTTGTCTTGTTCTGTTCGTGACTACACTGGAGTACGGATACATTTCTCTTGTCCTGTTCGTGACTACACGGGATACGGATACAATTATCTTGTGTGCTACTGACTACACTGGAGTACGGATAAATGTTTCTTGTATTGTTAATGACTACACTGGAATACTGATACATTTGTCTTGTCCTTTATATGACTGCACTGAAGTACGGACACATTTGTCTTATCCTGTTCCTGACTACACTGGAGTACGGATACATTTGTCTTGTATGCTACTGACTACACTGAAGTACTGACACATTTGTCTTGTTCTGTTCCTGACTACACTGGAGTACGGATATTTTTGCTTTGTATGTTACTGACTACACTGGGGTTCGGATATATTTGTCTTGTATGTTACTGACTACACTGGAGTACGCATACATTTGTCTTGTATGCTACTGACTACACTGAAGTACGGATGCATTTTTCTTGTATGTTACTGACTATACTGGAGTACGGATACATTTTTCTTGTATGTTACTGACTACACTGGAGTACGGATACATTTGTCTTGTATGTTCCTGACTACACTGGAGTACTGATACATTTGTCTTGTATGCTACTGATTACACTGGAGTACGGATATATTTATCTTGTATGTTACTGACTATACTGGAGTACGGATACATTTATCTTGTTCTGTACATGACTACACAGGAATCCGAATATACTTGTCTTGTTCTGTTCCTGATTACACTGGAGTACGGATACATTTGTGTTGGTCTCTTCCTGACTACACTGGAGTACAGATACATTTGTCTTGTTCTGTTCCTGACCACACTGAAGTACGAATACATTTGTCTTGTTCTGTTCGTGACTACACTGGAGTACGGAGATATTTTTCTTGTATGTTACTGAGTACACTGAAGTACGGATACATTTGTCTTGTTCTGTTCGTGACTACACTGGAGTACGGATACATTTTTCTTGTATGTTACTGACTACACTGGAGTACGGATATATGTGTCTTGTATGCTACTGACTACACTGAAGTACGGACACATTTGTCTTGTTCTGTTCCTGACTACACGGAGTACGGATAAATTTGTCTTGTATGTTTCTGACTACACTGGAGTACGATATATTTGTCTTGTACTGTTCCTGACTACACTGGAGTACGGATATATTTGTCTTGTATGGTACTGACTACACTGAAATACGGATACATTTGTCTTGTATGTTACTGACTACACTTGAGTACGGATACATTTTTCTTGTATGTTACTGACTACACTGGAGTACGGATATATTTGTCTTGTATGTTACTGACTACACTGGAGTACGGATACATTTATCTTGTTCTGTTCCTGACTACACTGTAGCAGGGACACATTTTTCTTGTTCTGTTCCTGACTACAATGGAGTAGGGATACATTTGTCTTGTCCTGTTCGTGCTACACGGGGCACGGATACATTTGTCTTGTGTGTTACTGACTACACTGCAATACGGACACATTTGTCTTGTATGTTACTGACTACACTGGAGTACAGATACATTTGTCTTGTATGTTCCTGACTACACTGGAGGACGGATACATTTGTCTTGTATGTTACTGACTACACTGGAGCACGGATATATTTGTCTTGTATGTTACTGACGACACTGGAGTACGGATACATTTGTCTTATTCTGTTCTGGACTACATTGGAGTACGGATACATTTGTTTTGTTCTGTTCCTGACTACACTGGAGAACGGATACATTTGTCTTGTTCTGTTCCTGACTACACTGGAGTACGGATACATTTATCTTGTATGTTACTGACTACACTGGAGTACGGATATATGTTTCTTGTATGTTACTGACTACACTGGAGTACGGATACATTTTTCTTATTTTGTTCTTGATTACACTGGAGTACAGATACATTTGTCTTGTTCTGTTCCTGACTACATTGGAGTACGAACACTTTTGTCTTGTTCTGTTCCTGACTACACTGGAGTACGGATACATTTGTCTTATTCTGTTTCTGACTATACTGGAATACTGATACATTTGTCTTGTCCTTTATATGACTGCACTGAAGTACGGACACATTTGTCTTATCCTGTTCCTGACTACACTGGAGTACGGATACATTTGTCTTGTTCTGTTCTTGGCTACACTGGAGTATGGATACATTTGTCTTGTTCCGTTCCTGACTACACTGGAGTACGGATACATGTGTCTTGTTCTGTTCCTGACTAGACTGGAGTACGAACACATTTATCTTGTTCTGTTCCTGACTACACTGGAGTACGGATATATTTGTCTTGTATGTTACTGACTACACTGAAGTACGGACACATTTGTCTTGTTCTGTTCCTGATTACACGGAGTACGGATATATTTGTCTTGTAGGCTACTGACTACACTGAAGTACGGATACATTTGTCTTGTACTGTTCCTGACTATACTGGAGTACGGATACATTTGTCTTGTATGTTACTGACTACACTGGAGTACGGATACATTTGTCTTGTATGCTACTGACTACACTGAAGTACGGATACATTTGTTTGTATGTTTCTGACTACACTGGAGTACGATATATATTTTGCTTGTACTGTTCCTGACTACACGGAGTACGGATATATTTATCTTGTATGCTACTGACTACACTGAAGTACGGATACATTTGTCTTGTATGTTTCTGACTACACTGGAGTACGGATATATTTTTCTTGTACTGTTCCTGACTACACGGAGTACGGATATATTTGTCTTGTATGCTACTGACTACACGGAGTACGGATATATTTGTCTTGTATGCTACTGACTACACTGAAGTACGGATACATTTGTCTTGTAAGTTACTGACTACACTGGAGTACGGATATATTTGTCTTGTATGTTACTGACTACACTGGAGGACGGATACATTTGTCTTGTATGATACTGACTACACTGGAGTACGGATACATTTGTCTTGTATGCTACTGACTACACCGAAGTACGGATACATTTGTTTGTATGTTTCTGACTACACTGGAGTACGGATATATTTTTCTTGTACTGTTCCTGACTACACGGAGTACGGATATATTTATCTTGTATGCTACTGACTACACTGAAGTACGGATACATTTGTCTTGTATGTTTCTGACTACACTGGAGTACGAATATATGTTTCTTGTACTGTTCCTGACTACACGGAGTACGATATATTTGTCTTGTATGCTACTGACTACACGGAGTACGGCTATATTTGTCTTGTATGCTACTGACTACACTGGAGGACGGATACATTTGTCTTGTATGTTACTAACTACACTGGAGCACGGATATATTTGTCTTGTATGTTACTGACTACACTGGAGTACGGATACATTTGTCTTATTCTGTTGCTGACTACACTGGTGTACGGATACATTTGTCTTGTTCTGTTCCTGACTACACTGGAGTACAGATGCATGTGTCTTGTTCTGTTCCTGACTACACTGGAGTACGGACACATTTGTCTTGTTCTGTTCCTGACTACACTGCAGTACGGATACATTTGTCATGTTCTGTTCGTGACTACACTGGAGTACGGATACATTTGTCTTGTATGTTACTGACTACACTGAAGTACGGATACATTTGTCTTGTTCTGTTCGTGACTACACTGGAGTACGGATACATTTGTCTTGTATGTTACTGACTACACTGAAGTACGGACACATTTGTCTTCTTCTGTTCCTGACTACACGGAGTACGGATATATTTGTCTTGTATGCTACTGACTACACTGAAGTACGGATACATTTGTCTTGTACTGTTCCTGACTACACTGGAGTACGGATATATTTTTCTTGTATGCTACTGAGTATACTGAAGTACGGATACATTTTCTTGTATGTTTCTGAGTACACTGGAGTACGGATATATTTTACTTGTACTGTTCCTGACTACACTGGAGTACGTATATATTTGTCTTGTATGCTACTGACTATACTGAAGTACGAATACATTTGTCTTGTATGTTACTGACTACACTGGAGTACGGATACATTTGTCTTGTATGTTACTGACTACACTGGAGTACGGATATATTGGTCTTGTATGTTACTGACTACACTGGAGTACGGATACATTTGTCTTGTATGTTACTGACTACACTGGAGTACGGATACATTTGTCTTGTATGTTACTGACTTCACTGGAGTACGAATATATTTATCTTGTATGTTACTGACTACACTGGAGTACGGATATATTTTTCTTGTACTGTTCCTGACTACACGGAGTACGGATATATTTGTGTTGCATGCTACTGACTACACTGGAGTACGGATACATTTGTCTTGTATGTTACTGAGTACACTGGAGTAGGGATATATTTGCCTTGTACTGTTCCTGACTACACTGGAGTACGGATACATTTGTTTTGTATGTTACTGACTACAAGGGAGTACGGATACATTTGTATTGTATGTTACTGACTACACTGGAGTACGGATACATTTGTCTTGTATGTTACTGACTACACTGGAGTACGGATATATTTATCTTGTATGTTACTGACTACACTGGTGTACGGATATATTTGTCTTGTACTGTTCCTGACTACACGGAGTACGGATACAGTTGTTTTATTCTGTTCTTGACTACACTGGAGTACGAATACATTTGTCTTGTTCTGTTCGTGACGACACTGGAGTACGGATACATTTGTCTTGTATGTTACTGACTACACTGAAGTACGGACACATTTGCCTTGTTCTGTTCCTGACTACACGGAGTACGGATATATTTTTCTTGTATGCTACTGACTACACTGAAGTACGGATACATTTGTCTTGTACTGTTCCTGACTACAAAGGAGTACGATATATTTGTCTTGTATGTTACTGACTACACTGGAGTGCTGATACATTTGTCTTGTATGCTACTGACTATACTGAAGTACGGATACATTTGTCTTGTATGTTTCTGACTACACTGGAGTACGGATATATTTTTCTTGTACTGTTCCTGACTACACGGAGTACGGATATATTTGTGTTGTATGCTACTGACTACTCTGAAATACGGATACATTTGTCTTGTATGTTACTGACTACACTGGAGAACGGATACATTTGTCTTGTATGTTACTGACTACACTGGAGTACGGATATATTTATATTGTATGTTACTGACTACACTGGAGTACGATATATTTGTCTTGTACTGTTCCTGACTACACGGAGTACGGATACATTTTTCTTGTATATTACTGACTACACTGGAGTACGGATACATTTGTCTTGTATGCTACTGACTACACTGAAGTACGGATACATTTGTCTTGTATGTTACTGACTACACTGGAGTACGAATATATTTGTCTTGAACTGTTCCTCACTACACGGAGTACGGATATATTTGTGTTGTATGCTACTGACTACACTGAAGTACGGATACATTTGTCTTTTATGTTACTGACTACACTGGAGTACGGATATATTTGCCTTGTACTGTTCCTGACTACACTGGAATACGGATACATTTGTCTTGTATGTTACTGACTACAATGGAGTACGGATACATTTGTCTTGTATGTTACTGACTACACTGGAGTACGGATACATTTGTCTTGTATGTTACTGACTACACTGGAGTACGGATATATTTATCTTGTATGTTACTGACTACACTGGAGTATGGATATATTTGTCTTGTACTGTTCCTGACTACACGGAGTACGAATACATTTGTCTTGTATATTACTGACTACACTGGAGTACGGATATATTTGTCTTGTATACTACTGACTACACTGGAGTACGGATACATTTGTCTTGTATGTTACTGACTACACTGGAGTACGGATATATTTGTCTTGTATGTTACTGACTACACTGGAGTACGGATACATTTGTCTTGTTCTGTTCCTGACTACATTGTAGCAAGGACACATTTGTCTTTTTCTGTTCCTGACTACACTGGAGTAGGGATACATTTGTCTTGTATGTTACTGACTACACTGGAATACGGATACATTTGTATTATCTGTTAGTGACTACATTGAAGTACGAATACATGTGTCTTGTATGTTACTGATTACACTGGCGTTCAGATACATTTGTCTTGTCCTGTTGCGTCTTACACCAAGCTTATGTCCAAACTATAAAAAAGAATCAATTTCTCTATAAAAAACTATATTATCAATATAAAATTTAATAAGGATAATATTGTCTTATACCTAGTCACGAATGATGTCAGTACGATTAATATATAGCCGATTATTGTTATAACATGGAAGTCGTCTTTATTAGTGCTCTGTTTTTGTTTAGGGCATCGTTAATACGTAGCACTAGTACAACAAGTACCGACGAACTCTTGAGTATGTAATTATAATCGTTATTTTTAAGGATATACTATAAACGTCTTATAAGGGAATTGTCATTTCTTTGTCTAACTGGACACAGTTTTAGCTTGTTATGCTGACGTGTTAATTTTATCAGACGGAACATTTATAGTATGGTACTTCATGTAGAAATACATTGACCGATGGCAGCGTGAATTGGACTGGCTCCGTCATGTATCGTTCCTACATAAAGATTCAAACTCAATTGGTGGCTTCTTTGCTACGTACACAGATCAATAATGGCCATACATTGAATCAGAAGTTGTAATGATATGTATACGATGTAACTTTAGTTATTCAGCAATATAAAAATCCTGTTCCATACGTGAGGTTATATTAGACTTATCCTTAAAATTTGCTTCAAACATGTAACAAATTTAATATTTTGACCAGAGGCTTAACATTTACGATAGCAATATACCTACGTCCAGATAACATACACATCAGCAGGGATATTCTAGGGTGGCCGGAATATTACTGCTGATAATCATATGGTTTGCAATTTGAACATACTTTAAAGGATAGAGGTTTACACACAGAGTACATATTTACAAGAAAAGTTTCTAGATACAAAAGGAGTAATGAGAAGTCTTCGATCGAAAAGGACAGACAATGCAGTGGCTAAAAGAAAAAAGCCAAAGGAAAAACAATGATTTTCAAAACATTACACAGAAAACTAAATATCGAACAAGACAAACCCACTAGAAACCTGGACTGAACTCAGATGTTTAAGAAGGGCTAACAGTTCTTGCTCCACAGGTTTATTTTGTTATCAATTCCATATCAAAGTGAAATTTACAACCACATTTTTGGAAACTCTGCAGTCGCTAGCAGCATGGGATAAAGAAATGTAGACATGTGTTTGGGTCTTATGTGGAATATATAGCTGTGTGATTATTGATTGTTGTTTAACCTCAAAATGAACAATTCTTCAGCTATATCACGGAAAGAACAAGTTACATTCGATGAAATGATAATGATATCCCACGATCTACCACATTCGAATCGAGCATGCTAACAATTACACAGCCGATGCAGTTAGACTAACGGAACATATACCTCTATTAATCCATTAATAATTGATGAATTCGACGATAAAACAAACAAGTTTCGGAGTTCGATGCCAAATTCAGTATCGCTAATAGATTTAAGTTTGTTTTTGAAATACATTTTACATAATTATACCCTTTTAATTGTCAATACATATCAAAGGGGTACCGCATCGATGGCGTAATGGTTAGCGTGTTCACCTCGAGTGTGATAGATCGTGGGTTCGAGTGCCGGTCGGGTCAAACCAAAGACTATGAAATTGGTATTTGTTGATTCTCCGCTAAGCACGCATCATTAAGGAGAAAGAGCAAAGACTAGTAATCTCGGAATCAGAATATTGTGTCAGAGTGTACCGACATGTCTACCCGGGGACTATTGTGTCATTGAGCTAGCAACTCAGCGCATTGGTCTAGTACAAAGTGGACCTCATCATCATCATTGCTGAAAGATTGCTGAATTGGCGTTAAGCACTCACTCACTCACTCACTCACTCACTCACTCACTCACTCACTCACTCACTCACTCACTCACTCACTCACTCACTCACTCACTCACTCACTCACTCACTCACTCACTCACTCACTCACTCACTCACTCACTCACTCACTCACTCACTCACTCACTCACTCACTCACTCACTCACTCACTCACTCACTCACTCACTCACTCACTCACTCACTCACTCACTCACTCACTCACTCACTCACTCACTCACTCACTCACTCACTCACTCACTCACTCACTCACTCACTCACTCACTCACTCACTCACTCACTCACTCACTCACTCACTCACTCACTCACTCACTCACTCACTCACTCACTCACTCACTCACTCACTCACTCACTCACTCACTCACTCACTCCCTCCCTCCCTCCCTCCCTCCCTCCCTCCCTCCCTCCCTCCCTCCCTCCCTCCCTCCCTCCCTCCCTCCCTCCCTCCCTCCCTCCCTCCCTCCCTCCCTCCCTCCCTCCCTCCCTCCCTCCCTCCCTCCCTCCCTCCCTCTCTCCCTCCCTCCCTCACTCACTCACTCCCTCCCTCCCTCACTCACTCACTCACTCACTCACTCACTCACTCACTCACTCACTCACTCACTCACTCACTCACTCACTCACTCACTCACTCACTCACTCACTCACTCACTCACTCACTCGCTCACTCACTGCCTCCCTCCCTCCCTCCCTCCCTCCCTCCCTCCCTCCCTCCCTCCCTCCCTCCCTCCCTCCCTCCCTCCCTCCCTCACTCACTCACTCACTCATGAATGAATGAATGAATGAATGAATGAATGACCAATGACATTATGTTAAACACCTATGACCAATGATATTAAGTTAAACACCTATGACCAATGACATTAAGCTAAACACAAATGACCAATGACATTAAGCTAAACACCTATGACCAATGACATTAAGTTAAACACCTATGATCAATGACATTAAGTTAAACACCTATGACCAATGACATTAAGCTAAACACCTATGACCAATGACATTAAGTTAAACACCTATGACCAATGCCATTAAGTTAAACACCTATGATCAATGTCATTAAGTTAAACACCTATGACCAATGATATTAAGCTAAACACCTATAACATATGACATTAAGTTAAACACCTATGACCAATCACATTAAGTTAAACACCTATGACCTATGACATTAAGTTAAACACCTATGACCAATGACATTATGTTAAACACCTATGACCAATGATATTAAGTTAAACACCTATGACCAATGACATTAAGCTAAACACAAATGACCAATGACATTAAGTTAAACACCTATGACCAATGACATTAAGTTAAACACCTATGATCAATGACATTAAGTTAAACACCTATGATCAATGACATTAAGCTAAACACCTATGACCAATGACATTAAGTTAAACACCTATGACCAATGCCATTAAGTTAAACACCTATGATCAATGTCATTAAGTTAAACACGTATGACCAATGATATTAAGCTAAACACCTATGACCTATGACATTAAGTTAAACACCTATGACCAATCACATTAAGTTAAACACCTATGACCTATGACATTAAGTTAAACACCTATGACCAATGACATTATGTTAAACACCTATGACAAATGATATTAAGTTAAACACCTATGACCAATGACATTACGTTAAACACCAATGACCAATGACATTAAGGTAAACACCTATGACCAATGACATTAAGCTAAACACCTATGATCAATGACATTAAGTTAAACACCTATGACCAATGACATTAAGCTAAACACCTATGACCAATGACATTAAGTTAAACACCTATGACCAATGCCATTAAGTTAAACACCTATGATCAATGTCATTAAGCTAAACACGTATGACCAATGCTATTAAGCTAAACACCTATGACCTATGACATTAAGTTAAACACCTATAACCAATGACATTATGTTAAACACCTATGACCTATGACATTAAGTTAAACACCTATGACCTATGACATTAAGCAAAACACATATGACCAATGACATTAAGTTAAACACCTATGACATATGACATTACGTTAAACACCTATGACCAATGATATTAAGTTAAACACGTATGACCAATGATATTAAGCTAAACACCTATGACCTATGACATTAAGTTAAACACCTATGACCAATCATATTAAGTAAAACACCTATGACCAATGACATTAAGTTAAACACCAATGACCAATGACATTAAGTTAAACACCTATGACCAATGACATTAAGTTAAACACCTATGACCAATCACATTAAGTTAAACATCTATGACCAATGACATTAAGTTAAACACCTATGACCAATCACATTAAGTTAAACACCTATGACCAATGACATTAAGCTAAACACCAAAGACCAATGACATTAAGTTAAACACCTATGACCAATGACATTAAGTTAAACACCTATGACCAATCACATTAAGTTAAACACCTATGACCAATGACATTAAGTTAAACACCAATGACCAATGACATTAAGTTAAACACCTATGACCAATGACATTAAGTTAAACACCTATGACCAATCACATTAAGTTAAACACCTATGACCAATCACATTAAGTTAAACACCTATGACCAATGACATTAAGTTAAACACCTATGACCAATAACATTAAGCTAAACACCTATGACCAATGACATTAAGTTAAACACCTATGACCAATGCCATTAAGTTAAACACCTATGATCAATGTCATTAAGTTAAACACGTATGACCAATGATATTAAGCTAAACACCTATGACCTATGACATTAAGTTAAACACCTATGACCAATCACATTAAGTTAAACACCTATGACCTATGACATTAAGGTAAACACCTATGACCAATGACATTATGTTAAACACCTATGACCAATGATATTAAGTTAAACACCTATGACCAATGACATTACGTTAAACACCAATGACCAATGACATTAAGGTAAACACCTATGACCAATGACATTAAGCTAAACACCTATGATCAATGACATTAAGTTAAACACCTATGACCAATGACATTAAGCTAAACACCTATGACCAATGACATTAAGTTAAACACCTATGACCAATGCCATTAAGTTAAACACCTATGATCAATGTCATTAAGTTAAACACGTATGACCAATGCTATTAAGCTAAACACCTATGACCTATGACATTAAGTTAAACACCTATGACCAATGACATTATGTTAAACACCTATGACCTATGACATTAAGTTAAACACCTATGACCTATGACATTAAGTTAAACACATATGACCAATGACATTAAGTTAAACACCTATGACATATGACATTACGTTAAACACCTATGACCAATGATATTAAGTTAAACACGTATGACCAATGATATTAAGCTAAACACCTATGACCTATGACATTAAGTTAAACACCTATGACCAATCACATTAAGTTAAACACCTATGACCAATGACATTAAGTTAAACACCAATGATCAATGACATTAAGTTAAACACCTATGACCAATGACATTAAGTTAAACACCTATGACCAATCACATTAAGTTAAACACCTATGACCAATCACATTAAGTTAAGCACCTATGACCAATGACATTAAGTTAAACACCTATGACCAATGACATTAAGTTAAACACCTATGACCAATGCCATTAAGTTAAACACCTATGATCAATGTCATTAAGTTAAACACGTATGACCAATGATATTAAGCTAAATACCTATGACCTATGACATTAAGTTAAACACCTATGACCAATCACATTAAGTTAAACACCTATGACCTATGACATTAAGTTAAACACCTATGACCAATGACATTATGTTAAACACCTATGACCAATGATATTAAGTTAAACACCTATGACCAATGACATTACGTTAAACACCAATGACCAATGACATTAAGGTAAACACCTATGACCAATGACATTAAGCTAAACACCTATGATCAATGACATTAAGTTAAACACCTATGACCAATGACATTAAGCTAAACACCTATGACCAATGACATTAAGTTAAACACCTATGACCAATGCCATTAAGTTAAACACCTATGATCAATGTCATTAAGTTAAACACGTATGACCAATGCTATTAAGCTAAACACCTATGACCTATGACATTAAGTTAAACACCTATGACCAATGACATTATGTTAAACACCTATGACCTATGACATTAAGTTAAACACCTATGACCTATGACATTAAGTTAAACACATATGACCAATGACATTAAGTTAAACACCTATGACATATGACATTACGTTAAACACCTATGACCAATGATATTAAGTTAAACACGTATGACCAATGATATTAAGCTAAACACCTATGACCTATGACATTAAGTTAAACACCTATGACCAATCACATTAAGTTAAACACCTATGACCAATGACATTAAGTTAAACACCAATGATCAATGACATTAAGTTAAACACCTATGACCAATGACATTAAGTTAAACACCTATGACCAATCACATTAAGTTAAACACCTATGACCAATCACATTAAGTTAAGCACCTATGACCAATGACATTAAGTTAAACACCTATGACCAATGACATTAAGTTAAACACCTATGACCAATGCCATTAAGTTAAACACCTATGATCAATGTCATTAAGTTAAACACGTATGACCAATGATATTAAGCTAAATACCTATGACCTATGACATTAAGTTAAACACCTATGACCAATCACATTAAGTTAAACACCTATGACCTATGACATTAAGTTAAACACCTATGACCAATGACATTATGTTAAACACCTATGACCAATGATATTAAGTTAAACACCTATGACCAATGACATTACGTTAAACACCAATGACCAATGACATTAAGGTAAACACCTATGACCAATGACATTAAGCTAAACACCTATGATCAATGACATTAAGTTAAACACCTATGACCAATGACATTAAGCTAAACACCTATGACCAATGACATTAAGTTAAACACCTATGACCAATGCCATTAAGTTAAACACCTATGATCAATGTCATTAAGTTAAACACGTATGACCAATGCTATTAAGCTAAACACCTATGACCTATGACATTAAGTTAAACACCTATGACCAATGACATTATGTTAAACACCTATGACCTATGACATTAAGTTAAACACCTATGACCTATGACATTAAGTTAAACACATATGACCAATGACATTAAGTTAAACACCTATGACATATGACATTACGTTAAACACCTATGACCAATGATATTAAGTTAAACACGTATGACCAATGATATTAAGCTAAACACCTATGACCTATGACATTAAGTTAAACACCTATGACCAATCACATTAAGTTAAACACCTATGACCAATGACATTAAGTTAAACACCAATGATCAATGACATTAAGTTAAACACCTATGACCAATGACATTAAGTTAAACACCTATGACCAATCACATTAAGTTAAACACCTATGACCAATCACATTAAGTTAAGCACCTATGACCAATGACATTAAGTTAAACACCTATGACCAATCACATTAAGTTAAACACCTATGACCTATGACATTAAGTTAAACACCTATGACCAATAACATTAAGTTAAACACCAATGACCATTGACATTAAGTTAAACACCTATGACCAATGACGTTAAGTTAAACACCTATGACCAATCACATTAAGTTAAGCACCTATGACCAATGACATTAAGTTAAACACCTATGACCAATGACATTAAGTTAAACACCAATGACCAATGACATTAAGTTAAACACCTATGACCAATGACATTAAGTTAAACACCTATGACCAATGACATTAAGTTAAACACCTATGACCAATGACATTAAGTTAAACACCAATGACCAATGAAATTAAGTTAAACACCTATGACCAATGACATTAAGTTAAACACCTATGACCAATCACATTAAGTTAAACACCTATGACCAATCACATTAAGTTAAACACCTATGACCAATGACATTAAGTTAAACACCTATGATCAATGACATTATGTTAAACACCTATGACCAATCACATTAAGTTAAACACCTATGACCAATTACATTAAGTTAAACACCTATGACCAATGATATTAAGTTAAACACCTATGATCAATGACATTAAGTTAAACACCTATGACAAATCACATTAAGTTAAACACCTATGACCAATCACATTAAGTTAAACACCTATGACCAATCACATTAAGTTAAACACCTATGACCAATGATATTAAGTTAAACACCTATGACCAATGATATTAAGTTAAACACCAATGACTAAGCACATTAAGGGACTGCATGGTAAGATTTACAGCTACTTATGCAATCAGTGCATATCACCACTAGCAAATCTCGATAAGGTGAGGTGTTCTTGATGCAGCATTATGTGATACTGTTTGACTGTGAATTGCGGCAGGTCGGTGATTTCCTCCATGAATAAAACTAACCGCCACGATATAACTGAAACATTGTTGAAAGTGTCGCTATACAGATTAACCCTAACCCCATGGCCCGAACTTAATAACATTAAGTTAAATACCAATGAACGGTGACGCGTAACACTAAATTAAACACCTATGACCTATAGCATTAAATAAGGGTAATAACAAAATTACCGAACTCCGAACAATCTTACAAAGGGAATGTCAAAACTCATAAGTATATAAACAGACAAAAACTGCAAGTAACATTTGTTTATTAACTGTAATATTATTGATTAATAATAGATCTAACAAACACGTAACACAGTTAAGAAATAATTGTTTATTAATATTTAGTTTTTCGGAGTTTCAGATAAATACACTTCCGGGTTCACCGGCATTTACACTTGTTGGTAGTAATTTCACAACAATTTACTTCTCTTTCCAGCAACGAAGATAGTGTCATTTTCAGCCATGTTAACAACAGATGTAAATTTAGGTCAGGATTAAACTGTAGCGTACAACAAAGTTATTACAAATATCGGCGGAGCATATGATCTTAAAACTGGTTATTTCACATCTCTAGTCAAAGATGTATGCATATTGTCTGCCATCCATTTTCACACTTCCAGACCATCAAGTGCATCTACATATGATACGTAATGGTAAATTGATCACCAGCTTGTTCTCCCAGAATACTGGCTGGCATCTTGGATCACAGACAATTATTGTCATATTGGAGGAAGGAGACATAGTGTGGGTGAAACACGACAGTACACGACACCATGATGCGCCCAGAAAATCGACAATAACGAACTCATATAACACGTTCTCTGGTGCACTAATACAGCATATGGAATGACTGCTTGTTGGCTCTGTTGTCTAACATATCACAGAATTTAGTAAAATAATATCTACCAAAAACATATAGGATGTTTATTTTATTACTGTTCTGACAGTTTGGTATTGTCTGTTTATCCTTTTATTTATAATACCATCACGACGAATGCCACTAGTGGAGCAGGAACTACTTACCATTCCAGAATACCTGAGTCACCATCACGACGAATGCCACTAGTAGAGCAGTAACTACTTACCCTTCCAGAATACATGAGTCACACTCACGACGAATGCCACTAGTGGAGCAGGTACTGCTTACCCTTCCAGAATACACGAGTCTCCATCACAACGAATGCCACTAGTGGAGCAGGAACTACATACACTTCCAGAATACCTGAATCACCATCACGACGAATGCCACTAGTGGAGCAGGAACTACTTACCATTCCAGAATACCTGAGTCACCATCACGACGAATGCCACTAGTGGAGCAGGAACTACATACCCTTCCAGAATACCTGAGTCACCATCACGACGAATGCCACTGGTGGAGCAGGAACTACTTACCACTCCAGAATACCTGAGTCACCATCACCACGAATGCCACTAGTGGAGCGGGAATTACTTACCCTCCCAGAATACCTGAGTCACCATCACGACGAATGCCACTAGTGGAGCAGGAACTCCTTACCCTTCCAGAATGCACGAGTCACCATCACTACGAATGCCACTAGTGGAGCAGGAACTACATACACTTCCAGAATACCTGAATCACCATCACGACGAATGCCACTAGTGGAGCAGGAACTACTTACCCTTCCAGGATACCTGAGTCACCATCACGACGAATGCCACTAGTGGAGCAGGAACTACTTACCCTTCCAGAATACCCGAGTCACCATCACGACGAATGCCAATTGTGGAGCAGGAACTACTTAACCTTCCAGAATACCTGAGTCACCATCACAACGAATGCCACTGGTGGAGCAGGAGCTACTTACCCCTCCAGAATACCTGAGTCACCATCACGACCAATGCCACTAGTGGAGCAGGAATTACTTACCCTTCCAGAATACCTGAGTCACCATCACGACAAATGCCACTAGTGGAGCAGGAACTACTTACCCTTCCAGAATACACGAGTCACCATCACGACGAATGCCACTAGTAGAGCAGTAACTACTTACCCTTCCAGAATACATGAGTCACACTCACGACGAATGCCACTAGTGGAGCAGGTACTGCTTACCCTTCCAGAATACACGAGTCTCCATCACAACGAATGCCACTAGTGGAGCAGGAACTACATACACTTCCAGAATACCTGAATCACCATCACGACGAATGCCACTAGTGGAGCAGGAACTACTTACCATTCCAGAATACCTGAGTCACCATCACGACGAATGCCACTAGTGGAGCAGGAACTACATACCCTTCCAGAATACCTGAGTCACCATCACGACGAATGCCACTGGTGGAGCAGGAACTACTTACCACTCCAGAATACCTGAGTCACCATCACCACGAATGCCACTAGTGGAGCGGGAATTACTTACCCTCCCAGAATACCTGAGTCACCATCACGACGAATGCCACTAGTGGAGCAGGAACTCCTTACCCTTCCAGAATGCACGAGTCACCATCACTACGAATGCCACTAGTGGAGCAGGAACTACATACACTTCCAGAATACCTGAATCACCATCACGACGAATGCCACTAGTGGAGCAGGAACTACTTACCCTTCCAGGATACCTGAGTCACCATCACGACGAATGCCACTAGTGGAGCAGGAACTACTTACCCTTCCAGAATACCCGAGTCACCATCACGACGAATGCCAATTGTGGAGCAGGAACTACTTAACCTTCCAGAATACCTGAGTCACCATCACAACGAATGCCACTGGTGGAGCAGGAGCTACTTACCCCTCCAGAATACCTGAGTCACCATCACGACCAATGCCACTAGTGGAGCAGGAATTACTTACCCTTCCAGAATACCTGAGTCACCATCACGACGAAAGCCACTAGTGGAGCAGGAACTACTTACCCTTCCAGAATACACGAGTCACCATCACGACGAATGCCACTAGTGGAGCAGGAACTACTTACCCTTCCAGAATACTTGAGTCACCATCACAACGAATGCCACTAGTGGAGCAGAAACTACTTACCTTTCCAGAATACCTGAGTCACCATCACGACGAATGCCACTAGTGGAGCAGGAACTACTTACCCTTCCAGAACACCCGAGCCACCATCACAGGGAATGCCACTAGTGGAGCAGGAACTCCTTCCCCTTCCAGAATACACGAGTCACCATCACAACGAATGCCACTAGTGGAGCAGGAACTACATACACTTCCAGAATACCTGAATCACCATCACGACGAATGCCACTAGTGGAGCAGGAACTACTTACCCTTCCAGGATACCTGAGTCACCATCACGACGAATGCCACTAGTGGAGCAGGAACTACTTACCCTTCCAGAATACCCGAGTCACCATCACGACGAATGCCAATTGTGGAGCAGGAACTACTTACCCTTCCAGAATACCTGAGTCACCATCACAACGAATGCCACTGGTGGAGCAGGAGCTACTTACCCCTCCAGAATACCTGAGTCACCATCACGACCAATGCCACTAGTGGAGCAGGAATTACTTACCCTTCCAGAATACCTGAGTCACCATCACGACGAATGCCACTAGTGGAGCAGGAACTACTTACCCTTCCAGAATACATGAGTCACCATCACGACGAATGCCACTAGTGGAGCAGGAACTACTTACCTTTCCAGAATACCTGAGTCACCATCACAACGAATGCCACTAGTGGAGCAGAAACTACTTACCTTTCCAGAATACCTGAGTCACCATCACGACGAATGCCACTAGTGGAGCAGGAACTACTTACCCTTCAAGAACACCCGAGCCACCATCACAGGGAATGCTACTAGTGGAGCAGGAGCTACTTACCCTTCCAGAATACATGAGTCACACTCACGACCAATGCCACTAGTGGAGCAGGAACTACTTTCCCTTCCACAATACCTGAGTCACCATCACGATGAATGCCACTAGTGGAGCAGGAACTACATACCCTTCCAGAATACCTGAGTCACCATCACGACGAATGCCACTAGTGGAACAGGAACTACTTACCCTTCCAGAATACATGAGTCACCATCACGACGAATGCCACTAGTGGAGCAGGAACTACTTACCCTTCCAGAATACCTGAGTCACTATCACGACGAATGTCACTAGTGGAGCAGGAACTACCTACCCTTCCAGAATACATGAGTCACCATCACGACTAATTCCACTAGTAGAGCAGGAACTACGTATCCTTCCAGAATACCTGAGTCACCTTCACGACGAATGTCACTAGTGGAGCAAAAACTACTTACCCTTCCAGAATACCTGAGTCACCATCACGACGAATGCCACTAGTGGAGCAGGAATTACTTATCCTTCCAGAATACCTGAGTCACCATCACAACGAATGCCACTAGTGGAGCAGAAACTACTTACCTTTCCAGAATACCTGAGTCACCATCACGACGAATGCCAATTGTGGAGCAGGAACTACTTACCCTTCCAGAATACCTGAGTCACCATCACGACCAATGCCACTAGTGGAGCAGGAATTACTTACCCTTCCAGAATACATGAGTCACCATCACGACCAATGCCACTAGTGGAGCAGGAACTACTTACCCTTCCAGAATACACGAGTCACCATCACGACGAATGCCACTAGTGGAGCAGGAACTACTTACCCTTCCAGAATACCTGAGTCACCATCACAACGAATACCACTAGTGGAGCAGAAACTACTTACCTTTCCAGAATACATGAGTCACCATCACGACGAATGCCACTAGTGGAGCAGGAACTACTTAACCTTCCAGAATACCCGAGCGACCATCACAGGGAATGCCACTAGTGGAGCAGGAATTACTTACCCTTCCAGAATACATGAGTCACACTCACGACGAAAGCCACTAGTGGAGCAGGAACTACTTTTCCTTCCACAATACATGAGTCACCATCACGATGAATGCCACTAGTGGAGCAGGAACTACATACCCTTCCAGAATACCTGAGTCACCATCACGACGAATGCCACTAGTGGAGCAGGAACTCCTTACCCTTCCAGAATACCTGAGTCACACTCACGACGAATGCCACTAGTGGAACAGGAACTACTTACCCTTCCAGAATACATGAGTCACCATCACGACGAATGCCACTAGTGGAGCAGGAACTACTTACCCTTCCAGAATACCTGAGTCACCATCACGACGAATGTCACTAGTGGAGCAGGAACTACCTACCCTTCCAGAATACCTGAGTCCCCATCACGACGAATGCCACTAGTGGAGCAGGAATTACTTATCCTTCCAGAATACCTGAGTCACCATCACAACGAATGCCAATATTGGAGCAGAAACTACGTACCTTTCCAGAATACCTGAGTCACCATCACGACAAATGCCACTAGTGGAGCAGGAACTACTTACCCTTCCAGAATACCTGAGTCACAATCACGACGAATGTCACTAGTGGAGCAGGAACTACTTACCCTTCCAGAATACCTGAGTCACCATCACGACGAATGCCACTAGTGGAGCAGGAATTACTTATCCTTCCAGAATACCTGAGTCACCATCACAACGAATGCCAATATTGGAGCAGAAACTACTTACCTTTCCAGAATACCTGAGTCACCATCACGACGAATGCCACTAGTAGAGCAGGAACTACTTACCCTTCCAGAATACATGAGTCACACTCACGACGAATGCCACTAGTGGAGCAGGAACTACTTTCCCTTCCACAATACCTGAGTCACCATCACGACGAATGCCACTAGTGGAGCAGGAACTACTTACCCTTCCAGAATACCTGAGTCACCATCAAGACCAATGCCACTAGTGGAGCAGGAACTACTTACCCTTTCGGAATACCTGAGTCACACTCACGACGAATGCCACTAGTGGAACAGGAACTACTTACCATTCCAGAATACATGAGTCACACTCACGACGAATGCCACTAGTGGAACAGGAACTATTTACCCTTTCAGAATACCTGAGTCATCATCACGACGAATGCCACTAGTGGAGCAGGAACTACCTACCCTTCCAGAATACATGAGTCACCATCACGACTAATTCCACTAGTAGAGCAGGAACTACGTATCCTTCCAGAATACCTGAGTCACCATCACGACGAATGTCACTAGTGGAGCAGGAACTACTTACCCTTCCAGAATACATGAGTCACCATCACGACGAATGCCACTAGTGGAGCAGGAACTACTTATCCTTCCAGAATACCTGAGTCACCATCACGACGAATGTCACTAATGGAGCAGGAACTACTTTCCCTTCCACAATACCTGAGTCACCATTACGACGAATACCACTAGTGGAGCAGGAACTACTTACCCTTCCAGAATACCTGAGTCACCATCACGACGAATGCCACTAGTGGAGCAGGAACTACTTACCCTTCCGGAATACCTGAGTCACCATCACGACGAATGCCACTGGTAGAGCAAAAACTACCTACCCTTTTAGAATATCTGAGTCACCATCACGACGAATGCCACTAGTGGAGCAGGAACTACTTTCCCTTCCAGAATATCTGAGTCTCCATCACGACGAATGCCACTAGTGGAGCAGGAACTGACTACCTTTTCAGAATACATGAGTCACCATCACGAGGAATGCCACTAGTGGAGCAGGAACTACTTACCTTTCCAGAATACCTGAATTTATCCTTGGTTTTTACTTTATTTTTAAACATTCTCCATCATTGTGGTATATATATTCTTTTTTTATTCACATGTTTTCATTCGAGTTGATCTACGAAACTGTAACGCAGCAACATTGGATGAAATATAACACTTATATATACCTTCCACGTATCAAGTAAAGTCTGCAAATTTAAGCTCCTTTTGGTGATTGATTTGATTTTTGGTGCTTAACGTCACTTTCAACAATATTTCAGCTATATCATGGCGACTAGTTTTAGTGGTGGAGGAAACCGGAGTACCCGGAGTGAACCACCGATCATGGGCAAGCAACAGGTAAACTTTATCATTTGCGGCTGCGAGTCGAGCTACTTTTGGACTCTTTTCAAAGTCAATCATAAGTGGTCAATAATGACCGATCAATAACACATAAAAATGAACATTTTTCATATAAGCACATTAAATGTTTTTAATTTCCCTATTTTTTGGTCTCTTTCATGTAAAAACAATAAAAAAAACATATAAGTAGATGTATCAGTAGATGCATAAGTAGATGTACCAGTAGATGTATAAGTAGATGTATCAGTAGATGTATAAGTAGATGTATCAGTAGATGTATAAGTAGATGTATAAGTAGATGTATCAGTAGATGTATAAGTAGATGTATCAGCAGATGTATAAGTAGATGTATCAGTAGATGTATAAGTAGATGTATCAGTAGATGTATAAGTAGATGTATCAGTAGATGTATAAGTAGATGTATCAGTAGATGTATAAGTAGATGTATAAGTAGATGTATCAGTAGATGTATAAGTAGATGTATCAGTAGATGTATAAGTAGATGTATAAGTAGATGTATCAGTAGATGTATAAGTAGATGTATCAGTAGATGTATAAGTAGATGTATAAGTAGATGTATCAGTAGATGTATCAGTAGATGTATAAGTAGATGTATCAGTAGATGTATAAGTAGATGTATAAGTAGATGTATCAGTAGATGTATAAGTAGATGTATCAGTAGATGTATAAGTAGATGTATCAGTAGATGTATAAGTAGATGTATCAGTAGATGTATCAGTAGATGTATAAGTAGATACGTTTTCATGACTTAATAAAGCTATACATTTAACTGCAAGAGATATTCTGAAAGCATGTACTAGAAAAAAATAAAATATAAAACTTCACAAAGCATAAATACACAACAAAAGTTATATATTAAAAAAACCCGCATCATTGATTGTGACTTTCGGCTTCTTGTTTGGAAACTTATAAGTCTACAATTCTTTAACTGCATTCACCTCTTTATAAATTATTATTGGGCCTCTCAAGTCGAACAATTGCTATATCACGGATGGCATTGTGTCTACGGACGGGCGACAACGACGACAACCATGACAGATCACCAGCATAATCCGATCGTTAAATGAGTGCAATTGTAAGACGTAAAAAACGCAATACATCCTCGTCGTGGTATACCATAAAGTGTTCTCATATCATCCACAAGCTCATTAACTAATGAGGATGGACAGGACAAACCACATAACCACGTATATATCATGCTTCAGAATATGTACTTGTAACCACTTCATCACGATGACACACATTGTCTTCGTTTGCACACTTCTGTCTTAAAGACGGATTGTTGATAAGTGTATAAGCTTTACACCACCTGTTACAGATTTGTCTATGTTTTAATGTCATCATACTGTCATATATACTTCTTTGATATCCCAGCTGTTCAGTGGGTTGGTCTAATGATACATTTGTAATATTGTCTGTTTGTTTTGACATAAGTTGTAGCTCATGACAAAATACGATCAACACTGGATTCCGATGATACAATTCCAACATTAAGAGTCCAACATAAGTAACATACCCTGAAACAAAACAAAATTGTATTGTATTGGTATATTACGACCTAACAAGTGTGAAAGTGGACTTAGACTTGCTACATATCTCTCTTTTGTTATACTAATAATCACTTATATTTACTGTCTTGACTGACCACATGCACTTAGTTACTTCTTACATGTGGAGAAAGGAACATACAATTTGAGAGACAAAACATACCTTTCACAGCAGCACTATATTTAAAGGGATTGCTAATAAGAAAGAGACCTGTAGCAGGTGTAACGGGGAAAGTACATACATACATTTGTAGATGAAAACTTGACGGCATCCTAGCTAGCCATTGGTTACGGTACATCCCCACTTCTTCACCATTGGCTATATATCGTTATTCCCGTTTGCAGCCATCTGCTTGATTTTTATTTAATACGTCCCTTATAATGATGGCATTTTTATCCAATCAGCACAAGTCATTTGCTTCACTTCATGTCAAAATATGAATTCATTTAACAGAAAACACCAATTTGTCAAAAAAATATTCTCTACTTTTTTGGCAGTATTTATTGGTAAACAATAAATGTGTCCATTTTATTTTTACATTTTTACTTTCAAACACATGTTTTTGCAACACCCATTAGATCGGTCGGATATATCGCTGTCTGGATAGAGTTATAACATTGACCATGCGACCACAAAAAAATCCGGATAACGTTGTCCACGGTGAAGATGATGGGAAGGTGGATTGAAACCTTTGACTGGCGAAGATGACTTCATGGCGGGTCTGACGTATAGAGGGGGGTGATTTTACTCTCGAATGACTCTATATGTTTATGCTTGTTTGATTGTTTCTCTGTGTGCTGTATTGTTTATCTGATTTGTGGTATGCATGAAATGTTTGGAACGGAGAGTAGATTATAATTGCATTTCCATATCAGCTATTGGATGTTGTCGTCATATTGGAATGGATAGATTAACAAAGCAGAAAAGACCAATAACACTGAGCACATAAACTAATAACTAAACCATAGAAAGTAACGTGAAGGTTAATTTCAACAATATATCTGTATACAAATCGTATACATATTATAGATAAAAATTATTCTGAAATAGTTCTATTTCAGGGGCAGTCGTGGTCGTGATCGTATGGATGTTGGATCTACAACTACTTGCGTAATCAGTGCCTATCACCACTAAAGCTGTGAGTTCGATTCTCGGTCGTGGCGAGGTGTACTCGATACAACATTGTGTGAAAAATTATGTCAGTGACTTGCGACAGGTCGGTGATTTTCTTCGGGTACTCCGGTTTCCTCCATCAATAAAACTCACCGCCACGATATAATTGAAATGTTGTTAAATGTGGCATTGAACACCATAAACTAAACCAAACTTATATTTCATTAACTAAGGGGCTTTGTTTTCTTCTTTCGACCAAGCAATTATATTTTAATGCGTAGCAAACAAATGATTATTTCTTCTTTTTACACAGGAAATAGGGTGTCTGCGTGCAAATGATCGTATGGTTGTTGGATTTACAGCTACCTATGCAATCAGTGCCTACCATTACCAACATTGTCCGTTCGAATACCGCTCATGGCGAGGTATGCTTGATACAACATTATGTGATAAAGTCTGTCAGTGACTTGCGACAGATCGGTGGTTTGCTCCGGTTTCATCCCCCAAAAAAATCAAAAAAACCTGCCCGCCACTATAAAACTGAAATGTTTTAAAAAGACATATCCCGAAAAAAAAAGAGATAAAATTGTAAATGGTCGTTTCTTTAGTATACTGTGGTGTTCGTCATACTAATTATCTTACCATTATCTAAGTGTTCATATCCCCGTGGTAGCAGACTTCTATCAATCCGTGCTACTGTCAGGATACCAATTCCTGCCCCCAAGAAAATTCTACTGATGCTATCAAAGAACCCAATGATAACATGGAAGAAGAACATAAAATAATTCACAACGCTGAACATTTTCCTGTAAAGAAATACATATCTATTAATAAAATGATTATTTGATAAACGTACACGATAGAGTAGTAAGAACATGAACATGTAAGACATATCTAACATTACACATGAACATGTAAGACTATATCTAACATTACACATGAACATGTAAGACATATCTAACATTACACATGAACATGTAAGACATATCTAACATTACACATGAACATGTAAGACATATCTAACATTACACATGAACATGTAAGACATATCTAACATTACACATGAACATGTCAGACATATCTAACATTACACATGAACATGTCAGACATATCTAACATTACACATGAACATGTCAGACATATCTAACATTACACATGAACATGTAAGACATATCTAACATTACACATGAACATGTAAGACATATCTAACATTACACATGAACATGTAAGACATATCTAACATTACACATGAACATGTCAGACATATCTAACATTACACATGAACATGTCAGACATATCTAACATTACACATGAACATGTCAGACATATCTAACATTACACATGAACATGTAAGACTATATCTAACATTACACATGAACATGTAAGACATATCTAACATTACACATGAACATGTAAGACATATCTAACATTACACATGAACATGTAAGACATATCTAACATTACACATGAACATGTAAGACATATCTAACATTACACATGAACATGTAAGACATATCTAACATTACACATGAACATGTAAGACATATCTAACATTACACATGAACATGTAAGACATATCTAACATTACACATGAACATGTAAGACATATCTAACATTACACATGAACATGTAAGACATATCTAACATTACACATGAACATGTAAGACATATCTAACATTACACATGAACATGTAAGACATATCTAACATTACACATGAACATGTAAGACATATCTAACATTACACATGAACATGTAAGACTATATCTAACATTACACATGAACATGTAAGACATATCTAACATTACAAATGAACATGTAAGACATATCTAACATTACACATGAACATGTAAGACATATCTAACATTACACATGAACATGTAAGACATATCTAACATTACACATGAACATGTAAGACATATCTAACATTACACATGAACATGTAAGACATATCTAACATTACACATGAACATGTAAGACATATCTAACATTACACATGAACATGTAAGACATATCTAACATTACACATGAACATGTAAGACATATCTAACATTACACATGAACATGTAAGACATATCTAACATTACACATGAACATGTAAGACATATGTAACATTAGACATGAACATGTAAGACATATCTAACATTAGACATGAACATGTAAGACATATCTAACATTACACATGAACATGTAAGACATATCTAACATTACACATGAACATGTAAGACATATCTAACATTACACATGAACATGTAAGACATATCTAACATTACACATGAACATGTAAGACATATCTAACATTACACATGAACATGTAAGACATATCTAACATTACACATGAACATGTAAGACATATCTAACATTACACATGAACATGTAAGACATATCTAACATTACACATGAACATGTCAGACATATCTAACATTACACATGAGCATGTAAGACATATCTAACATTACACATGAACATGTAAGACATATCTAACATTACACATGAACATGTAAGACATATCTAACATTACACATGAACATGTAAGACATATCTAACATTACACAATAGAGCGTATTTGTTCCTGTACTAAGAAATAAAAAACGGAATAGTTCAAGGTTGAGGTCCGTAAAATGAGCTTGGCCCCACTAATTGTTACTTAAATGCACACGACCGGAAAGAAAGCTGTTATCTATATCTGTGTCAACTTTTGTTCTGTTTCTGAGATTTATCTATTAGATTTTGAAACTGTTCTGAGGATAAGTGGTTTTTACAAATACAAATTATAACATGCAAATGTGTTGATATATGTTTTTAATAAAAACGTAGCTATCTAGTGTAGGGCACAGGACGTGATTCTATAATAACATTCCTCTGGTAAGGTCAAAATGAAAAGAAAGGATTGGAACCAAAATAATTCAAAAGTCTTCCAGACTGCAGAGCAAGTAACCAAAAGAGCCTAAACATGATTTCCACAATCGGCTAAGGTTACTTATGACAACTTGTTGAAGGTTGTCAGTATTTCGTAGAAGTAGAATAACATATGACATAATCTTCAACTTGTTGAAAGTTGTCAGTGTTTCGTAGAAGTAGAACAACATCTGACATAATCTTCAACTGTTGAAGGCTGTCAGTGTTTCGTAGAAGTAGAATAGCATCTGACATAATCTTCAACTTGTTGTAGGTTGTAAGTATTTCGTAGAAGTAGAACAACCTCTGACATATTTTTCAACTTGTTGAAGATTGTCAATATTTCGTAGAAGTAGAAAAACCTCTGACATAATCTTCAACTTGTTGAAGGTTGTCAGTATTTCGTAGAAGTAGAATAACATCTGACATAATCTGCAACTTGTTGAAAGGTGTCCGTGTTTCGTAGAATTAGAATAACATCTGATATAATCTTCAACTTGTTGAAGGCTGTCAGTATTTCGTAGAAGTAGAACAACCTCTGACATAATCTTCAACTTGTTGAAGGTTGTCAGTATTTCGTAGAAGTAGAATAACATCTGACATAATCTGCAACTTGTTGAAAGTTGTCAGTGTTTCGTAGAAGTAGAATAACATCTGACATAATCTTCAACTTGTTGAAAGTTGTCAGTATTTCGTAGAAGTAGAACAACCTCTGACATAATCTTCAACTTGTTGAAGGTTGTCAGTATTTCGGAGAAGTAAAACAACCTCTGACATAATCTTCAACTTGATGAAGGCTGTCAGTATTTCGTAGAAGTAGAACAGCCTCTGACATAATCTTCAACTTGTTGAAAACTATCAGTATTTCGTAGAATACACCCAAATACACCATAAAATTATATTATTTCTATTATTTTGAGATGTTTTAAGAAAAAATAATGATTTATTAGCCCCTATGTCCTTATTTTTTCATGAATTTCAACAAAATAGTCAGTTTTTACGGATAATATCATTATCAAACGAATCCGATCTAGGTCGGGTCGCTTACAATCACGAATATACCCAAATATACATTAAAATGTCGTCTGTCAAAAGTCTGATATATATATATATAAATTATTTTTATATTTTTACAGAAAATCTGATACTGAAAATTCTTGAAAGATGAAGACATTGCAGAGGAGAAATACTGATGAAGAAAAGTATCGATCTCAATGTCGCTTACAACAATGGCGTTGATGAATATTGATGGATATAAACCCAAATATACGTGAAAAGGACATGTATCGTATTATGTCTGGGGTTTAAATGAAATAAAATCTTATTTAAAAAAAACAATTCTAGTCTTTTCAAAACATATGCAAATTTCAGTTTATTTAAGGCGATTACTATGTGAGCAAGTGGTATGTCTAATCACCGGAAAAAAAAAGAGCATACTGATGGTAAGTGGCCAGGTTTTACTCTTATTTCTTTTTTTTTAAAACAAAATAAGATAAATAAATAAAATAACTCAAAAGAGAGTGGGAAGAAATATATTTGTTGTATGTAAGTAACACATACCATATGAAGTTATAAAATTGATCATTTTGATTACTCTTGTGACAAAGTTATGAAATTTGAATTTTCTTATGAAAAATAATTCACATAGAACCTTTAACTAATACAATAAATACGATTTTATGGTGTATTTGGGTATATTTGGGTGTATTTGGGTGTATTTGGTCAAAAGTCACGCCAGAAGTAGAACAACCTCTGACATAATCTTCAACTTGTTGAAGGTTGTCAGTATTTCGTAGAGGTAGAACAACCTCTGACATAATCTTCAACTTGTTGAAGGCTGTCAGTATTTGGTAGAAGTAGAAATTATATTAAACATACATCAATATTAATTTTTTAATACCTGTTTTTGAGAGCTATGACACGCTGTACGTCATTTGTACCCTCCTTTTTAACAGTATGATTTTGCAAGAAAAATCGATTTACCACTGAACTCTGACAGAGGTAGAACAAATATCTGGCAACCATTACTAGTCTAAAAAGAAAAAAAAATTAAAACAAAATCAGTACCTCCTGACCTTACCAGCTTCAATTAATAAATATTTGTAGCTTGCATGTTTTTTTGTCCAAGTCATCGTTATTGCATACTAAACGAACACAGAGTACAAATATACGATACAATTAAAGGGGCTAGGGGTTATGGTGTGTAATGCCACTTTCAGCAATATTTGAACTATATCGTGGCGTCAGTTTTATTAGTGAAGAGAACCGGAGTACCCGGATAAAACCACCGACCTGCCGCAAGTCACTGACAAACTTCATCACATAATGTTGTAACGAGTACACCATGGTACAGCGTTAGTGATTATATACACTGATTGGATATGTATTTGTAAATCCATCTACAATACAATCACGACCACGACGACCCTCTCTCAGTGAAGGAATGGCCAAGAAAGAAGCATAACAACAAAGCAAAATCAAATAATAATCAAAAGTATTACACGCAAAACACGTAAAACACGAACTACATTATAACCAAATGAAAGGTGAAATATCTTTTTCCGATATAAAACGTTTGCTTTCTATGTTTGTATACGAATTGGTTCATTAGATTGTACTTAGTAAATACACTTCTCTGATTGGACTCTATTGGATGAGTACATGTTCACACGTAATGACTAATAAAAGTAAATAAAGGTTACTAAGAATAATCAAGTAATTTAACATTTTTTCCATCTCTATTGATTAATACAAAGTAACAAGAAAATCATGTTTTGTCTGTCGTAGTCACAATCCGACCATTTCCTCATTCATTACCTATAACCTGGTTTATAACAAGAGTAACACGACCATTTCCTCATTCATTACCTATCACCTGGTTTATAACAAGAGTAACACGACCATTTCATCATTCATTACCTATAACCTGGTTTATAACAAGAGTAACACGACCATTTCCTCATTCATTACCTATCACCTGGTTTATAACAAGAGTAACACGACCATTTCCTCATTCATTACCTATCACCTGGTTTATAACAAGAGTAACACGACCATTTCCTCATTCATTACCTATAACCTGGTTTATAACAAGAGTAACACGACCATTTCCTCATTCATTACCTATCACCTGGTTTATAACAAGAGTAACACGACCATTTCCTCATTCATTACCTATCACCTGGTTTATAACAAGAGTAACACGACCATTTCCTCATTCATTACCTATCACCTGGTTTATAACAAGAGTAACACGACCATTTCCTCATTCATTACCTATCACCTGGTTTATAACAAGAGTAACACGACCATTTCCTCATTCATTATCTATCACCTGGTTTATAACAAGAGTAACACGACCATTTCATCATTCATTACCTATCACCTGGTTTATAACAAGAGTAACACGACCATTTCCTCATTCATTACCTATCACCTGGTTTATAACAAGAGTAACACGACCATTTCCTCATTCATTATCTATCACCTGGTTTATAACAAGAGTAACACGACCATTTCATCATTCATTACCTATCACCTGGTTTGTAACAAGAGTAACACGACCATTTCATCATTCATTACCTATCACCTGGTTTATAACAAGAGTAACACGACCATTTCCTCATTCATTATCTATCACCTGGTTTATAACAAGAGTAACACGACCATTTCATCATTCATTACCTATCACCTGGTTTATAACTAGAGTAACACGACCATTTCCTCATTCATTACCTATCACCTGGTTTATAACAAGAGTAACACGACCATTTCCTCATTCATTACCTATCACCTGGTTTATAACAAGAGTAACACGACCATTTCATCATTCATTACCTATCACCTGGTTTATAACAAGAGTAACACGACCATTTCCTCATTCATTACCTATCACCTGGTTTATAACTAGAGTAACACGACCATTTCCTCATTCATTACCTATCACCTGGTTTATAACAAGAGTAACACGACCATTTCCTCATTCATTATCTATCACCTGGTTTATAACAAGAGTAACACGACCATTTCATCATTCATTACCTATCACCTGGTTTATAACAAGAGTAACACGACCATTTCCTCATTCATTACCTATCACCTGGTTTATAACAAGAGTAACACGACCATTTCATCATTCATTACCTATCACCTGGTTTATAACAAGAGTAACACGACCATTTCATCATTCATAACCTATCACCTGGTTTATAACAAGAGTAACACGACCATTTCCTCATTCATTACCTATCACCTGGTTTATAACAAGAGTAACACGACCATTTCCTCATTCATTACCTATCACCTGGTTTATAACAAGAGTAACACGACCATTTCCTCATTCATTACCTATCACCTGGTTTATAACAAGAGTAACACGACCATTTCCTCATTCATTACCTATCACCTGGTTTATAACAAGAGTAACACGACCATTTCCTCATTCATTATCTATCACCTGGTTTATAACAAGAGTAACACGACCATTTCCTCATTCATTACCTATCACCTGGTTTATAACAAGAGTAACACGACCATTTCCTCATTCATTACCTATCACCTGGTTTATAACAAGAGTAACACGACCATTTCCTCATTCATTATCTATCACCTGGTTTATAACAAGAGTAACACGACCATTTCATCATTCATTACCTATCACCTGGTTTGTAACAAGAGTAACACGACCATTTCATCATTCATTACCTATCACCTGGTTTATAACAAGAGTAACACGACCATTTCCTCATTCATTATCTATCACCTGGTTTATAACAAGAGTAACACGACCATTTCATCATTCATTACCTATCACCTGGTTTATAACAAGAGTAACACGACCATTTCATCATTCATTACCTATCACCTGGTTTATAACTAGAGTAACACGACCATTTCCTCATTCATTACCTATCACCTGGTTTATAACAAGAGTAACACGACCATTTCCTCATTCATTATCTATCACCTGGTTTATAACAAGAGTAACACGACCATTTCCTCATTCATTACCTATCACCTGGTTTATAACAAGAGTAACACGACCATTTCCTCATTCATTACCTATCACCTGGTTTATAACAAGAGTAACACGACCATTTCCTCATTCATTACCTATCACCTGGTTTATAACAAGAGTAACACGACCATTTCCTCATTCATTACCTATCACCTGGTTTATAACAAGAGTAACACGACCATTTCATCATTCATTACCTATCACCTGGTTTATAACAAGAGTAACACGACCATTTCCTCATTCATTACCTATCACCTGGTTTATAACAAGAGTAACACGACCATTTCATCATTCATTACCTATCACCTGGTTTATAACAAGAGTAACACGACCATTTCCTCATTCATTACCTATCACCTGGTTTATAACAAGAGTAACACGACCATTTCATCATTCATTACCTATCACCTGGTTTATAACAAGAGTAACACGACCATTTCATCATTCATTACCTATCACCTGGTTTATAACAAGAGTAACACGACCATTTCATCATTCATTACCTATCACCTGGTTTATAACAAGAGTAACACGACCATTTCCTCATTCATTACCTATCACCTGGTTTATAACAAGAGTAACACGACGAGTGTCAATAGTGGAGCAGGAACTACCAATCCTTCCAGAGCACATGCTTTCACCCCACGTTTCAGTTGGGTTCTTGTTGCTCAAAGTTTTCTGTGTAGTGCTTTGTAGATCATTATTTGTTTCTTTTTGTCATTGTATTGTCTGTCCTTATTTGATTTACCGCTTCTGATTACATCACGATTGCATCATTTCAATTTAATTTGGTCTCGCCCGATATGATCAGAATCATTTCAATTTTAACCTTTTTTAAAAGTATTAATGACAAATATACACTATAAGTCTAACACAGTGGTCTGAATAAAATATTCCACATTTGTTTTCATACCTATCGTAACTAAGGTAGATATCAAATTATATAAAGTGGGGTCTGTAGCAGTGAATATTTTAATATACGTCATCCTGTCTTTACATTCAAATCATATCTCTGCTAAGAAGAGTTTGAAGATACGAAAGGGGTAATCAGCATCCGTATATCGAAGAGGAACAGACAACAGAAGTGCCAAAAGAAAAAGTACAAAAGGACAAACTAATACTGCTAACATTTGTACGTATAACTTTCATGGAGATACCTTAATGTGAGAAAAGATTTCCCGATTTTACGGCAGGTGGTTTTTTTTTCTAATCCTATACTCCGCATGTCAACTTCTGTTTCACGAAGATTAAATATATATGTATAATGTTCAAGATTATAACGTTCTTTACAATAAACTTTTTCGCAGTGCCGGATTTACCTATAGGCTCGTTCGACTGAAACCTCGGTCTTCACAATTTAGGGGGCCTCCGACCAAGATGTATAATATTTTAACACTGTTATTGGACCTTCACACTTATGCTGTCATAACGTACTGTACTTTCTAAACAACCCTTCAGTAATTTTCTTTCCACAGTTGCACTCCAATTGCAGAATTTTAAACACCCCTCATCATCTTTGCCTTTATTGAAATAGATTAAACACACTTCAATTTTCCTCTAGTCGTGAAGGTGGGGAATTGGGAGGGGCCTCACAAGTGAATTAGCCTAGGGCCTCTCTTTATCTAAATCTGGCATTGGCTGTTTACCTGATTATATGTGATGGTTAGCATTTTTCTCATGTGTGGAAAACACTTACAGGATCGCATGATTTCACTAAGAAGGGAGGCTTCTGCTCACAGAATTAGCATTACTCGGCCACTATTTTATTGCACCAAACCACGAAAGTGAGCTGTCGTGTATTTATGTGTTAGGGGTTTCAATTTGGCCTTTTTCTATGATTCTCCTATTAGATTTAGGAGCTGTGCGCAACTTTGTGGATGGATTTTTAACACAACTTTACTAGAAAGCAGCTGGCAAAGAATCACAACAGTTTTTCGATTAAATCTTTGAAATACTGGCAACTTCAACATCAGTTGTATCCATGAACCAAATAAGATATACCAATATAAAAAATAAGGTGGATTTATACTCCAGGTGTGCCAGCGATGCGACGAGCAATACAATTGTTGCCATGGAGAAGCGATACTATTGCGAAATCATTGCTTTTTTGTCGCGTCGCTACTATCGTTTTTAGTTCAGGTTGCCTAGTGATTTTGATCATAATTTTTTTTTATGATTTCAGATGGCAATTACTCAGCGACGGTAGCGATATCGCTAAAAAGCTAAAATAATTTCAATTCTGCTGCGACAGCTAGCAATGATCCTTGCGACGAAAATGTTCGCTAGCGATGGTAATCGATGACGTACGTTCCAGCTGCGGTGGGGTAGCGATGTTGAAAGCGACATCGCAAACCCGTCGCATCGCTGTCGCACTTGCAGTATAAACCCACATTACTCTTTTGAAGCGACGCGTACAGTCATATATTTATAATTGCCACAAAGTAAGCTAAGTAAACACTTTTTACTATTTAGTATATTATTATACTTACAGTATGGTTTTAAAAACACTAAGAAATTGATCCGGTACTTTTTTCATCAACGGAAGGATAAGTAAGTATGCCAGCATAAAACAGAGTAGTAATATGGATAGAAATATAATAACATAACCTACAATTATAAATTATTAATGTAGTATTTAAAAAGCTTATCCTTGTGATTTTGTGAATTTATTTGACACTAAAAAATCATTTAAATAGTTTTACAAGAACTTCACGATAAAATTGTTTTTGAAATTGAAAAATTTAAACGTACATATCGACATTCGTGAGCACAACACGTTTCTAGAATAACCTTCATCAGGTACGTACAAAGCCAAAACATTTGACAGCCAAATATTTTAAACGTCTTTGAAAGCAAGAAAACCAAAGAGCCTACATAACATAGCCAAACACTGCTAAGGTCACCAAAGAGCCTGTATAACACAGCCAAACACGGTTAAGGTCACCAAAGGTCCTACATAACAGCCAAGCACGGCTAAGGTCACCAAAGAGCCTACATAACATAGTCAAGCACAGTTAAGGTGACCAAATGGCCTACACAGCATAGCCAAACACGACTAAGTTCACCAAAGGGCCTACATAACATAGCCGAGCACGGCTAAGGTCACCAAAGGGCCTACATAACATAGCCAAACACGGCTAAGGTCACCAAAGGCCTAAATAACATAGCCAAGCACAGATAAGGTGACCAAAGGACCTACATAACATAGCCAAACACAACTAAGGTCACCAAAGGGCTTCCATAACATAGCTGAGCACGGCTAAGGTCACCAAAGGCCTACATAACATAGCCAAACACGGCTAAGGTCACCAAAGGGCCTACATAACATAGCCAAACACGGCTAATGTCACCAAACGCCCTACATAGCATAGCCAAACACGGGTTCACCAATGCCTTACTATAGATGTACTGCTATATACAAAGGGCCTACATCGCGTAGCCAAACACAGGTTCACCAATGCCTTATTATACATGTACTGCTATATACGAAGGGCTTACATAACATAGTCAAACATGGCTAAGGTCACCAATGGGCCTACATAACATAGCCAAACACGGCTAAGATCACCAAAGGGCATACATAACATAGCCAAACACGGCTAAGGTCATCACCGGGTCTACATAACATAGCCAAGCACGCTAAGGTCACCAAAGGGCCTACATAGCATAGTCTAACACGGCTAAGGTCACCAAATGGCCTCCATAGCATAGCCAAACACGGCTGAGGTCACCAAAGGGCCTACATAACATAGCCAAACACAGCTAAGGTCACCAAAGGGCATACATAATATAGCCAAGCACGGCTAATGTCACAAAAGGGCCTACATAAGATAGCCAAGCACGGCTAAGGTCACCAAAGGGCCTACATAACATAGCCAAGCACAGCTAAGGTCACCAAAGGGCCTACATAACATAGCCAAGTACGGCTAAGGTCACCAAAGAGCCTACATAGCATAGCCAAACACGGCTAAGGTCACGAAAGGGCCTAAATAGCATAGCCAAGCACAGCTAAGGTGACCAAATGGCCTACATAACATAGCCAATCACGACTAAGGTCACCAAAGGGCCTACATAACATAGCCGAGCACGGCTAAGGTCACCAAAAGGCCTACATAACATAGCCAAGCACGACTAAGGTCACCAAAGGGCCTACATAACATAGCCAAACACGGCTAAGGTGACCAAAGGGCCTACATAACATAGCCAAACACGGCTAAGGTCACCAAAGGGCCTACATAGCATAGCCAAACACGGATAAGGTGACCAAACGGCCTACATAGCATAGCCAAACACGGGTTCATCAATGCCTTACTATACATGTACTGCTATATACAAAGGGCCTACATAGCATAGTCAAACAAGGGTTCACCAATGCCTTACTATACATGTACTGTTATATACGAAGGGCCTACATAACATAGCCAAACACGGCTAAGATCACCAAAGGGCCTACATAGCATAGCCAAACACGGCTAAGGTCATCACCGGGCCTACATAACATAGCCAAACACGACTAATGTCACGAAAGGGCCTACATAGCATAGCCAAACACGGCTAAGGTCACCAAACGGCCTACATAGCATAGCCTAACACGGGTTCACCAATGCCTTACTATAGATATACTGCTATATACAAAAGACTTACATAACATAACCAAACACGGCTAAGGTCACCAAAGGGCCTACATAAGATAGCCAAACACGGCTAAGGTCACCAAAGGGCCTACATAACATAGCCAAACACGGCTAAGGTCACCAAAGGGCCTACCTAGCATAACCAAAGACGGCTAAGGTCACCAAAGGGCTAGTATAGCCAAAGACGGCTAAGGTCACCAAAGGGCATACATAACATAGCCAAGCACAGCTAATGTCACCAATGAGCCTACATAACATAGCCAAACACGGCTAATGTCACCAAAGGGCCTACATAGCATAGCCAAACACGGCTAAGGTAACCAAAGAGCCTACATAAGATAGCCAAACACGGCTAAGGTCACTAAAGGGCCTAAGTAACATAGCCAAGCACAGGTAAGGTGACCAAAGGGCCTACATAACATAGCCAAACACGACTAAGGTCACCAAAGGGCCTACAAAACATAGCCAAACACGGCTAAGGTCATCAAAGGGCCTACATAACATAGCCAAACACGGCTAAGGTCACCAAAGGGCCTACATAGCATAGTCAAACACGGCTAAGGTCACCGAACGGTCTACATAGCATAGCCAAACACGGGTTCACCAATGCCTTACTATACATGCACTGCTATATACGAAGGGCTTACATAACATAGCCAAGCACGGCTAAGGTCATCATCGGGCCTACATAACATAGCCAAACACGGCTAAGGTCACCAAAGGGCCTACATAGCATAGCCAAACACGGTTAAGGTCACCCAAGGATTACATAACATAGCCAAACACGGGTAAGGTCACCAAACGGCCTACATAGCATAGCCAAACACGACTAAGATCACCAAAGGGCCTACATAGCATAGCCAAACACGACTAAGGTCACCAAAGGGCCTACATAGCATAACCAAACACGGCTAAGGTCACCAAAGGGCCTACACAACATAGCCAAACACGACTAAGGTCACCAAAGTGCTTACATAACATAGCCAAACACGGCTAAGGTCACCAAAGGGCCTACACAACATAGCCAAGCACAGCTAAGGTCACCAAAGGGCCTACATAACATAGCCAAGCATGGCTAAGGTCACCAATGGGCTAACATAACATAGCCAAACACGGCTACGGTCACCAAAGGGCTTACATAACATAGCCAAACACGGCTAAGGTCACAAAAGGGTATATATAGCATAGGCAAACACGGCTATCGTCACCAAAGGGCCTACACAGCATAGCCAAACACGGCTAAGGTCACCAAAGGGCCTACATGACTTAGCCAAACATGGGGTCAGAAATGCCTTACTATACATGTACTGCTATATACAAAGGGCCTACATAACATAGCCAAACACTGCTAAGGTCACCCATTTCTTACTATGCATGTACTACTATATACAAAGGGCCTACATAGCATAGCCAAACACGGGGTCACCAATGCCTTACTATACATGTACTGCTATATATGTATGCTATACATAATTCATCGTGGCATAATTGATATAAACGTGTGATAACAAATATTGTATCATTGAATAGACAAACAGTGGGCAAGCTAATACACATCAAATATAGATACCAGTGCGATACCATATCAACAGTCAATGCATAAAATAAAAACTTAACAAAACAAATGTTTATCTGACTGAATGGTAGCGTTGAAATTGAAATGATGGTTATTGCATCGATTTTATGTCTTCTGTTAACACCTATAGGTGTGGTGAGTATTGTATCGATTTTATTTCTTTCGTTAACACCTATAGGCATGATGGTTATTGCATCGATTTTATTTTTTCGTTAACACCTATAGGAATGATAGTTATTGCATCGAATTTATTTCTTGCGATATCACCTATAAGAATGATGGTTATTCTATCGATTAGTTGTCTTCCGTTTACACCTAAAGGTCAAAATTTAAATTATCAAATGTTAATGCAGTATGCATTCTCTGCACCAAATGAAATCTACTTACACCAAAGCATATAGGCAATCTGTGTCCCAGAATATCGAAGACTTGCAGCCTTAAAGAAAGATTATCTTATTAATTTGTAATGATCGGTTTCTAGACATACTATCATTATGAGTATAGCAATAACAAAATTACAACCACCGTATTTGTAGAATAAGACGTAACGAGTAGATATACTCAACGGAATTATCACCATTATTTTATATGGTTTATGTTGTGTTCTGATGAGCGGTGATCTATGTTGCCACTTGTGACGCATGTGAACGACAAATTTCTTCCCTTCCGGAACACATTAGTTCACACCCTGTTTTAAGTGGGGTTCGTGCTACTCGATTTTATATTTTCTTTGTAATGCTTTGTAGATCGCTTTTTGACCTATTGTGCGTTTTCGTTTGACCATTGTGGTGTTTGTCCTTCTTTGACTTACGGCTTCAAACCTTTCTTAGCATAATTACACGGAAAGGTAGGTCATGGCCCATCATCTGCAGGTTTTTTAAATCATAATTAAATGCTATAATAATCAAGTTAAAGTCGTTTTAGGAAATCAATTTTCAATGATCAAATTCATAAATATCTCCATTTAGTCATATATTTCTCTATTGTTACAACTTTTATTTCGAAAATACCATCATTTTACCCCTCCGATGTGTGTTAAAACACACTCATTTTACAATTGGGATGTTTGCTAAAACACACTCATCTTCCTGTTCGATGTGTGTCGAAAACACCCTCATTTTACACCTCGGATGTGCGTCAAATACATCCTCATTTTGCACCTCGGATGTGTATCGAAAACGAGAGCGGACATGATCTCCGTTGTAGGCCTCTCTGTTGTTTTCTAGAATCGGGCGATGCATTGGAAATGACAGAAAGAAGCATTTGGTCAAATTTCTGTCATTTATTAATTTCATATCTCTGATAAATAGTGTAGCCAAACAAACGTCTAACCGACAGAACAAAATACTTACAACAAAATTATTGTTATCATTTTTGCGCACATTGTTCGGCAAGAAGGAAAAATCTCCCCGATACATTTGTCTTAAATCTTTTTGATAGTTTCTGTAAATAAGTACCATGTATATACCCATCACCAATGTCGAGGAAGCAAGCGATGTATAGAAACTGACTGAAATATATAGATGTAAGTGGATCACTAATACAGACATGACATAATACATATCACTATAGTAGATACTATCTGGACTGACAAACAATTCCTCAAGCAACAATGGTTCTGATCCCTGTCATGTAGCTGTTGTTTTTACCTTTGTCAAGACATTTACCAGACTTGTGTCTTATAAGAAACAAAAACTTACCCCTCGCGATAAACTTGATTCATCACCGGCTTTTTATATGGTCCGTATTGCTCCTATTATTAGTTTTATGTTGGTTGTTTTAGTGTTTGTGTTCGTTCTGTGTCTTGTGTCCAATGTTATCGGTGTATCTAGATTGTCCTTACCCTTCAGATGAACCTTGGTTCATCCCTGGCTTTAATAGGGTCCGTGTTGCTCCTATTATTAGCTTTATGGCGTTGGTTTTTAGTGTTTGTCTTCGTTCTGCGTCTTGTGTCCAATGTTAGCGGTGTCTCTGGATTGTCCATTCGTGATTGCACTTTCTGGTATCTTAATAATATTTGCATGCATTAAGTGGGATTAATAAGGATAGCTAACATACGTTGTGAAAAGAAAGATTAAACATGGACGTTCAAGAATTCCACAAATACCAACAAAACTCAACTACTTACCATCCATAACATGGATAAATGTTTTAATCTGTGGGAAGATGGTAGAATTCAATAATCTGTCTGCTACATAATCTATAGCCTTAGTCCTTATAGGTTGGTATGATAAACATAAACTTATTCCCATCTGAAATAGTAGATAGAAACATGTCGTGAAGTTGTATGATATTTAAGATCCCAAATTACCGTGGTCAACAAAATGTATTTATCAAAGCAATTAAAGAAAATGCAACCACTTGTGTAAGTCATATTAAATGGAAACCATTCGAGACGAACATGGCTGATAAATTATGCCCTTTGTTTTTCGGATCAGACTTAGGACTCCATTTCATTGTTATTGACACACACATTTTATTGCCTTATTATACTATCTGATATTTAGATAATGGTTGAAATCATCGGCTCTTTTTAACATAGCTCATTATACATATGAAAACTTCTCTGTCACGAAGAATAAATATATTATGCATAGTGTTCAATATTATAGCGTTGTAAAGTTGTATACCCCCAAATACCTGTCTCGTCTTTTATTATAAGGGACATTAAATATATCATACATTTGTAAATATATGATATTCAACACCACCTAGAATCTTACATTTATTTATAACTAGGTCTAAAGCTCTACTAGTTTGTGCAGCAACTGCTTTTACTGTAATATTATAATCTAAGAATTCTTTTAAAACAAGATTTAAATAGGTTTATGAATCTGCATAAACAATAATACTGTCTCCATATTTATATTGTGTACAAGTCCAACAAACCAAAGGATGTTCTAGCAATATTACTATTTGGTGGATTAATAGTCATTCAGTTGACATAACACCAAGTTACTAGCGTATTTAACAACAATGGCCATTCAGTTGACATAACACCAAGTTACTAGCGTATTTAACAACAATGGTCATTCAGTTGACATAACACCAAGTTACTAGTGTATTTAACAACAATGGCCATTCAGTTGACATAACACCAAGTTACTAGCGTATTTAACAACAATGGCCATACAGTTGACATAACACCAAGTTACTAGCGTATTTAACAACAATGGCCATTCAGTTGACATAACACCAAGTTACTAGCGTATTTAACAACAATGGCCATTCAGTTGACATAACACCAAGTTACTAGCGTATTTAACAACAATGGCCATTCAGTTGACAAAACACCAAGTTACTAGCGTATTTAACAACAATGGCCATTCAGTTGACATAACACCAAGTTACTAGCGTATTTAACAACAATGGCCATTCAGTTGACATAACACCAAGTTACTAGCGTATTTAACAACAATGGCCATTCAGTTGACATAACACCAAGTTACTAGCGTATTTAACAACAATGGCCATTCAGTTGACATAACACCAAGTTACTAGCGTATTTAACAACAATGGCCATTCAGTTGACATAACACCAAGTTACTAGCGTATTTAACAACAATGGCCATTCAGTTCCATTATTTGCTAAAAGAACACCATCATCTACATAAAGTAGAATGCACACTTTTGTACTTTTTACATCAATACCACCGTTATGCAAGTCTGATATCTATGTATAAGTTAAATAATAAAGTTGATAAGACACACCCCTGTTTCAGCAGGTCTATGAGGTTAACATTTAACTTTATTGAACATTTTACATTAACATAAATATACTTCATAACAGAAACAAACATTATCATCAACACCCAATGTAGTAAGTTTTTTCCACAATATATTCCTAATAATGGTACACTATGCCTTGTTTTGAAGTTTTAAAAGCACAGAAGATAGATTTACGTAGTTTGTTCTGATATCAATAACATCAGCCAAAGAAGATAATTGGTCTATTGTACTAAGACCTATGCGAAAACAAGTCTACTCATATGCTAGCATATGTAAGCTACACGTGCTAATATAATGCCTCTATAGCATGAAGGGTCCCGTGGATCTGCCATGCTCGAATTAGGTATGCGGTTGATTATTATTTGGTTCCGGTATTTTGTACAACCTAAACCAGTGTTTTCATATTAGCTTACCTGTAATAATATCATAGCAGAAACAACAAAAGTGGAGATAACTCGAGGTGATGTTTTAAGTGGTGTATTAACATCTAATCTTCTCTTCACGTCTGTTTTGTATGTTTGTAATCTCCTAGGTGAAAGAAGACAATTTGTGTTTAAATGCCAATTTAATACCTATTATCTATTAATAGTTTAGCTTGAAATGCGGTTACGTTCAGGATTAGCTGGTTTCAGTCAGATTCAGTGCATGTCAGATTCAGGAGATCTGGTCTCACTCATACTTAGTTAATTTCAGATTTAATAGTATCTGGCCACACTCAGTTCATTTCAGCCTGGTCACACTCAGTTCATTTCATACTCAGGAGCACCTAGTCTAAAGAGATAAAGGATCTAACACCGGTAAGAGGGCAAGACGAAAAAATCTCAGACACTCAAGGGAAAGATTTCTGATCTCCAACGAGGCTCCGCCGAGTTGGAGAACAATATAAATCTTTCCCGCGGGTGTCTGAGATTTTTCCCTCTTGCCCTCTTACCGGTATTTGATTCTTTTTCTCACTAATTTCCCTATCTTGTACGTTTTCCGGTGTTTGATTTTATTTCTCACTAAACATCTTTGTTTTGTTTACATTCCATCGAGCGTTTTCCCGCAAAATTGTTTTCCGGTGGTGAAGTTAATTGTCGATTTATTTATATACATCCGTGTATTGGCAGTATTTTAATTGTATTTCATAATAAAATACAATGTATTTAATAAATATATTATATATGCTACTACAACAGCGATAAATACCTGTAAAAAAGTATTTGACTTTGGTCAAAGGGAGGTAATTTCTGTCTTTACTTTAGTTACTAACAAGGGAGAGCACTCTATTTTTTGCTCAAGGGAAGCAAACATTGTCATGGTAGAAAGAGGTGAGAAAACGTCAAACGCAGTGAAAGGTGCAATATCGTTAAATCGTTAGAAAGCAGAATAGTATACATAGATCAATAAAAAATACTTATGTGGTAGAATCGTGGTTTTATTGATGAGAATAAAGATGTCGGAACCGTGGTGAAGAGCTATCTTACGAAACATAACATTTTTACGGGAAAAGTAGCGTGAAGTTCTTATTTCACCCAAGGATATCTCACACGGCTCAAAATAGGAACTGTGTTTATTAGGGAATACCTTCAAATATATAGAGGAAATGAAATAATTCTAAAAAGACTAAAGAATTATTTGTAAACTATTTGAATAAGAATTATTTTAATATAATTGTTTCGCAAATTTCTCTATATTTTTATTATATATATATATTGCTTCATAAGAAACTTGGGCCTATGAAGCTGGTTGTAACAAGCGTTTGAATAAACTATTATTGTTGTTAAAATAAAAATAGGAATTGTGTTGTCTTATTAGTGAGAACATATGTTCTCACTCATATTCAGTTTATTTCTGATTCAGGAGTATATGTTCTCACTCATATTCAGTTTATTTCTGATTCAGGAGTATATGTTCTCACTCATATTCAGTTTATTTCTGATTCAGGAGTATATGTTCTCACTCATATTCAGTTTATTTCTGATTCAGGAGTATATGTTCTCACTCATATTCAGTTTATTTCTGATTCAGGAGTATATGTTCTCACTCATATTCAGTTTATTTCTGATTCAGGAGTATATGTTCTCACTCATATTCAGTTTATTTCTGATTCAGGAGTATATGTTCTCACTCATATTCAGTTTATTTCTGATTCAGGAGTATATGTTCTCACTCATATTCAGTTTATTTCTGATTCAGGCGTATATGTTCTCACTCATATTCAGTTTATTTCTGATTCAGGAGTATATGTTCTCACTCATATTCAGTTTATTTCTGATTCAGGAGTATATGTTCTCACTCATATTCAGTTTATTTCTGATTCAGGAGTATATGTTCTCACTCATATTCAGTTTATTTCTGATTCAGGAGTATATGTTCTCACTCATATTCAGTTTATTTCTGATTCAGGAGTATATGTTCTCACTCATATTCAGTTTATTTCTGATTCAGGAGTATATGTTCTCACTCATATTCAGTTTATTTCTGATTCAGGAGTATATGTTCTCACTCATATTCAGTTTATTTCTGATTCAGGAGTATATGTTCTCACTCATATTCAGTTTATTTCTGATTCAGGAGTATATGTTCTCACTCATATTCAGTTTATTTCTGATTCAGGAGTATATGTTCTCACTCATATTCAGTTTATTTCTGATTCAGGAGTATATGTTCTCACTCATATTCAGTTTATTTCTGATTCAGGAGTATATGTTCTCACTCATATTCAGTTTATTTCTGATTCAGGAGTATATGTTCTCACTCATATTCAGTTTATTTCTGATTCAGGAGTATATGTTCTCACTCATATTTAGTTTATTTCTGATTCAGGAGTATATGTTCTCACTCATATTCAGTTTATTTCTGATTCAGGAGTATATGTTCTCACTCATATTCAGTTTATTTCTGATTCAGGAGTATATGTTCTCACTCATATTCAGTTTATTTCTGATTCAGGAGTATATGTTCTCACTCATATTCAGTTTATTTCTGATTCAGGAGTATATGTTCTCACTCATATTCAGTTTATTTCTGATTCAGGAGTATATGTTCTCACTCATATTCAGTTTATTTCTGATTCAGGAGTATATGTTCTCACTCATATTCAGTTTATTTCTGATTCAGGAGTATATGTTCTCACTCATATTCAGTTTATTTCTGATTCAGGAATATATGTTCTCACTCATATTTAGTTTATTTCTGATTCAGGAGTATATGTTCTCACTCATATTCAGTTTATTTCTGATTCAGGAGTATATGTTCTCACTCATATTCAGTTTATTTCTGATTCAGGAGTATATGTTCTCACTCATATTCAGTTTATTTCTGATTCAGGAGTATATGTTCTCACTCATATTCAGTTTATTTCTGATTCAGGAGTATATGTTCTCACTCATATTCAGTTTATTTCTGATTCAGGAGTATATGTTCTCACTCATATTCAGTTTATTTCTGATTCAGGAGTATATGTTCTCACTCATATTCAGTTTATTTCTGATTCAGGAGTATATGTTCTCACTCATATTCAGTTTATTTCTGATTCAGGAGTATATGTTCTCACTCATATTCAGTTTATTTCTGATTCAGGAGTATATGTTCTCACTCATATTCAGCTCATTTCAAATTCAAGAATACCTGTTCTCATTCATATTCAGTTAATGTCAGAATCTGAAGTATCTGGTCTCACTCATATTCAGTCCATATCTGATTCAAGAGTACCTGGTTTCCCTCATATTCTGTTCATACCTGATTCAAGGTATCTTTTCTCATTCACATTCTATTCATTTTTGATTTGGGGTATCTGTTTCAATCCGATTCAGATAATGTCTTATTCAGGTTTTAAAACGGAAAGCCTCACAAATATAGGGTGACGTGTTTGGAAAATGCTAGGCATTCCAATGACCTCTTTAGTAGATTTTGAAATGGAGTAGGACCATTGTAGCAGCGACAGATGTCTAATTTTCTCGTCCCTACACAGCGATATATCATTGGCATTGAAAAGTAGTTGATTAAGTTGAACTGTCCCTTCCCTCATTTCTGCATGGTTTTATTTTTTTGCTGAACCTTTCTCTGTTGTCCTTCGAAATACGGCTTCTAGTTACTTTTCTTATGTAAACTGTCCTTTATGAATCCTTATATTCGAATATAAAATCATAAACAAAACATAGGCCCTTAAATCGTACTGACATATTTAAGTTATAGAAAGAGGTAGGGTTAAAATTATCGTGTTTAACGCCACTTTAAACAATATTTAAACTATATCGTGGCGATCATTTTATTAGTGGATGACACCGGAGTACCAGGAGGAAACCACATACCTATCGCAAGTCACTGACAAACTTTATCACATAGTGTTGTATCGAGTACACCTGGCCTGTGTGGGATTCGAACGCACAACATTAGTGATGATAAACACTTATTGCACAGGTAGTTGTAAATCTAACTACTGTTATAATAAGAAAGTAACATACAAATTAACAGTAACAACACAAAATGTCAGCTTAACAACATCAGTTACTAATACAAGAAACAAAGACAATACAATACAACATTTGTCATGTAGGTATTTTACCGTGTACTTACCGATAAACACCTGTATCAACATTATCACACTCCTCGCCCTGTTTTCTTGTCAAAAGCCAATTTACATACTTTTGTTCATAGCCAACACTTTGTGGTACAGTACGTGTCTAGAAATAGATTTATTATCTTATAAAATCAGAGGTATTTGTTTATGATATTTTCTTCGCTGTGTAATACAATACATTATGAGTTAATGCATTAAACAATTTTTTCTTAGAAAGATAAAACAAGTTTGGACATGGACAGGTCTTAATCATGTATTCCAATTGATCATGTATTGATAGCATCTTATCATATATTACTTATAATATGGCCTTACTCATCTATCCCAATTGATCATGTATTGTTAGCATCTTATCATACATGACTAATAATATTGCCTTAATCATGTATCCCAATACGGTTGTTTCGAATCATTTCCATTCCGTCAACATTTTGTTATTTTCGTCCGCCAGATCACGTAATTTCGATGAACTAATCGGTATTGAACTTCCGGTGTCAATGTACACAACAAATACTCCAATCGATTTGTGTCGTTTTAACGTTCGATCCTCAACTTAAAAAAATCTTAACATTTTCTGTAAAAGACAGATATCAATTAAATTATGTTATTTGTATCAAAGACTTCAATGCAGAGACAACTACTTCTTTAAAATTAAATTTGTTTGCTTTCTTTATTTGCGGCTGTCAGCATCATCAAAGGAAAACGATCTGCCTTTATGTATATATTTCTGATATTACACAGATGGTGGGGTAGCGAACACCAGTATTTATTCAGCGGTTTCCTTGGCGTCTCCATATTACAATTACTTATAATCTACGGCATCTACGACTATGATATGCTGACGTTGTCACAATAATAGTGTAAACACCGGAAGTCGCCCGCCGATTTGTTCAGACGTCAAGACAAGAAAAAGACGGAACGTGGTCGGGATTGACATGATTCGAAACAACCGTATTGCTCATGTATTGATAACATCTTATCATACATGACTAATAATATGGACTTAATCATGTATCCCTATTGATCATGTATTGTTAGCATCTTATCATACATGACTAATAATATGGCCTTAATCATGTATCCCTATTGATCATGTATTGGTAACATCTTATCATACATGACCTATGATATGGCCTTAATCATGTATCCCTATTGATCATGTATTGGTAACATCTTATCATACATGACTAATAATATGGACTTAATCATGTATCCCTATTGATCATGTATTGGTAACATCTTATCATACATGACTAATAATATGGACTTAATCATGTATCCCTATTGATCATGTATTGGTAACATCTTATCATACATGACTAATAATATGGCCTTAATCATGTATCCCTATTGATCATGTATTGGTAACATCTTATCATACATGACTAATAATATGGACTTAATCATGTATCCCTATTGATCATGTATTGGTAACATCTTATCATACATGACTAATAATATGGACTTAATCATGTATCCCTATTGATCATGTATTGGTAACATCTTATCATACATGACCTATGATATGGCCTTAATCATGTATCCCTATTGATCATGTATTGGTAACATCTTATCATACATGACTAATAATATGGACTTAATCATGTATCCCTATTGATCATGTATTGGTAACATCTTATCATACATGACTAATAATATGGACTTAATCATGTATCCCTATTGATCATGTATTGGTAACATCTTATCATACATGACTAATAATATGGCCTTAATCATGTATCCCTATTGATCATGTATTGGTAACATCTTATCATACATGACTAATAATATGGACTTAATCATGTATCCCTATTGATCATGTATTGGCAACATCTTATCATACATGACTAATAATATGGACTTAATCATGTATCCCTATTGATCATGTATTGGTAACATCTTATCATACATGACCTATGATATGGCCTTAATCATGTATCCCTATTGATCATGTATTGGTAACATCTTATCATACATGACTAATAATATGGACTTAATCATGTATCCCTATTGATCATGTATTGGTAACATCTTATCATACATGACTAATAATATGGCCTTAATCATGTATCCCTATTGAGCATGTATTGGTAGCATATTATCATATATGACTATAATATGGCTTTCTAATCTTTTGACATGTAAAACAAATTGATCCCAAGGAACTTACGTTGAATAAGGCTAACATTACAAGCGAATCTTAAACATATCACCTTTTTAAGAAATATTTAGCACACGCGACTACGACAAAAGATAATTTTCCTTCCCTTATCGTTAATTTTTATTTTTGGGATGGAAATGTTTTTTTTTTTGCAATTTACCTTTAAAATTATGTGCCCAACTTCATTGACCATAATATCATGTTAAATTGGTCGTTATTCATAATGTTCATGATCAATACTTAGGTAAGAGAAGATAACTCTTCGTGAAACACCTTGGTGGTCTGCACGTTTGTATTTAAATTCGCTTTGGCAGTTGTTTTCATTTCTTTGTTTTATGCTATATAGTGTTTGATCCGTCGGTTATTTTGAACGGAAAACGGTTTATTATTACGATTTGCGCAGGACTATCTATATATAAAAAACTTTATAGGAATATGTATACCGTTATACACGGATGTAATAGTGGCTAACATAAACAAAATACAGAGATGTAATAGAAGTGTACAACAGTCCAATGCAAAAATGTAATAGTGGTTCACGTCAGTCCAATGCATGTTGTTTGCTTATTTGGTGGTGTTTAACGCCACTTTCAACAATATTTCAGTTATATCGTGGCGGTCAATTTTATTGGTGGAGGAAACCATCGACCTGTCGCAAGTCACTGACAAACTTTATCACATAATGTTGTACACCTCTCCCTGATCGAGATTCGAACTCACACCATTAGTGATGATATGCACTGTTTGCATAGATAGTTGTGAATCCAACTACCAGACGATCACGGCACGGCGTCTCCGTCCAATACAAGAATGTAATAGTTGCTAACATCCTTTAAATACAAGAATGCAACAATGGCTACAATCAGTCCAATAAACGTTAGTGAATACCGAAGGAGTAATCAGTCCAATAAACGTTAGTGAATACCGAAGGAGTAATCAGTCCAATTAACGTTAGTGAATACCGAAGGAGTAATCAGTCCAATAAACGTTAGTGAATACCGAAGGAGTAACCAGTCCAATAAACGTTAGTGAATACCGAAGGAGTAATCAGTCCAATAAACGTTAGTGAATACCGAAGGAGTAATCAGTCCAATAAACGTTAGTGAATACCGAAGGAGTAATCAGTCCAATAAACGATAGTGAATACCGAAAGGTAATCAGAAATGGACAAACACAAACAACGTAAAGAAGAAGGCAGAATTAAGATAATAAATCTCTATTAACCCAGTCACCTTATGTTGAAGTTCATGTATCAAGTTCATGTATCAAGCCAGAAAGTGAGTAACCATATATTTGTGTGTTAGGGGTATCGATTTTACTTCTTTCTGCGAATTTTCTATTGCATTTTGGAACAGTTCTGGCGGTGTGATATTTTTTGTTTTTCTGCTATATTTTGGAACAGTTCCGACGGTATGATATGTTTTGTTTTTCTGCTGTATTTTGGAACAGTGCCGACGGTGTGATATTTTTTGTTTTTCTGCTATATTTTCGAACTTCTTAGACAGTGTGGTATTTTTGCTTTTCTTTTTTATTTCTAACATGTTTTTTGTGTTTATTACTTAGTATAGTATACGACCTGTCCCAGTACGTTTACTTACATGATAATCCTTGTTTTTACGTCTTAAGTTGAATGTCTTCACGCCCAGAAATGCACGGAATATAAAGTGGCATAACAGTATGACGTAACAAACCATTATTGGCACACTGATTATAATGGAGGAAATAGCACGTGTCTACAAAAGCAAAATGCAAGACGTGTATCAATGTATATTGTAATAGAAATATACCAGTGCAATTTATTTCTACATTAAAACATTGATACCTGCATTTACTATGCCGTGTAATGCTTATCATATCAACATATCTCAGATCTGTATTACCGTATGTCTGTGTTTGAAAGGGTATGACAATGAAAATTAAAAACAAAGCGTAAAGAACGTTTGTCAGCCACAAGCTTGGATTATTACATATAGTCATTAGATAAATAATAATTATATCGGCTTTCTACAATGGAAAGCTGTTTTATAGGAATGAATGATATAAGGAATACATACACAGACTGATTTATTACCGAGGTAATTGTATATCATTAAAGGGGTATTATGGTATTTAATGCCACTTTCAACATCTTTTCAGATATCGTGGTGGTTGGTTTTATTGGTAGTGGAAAACGGAGTGCCTGGAGAAAACAACCAAATCTACCGCACGTCACTGACACACTTATTTGTGTGCAGTATGATTACGATATGTTGATTACGTTGTGCATAAAAGAAGGTTGAAAGGTGTATGAGATTCCGGAACTGAAGTTGTAAGTTCTACATGAGCCGTAATGGGTAATAATGAAAAAACTAAAATGTAATTCTTAATAATCAATGATGGACATATTATAATGGTTGGCATATTCTAGAGAAATGCAGATTAGATCTTGAATTTATGACATATAAAGGCCATGATGATCATGAAGCTCAACATACGCTGCATTGTTTCTTTATTGAAAGATTGATTGGTGGTGAGCGCCAAACTTAGCAGTATTTAAACCTTATTTTAGTTATATTATGGACTGCAAAGTTTGATGGTTTGATATTTTGTGCTGTGGAGTGGAAACTATTAAGATTAATACTATTAATTTTCTCAAGAACGAGTATTTCGATTATAAATTACACGAATCACCATTGTTATATGGTGATGCGATGTCCTCCCCAATAGACTCGGGGGGTTATGGGGTCTAAACCGTTAGTTCTATACTTGAACATGAACCACCATTATGAAAACTTTAAGTAAAAAAGCAGATATGGAAATACAATTGTGAATTGTTTGGATCATCATTAATTTGATATATACACTTGGTGTGTCCTTTTTCTTTGTGTTGTCTAAGATTCTATGAAGTCTTCTGTGTTGTCTAAGATTCTTTGAAGTCTTCTGGTTATCCCATTGGCATCCTTAACCTTTCCTTGTACAAAGTTTTTGGTTATCCCATTGGCATCCTTAACCTTTCCTTGTTCAAAGTTTCTGGTTATTTCATTGGCATCCTTAACCTTTCCTTGTACAAAGTTTCTGGTTATCTCATTGGCATCCTTAACCTTTCCTTGTACAAAGTTTCTGGTTATCTCATTGGCATCCTTAACCTTTCCTTGTACAACGTTTCTGGTTATCTCATTGGCATCCTTAACCTTTCCTTGTACAAAGTTTCTGGTTATCTCATTGGCATCCTTAACCTTTCCTTGTACAACGTTTCTGGTTATCTCATTGGCATCCTTAACCTTTCCTTGTACAAAGTTTCTGGTTATGTCATTGGCATCCTTAACCTTTCCTTGTACAACGTTTCTGGTTATCTCATTGGCATCCTTAACCTTTCCTTGTACAAAGTCTCTGGTTATCTCATTGGCATCCTTAACCTTTCCTTGTACAAAGTTTCTGGTTATCACATTGGCATCCTTAACCTTTCCTTGTACAAAGTTTCTGTTTATCCCATTGGCATCCTTAACCTTTCCTTGTAGAAAGTTTCTGGTTATCTCATTGGCATCCTTAACCTTTCCTTGTACAACGTTTCTGGTTATCTCATTGGCATCCTTAACCTTTCCTTGTACACAGTGTCTGGTTATCACATTGGCATCCTTAACCTTTCCTTGTACAACGTTTCTGGTTATCTCATTGGCATCCTTAGCCTTTCCTTGTACAACGTTTCTGGTTATCTCATTGGCATCCTTAACCTTTCCGTGTACAAAGTTTCTGGTTATCTCATTGGCATCCTTAACCTTTCCTTGTACAAAGTTTCTGGTTATCTCATTGGCATCCTTAACCTTTCCTTGTATAAAGTTTCTGGTTATCCCATTGGCATCCTTAACCTTTCCTTGTACAACGTTTCTGGTTATCTCATTGGCATCCTTAACCTTTCCTTGTACAACGTTTCTGGTTATCCCATTGGAATCCTTAACCTTTCCTTGTACAAAGTTTCTGGTTATCCCATTGGCATCCTTAACCTTTCCTTGTATAAAGTTTCTGGTTATCCCATTGGCATCCTTAACTTTTGGTGATGCGATGTCCTCCCCAATAGACTCGGGGGGTTTTGGGGTCTAAACCGTTAGTTCTATACTTGAACATGAACCACCATTATGGAAACTTAAAGGAAAAAAGCAGATATGGAAATACAATTGTCAATTGTTTGGATCATCATTAATTTGATATATACACTTGGTGTGTCCTTTTTTTTTGTGTTGTCTAAGATTCTATGAAGTATGTCTTCTGGTTTTCCTATTGGGATCCTTAACGTTTCCTTGTACAAAGTTAAGCAGTGGGGATAATCGGGTGATCCAGATAATAAAATAAACGGTATGGATGAAAAAATGTTTGACGAACCCAACATGTAAATGTAAGTGTATTTGTCGTGATACATATTGGTGATATGATGGTGTTTTATTAAACCAATGCGGGTCCGGTGGTCTATTAGGATCCTCTAGTTATAGTTTAACATACCTTAATTTCTACTTGAATAAGTCCATAAATAAGAGTTGCTAACCTGTAATTGTAATGATGTATAACATTGATTATCATTATAGCATGAACTAAAAATAACATCTATTCATTTAACATAGGAATGTATTCTTTTATGCCATCAATTGTTTAAGCAAATGTATCCAATTTTATTGTATTTCCATATTTTTAGAGCTACCAAATTGTATTGTCACAAAGACCAATGTAATCACAAGTGCCTTCAAGGGTTAAGAGGTCAGTGATATAATGCCTTTATCTGATATATATATAACTGTGCATTACATTTACAAAGGAAATGTCATTCAATGCAACTAATATTGAAACCATATATTGAGAACATGTAGAAAACACAAACCACATTGGTGGCGTAATGGTTAACGTGTTAGCCCCGGGTGCGACAAAGTATCAAGGGTTCGAGCTCTGCGAAATAAAGTTCCATACACCAAGATAATATCAAAGCCCCACAGATGTGTATATCTCATATGCAGTCTATGAACCTTTATAAGCTCATTTTAGAGTACAGTTTTTGTGCTCTTTACTTTAATTTGAGTTTAATACCAAATGTGGATAGTCTGTCATGTTCACTTACATAGAAGAAGAGTTTGAAAATACCAAAGGGGCAATCATAATCCGTATATCGAAGAAGAATAGACAACACAATGGCCAAAAGAAAAAGTACATAAGGACAAACAACAATTTACAAAACATACATATAAAACAAAAGATCGAGCAACACGAACCCCATTGAAAACCGGGGATAAACTCAGATATCTTTACATATAAGAAATACTTACAAATATCCACTGTACACGATACCTGTAGCTGTTCCTACTATTGGTGAACTGTTTCCTATTGCAGCAAATATTGGGTAAAACTTGAACGAGGCTACTGTAGTAAGAAGTAACCACACAGGAACTACAACAACAAAAAACGTCTATTCTATAATATTACCTCCCATTTTAGCTTTTTATTTTATTTCGTTTTGTTCTTTTTTCGTTTCCTTAAAAGGACTCGTGTGGCTCAATAAGTTAGGTAGTTGGATTAACTAACAACTCATGCAAGCCTATCACCAATACAGCGTGGGTTCGCGCCCGACTTTGTAAATTACAAAAATGGTGCACTGGACTCGCAGCTGCAAACGATAAAGTTTACCAGTTGCTTGCCCATGGTAGGTGGTCCGGCTTCTTCCACCACTAAAACTGGTCGCCATGATATAGCTGAAATATTGCTGAAAGTGGCGTTAAACACTAAAAATCAGATCAAAATCAATTCAAATAATCGTTTCCTTAGTTTTAATGTTATTTCGTATTATTGTTTTTTCGCTCCCTTAGTTTTTATGTTATTTCATGTTATTGTGTTTATCTTCGTTTCCTTAGTTTTGTCATGTATATTTTGATTGCTGTTTTGTCTTATTCCTTTGATATCAGTATTAACAGGAAGTGTTATTAAATTTTCTAGATTTCTAGGATTACACGAAATAATAGTATACCAACCAAGTAGCAAACTATGTCAGTTCATGCATTGTAAGGAGTGAGGTGCAAAGTGGTGGAAAGAACAGATGGTGTGGCATCGTGTATGGGGTGGGGTGCGAGGTCGTGTATGGAACAGGTGGTGTCGAATCGTGTATGGGGTGAGATGCGAGGTCGTGTATGGAACAGGTGGTGTGGAATCGTGTATGGGGCTGAGATGCGAGGTCGTGTAGGGAACAGGTGGTGTCGAATCGTGTATGCGAATGAGGTGCGAGGTCGTGTATGGAACAGAAGGTGTCGAAACGTGTTTAGGGCTGAGATGCCAGATCGTGTATGGAACAGGTGGTGTCGAATCGTGTATGGGGGTTGGGTGCGAGGTCGTGCATGGAACAGATGGTGTGGAATCGTATATGGGGTGAGATGCGAGGTCGTGTATGGAACAGGTGGTGTTGAATCGTGTATGGAGTGAGATGCGAGGTCGTGTATGGACCAGATGGTGTCAAATCGTGTATATGGGTGAGATGCGAGGTCGTGTATGGAACATATGGTGTGGAATCGTGTATGGGGTGAGATGCGAGGCCATGCATGGAACAGGTGGTGTCGAATCGTGTATGGGGTGAGATGCGAGGTCGTGTATGGAACAGATGGTGTCAAATCGTGTATATGGGTGAGATGCGAGGTCGTGTATGGAACATATGGTGTGGAATCGTGTATGGGGTGAGATGCGAGGTCGTGTATGGAACAGATGGTGTCGAATCGTGTATGGGATGAGATGCGAGGTCGTGTATGGAACAGGTGGTGTGTAATCGTGTATGGGGCTGAGATGCGAGGTCGCGTATGGAACAGATGGTGTCGAATCGTGTATGGGGTGAGATGCGAGGCCATGCATGGAACAGGTGGTGTCGAATCGTGTATGGGGTGAGATGCGAGGTCGTGTATGGAACAGATGGTGTCAAATCGTGTATATGGGTGAGATGCGAGGTCGTGTATGGAACAGGTGGTGTCGAATCGTGTATGGGGTGAGATGCGAGGTCGTGTATGGAACAGATGGTGTCGAATCGTGTATGGGATGAGATGCGAGGTCGTGTATGGAACAGGTGGTGTGTAATCGTGTATGGGGCTGAGATGCGAGGTCGCGTATGGAACAGATGGTGTCGAATCGTGTATGGGGTGAGATGCGAGGTCGTGTATGGAACAGATGGTGTCGAATCGTGTATGGGGTGAGATGCGAGGTCGTGTATGGAACAGGTGGTTTGTAATCGTGTATGGGGCTGAGATGCGAGGTCGTATATGGAACAGATGGTGTCGAATCGTGTATGAGGTGAGATGCGAGGTCGTGTATGGAACAGATGGTGTCAAAACGTGTATGGGGTGAGATGCGAGGTCGCGTATGGAACAGATGGTGTCGAATCGTGTATGGGGTGAGATGCGAGGTCGCGTATGGAACAGGTGGCGTGGAATCGTGTATGGGGCTGAGATGCGAGGTCGTAGATGTAACAGGTGGTGTCGAATCGTGTATTGGGGTGGGGTGCGAGGTCGTGTATGGAACCGATGGTGTCGAATCGTATATGGGATGAGATGCGAGGTCGTGTATGGAACAGATGGTGTCGAATCGTGTATGGGGTGAGATGCGAGGTCGTGTATGGAACAGGTGGTGTGTAATCGTGTATGGGGCTGAGATGCGAGGTCGTGTATGGAACAGATGGTGTCGAATCGTGTATGAGGTGAGATGCGAGGTCGTGTATGGAACAGATGGTGTCAAAACGTGTATGGGGTGAGATGCGAGGTCGCGTATGGAACAGATGGTGTCGAATCGTGTATGGGGTGAGATGCGAGGTCGTGTATGGAACAGGTGGCGTGGAATCGTGTATGGGACTGAGATGCGAGGTCGTAGATGTAACAGGTGGTGTCGAATCGTGTATTGGGGTGGGGTGCGAGGTCGTGTATGGAACCCATGGTGTCGAATCGTATATGGGATGAGATGCGAGGTCGTGTATGGAACAGATGGTGTCGAATCGTGTATGGGGTGAGATGCGAGGTCGTGTATGGAACAGGTGGTGTCGAATCGTGTATGGGGCTGAGATGCGAGGTCGTGGATGTAACATGTGATGTCGAATCGTGTATTGGGGTGGGGTGCGAGGTCGTGTATGGAACCGTTGGTGTCGAATCGAGTATATAGGATGAGATGCGAGGTCGTGTATGGACCAGATGATGTCAAATCGTGTATGTGGTGAGATGTGAGATCGTGTAGGGAACAGGTGGTGTCGAATCGTGTATGGGGTGGGGTGCGAGGTCGTGTATGGAACAGATGGTGTCGAAACGTGTTTAGGGCTGAGATGCCAGGTCGTGAATGGAACAGGTGGTGTCGAATCGTGTATGGGGGTTGGGTGTGAGGTCGTGTATGGAACAGATGGTGTGGAATCGTGTATGGGGTGAGATGCGAGGTCGTGTATGGAACAGGTGGTGTCGAATCGTGTATGGAGTGAGATGCGAGGTCGTGTATGGAACAGATGGTGTCAAATCGTGTATATGGGTGAGATGCGAGGTCGCGTATGGAACATATTTTGTCGAATCGTGTATGTGGTGAGATGCGAGACTATGCATGGAACAGGTGGTGTCGAATCGTTTATGGGGTGAGATGCGAGGTCGTGTATGGAACATATGGTGTCAAATCGTGTATGGGATGAGATGCGAGGTCGTGTATGGAAAATGTGGTGTGGAATCGTGTATGGGATGAGATGCGAGGTCGCGTATGGAACGGATGGTGTCGAATCGTGTATGGGGTGAGATGCGAGGTCGTGTATGGAACAGATGGTGTGGAATCGTGTATGGGGTTAGATGCGAGGTCGCGTATGGAACAGATGGTGTCGAATCGTGTATGGGGTGAGATGCGAGGTCGCGTATGGAACAGATGGTGTCGAATCGTGTATGGGGTGAGATGCGAGGTCGCGTATGGAACAGATGGTGTGGAATCGTGTATGGGGTGAGATACGAGGCCATGCATGGAACAGGTGGTGTCGAATCGTGTATGGGGCTGAGATGCGAGGTCGTGTATGGAACAGATGGTGTCAAATCGTGTATATGGGTGAGATGCGAGGTCGTGTATGGAACATATGGTGTGGAATCGTGTATGGGGTGAGATGCCAGGCCATGCATGGAACAGGTAGTGTCGAATCGTGTATGGGGTGAGATGCGGGGTCGTGTATGGAACAGGTGGTGTCGAATCGTGTATGGGGTGAGATGCGAGGTCGTGTATGGAACAGGTGGTGTGTAATCGTGTATGGGGCTGAGATGCGAGGTCGCGTATGGAACAGGTGGTGTCGAATCGTGTATGGGGTGAGATGCGAGGTCGTGTATGGAACAGATGGTGTCAAATCGTGTATATGGGTGAGATGCGAGGTCGTGTATGGAACAGGTGGTGTCGAATCGTGTATGGGGTGAGATGCGAGGTCGTGTATGGAACAGATGGTGTCGAATCGTGTATGGGATGAGATGCGAGGTCGTGTATGGAACAGGTGGTGTGTAATCGTGTATGGGGCTGAGATGCGAGGTCGCGTATGGAACAGATGGTGTCGAATCGTGTATGGGGTGAGATGCGAGGTCGTGTATGGAACAGATGGTGTCGAATCGTGTATGGGGTGAGATGCGAGGTCGTGTATGGAACAGGTGGTGTGTAATCGTGTATGGGGCTGAGATGCGAGGTCGTATATGGAACAGATGGTGTCGAATCGTGTATGAGGTGAGATGCGAGGTCGTGTATGGAACAGATGGTGTCAAAACGTGTATGGGGTGAGATGCGAGGTCGCGTATGGAACAGATGGTGTCGAATCGTGTATGGGGTGAGATGCGAGGTCGCGTATGGAACAGGTGGCGTAGAATCGTGTATGGGGCTGAGATGCGAGGTCGTAGATGTAACAGGTGGTGTCGAATCGTGTATTGGGGTGGGGTGCGAGGTCGTGTATGGAACCGATGGTGTCGAATCGTATATGGGATGAGATGCGAGGTCGTGTATGGAACAGATGGTGTCGAATCGTGTATGGGGTGAGATGCGAGGTCGTGTATGGAACAGGTGGTGTGTAATCGTGTATGGGGCTGAGATGCGAGGTCGTGTATGGAACAGATGGTGTCGAATCGTAAATGAGGTGAGATGCGAGGTCGTGTATGGAACAGATGGTGTCAAAACGTGTATGGGGTGAGATGCGAGGTCGCGTATGGAACAGATGGTGTCGAATCGTGTATGGGGTGAGATGCGAGGTCGTGTATGGAACAGGTGGCGTGGAATCGTGTATGGGACTGAGATGCGAGGTCGTAGATGTAACAGGTGGTGTCGAATCGTGTATTGGGGTGGGGTGCGAGGTCGTGTATGGAACCCATGGTGTCGAATCGTATATGGGATGAGATGCGAGGTCGTGTATGGAACAGATGGTGTCGAATCGTGTATGGGGTGAGATGCGAGGTCGTGTATGGAACAGGTGGTGTCGAATCGTGTATGGGGCTGAGATGCGAGGTCGTGGATGTAACATGTGATGTCGAATCGTGTATTTGGGTGGGGTGCGAGGTCGTGTATGGAACCGTTGGTGTCGAATCGAGTATATAGGATGAGATGCGAGGTCGTGTATGGACCAGATGATGTCAAATCGTGTATGTGGTGAGATGTGAGATCGTGTAGGGAACAGGTGGTGTCGAATCGTGTATGGGGTGGGGTGCGAGGTCGTGTATGGAACAGATGGTGTCGAAACGTGTTTAGGGCTGAGATGCCAGGTCGTGAATGGAACAGGTGGTGTCGAATCGTGTATGGGGGTTGGGTGTGAGGTCGTGTATGGAACAGATGGTGTGGAATCGTGTATGGGGTGAGATGCGAGGTCGTGTATGGAACAGGTGGTGTCGAATCGTGTATGGAGTGAGATGCGAGGTCGTGTATCGAACAGATGGTGTCAAATCGTGTATATGGGTGAGATGCGAGGTCGCGTATGGAACATATTTTGTCGAATCGTGTATATGGTGAGATGCGAGACTATGCATGGAACAGGTGGTGTCGAATCGTTTATGGGGTGAGATGCGAGGTCGTGTATGGAACATATGGTGTCAAATCGTGTATGGGATGAGATGCGAGGTCGTGTATGGAAAATGTGGTGTGGAATCGTGTATGGGATGAGATGCGAGGTCGCGTATGGAACGGATGGTGTCGAATCGTGTATGGGGTGAGATGCGAGGTCGTGTATGGAACAGATGGTGTGGAATCGTGTATGGGGTTAGATGCGAGGTCGCGTATGGAACAGATGGTGTCGAATCGTGTATGGGGTGAGATGCGAGGTCGCGTATGGAACAGATGGTGTCGAATCGTGAATGGGGTGAGATGCGAGGTCGCGTATGGAACAGATGGTGTGGAATCGTGTATGGGGTGAGATACGAGGCCATGCATGGAACAGGTGGTGTCGAATCGTGTATGGGGCTGAGATGCGAGGTCGTGTATGGAACAGATGGTGTCAAATCGTGTATATGGGTGAGATGCGAGGTCGTGTATGGAACATATGGTGTGGAATCGTGTATGGGGTGAGATGCCAGGCCATGCATGGAACAGGTAGTGTCGAATCGTGTATGGGGTGAGATGCGGGGTCGTGTATGGAACAGGTGGTGTCGAATCGTGTATGGGGTGAGATGCGAGGTCGTGTATGGAACAGGTGGTGTGTAATCGTGTATGGGGCTGAGATGCGAGGTCGCGTATGGAACAGATGGTGTCGAATCGTGTATGCGGTGAGATGCGAGGTCGCGTATGGAACAGATGGTGTCGAAACGTGTATGGGGTGAGATGCGAGGTCGTGTATGGATCAGATGGTGTCGAATCGTGTATTGGGTGAGAAGCGAGGTCGTGTATGGAACAGATGGTGTCAAAACGTGTATGGGGTGAGATGCGAGGTCGCGTATGGAACAGATGGTGTCGAATCGTGTATGGGGTGAGATGCGAGGTCGTGTATGGAACAGATGGTGTCAAATCGTGTATATGGGTGAGATGCGAGGTCGTGTATGGAACATATGGTGTTGAATCGTGTATGTGGTGAGATGCGAGGCCATGCATGGAACAGGTGGTGTCGAATCGTGCATGGGGTGAGATGCGAGGTCGTGTATGGAACAGGTGGTGTCGAATCGTGTATGGGGTGAGATGCGAGGTCGTGTATGGAACAGATGGTGTCAAATCGTGTATATGGGTGAGATGCGAGGTCGTGTATGGAACATATGGTGTGGAATCGTGTATGGGGTGAGATGCGAGGCCATGCATGGAACAGGTGGTGTCGAATCGTGCATGGGGTGAGATGCGAGGTCGTGTATGGAACAGGTGGTGTCGAATCGTGTATGGGGTGAGATGCGAGGTCGTGTATGGAACAGGTGGTGTGTAATCGTGTATGGGGCTGAGATGCGAGGTCGGGTATGGAACAGATGGTGTCGAATTGTGGATGCGGTGAGATGCGAGGTCGCGTATGGAACAGATGGTGTCGAAACGTGTATGGGGTGAGATGCGAGGTCGTGTATGGAACAGATGGTGTCAAAACGTGTATGGGGTGAGATGCGAGGTCGCGTATGGAACAGATGGTGTCGAATCGTGTATGGGGTGAGATGCGAGGTCGTGTATGGAACAGGTGGTGTGGAATCGTGTATGGGGCTGAGATGCGAGGTCGTAGATGTTACAGGTGTTGTCGAATCGTGTATTGGGGTGGAGTGCGAGGTCGTGTATGGAACAGATGGTGTCGAATCGTGTATGGAACAGGTGGTGTCGAATCGTGTATGGGGTGGGGTGCGAGGCTGTGTATGGAACATATGGTGTCGATTCGTGTATATGGGATGAGATGCGAGGTCGTGTATGGACCAGATGGTGTCGAATCGTGTATGGTGGTGGGGGTGCAAAGTCGTATATGGAATAGATGATGTCGAATCGTGCATGGTCGTGAGATGTGAGGTCGTGTATGGAATAGATGATGTCGAATCGTGCATGGTTGTGAGATGTGAGGTCATGTATGGAACAGATGGTGTCGCATCATGTATGGTTGTGAGATGTGAGGTCATGTTTGGAAATATAGTGTTGAATCGTGTATGGTTTGTTAGGTGCGAGGTCTTGAATGGATCAGATGTATGGACCAGATGGTGTCGAATTGTGTATGGTGGTGAGGTGCGAGTTCATGTATGGAACAGATGGTGTCGAATTGTGTAAGGTGGTGAAGTGCGAGGTCGTGTATTGTCCAGATGGTGTCGAATCGTGTATGGTGGTGAGGTGCGAGTTCACGTATGGAAGAGATGGTGTCGAATCGTGTATGGTGGTGAGGTGCGAGTTCACGTATGGAAGAGATGGTGTCGAATTGTGTATGGTGGTGAGGTGCGAGGTCGTGTATGGAACAGATGGTGTCGAATTGTATATGGTTGTGAGATGTGAGGTGGTGTATGGAACATATGGTGTTGAATTGTGTATGGTGGGGAGGTGCGAGGTCGTGTATGGTTCAGATGGTGTCGAATCGTATATGGTTGTGAGATGTGAGGTCATGTTTGGAAATATGGTATTGAATCGTGTATGGTTTGTTAGGTGCGAGGTCTTGAATGGATCAGATGTATTTACCAGATGGTGTCGAATCGTGCATGGTGGTGAGATGAGAGGTCGTGTATGGAATAGATGATGTCGAATCGTGCATGGTTGTGAGATGTGAGGTCATGTTTGGAAATATAGTGTTGAATCGTGTATGGTTTGTTAGGTGCGAGGTCTTGAATGGATCAGATGTATGGACCAGATGGTGTCGAATCGTGTATGGTGGTGAGGTGCGAGTTCATGTATGGAACAGATGGTGTCGAATTGTGTAAGGTGGTGAAGTGCGAGGTCGTGTATTGTCCAGATGGTGTCGAATCGTGTATGGTGGTGAGGTGCGAGTTCACGTATGGAAGAGATGGTGTCGAATCGTGTATGGTGGTGAGGTGCGAGTTCACGTATGGAAGAGATGGTGTCGAATTGTGTATGGTGGTGAGGTGCGAGGTCGTGTATGGAACAGATGGTGTCGAATTGTATATGGTTGTGAGATGTGAGGTGGTGTATGGAACATATGGTGTCGAATTGTATATGGTTGTGAGATGTGAGGTCGTGCATGGAACATATGGTGTTGAATTGTGTATGGTGGGGAGGTGCGAGGTCGTGTACTCATTATTGTTTGGTGCATGCCACAACCATGTGATGTACATCATAATTATGTGACAATCATGTGATATGCGTCATAATCAATAAAGATTTACTTACTTTGAATCCATGGTTTAACATCTGGTGATATATTGAAAGAATCAGTATCCACTGATAGTATTAGCTGTAATATAAATGATGACGTACATCCAAATGCTGCAGCGTAGGCATACGCCAGTCTGTCGTCACTCAACAGATCAACAGGTCTACAAGATATAAAGACAAAAACAATCATCTGGTGAAGTGGTACTATCATGTGGTGTTAATAGTGGTGCATACTGTTGATTCGTTCTAAGACATCAATCTTAGAAATCAAACTGAACATTTATGTTTTATATGATTACAAAGCAAATAATAGGAATTCCTATCTTGGCAAATCGCGAAACTGTACACTCGCATTAATTAGTCCAACATATCAACGTAGCAAATTCCGGTATGTCTGTGTTAATATACCATGCTTAGTATGCTCGGATAGTTTAAATGGAATATCAGATTAAATCCATATGGTATTAAATGTTGTATACAATTCAATTCTTTATTCAATTTGATATATGTAGAAGTAGTCGTTAAGAAGAGTTTGAAGATACCAAAGGGGTAATCAGGATCCGTATATCGAAGAAGAACAGACACCACGATGGAAAAAAGAAAAAAGTACTAAAGGATAAACAACAATCTACAAAAAAAACATATAAAACTAAAGATCGATTAACACGAACCCCACTAAACACCGGGGTTGAACTCAGGTGCTCCAGAAGGGTAAGCAGTTCCTGCTCCACTTGTAAGTCATAAGGTTAATTTATACAAGATGTCGTGGATGAATTCTATGAACTGTATCATATATATATAACATGTAACAGAAAATAGTTGGAATAAAATGAAAAGCAAAAAATACCACTGTTGGAACAATTCTTAAATAAAATAGCAAAATTATGCAAAGAGATAAAATCGATTCCCCAACACACAACTTGAGTGCGTGACCACTCACTCTGTTGGCTTGGTTTAGTCACGTCAGATACCGCAATAACAAGTGGCGGGGTAAAGCAAGTCTTATGGATTCAAGCCTTCCCTTTTAATGGAGAGATGCTATCTTTCAAGTGCTTTCCACGGAAGAGTAGAATGCCAACCTTCACACATAACCGAACGATCAACGTTATTATAAACAACACTGTCAGTCTTCACACATAACCGAGCGATCAGCGTTATTATAAACAACACTGTCAGTCTTCACACATAACCGAGCGATCAACGTTATTATAAACAACACTGTCAACCTTCACACATAACCGAGCGATCAGCGTTATTATAAACAACACTGTCAGTCTTCACACATAACCGAGCGATCAGCGTTATTATAAACAACACTGTCAACCTTCACACATAACCGAGCGATCAGCGTTATTATAAACAACACTGTCAACCTTCACACATAACCGAGCGATCAGCGTTATTATAAACAACACTGCCAGTCTTCACACATAACCGAGCGATCAACGTTATTATAAACAACACTGTCAGTCTTCACACATAACCGAGCGATCAGCGTTATTATAAACAACACTGTCAGTCTTCACATATAACCGAGCGATCAGCGTTATTATAGACAACACTGTCAGTCTTCACACATAACCGAGCGATCAGCGTTATTATATACAACACTGTCAACCTTCACACATAACCGAGCGATCAGCGTTATTATATACAACACTGTCAGTCTTCACACATAACCGAGCGATCAGCGTTATTATAAACAACACTGTCAGTCTTCACACATAACCGAGCGATCAACGTTATTATATACAACACTGTCAACCTTCACACATAACCGAGCGATCAGCGTTATTATAAACAACACTGTCAACCTTCACACATAACCGAGCGATCAGCGTAAAAATAAACAACACTGTCAACCTTCACACATAACCGAGCGATCAACGTTATTATATACAACACTGTCAACCTTCACACATAACCGAGCGATCAGCGTAAAAATAAACAACACTGTCAACCTTCACACATAACCGAGCGATCAACGTTATTATAAACAACACTGTCAGTCTTCACACATAACCGAGCGATCAGCGTAAAAATAAACAACACTGTCAACCTTCACACATAACCGAGCGATCAACGTTATTATATACAACACTGTCAACCTTCACACATAACCGAGCGATCAGCGTAAAAATAAACAACACTGTCAACCTTCACACATAACCGAGCAATCAACGTTATTATAAACAACACTGTCAGTCTTCACACATAACCGAGCGATCAGCGTAAAAATAAACAACACTGTCAACCTTCACACATAACCGAGCGATCAACGTTATTATAAACAACACTGTCAACCTTCACACATAACCGAGCGATCAGCGTTATTATATACAACACTGTCAGTCTTCACACATAACCGAGCGATCAGCGTAAAAATAAACAACACTGTCAACCTTCACACATAACCGAGCGATCAGCGTTATTATAAACAACACTGTCAACCTTCACACATAACCGAGCGATCAACGTTATTATATACAACACTGTCAACCTTCACACATAACCGAGCGATCAGCGTAAAAATAAACAACACTGTCAACCTTCACACATAACCGAGCGATCAACGTTATTATAAACAACACTGTCAGTCTTCACACATAACCGAGCGATCAGCGTAAAAATAAACAACACTGTCAACCTTCACACATAACCGAGCGATCAACGTTATTATATACAACACTGTCAACCTTCACACATAACCGAGCGAGCAGCGTAAAAATAAACAACACTGTCAACCTTCACACATAACCGAGCGATCAGCGTTATTATAAACAACACTGTCAACCTTCACACATAACCGAGAGATCAGCGTTATTATATACAACACTGTCAACCTTCACACATAACCGAGCGATCAGCGTTATTATAAACAACACTGTCAGTCTTTACACATAACCGAGCGATCAGCGTTATTATATACAACACTGTCAACCTTCACACATAACCGAGCAATCAGCGTAAAAATAAACAACACTGTCAACCTTCACACATAACCGAGCGATCAGCGTTATTATAAACAAAACTGTCAGTCTTCACACATAACCGAGCGATCAACGTTATTATATACAACACTGTCAACCTTCACACATAACCGAGCGATCCTCGTTATTATAAACAACACTGTCAGTCTTCACACATAACCGAGCGATCAGCATTATTATAAACAACACTGTCAGTCTTCACACATAACCGAGCGATCAACGTTATTATAAACAACACTGTCAGTCTTCACACATAACCGAGCGATCAACGTTATTATAAACAACACTGTCAGTCTTCACACATAACCGAGCGATCAACGTTATTATAAACAACACTGTCAGTCTTCACACATAACCGAGCGATCAGCGTTATTATAAACAACACTGCCAGTCTTCACACATAACCGAGCGATCAGCGTTATTATAAACAACACTGTCAGTCTTCACACATAACCGAGCGATCAACGTTATTATAAACAACACTGTCAGTCTTCACACATAACCGAGCGATCAACGTTATTATATACAACACTGTCAACCTTCACACATAACCGAGCGATCAGCGTTATTATAAACAACACTGTCAGTCTTCACACATAACCGAGCGATCAACGTTATTATATACAACACTGTCAACCTTCACACATAACCGAGCGATCAGCGTTATTATAAACAACACTGTCAGTCTTCACACATAACCGAGCGATCAACGTTATTATATACAACACTGTCAACCTTCACACATAACCGAGCGATCAGCGTAAAAATAAACAACACTGTCAACCTTCACACATAACCGAGCGATCAGCGTTATTATAAACAACACTGTCAGTCTTCACACATAACCGAGCGATCAACGTTATTATAAACAACACTGTCAGTCTTCACACATAACCGAGCGATCAGCGTTATTATATACAACACTGTCAACCTTCACACATAACCGAGCGATCAGCGTAAAAATAAACAACACTGTCAGTCTTCTTACATGACCGAGCGATCAGCGTGAAAATAAAAAAACACTGTCAACCTTCACACATAACCGAGCGATCAGCGTTATTATATACAACACTGTCAACCTTCACACATACCCGAGCTACCAGCGTTATTACAAACAACACTGTCAGTCTTCTTACATGACCGAGCGATCAGCGTGAAAATAAAAAAACACTGTCAGTCTTCACACATAACCGAGTGATCAGCGTAAAAATAAACAACACTGTCAACCTTCACACATAACCGAGCGATCAACGTTATTATATACAACACTGTCAACTTTCACACATAACCGAGCGATCAGCGTAAAAATAAACAACACTGTCAACCTTCACACATAACCGAGCGATCAGCGTTATTATATACAACACTGTCAACCTTCACACATAACCGAGCGATCAACGTTATTATAAACAACACTGTCAACCTTCACACATAACCGAGCGATCAGCGTTATTATAAACAACACTGTCAACCTTCACACATAACCGAGCGATCAGCGTTATTATAAACAACACTGTCAACCTTCACACATAACCGAGCGATCAGCGTTATTATAAACAACACTGTCAACCTTCACACATAACCGAGCGATCAGCGTTATTATAAACAACACTGTCAACCTTCACACATAACCGAGCGATCAGCGTTATTATAAACAACACTGTCAACCTTCACACATAACCGAGCGATCAGCGTTATTATAAACAACACTGTCAGTCTTCACACATAACCGAGCGATCAGCGTTATTATAAACAACACTGTCAACCTTCACACATAACCGAGCTACCAGCGTTATTACAAACAACACTGTCAGTCTTCTTACATGACCGAGCGATCAGCGTGAAAATAAAAAACACTGTCAGTCTTCACACATAACCGAGTGATCAGCGTAAAAATAAACAACACTGCCACCCTTCACACATACCCGAGCGATCATCGTTATTATAAACAACCCATTGAGGTAGAAATAAAAGATACCACAGATACAGATAGGTCTGCACTATACCTTGACATATACCTCGAAATTGACAGTGAGAAGCATTTAAGAACGAAACATTATGACAAAAGAGATGATTTCAATCTTCCCATTGTGAACTTTCCATTTCTATGTAACAACATTCCAGCAGCACCTGGATATGGAGTATATATCTCTCAGTTGATAATATATTCCAGAGCTTATGATGCCTATCATGATTTCCTTGATATATTGTTTCTGCTAACAAGGAAGCTACTGAACCAATGGGTCCTCTTCGTTAAATTGAAGTCATCACTTCGAAAGTTTTACGGTCGCCACCATGACTTGGTTGACCGTTATGGAATATCTGTGTCACAAATGACCACGGATATGTTTCACTTATCGTAAACAAATCCCGGTCCTCTCCTCATTCATGACTTATCACCGGGATTGTAACTAGATTAACACGGCGGATGCCTTTAGTGGAGCAGGGACTCCCTATCCTTCCAGAGCATCTTCAGAGTTTAAGTTTTATGTGCATATTTTGTAAATCGTGGTTTTTCCTTTTCCTTTTTCTGTTGGCCATTGTGTTGTATGTTCTTCTTAGATTAACGGATTCTGATCGCCCCTTTGGTGCCTTCAAACTCTTCTTTGTTTGTAAGTTAACAGTGACATTTTATTTCTAACTATTTTTAATACGTACATGACAATACCAGGTCTGCTACCTTTCCTATTTCGTTCTAAGCAGGTCAGTAAGATTACTATGCATATCTAGAATAATTGTAAATATAAGATTTAAACGCTGCTATGAACTAAATGATTAATTCCCAAGGGATTTTTTCCCGGGTACTCCGGTTTCCTCCAACAGTAAAACTGACCGCTACGATATAACTGATATATTGTTGAAAGTGGCGTTAAGCATCCCAACCTCAACCCCTAAACATAGGGTACCACATATATGGTGTAAAGGTTGGTGTGTTCGTGTCAAGTACGGCAGATCAATCGCGGGTACGAGCCCGGTCGGATGAAACCAAAACCCGTTCAATTGAAAATTTGCTGCTTTTCTGCTTAGCACACAGAAGTAAAGATCAGGAGTAAATACTTTATGATGATGCCATGATGATGACATGATGATGACATGATGGTGATATGATGATGACATGATGATGACATGATGATGCCATGATGATCACATAATGATGACATGGTGGTGACTTGATGATGACATGATGATGACATGATGATGACATCGGACATGACCGTTCACTTTCCTGATTTGGTACAGGAACTTCAAGGCAAAGTGACGGGGATAAACTAATTATATTGGCCCAAAAAGTGTTGACAGAAGTATATTGTTATTATGAAGTACTTCCACGCTTCATACAAAATGTAATTTGGTCCATGCTTTCATACGCCAAGAAAGCAAACAACAAACTATTACATTACATTGCATTGTTTTAAGTATGCTCCAATAATAAACTAGTCTTACCGCTAGCAGATGAACTCAAACCATAAAGCAAATCATACAACTAGCACGTGACCTCCAAACATAGCACAAAAACTTACCACTAGCACGTGACCTTCAAACATAAAACAAAAAATGTCCACAAGCACATGACCTCCAAACATATAAAAAAATTACCGCTAGCACATGCGCTCCAACCATAAAATACAAACTCACCACTAGTAGATCAGTTGTGCACATAAGATAAACTTTTCACTAGCACATGCACTCCTAGCATAACAAACTTTCTACTAGCATATGAGCACCAAACATAAAACACACTTTCCTATAACACAAGACCTCCAAACATGAAACAAAGTTTCCTATAACACAAGATCTCCAAACATAAAGCAAAGTTTCCTATAACACAAGACATCCAAACATAAAGCAAAATTTCCTATAACACAAGACCTCCAAACATAAAACAAAGTTTCAGATAACACAAGATCTCCAAACATAAAACAAAGTTTCCTATAACACAAGACCTCCAAACATAAATCAAAGTTTCCTAGAGCACAAGACCTCCAGATATAAAACAAAGTTTCAGATAACTTACCGCTAATACATAAGTTCTAAATATCAGATAAACTTACCGCTAATACATAAGCTCCAAATAAAAGATAAACTTACCGCTAATACATAAGTTCCAAATATCAGATAAACTTACCGCTAATACATAAGCTCCAATCTCTAAATTTTGTACAACTTTTCTTTCATATTCCATATCTGTTGAATTGGTTATGTACCTTTTAATATATATAAATTACAAACATAATATTGATGCTATGCATAGGCATAAAAATGTCACATTTCTGTTTCTTTATTAATAAGTAAATGTAACCAATATAGAGAATTGCACGGGTCAGTTTGATATAACTGTTCGGGACCTCTCTTCTCCTAACCAATTCGATAATCGTGATGCTATTGTAAAAATCGATGACATTGACAATAAACACCATAAAATATAATCCATTCGTAAAGGCAATTAGTCTAACAACAAGATAAAAAAAGAGGAATGATAAGAATTGATATAAAATAATAAAATACCGATGTGATTTCAATTGTCTGAGTAGTGCTTTGTAGACCGTTATTTGACCTTTTGTCTTTTTCTCTCTTCTCTGTTGCATTATATGTCCTTCTTCTAATTACGGTCTAACAACAAGATAGCAAAAAGAGGAATGATAAGAATTGATATAAAATAATAAAATACCGATGTGACACTATATCTGAATCCTTATGTGGTCATGTGTAGGGGGGTTCGTGTTGTTTGATCTTATATGTCTGAGTAGTGTTTTGTAGACCGTTATTTGACCTTTTGTCTTGTTCTCTCTTCTCTGTTGTATTGTATGTCCTTCTTCTAATCACTGTCTGTGGTATCTACAAACTTCCTTATAAGAGTCATATAATGTTTGAGCAAATAGTCAGGTACACATTTTCCTAAAACGACCTGGAATATGCAGGACATTGTTTTGTTTGTCCCTTTGATATCGCTCTTGAAAAAGTACAATGACGTTTGAACTCATTCTACCTATTGTTATATGATTTAAGAACAGCAATACAAGTACAGTTCCACTAGATAGTCTGTTACGTTCCTTTACTTTACTTTGCGTCAAAGTGTTATGTTAGACAGTCTGTCATGCTCTTTTACTCTACTTTGTGTCAAATTGTTATGTTAGACAATCTCTCATGTTCCTTTACTTAAATTTGTGTCAAAGTGGAATGTTAGACAGTCTGTCTCGTTCCTTTACTTTAATTTGTGTCAAAGTGTAATGTTAGAGAGTCTCTCATGTTCCTTTACTTTAAATGATGTATTAGTATAAGGTTGGGTAGTCTCTTGTGTTCCTTTACTTTATTTTGTGTCAAAGTGGAATGTTAGATAGTCTGTCATGTTCCTTTACTTTAAATGATGTATTAGTATAAGGTTGGGTAGTCCCTTGTGTTCCTTTACTTTATTTTGTGTCAAAGTGGAATGTTAGATAGTCTGTCATGTTCCTTTACTTTATTATGTGTCTAAGTGTAATGTTAGACAGTCTATCATGTTCTTTTACTTTAATGTGTTTCTAAGTGTAATGTTAGAGAGTCTCTCATGTTCCTTTAGTTTAATTTGTCTCTAAGTGTTATGTTAGATAGTCTATCACGTTCCGTTACTTTAAGTTGTGTCAAACTGGAATGTTTGACAGTCTGTCATGCTCTTTTACTATACTTTGTGTCTAGGTGTTATGTTAGACAATCTCTCATGTTGCTTTACTTTAATTTGTGTCAAAGTGGAATGTTAGATAGTCTGTCACGTTCCTTTACTTTAAATGATGTATTAGTATAAGGTTGGGTAGTCTCTTGTGTTCCTTTACTTTATTTTGTGTTAAAGTGGAATGTTTGATAGTCTGTCATGTTCCTTTACTTTATTATGTGTCTAAGTGTAATGTTAGACAGTCTATCATGTTATTTTACTTTAATGTGTTTCTAAGTGTAATGTTGGACCGTCTATCATGTTATTTTACTTTAATTTGTGTCTATGTGTAATGTGAGACAGTCTATCATGTTCTTTTAATTTAATTTGTGTCAAAATGTAATGTTAGATTGTCACTAAGTGCTATTTTGGATAGTCTATCATGTTCCTTTACTTTAATTTGTGTCTTAGTGTAATGTTGGATAGTCTCACATGTTCCTTTACTTTAATTTGTCTCTAAGTGTTATGTTGGATATTCTATCATGTTCCTTTACTTTAATTGATGTCTTAGTGTAATGTTAGACAGTCTATCATTTTCCTTTAATTTTATTTATCTCTAAGTGTTGTGGTGGATAGTCTATCATGTTCCTTTACTTTAATTTGTGTATTAGTGTAATGTTAGACAGTCTATCATGTTCCTTTACTTTTATTTGTCTCTAAGTGTTGTGGTGGATAGTCTCTCATGTTCCTTTAGTTTAATTTGTCTCTAAGTGCTATGTTGGATAGTCTCTCATGTTCCTTTACTTTCATTTGTGTATTAGTGTAATGTTAGACAGTATATCATATTCCTTTACTTTAATTGGTCTCTAAGTGTAATGTTAGATAGTCTCTCATGTTCCTTTAGTTTAATTTGTCTCTAAGTGCTATGTTGGATAGTCTATCATGTTCCTTTACTTTAATTTGTCTCTAAGTGTTATGTTGGATAGTCTATTATGTTCCTTTATTGTAATTTGTGTCTTAGTGTAATGTTAGACATTCTATCATGTTCATTTACTTTCATTTGTCTCTAAGTGTTATGTTGGATAGTCTATTATGTTCCTTTACTTTCATTTGTGTCTTAGTGTAATGTTAGACATTCCATTATGTTCATTTACTTTAATTTGTGTCTTAGTGTAATGTGAGACAGTCTATCATGTTCCTTTACTTTAATCTGTCTCTAAGTGCTATGTTGAATAGTCTATCATGTTTCTTTATTTTAATGTGTGTCTAAGTGTAATGTTGGATAGTCTCTCATGTTCCTTTACTTTAATTTGTCTCTAAGTGCTATGTTGAATAGTCTATCATGTTTCTTTATTTTAATGTGTGTCTAAGTGTAATGTTGGATAGTCTCTCATGTTCCTTTACTTTAATTTGTCTCTAAGTATAATGTTGGACAGTCTATCATGTTCCTTTACTTTAATTTGTGTCTTAGTATAATGTTGGATAGTCTATCATGTTCCTTTACTTTAATTTGTGTCTTAATGTAATGTTGGACAGTCTGTCATGTTCCTTTACTTTAATTTGTCTCTAAGTGCTATGTTGGATAGTCTATCATGTTTCTTTATTTTAATGTGTGTCTAAGTGTAAAGTTTGATAGTCTCACATGTTCCTTTACTTTAATGTATGTCTAAGTGTAATGTTGGATAGCCTCTCATGTTCCTTTATTTTAATTTGTGTCTAAATGTTATGTTGGATAGTCTATCATGTTCCTTCACTTTCATTTGTGTTTAAGTTTATTGTTGGATAATCTATCGTGTTCCTGTACTTTAATTTGTGTCAAAGTGTAATGTTGGATAGGTTCTCGTGTTCCTTTAGTTTAATTTGTGTCTAAATGGAATGTTAGATAGTCTATCATGTTCCTTTACTTTAATTTGTGTCTAATTGTAATGTTTGATAGTATATCATGTTCCTTTACTTTAATTTGTGTCTAAGTGTTATGTTGGATAGTCTCTCATTTACATTGATATTCCTTCGTGATAGTAGAAGAGCTAAGCACAGATTTATGTGTTGTTCAGCGCTTAACAGTTGGTAGCGACACCTTGATGGGATGAGGTGCATTCGAAATCCATAGATATCCCACATCATTTCAGCCCGAATAGATGTTGTACGAGTTGTGATGGATGTTTTGACACAGACAACAATTCAATATACCCTCATGGGCTGTTGTATAGTCCGAGCACTTACCAATTGAACACGCCTGGGATGAAACGGAATCGATGCTTCCGACAATTGAAAGCGAAACCTGCAACATTGATAGCAATGGACCCACCATTAGCCAAAATATGGAATGGCATTCGTAAGCATCGTAGTTTCAATGAGGCAACATTATATGGAATGCATCAATTCAAATTGCAGACAATCTGAACATATATTTTGTAAACTGTTATTTGACACCCATAACTTTGAATGTTGCCCCCACGTACATCCCATACACTTATGCTGTATAGAGATTGTGATTATGTAAATCAAACATTATGAAACTTGATTAAATAAAAATGTATTTTCTGTTTTATTTATCCTTTTGTATATGACATATTCTGATGCACAGTATGTTGTTTCCAATAGTATACTTGACTTCATCATATGTAATACTATTTTAGGTGTAAAATTTATTCTAAAAACATATAAATACAGTCAAATTTGTATATACAGGACACTCAAGGAAAATGAATATGTGCCCTTTATGAGCGGATTACCCTTAATATATAGGTTAAAATTATATGTATTATTCATTATTGAGATAACCGAGACTTCCATTTATAGACAGTGATTTGCTTTATTGCACTTTAAGACAGGTTTGACATATATCGTTGTCATAAAACAAACGTTACACATATATGTGACGAGTCAAACATGGATACAAGGTGAGGTACAAGATATGTGACGAGTCAAACATGGATACAAGGTGAGGTACAAGATATGTGACGAGTCAAACATGGATACAAGGTGAGGTACAAGATATGTGACGAGTCAAACATGGATAAAAGGTGAGCTACACGATATGTGACGAGTCAAACATGGATACAAGGTGAGCTACACGATATGTGACGAGTCAAACATGGATACAAGGTGAGCTACACGATATGTGACGAGTCAAACATGGATACAATGTGAGTTACAAGATATGTGACGAGTCAAACATGGATACAATGTGAGCTACAAGATATGTGACGAGTCAAACATGGATACAAGCTGAGCTACAAGATATGTGACGAGTCAAACATGGATACAAGGTGAGGTACAAGATATGTGGCGAGTCAAACATGGATACAAGGTGAGCAATAAGATACGTGACGAGTCAAACATGGATACAAGGTGAGGTACAAGATATGTGACGAGTCAAACATGGATACAAGGTGAGGTACAAGATATGTGACGAGTCAAACATGGATACAAGGTGAGGTACAAGATATGTGACGAGTCAAACATGGATGCAAGGTGACGTACAAGATATGTGACGAGTCAAACATGGATACAAGGTGAGGTACAAGATATGTGACGAGTCAAACATGGATACAAGGTGAGGTACAATATATGTGACGAGTCAAACATGGATACAAGGTGAGGTACAAGATATGTGACGAGTCAAACATGGATACAAGGTGAGGTACAAGATATGTGACGAGTCAAACATGGATACAAGGTGAGGTACAAGATATGTGACGAGTCAAACATGGATAAAAGGTGAGCTACACGATATGTGACGAGTCAAACATGGATACAAGGTGAGCTACACGATATGTGACGAGTCAAAAATGGATACAAGGTGAGCTACACGATATGTGACGAGTCAAACATGGATACAATGTGAGCTACAAGATATGTGACGAGTCAAACATGGATACAATGTGAGCTACAAGATATGTGACGAGTCAAACATGGATACAAGGTGAGCTACAAGATATGTTACGAGTCAAACATGGATACAAGGTGAGGTACAAGATATGTGACGAGTCAAACATGGATACAAGGTGAGCTACAAGATATGTGACGAGTCAAACATGGATACAAGGTGAGGTACAAGATATGTGACGAGTCAAACATGGATACAAGGTGAGGTACAAGATATGTGACGAGTCAAACATGGATAAAAGGTGAGGTACAAGATATGTGACGAGTCAAACATGGATACAAGGTGAGGTACAAGATAGGTGACAAGTCAAACATGGATAAAAGGTGAGGTACAAGATATGTGACGAGTCAAACATGGATAAAAGGTGAGCTACACGATATGTGACGAGTCAAACATGGATACAAGGTGAGCTACACGATATGTGACGAGTCAAGCATGGATAAAAGGTGAGCTACACGATATGTGACGAGTCAAACATGGATACAATGTGAGCTACAAGATATGTGACGAGTCAAACATGGATACAATGTGAGCTACAAGATATGTGACGAGTCAAACATGGATACAAGGTGAGCTACAAGATATGTGACGAGTCAAACATGGATACAAGGTGAGGTACAAGATATGTGGCGAGTCAAACATGGATACAAGGTGAGCTACAAGATATGTGACGAGTCAAACATGGATACAAGGTGAGGTACAAGATATGTGACGAGTCAAACATGGATACAAGGTGAGGTACAAGATATGTGACGAGTCAAACATGGATAAAAGGTGAGGTACAAGATATGTGACGAGTCAAACATGGATAAAAGGTGAGCTACACGATATGTGACGAGTCAAACATGGATACAAGGTGAGCTACACGATATGTGACGAGTCAAGCATGGATAAAAGGTGAGCTACACGATATGTGACGAGTCAAACATGGATACAATGTGAGCTACAAGATATGTGACGAGTCAAACATGGATACAAGGTGAGCTACAAGATATGTGGCCAGTCAAACATGGATACAAGGTGAGCTACAAGATATGTGACGAGTCAAACATGGATACAAGGTGAGGTACAAGATATGTGACGAGTCAAACATGGATACAAGGTGAGGTACAAGATATGTGACGAGTCAAATATGGATACAAGGTGAGGTACAAGATATGTGACGAGTCAAACATGGATAAAAGGTGAGCTACACGATATGTGACGAGTCAAACATGGATACAAGGTGAGCTACACGATATGTGACGAGTCAAACATGGATACAAGGTGAGCTACACGATATGTGACGAGTCAAACATGGATACAATGTGAGCTACAAGATATGTGACGAGTCAAACATGGATACAATGTGAGCTACAAGATATGTGACGAGTCAAACATGGATAGAAGGTGAGCTACAAGATATGTGACGAGTCAAACATGGATACAAGGTGAGGTACAAGATTTGTGGCGAGTCAAACATGGATACAAGGTGAGCTACAAGATATGTGACGAGTCAAACATGGATACAAGGTGAGTTACAAGATATGTGACGAGTCAAACATGGATACAAGGTGAGGTACAAGACATGTGACGAGTCAAACATGGATACAAGGTGAGCTACAAGATATGTGACGAGTCAAACATGGATACAAGGTGAGGTACAAGATATGTGACGAGTCAAACATGGATACAAGGTGAGGTACAAGATATGTGACGAGTCAAACATGGATACAAGGTGAGGTACAAGATATGTGACGAGTCAAACATGGATACAAGGTGAGGTACAAGATATGTGACGAGTCAAACATGGATACAAGGTGAGGTACAAGATATGTGACGAGTCAAACATGGATAAAAGGTGAGCTACACGATATGTGACGAGTCAAACATGGATACAAGGTGAGGTACAAGATATGTGACGAGTCAAACATGGATACAAGATGAGGTACAAGATATGTGACGAGTCAAACATGGATACAAGGTGAGGTACAAGATATGTGACGAGTCAAACATGGATACAAGGTGAGGTACAAGATATGTGACGAGTCAAACATGGATACAAGGTGAGGTACAAGATATGTGACGAGTCAAACGTGGATACAAGGTGAGGTACAAGATATGTGACGAGTCAAACATGGATACAAGGTGAGCTACACGATATGTGACGAGTCAAGCATGGATAAAAGGTGAGCTACACGATATGTGACGAGTCAAACATGGATACAATGTGAGCTACAAGATATGTGACGAGTCAAACATGGATACAAGGTGAGGTACAAGATATGTGGCGAGTCAAACATGGATACAAGGTGAGCTACAAGATATGTGATGAGTCAAACATGGATACAAGGTGAGGTACAAGATATGTGACGAGTCAAACATGGATACAAGGTGAGGTACAAGATATGTGACGAGTCAAACATGGATACAAGGTGAGGTACAAGATATGTAACGAGTCAAACATGGATAAAAGGTGAGCTACACGATATGTGACGAGTCAAACATGGATACAAGGTGAGCTACACGATATGTGACGAGTCAAACATGGATAAAAGGTGAGCTACACGATATGTGACGAGTCAAACATGGATACAATGTGAGCTACAAGATATGTGACGAGTCAAACATGGATACAATGTGAGCTACAAGATATGTGTCGAGTCAAACATGGATAGAAGGTGAGCTACAAGATATGTGACGAGTCAAACATGGATACAAGGTGAGGTACAAGATTTGTGGCGAGTCAAACATGGATACAAGGTGAGCTACAAAATATGTGACGAGTCAAACATGGATACAAGGTGAGGTACAAGATATGTGACGAGTCAAACATGGATACAAGGTGAGGTACAAGACATGTGACGAGTCAAACATGGATACAAGGTGAGGTACAAGATATGTGACGAGTCAAACATGGATAAAAGGTGAGCTACACGATATGTGACGAGTCAAACATGGATACAAGGTGAGCTACACGATATGTGACGAGTCAAACATGGATAAAAGGTGAGCTACACGATATGTGACAAGTCAAACATGGATACAATGTGAGCTACAAGATATGTGACGAGTCAAACATGGATACAATGTGAGCTACAAGATATGTGACGAGTCAAACATGGATAGAAGGTGAGCTACAAGATATGTGACGAGTCAAACATGGATACAAGGTGAGGTACAAGATTTGTGGCGAGTCAAACATGGATACAAGGTGAGCTACAAGATATGTGACGAGTCAAACATGGATACAAGGTGAGTTACAAGATATGTGACGAGTCAAACATGGATACAAGGTGAGGTACAAGACATGTGACGAATCAAACATGGATACAAGGTGAGGTACAAGATATGTGACGAGTCAAACATGGATACAAGGTGAGGTACAAGATATGTGACGAGTCAAACATGGATACAAGGTGAGGTACAAGATATGTGACGAGTCAAACATGGATACAAGGTGAGGTACAAGATATGTGACGAGTCAAACATGGATACAAGGTGAGGTACAAGATATGTGACGAGTCAAACATGGATACAAGGTGAGGTACAAGATATGTGACGAGTCAAACATGGATAAAAGGTGAGCTACACGATATGTGACGAGTCAAACATGGATACAAGGTGAGGTACAAGATATGTGACGAGTCAAACATGGATACAAGATGAGGTACAAGATATGTGACGAGTCAAACATGGATACAAGGTGAGGTACAAGATATGTGACGAGTCAAACATGGATACAAGGTGAGGTACAAGATATGTGACGAGTCAAACATGGATACAAGGTGAGGTACAAGATATGTGACGAGTCAAACATGGATACAAGGTGAGCTACACGATATGTGACGAGTCAAACATGGATACAAGGTGAGCTACACGATATGTGACGAGTCAAGCATGGATAAAAGGTGAGCTACACGATATGTGACGAGTCAAACATGGATACAATGTGAGCTACAAGATATGTGACGAGTCAAACATGGATACAAGGTGAGGTACAAGATATGTGGCGAGTCAAACATGGATACAAGGTGAGCTACAAGATATGTGATGAGTCAAACATGGATACAAGGTGAGGTACAAGATATGTGACGAGTCAAACATGGATACAAGGTGAGGTACAAGATATGTGACGAGTCAAACATGGATACAAGGTGAGGTACAAGATATGTGACGAGTCAAACATGGATAAAAGGTGAGCTACACGATATGTGACGAGTCAAACATGGATACAAGGTGAGGTACAAGATATGTGACGAGTCAAACATGGATAAAAGGTGAGCTACACGATATGTGACGAGTCAAACATGGATACAATGTGAGCTACAAGATATGTGACGAGTCAAACATGGATACAATGTGAGCTACAAGATATGTGTCGAGTCAAACATGGATAGAAGGTGAGCTACAAGATATGTGACGAGTCAAACATGGATACAAGGTGAGGTACAAGATTTGTGGCGAGTCAAACATGGATACAAGGTGAGCTACAAGATATGTGACGAGTCAAACATGGATACAAGGTGAGGTACAAGATATGTGACGAGTCAAACATGGATACAAGGTGAGGTACAAGACATGTGACGAGTCAAACATGGATACAAGGTGAGGTACAAGATATGTGACGAGTCAAACATGGATAAAAGGTGAGCTACACGATATGTGACGAGTCAAACATGGATACAAGGTGAGCTACACGATATGTGACGAGTCAAACATGGATAAAAGGTGAGCTACACGATATGTGACGAGTCAAACATGGATACAATGTGAGCTACAAGATATGTGACGAGTCAAACATGGATACAATGTGAGCTACAAGATATGTGACGAGTCAAACATGGATAGAAGGTGAGCTACAAGATATGTGACGAGTCAAACATGGATACAAGGTGAGGTACAAGATTTGTGGCGAGTCAAACATGGATACAAGGTGAGCTACAAGATATGTGACGAGTCAAACATGGATACAAGGTGAGTTACAAGATATGTGACGAGTCAAACATGGATACAAGGTGAGGTACAAGACATGTGACGAGTCAAACATGGATACAAGGTGAGGTACAAGATATGTGACGAGTCAAACATGGATACAAGGTGAGGTACAAGATATGTGACGAGTCAAACATGGATACAAGGTGAGGTACAAGATATGTGACGAGTCAAACATGGATACAAGGTGAGGTACAAGATATGTGACGAGTCAAACATGGATACAAGGTGAGGTACAAGATATGTGACGAGTCAAACATGGATACAAGGTGAGGTACAAGATATGTGACGAGTCAAACATGGATAAAAGGTGAACTACACGATATGTGACGAGTCAAACATGGATACAAGGTGAGGTACAAGATATGTGACGAGTCAAACATGGATACAAGGTGAGGTACAAGATATGTGACGAGTCAAACATGGATACAAGGTGAGGTACAAGATATGTGACGAGTCAAACATGGATACAAGGTGAGGTACAAGATATGTGACGAGTCAAACATGGATACAAGGTGAGGTACAAGATATGTGACGAGTCAAACATGGATAAAAGGTGAGCTACACGATATGTGACGAGTCAAACATGGATACAAGGTGAGCTACACGATATGTGACGAGTCAAGCATGGATAAAAGGTGAGCTACACGATATGTGACGAGTCAAACATGGATACAATGTGAGCTACAAGATATGTGACGAGTCAAACATGGATACAAGGTGAGGTACAAGATATGTGGCGAGTCAAACATGGATACAAGGTGAGCTACAAGATATGTGACGAGTCAAACATGGATAGAAGGTGAGCTACAAGATATGTGACGAGTCAAACATGGATAAAAGGTGAGCTACACGATATGTGACGAGTCAAACATGGATACAAGGTGAGCTACACGATATGTGACGAGTCAAACATGGATAAAAGGTGAGCTACACGATATGTGACGAGTCAAACATGGATACAATGTGAGCTACAAGATATGTGACGAGTCAAACATGGATACAATGTGAGCTACAAGATATGTGTCGAGTCAAACATGGATAGAAGGTGAGCTACAAGATATGTGACGAGTCAAACATGGATACAAGGTGAGGTACAAGATTTGTGGCGAGTCAAACATGGATACAAGGTGAGTTACAAGATATGTGACGAGTCAAACATGGATACAAGGTGAGGTACAAGATATGTGACGAGTCAAACATGGATACAAGGTGAGGTACAAGACATGTGACGAGTCAAACATGGATACAAGGTGAGGTACAAGATATGTGACGAGTCAAACATGGATAAAAGGTGAGCTACACGATATGTGACGAGTCAAACATGGATACAAGGTGAGCTACACGATATGTGACGAGTCAAACATGGATAAAAGGTGAGCTACACGATATGTGACAAGTCAAACATGGATACAATGTGAGCTACAAGATATGTGACGAGTCAAACATGGATACAATGTGAGCTACAAGATATGTGACGAGTCAAACATGGATAGAAGGTGAGCTACAAGATATGTGACGAGTCAAACATGGATACAAGGTGAGGTACAAGATTTGTGGCGAGTCAAACATGGATACAAGGTGAGCTACAAGATATGTGACGAGTCAAACATGGATACAAGGTGAGTTACAAGATATGTGACGAGTCAAACATGGATACAAGGTGAGGTACAAGACATGTGACGAATCAAACATGGATACAAGGTGAGGTACAAGATATGTGACGAGTCAAACATGGATACAAGGTGAGGTACAAGATATGTGACGAGTCAAACATGGATACAAGGTGAGGTACAAGATATGTGACGAGTCAAACATGGATACAAGGTGAGGTACAAGATATGTGACGAGTCAAACATGGATACAAGGTGAGGTACAAGATATGTGACGAGTCAAACATGGATACAAGGTGAGGTACAAGATATGTGACGAGTCAAACATGGATAAAAGGTGAGCTACACGATATGTGACGAGTCAAACATGGATACAAGGTGAGGTACAAGATATGTGACGAGTCAAACATGGATACAAGATGAGGTACAAGATATGTGACGAGTCAAACATGGATACAAGGTGAGGTACAAGATATGTGACGAGTCAAACATGGATACAAGGTGAGGTACAAGATATGTGACGAGTCAAACATGGATACAAGGTGAGGTACAAGATATGTGACGAGTCAAACATGGATACAAGGTGAGCTACACGATATGTGACGAGTCAAACATGGATACAAGGTGAGCTACACGATATGTGACGAGTCAAGCATGGATAAAAGGTGAGCTACACGATATGTGACGAGTCAAACATGGATACAATGTGAGCTACAAGATATGTGACGAGTCAAACATGGATACAAGGTGAGGTACAAGATATGTGGCGAGTCAAACATGGATACAAGGTGAGCTACAAGATATGTGATGAGTCAAACATGGATACAAGGTGAGGTACAAGATATGTGACGAGTCAAACATGGATACAAGGTGAGGTACAAGATATGTGACGAGTCAAACATGGATACAAGGTGAGGTACAAGATATGTGACGAGTCAAACATGGATAAAAGGTGAGCTACACGATATGTGACGAGTCAAACATGGATACAAGGTGAGCTACACGATATGTGACGAGTCAAACATGGATAAAAGGTGAGCTACACGATATGTGACGAGTCAAACATGGATACAATGTGAGCTACAAGATATGTGACGAGTCAAACATGGATACAATGTGAGCTACAAGATATGTGTCGAGTCAAACATGGATAGAAGGTGAGCTACAAGATATGTGACGAGTCAAACATGGATACAAGGTGAGGTACAAGATTTGTGGCGAGTCAAACATGGATACAAGGTGAGCTACAAGATATGTGACGAGTCAAACATGGATACAAGGTGAGGTACAAGATATGTGACGAGTCAAACATGGATACAAGGTGAGGTACAAGACATGTGACGAGTCAAACATGGATACAAGGTGAGGTACAAGATATGTGACGAGTCAAACATGGATAAAAGGTGAGCTACACGATATGTGACGAGTCAAACATGGATACAAGGTGAGCTACACGATATGTGACGAGTCAAACATGGATAAAAGGTGAGCTACACGATATGTGACGAGTCAAACATGGATACAATGTGAGCTACAAGATATGTGACGAGTCAAACATGGATACAATGTGAGCTACAAGATATGTGACGAGTCAAACATGGATAGAAGGTGAGCTACAAGATATGTGACGAGTCAAACATGGATACAAGGTGAGGTACAAGATTTGTGGCGAGTCAAACATGGATACAAGGTGAGCTACAAGATATGTGACGAGTCAAACATGGATACAAGGTGAGTTACAAGATATGTGACGAGTCAAACATGGATACAAGGTGAGGTACAAGACATGTGACGAGTCAAACATGGATACAAGGTGAGGTACAAGATATGTGACGAGTCAAACATGGATACAAGGTGAGGTACAAGATATGTGACGAGTCAAACATGGATACAAGGTGAGGTACAAGATATGTGACGAGTCAAACATGGATACAAGGTGAGGTACAAGATATGTGACGAGTCAAACATGGATACAAGGTGAGGTACAAGATATGTGACGAGTCAAACATGGATACAAGGTGAGGTACAAGATATGTGACGAGTCAAACATGGATAAAAGGTGAACTACACGATATGTGACGAGTCAAACATGGATACAAGGTGAGGTACAAGATATGTGACGAGTCAAACATGGATACAAGGTGAGGTACAAGATATGTGACGAGTCAAACATGGATACAAGGTGAGGTACAAGATATGTGACGAGTCAAACATGGATACAAGGTGAGGTACAAGATATGTGACGAGTCAAACATGGATACAAGGTGAGGTACAAGATATGTGACGAGTCAAACATGGATAAAAGGTGAGCTACACGATATGTGACGAGTCAAACATGGATACAAGGTGAGCTACACGATATGTGACGAGTCAAGCATGGATAAAAGGTGAGCTACACGATATGTGACGAGTCAAACATGGATACAATGTGAGCTACAAGATATGTGACGAGTCAAACATGGATACAAGGTGAGGTACAAGATATGTGGCGAGTCAAACATGGATACAAGGTGAGCTACAAGATATGTGACGAGTCAAACATGGATAGAAGGTGAGCTACAAGATATGTGACGAGTCAAACATGGATACAAGGTGAGCTACAAGATATGTGACGAGTCAAACATGGATACAAGGTGAGTTACAAGATATGTGACGAGTCAAACATGGATACAAGGTGAGGTACAAGACATGTGACGAGTCAAACATGGATACAAGGTGAGCTACAAGATATGTGACGAGTCAAACATGGATACAAGGTGAGGTACAAGATATGTGACGAGTCAAACATGGATACAAGGTGAGGTACAAGATATGTGACGAGTCAAACATGGATACAAGGTGAGGTACAAGATATGTGACGAGTCAAACATGGATACAAGGTGAGGTACAAGATATGTGACGAGTCAAACATGGATACAAGGTGAGGTACAAGATATGTGACGAGTCAAACATGGATAAAAGGTGAGCTACACGATATGTGACGAGTCAAACATGGATACAAGGTGAGGTACAAGATATGTGACGAGTCAAACATGGATACAAGATGAGGTACAAGATATGTGACGAGTCAAACATGGATACAAGGTGAGGTACAAGATATGTGACGAGTCAAACATGGATACAAGGTGAGGTACAAGATATGTGACGAGTCAAACATGGATACAAGGTGAGGTACAAGATATGTGACGAGTCAAACATGGATACAAGGTGAGCTACACGATATGTGACGAGTCAAGCATGGATAAAAGGTGAGCTACACGATATGTGACGAGTCAAACATGGATACAATGTGAGCTACAAGATATGTGACGAGTCAAACATGGATACAAGGTGAGGTACAAGATATGTGGCGAGTCAAACATGGATACAAGGTGAGCTACAAGATATGTGATGAGTCAAACATGGATACAAGGTGAGGTACAAGATATGTGACGAGTCAAACATGGATACAAGGTGAGGTACAAGATATGTGACGAGTCAAACATGGATACAAGGTGAGGTACAAGATATGTGACGAGTCAAACATGGATAAAAGGTGAGCTACACGATATGTGACGAGTCAAACATGGATACAAGGTGAGCTACACGATATGTGACGAGTCAAACATGGATAAAAGGTGAGCTACACGATATGTGACGAGTCAAACATGGATACAATGTGAGCTACAAGATATGTGACGAGTCAAACATGGATACAATGTGAGCTACAAGATATGTGTCGAGTCAAACATGGATAGAAGGTGAGCTACAAGATATGTGACGAGTCAAACATGGATACAAGGTGAGGTACAAGATTTGTGGCGAGTCAAACATGGATACAAGGTGAGCTACAAGATATGTGACGAGTCAAACATGGATACAAGGTGAGGTACAAGATATGTGACGAGTCAAACATGGATACAAGGTGAGGTACAAGACATGTGACGAGTCAAACATGGATACAAGGTGAGGTACAAGATATGTGACGAGTCAAACATGGATAAAAGGTGAGCTACACGATATGTGACGAGTCAAACATGGATACAAGGTGAGCTACACGATATGTGACGAGTCAAACATGGATAAAAGGTGAGCTACACGATATGTGACGAGTCAAACATGGATACAATGTGAGCTACAAGATATGTGACGAGTCAAACATGGATACAATGTGAGCTACAAGATATGTGACGAGTCAAACATGGATAGAAGGTGAGCTACAAGATATGTGACGAGTCAAACATGGATACAAGGTGAGGTACAAGATTTGTGGCGAGTCAAACATGGATACAAGGTGAGCTACAAGATATGTGACGAGTCAAACATGGATACAAGGTGAGTTACAAGATATGTGACGAGTCAAACATGGATACAAGGTGAGGTACAAGACATGTGACGAGTCAAACATGGATACAAGGTGAGGTACAAGATATGTGACGAGTCAAACATGGATACAAGGTGAGGTACAAGATATGTGACGAGTCAAACATGGATACAAGGTGAGGTACAAGATATGTGACGAGTCAAACATGGATACAAGGTGAGGTACAAGATATGTGACGAGTCAAACATGGATACAAGGTGAGGTACAAGATATGTGACGAGTCAAACATGGATACAAGGTGAGGTACAAGATATGTGACGAGTCAAACATGGATAAAAGGTGAGCTACACGATATGTGACGAGTCAAACATGGATACAAGGTGAGGTACAAGATATGTGACGAGTCAAACATGGATACAAGATGAGGTACAAGATATGTGACGAGTCAAACATGGATACAAGGTGAGGTACAAGATATGTGACGAGTCAAACATGGATACAAGGTGAGGTACAAGATATGTGACGAGTCAAACATGGATACAAGGTGAGGTACAAGATATGTGACGAGTCAAACATGGATAAAAGGTGAGCTACACGATATGTGACGAGTCAAACATGGATACAAGGTGAGCTACACGATATGTGACGAGTCAAGCATGGATAAAAGGTGAGCTACACGATATGTGACGAGTCAAACATGGATACAATGTGAGCTACAAGATATGTGACGAGTCAAACATGGATACAAGGTGAGGTACAAGATATGTGGCGAGTCAAACATGGATACAAGGTGAGCTACAAGATATGTGACGAGTCAAACATGGATACAAGGTGAGGTACAAGATATGTGACGAGTCAAACATGGATACAAGGTGAGGTACAAGATATGTGACGAGTCAAACATGGATACAAGGTGAGGTACAAGATATGTGACGAGTCAAACATGGATAAAAGGTGAGCTACACGATATGTGACGAGTCAAACATGGATACAAGGTGAGCTACACGATATGTGACGAGTCAAACATGGATAAAAGGTGAGCTACACGATATGTGACGAGTCAAACATGGATACAATGTGAGCTACAAGATATGTGACGAGTCAAACATGGATACAATGTGAGCTACAAGATATGTGTCGAGTCAAACATGGATAGAAGGTGAGCTACAAGATATGTGACGAGTCAAACATGGATACAAGGTGAGGTACAAGATTTGTGGCGAGTCAAACATGGATACAAGGTGAGCTACAAGATATGTGACGAGTCAAACATGGATACAAGGTGAGGTACAAGATATGTGACGAGTCAAACATGGATACAAGGTGAGGTACAAGACATGTGACGAGTCAAACATGGATACAAGGTGAGGTACAAGATATGTGACGAGTCAAACATGGATACAAGGTGAGGTACAAGATATGTGACGAGTCAAACATGGATACAAGGTGAGGTACAAGATATGTGACGAGTCAAACATGGATACAAGGTGAGGTACAAGATATGTGACGAGTCAAACATGGATACAAGGTGAGGTACAAGATATGTGACGAGTCAAACATGGTTACAAGGTGAGGTACAAGATATGTGACGAGTCAAACATGGATAAAAGGTGAGCTACACGATATGTGACGAGTCAAACATGGATACAAGGTGAGGTACAAGATATGTGACGAGTCAAACATGGATACAAGGTGAGGTACAAGATATGTGACGAGTCAAACATGGATACAAGGTGAGGTACAAGATATGTGACGAGTCAAACATGGATACAAGGTGAGGTACAATATATGTGACGAGTCAAACATGGATACAAGGTGAGGTACAAGATATGTGACGAGTCAAACATGGATACAAGGTGAGGTACAAGATATGTGACGAGTCAAACATGGATACAAGGTGAGGTACACGATATGTGACGAGTCAAACATGGATACAAGGTGAGGTACACGATATGTGACGAGTCAAACATGGATACAATGTGAGCTACAAATATAGTTACGGGTTAAGATTTGATACAAGATGAGCTACACATATATTTGGCGAGTCAAAATGGATAAAAGGTGAGCTACAAGATATGTATGTGACGAGTCAAGTGTTGATACAAGATCAGCTACAAGTATATATAAGGGTTAGACTTTGATACAGGATGAGCTACACATATATTTGGCGAGTCAAGCATGGATACAAGGTGAGCTACAAGATATGTATGTGACGAGTCAAGTGTTGATACACGATCAGCTACAAGTATATATAAGGGTTAGACTTTGATACAAGATGAGCTACACATATATTTGGTGATTCAAACATGGATAAAAGGTGAGGTACAAGATATGTGACGAGTCAAGTATTGATACAAGATCAGCTACAAGTGTATATACGGGTTAAACTGTGATACAAGATGAGCTACACATATATTTGGCGAGTCAAACATGGATGCAAGGTGAGCTACAAGATATGTATTTGACGAGTCAAGTGTTGATACACGATCAGCTACAAGTATATACAAGGTTTAGACTTTGATACAAGATGAGCTACACATATATTTGGTGAGTCAAACATGGATGCAAGGTGAGGTACACATATATTTAAGGGTTAATCTTTGATACAAGACGAGCTACAAATATATATAAGGGTTAAACTTTGCTACAAGATGAGCTACACATATATTTGGCGAGTCCAACATGGATACAAGGTGAGCTACAATATGTGTATGTGACGAATCAAGTATTGGTACAAGATGAGCTACAAGTGTATTTAAGGAGTAAAACACTAACACACGATTACTTACAATTGTATTTGAGGAGTAAACCGTAATGTTCAATATTCTTGTCAGTGCTTTGCGTAGTATGCTTGCCATATATGAAACCTCATTAGACACTAACGATGAATCAGTTCAAAACAATTTATCTCGTCTGACGCTTTGTCTACAGATTATATATTATTATAAACCACCAAGCATGTTCTTATCATAGACAGGGTTGATGGGAAGTTTAGAGGTTTACACATTATGGTTTCTCCTGTCCGGTCAAAAGAAATTCTTCTTCTCGAATATCACACACCTCTTTATCCTATTTGGACTTAGGTACGTGTATGCATAAAAAACTAATCTTAAAGGAGAAATACCAATGCGACCTCCCCACTTTTCCATCCTCCAACCACCCCTTATCCATGAGAGGAAATTCTTGCGAAAACATTATCATAAACGCGTGTATAATCTACAAGTTAAATGCTAGCACCTACTGTCAAAGGATCATGTTTGCACTTACCATTTTGTGGTCAGACATTACAATCACGAAATACTGTCATATTATAGTCAGCATAAAATATTGATGATTCTGTTTCAAGATGTAGATTTATATAGGTTATTATAGAGACGGATTAGCTTATACTGACACAAGAAAATCTTTAAAAAGATCGATCTAAGCTACTCGGTTTGTGTGGCATTTACATTTTAATTTCCCGGCGTGTATTTGTATACACAAAGAAAAAAGTAAAGCACCCCCTGATATATTAAAACATAACAAGATACATTAAGTTTAGATGCTAATATTTATACTGATTATAACAAGAACAATGTTTCAATAAAAAGATGTGCTCACTCAGATGTGACCACTACGTCTAATATCGACTGGTCATGCACGCAAACCATTCCTCTCACGCATTACTAAAAATTCAGTATGTTCATGCTTCGAATTTTGGTATTTAAGTCCGGTGTTTTAAAAATATTATTCATTCTCAGTAAGCATAGTAAGAAGACGAATATCAGAAGCACAATGATGGCAAATAATCGGTATGCATACAACAGGGATGTCATTTCAAGCTATTGGACGTCAGATGGGCTATCACTATGCTGTAGTCAGCCGATAGGTGAGAAAACACACACAAACCAACAATGTGAAAGACTTCCCAAGATCCGACAGACCACTGGTAACATCTGATCGTGACGACAGGGCATTGCAATGTTTGGTTATACGGATGTCATTCGTAATCAGTCCCGTACTCAAACAACACTGGCTGCCCAATAGACGTCTGTCCACAAGAACAGTTAGAAACCGTCTGAAATCAAGGCGAGTCACTAAGCGTCCCCTGTCGGCAGACCGACATCGACGAACACGTTTGGCATGGTGATTATCACTACATGGTTGGAATTTACGAATATGGCGCAAGATTCATTGGTCAGACGAGAGCCGGTTTCTGCTTCAGGTAACCGACGGCCGGATGAGGGTTTGGAGACACAAAAATACAGCCTATACCCCAAGGAGCATCCAGCCAACTGTCCCTTACGGTGGAGGCTCAGTAATGGTTTGGGGTGTATCTCTCATGACTGCAAGCTGGATTTATTCACCATACAAGGCAACCTAGCTGGTGATCAGTACATCAGAGACGTCTTGCAATCAGTTGTTGTCCCCCATTTCGACAACCACCCACTAGCTACAAGGCCTGTGTATATGGATGACAACGACAGGCCTCATCGTGCAAGAGCACTATCCGCCTACTTCCAAAGCGAAACCGTGACGTCTGTTCATTGCCCAACCATGAACCCGGATTTGAATCCCATAGAGCATCATTATTTGGGACATGTTAGGCCGTCGTATGCAGGCTCGGGAACCTCCTGTGCAAAACATTCTTCAGTTGGAAGCAACATTGCATCGGAAATGGCAGCAGCTATCACGACAGGACATCCGACGTCTAACTGGAGGGATGAAACACAGGGTTGAGGCCGTCATCCAAGCACGTGGGGGTTGCACCCGGTACTGAACTTTGAACAATAGATGTCGTCAAGTGATTCATAAGTGACGTTTTGAAAGTGAAATGACAATCGTATCGTGCTTTTTTGAAATGTGAAGGTCAATACGTCAAATGGACATGTTTTACTGCAAAAACTGGCATTGTGATATTGTGATTAAATATTCATTAAATTAACATTTTTCTTTATTTTTTTTGTGGTTTCTCACAGCCAATGTAGTGTCCTAACAGGTCAACATTGCGTTCTTGAGTAATCTCGTGATACTTGTCGTATAATTTGTCATTTCAAAGAAACATGGGGGTGCTTAACCTTTTTCTTTGTGTATACAATGGTACACATATATATATATATATGTAATTATCTATTCGTTAATATAGTATTAATTAATGAGTGTTTTCATAATGGACCGGTTATATATCCAAGGTTAGTCATAATGGCCCAAGGAAGGTTGTGTTGACCCGAGGCAACGCCGAGCGCCAATACAACCTTCCGAGGGCCATTATGACCTAACCGAGAACATATAACCGGTTCATTATGAAAACAACCATTTCTTAATACTTTTATTAACCAGTCAATTTCAATTTTAGGTAATCTTCATTCTTTTTAAAGAAGGCCATAGTATTGACCGAAATGGTATGCTATAATTGTTTTATCATTTTTCAATATTATTATTTAAATATTAAAATTTTGAAATTTTCTGAAAACTGAATTTTTTGAAACTTTTGAAAGATTTATCACTTTGAAATTTTTTTGAAAAATTATGAAATTCAAATATTAAACAGTATATTTCAACTGTTTGTTCGGTATATTAAAACAGTTACGGCCCTCTGAATCGGTGAATATCCAAAATTGTATATTATTAAATGACTATGAATTTTCTTAATTCTCTTTGGTTTAGAAGGTTCATTGCTTCCTCTAATAGAACTACATGTCCACCGGGCGAAGTTAATAAATCTGATGTCGCAGTTAGTACATACCCAAATATAGTAACAGTGGAAAACCAGTAGACTGATTAATATCGATAAATTTGATTGGTCGACATTTTGAACATCAACCAATCAGAGGCGCTCTTGTTAACGAACTTCGGTAATCAGCAGACGATTGTTAGTAAACAAAAATGAACGAAGCAGCTTCGTCAGTAGAACCAGAAGTTAAGACACGTTTTATTTGTTAAAATTTTGAAATTATATTCGTTTTTTCTTAATCAATTGTATTGTTTTGAAAGATTAGAAATGTCAAGCTTTAAAAACTGGTATTTGTTGGTTTGAAGCAGCTACATATAAAAAAGAATAAATGGAAATGTCTAAGAAACAGCAATAATTCACAACTTTCACCCCACAATTACACTTAGAATGTGTCATTTAATAAAGCAACTGATGACTTTTCATTTCGATGGACACTGATGTATCAACCCATTGGAAGTGATGTTCACCTCAGCCGTTGGCTTCGGTGAACATCACTTCCTCGGGGTTGATAAATCACAGTGTCCACCTTATGAAAAGTCATTAATTGTATATTATTAACCGGTAGGTTATATGTCCTCGGTTAAGTCATAATGGCCCTCGGAAGGTTGTATTGGCCTCGGCGTTGCCTCGGTCCAATACAACCTCCATTGGGCTATTATGACTAACTAACCTTGGACATATAACCAGCCCATTATGAAAACACCCATTTATTAATACCATAATTAACAAACAGTGCATAGCACTGAGGTCATATGGCAGTTTGTGGACCGGTCAGTCACCTCTAAAATATGATATAGACCGAAGGGAAGCTGAGGTCCATATAACATTTTAGGGGTGAGTGACCGGTCCATAAACTGCCATGTGACCTGAAGTGTAATGCACTATCTCCTATATTATACCGAAAATCCATTGGTTTCTTTGTGTATGCATGAAGTTTGAAAAAGTGAATATCAGTAACAACAGTGTCTGAAAATATCATGATAGACTGAAATTGTTACACACTTCTGTTTGTTGTTGAGTTTTTTTCTCTTTCTTTTTTTTTTGTTTTAATTTTTTTGGTTTTGTTTGGGGTTTTCTTTGACAAGCGATTTTTTTGTTTTCATTTTTGGGGAGGATTGTATTGTTTACATTTGTTGTCTTTTTGCATTGTATTTGTTTTTTTGTTTTTGTTTTTTTCTGTTTTTATTATTATCAATATTTTTTGGGGAATTTGTTTTTTTTTGAGAGGGGGGGCGGGTCGTGTTGAGTGTGTTTATGTTGCAAGTGTGTACATATGATTAGAATTGACAAAAGTGATATCTGACCCAAAGTAAAAGTAGAATACCTCTGGAGAAGTGGCAATGTCATATGTTGAATTAACAAGGCAAGATTGCATATGATGGAAGCAGAGTACATCCACAAACACTGACACAAATGAAAAATAAAAACTCAAAGCTACACCTTGGACATTATGAACTATAAGTGCAGTTCTACTAGTATTATACAGTAGTTGTTGAGACCTTGCATCGATATTGAAGATGAAGAACACCAATAAAAGTGCCGTTCCTTTGCTTTTATTTTCTAAGCTTTCGAAACATTGATCATGACGGACAAGAGATTTCCAGATTACGCACAAAGGGAGATAAATAAGGGTAATAACAAAATTACCGAACTCCGAGCAATCTTACAAAGGGAAAGTCAAAACTCATAAGTATATAAACAGACAAAGTCAGTCAACAACCGGAAAACTGTGAAAACCGTAATGACCCTGACTTGGTACAGGCATTTCTAAAGAAATGGTGGGTTGAATCAGATTTTAAAGCGCCAATCGTTCCCCCTCAACATTTCGGCCCGGAGCTCCGGTCCATATCGCAAAATATGGACCGGACTGGCAAACATAGCTAATTAGAGGAAATAAATGTATGGGGTATAATAACATTAAATATAGTACTCACGACATAATTGAACTGATCAGTAGATCACTTTAAAATCAATAAACACACGACTGCACAATGTCAATATCCCTTATCTACGTTTACGATCAAATATCTTCCTTATAGTGTAAAATTCATTGATTTATGTCCACCAGTTGAGAGTTTTATGCGAATTAAATATTCTCGACACACACTGACATATAATGCGTGCTCGCCTCGAATACTGTAGATCATGGGTTCTAGCCCAGTTTATGCAATTAGTATGTGTTGCTTCTCCGCCAAGCACACAGTATTAAGATAATATAGCAAAAATACTGGTTGGTTCGGAATCGGGATAATGTGTTCGAGGGGGGAGGGGCGCGACATGTTATTCGTAGACTGTCAGCGAGCTAGCACTATGAAATATCCAACTAAGCGTGTTGGTCTAGTACAAAGCGGACTTCATCATCATCTCATTGAAAATTAATCTGTTATCTCCATGATATAGCGGAGAAAATTGTTGAGTTGGCGTTCAACAATAATCACTATATATATGAATCAAAGAGACAATATCTTGTTACTATTGATGCCTTCATCTGCCTACAAGCAACATTTATAATAGCGTTAACCGAAATGTGCTCAATTCAGTATTAGTCTTAGGGGAAACAATGTTGTAAAAATGGAAGAGCACAAGACGATATATCATTATAAAATTGGTAGATTACAAACACAAAATAGATTTGATAGACAGGAACAGTAAACAGGATAGTGATTGTTTTATATTTTACATGCAAGAGACCACTTCATTGAATTGTCATGGGAGTATTCCTTAATGAATTAAACAGCTGTTGGTGTAGCCGAAGAAAAACATACTGTGGTCCGCCCTAAATACTGCAATCAGACCATAGATATGAGTTTGTAGCTAATGTTAGTACTATCAAATTGATCAGAAATATATGGACGGACTCAATAATCATTCATGAGGGTCCAAGTCATCCACACCCACAAGGCGGCATTGGAATCGCCAATGGGGATTTAGAAACACAACTTGGTAATGAATTGAGGATCACTAAAAGGGATGGGGTACGGGTCTACCTTTAGTTGTTTATGGTATGAATATATCACTGGCCAATGACTCCATCCGAGATAGACTTTGACCAGTATCCAAGAATTTCCATTTTTTATGATGGAAATTATTGTAATTAATGTGTAAATACGAATAGTGATGTGTAACACATTTTATGTTGTTGTTCTTCGTCTTGTGCACACTATTTTGCTAGTTTCTCTGGTTTGTCCATATTTGATTGCGACTTTGGTGTTTTCTAACTTTATCTACCAGATTTTGTTTGTAATAAAGAATTGATAGTTGCATTTTATTGTCATTGATCCTGTTTACCTCCTTATCCAGTGCATTTTGGATTTGTTTTTTTTCCTCTATCACTGACAATACTTTAACCGGACCTGACTGTATATATGAGTAGAACGGCCGGTGTTTTATAAGAAGCAGAATCTGTTTACCCTTCGGATGCACCTGTTTTTTGTGGAGTCCGTGTTGTCATCGTTTCACTTTTTAACTTTAGTCCTATGATGAGTATGTACGTTCTGAGCTCCGTGTTGTTATGTCCGTTACGATTTCCACATACCAAAGATGATGGGTTCTTCTGTGCCTCCAGTTAGTTGTAGGAGGGGTAATTTCGTATTTACGCTATTTGTGTTTGATTGCGTATAGTAGTGTACAACACATATTGTGTTGTGTTTTTTGTTTTGTTTGTCTTCGTCTTGTATCTTGTGTTCCCAATTTTGCCAGTTTCTCTTGATTGTCTATTCTTGATTGTCCCTTCGGTTTCATTTATCAAAGGTGTATATGTATATCATTCTAAATAGAAGATGCCGTCGTGGTCATGAAGGGTTCAAGAGGCTGAATAGCCCATATTACAGACCTCGGAAACAGGTAAAACAGGTAAAGCATGATAGTTCAAAGTTGTACTTACGGATCAACTGATAGATATAAATTCCATCTTCAGGTGCTGCTGAAATGGTGTTGCATATAAATGGAAAATTAACCATGGAGAACAATTATATCAATTCATCGACTTATATATTTTGAATTAAATAATCTAATCATAAAAGTATCCCTGTATTTCCCCTTTCATAATTTCTGTCAACAGGAAGTGAGCTGGACTTACCACTGGGTTTCAAAAGCATACAGGGGTACCAGAAAAGGCTGTTATTTTGGTCAGTGGCAATATGTAGCAAATATTTATCAACTTAACGCAATCTACCTGCTTAAATGGACCAAGTGCAGTATAAAACAGCATGCAATTATATTATATATATATATATATATACACATGCCATGTTACATAAATACACATATTAAATAACTACATTGTATCGTTTATAAAATAAAAATAACAAACCAACCTTCATTAACCTTTCTAAATAATATACCTATTAACTATAGCATAGCCCTATGAAGGCAAAATCAAACACTTCCTCATTCATTACTTATCACCGAATTTGTTACTAGATTAACACGACGGGTGTCACTAGTGGAGTAGGAACTGCTTACCATTTCGGAGCACCCGAGTTCACCACCGATTTTGAGTGGGGTTCGTATTACTCGATCTTTAGTTTTATATATATGCTTTGTAGATAGTCTTTTGTCCCTTTTTACTTTTTTCGTTTGGCCATTGTGTTGTCTTCCTTCTTCGATTTGAGGATTCTGATTACCCCTGTGAGGCTTAAGCTATCAATATGGCCAAGCTTACCAGTATAGATAGTGCTGCGGATATTAAAACGCTATATTTTGTTATAGAAACAAGCTTAAAATGTACAATAGCGCCTTTCCTCGTCCAATCTGGATTCTCATTACCTCTTTGAAATCTTCAAACTCTTCTAAAACATAATATTAATACTGATAAACGCCCCGCCTCGTTTGGAGATAATAATAATAATGCTTTATTTACTTTAGGAGGCTGGGGACAGTAACTTTAACCAAAGTATACGACAATTGATAGTGTTTCTATTTATTGCTATTATATAGTCAAGGACACTACAAATCAACAAATGAAACCGATATGACAGTGAAATAGTAATGTAATTGTCAGTCAATGCACACAAATGGTATTTGTTGCTCACTTAAAAAATAAAATGAGGTTTACATCTAGAAATTGCAAATTCAAAATAACACTAAATTGTACACTTCCACAATATGGAATTTACAAAAATCAAAACACAGGAACAAAACTGAATAAAAGCATTTCATCTGCACATAACATCCTACCAAAAAACGCTTTCAACAGCCCTAATGACCATGAACATTGTGTGCATTACCTCTTTGCATGGGGCTGCCTTTAATCAACTGGTATCCGATGTCGAAAAACACAGGGTCAGTACAGGAACGTACCTGTGCCGGTAGCAGCTTATAATCTCAAATCCAATGTACTTAAATATCACCATACTGCTCTACTAATAAAAAAGGGAGGGGTACAAATAAAGGCTACTGTCCCCAGCCTCCCTAAAAAGACCCTAAATAATCTGCGTAATCAACTGTACCTTTTCTTCCAAATAATCTAGCCAATTTGAAACAAGAATAACTATATTGGAACACACTTACAGATGTTACAGACTCCATTTAAACAATTTTAAACAATTGTACTGTTCATTACAAATTTCCTGGAATTTCCCCGCAATATCAAAATTCCTTAACAAAGTTACAAAAAATCAAGAAAGACCACTATAAGGAGCCCTTATCTAATTTGGAAAGACTGAATCAAAGGAAATATGCAAATGCCTTCCTACTGCAGGATATTAACACTAAAATGCATAAAATAATGGTTTTAAAATCCTCGGCCACTTTAAACAGACTGAACATTACCGCTACAAAGTAAAAAAAAAGATTCCTAGTGATCAAAATACAGAAAACACGAAATTTACATGCGGAATTCATTCTCATACTAAATCATCTAATATCACTTGGTAATTTATTAGACTGCTAATCTTTAATTTGGTTTGTCATGGTAGCACTCAAAGAGAGGTTATTCACAGCAAAAATGATGATATTTACATCATGCAGTTTAATGTTGACTAATTGGGATCGATGACTTTCGATGTTTATGGAAATTTTATACAGATGACCGATATGGAAGGAAATTCTTATTAAACAATTAAAACTTGGGCTACTGTCCCAAGCTTCCTTTATTGTTTTGTTTGTATATGAAGCGCACAGCTATGATATAATTATATATAGAGTTGTGTTGCTTTGTTTTAAAAATATTTTGTTATTCCTATTTCTAGTGCATTATTATGAAAAAGTCATATAGTAATATCTAAAAATAATACAAACATACTACTACATTAACCGTAACTTTTCATACCTTTGTCGGTAATCGGTTCTGATTTTAAAGTTCTCACCTATATAGATTACACATATTGACCTGTTGACTACAGTATCATGGCTCAATCCGCATTGAAGACTTGTGAAATATGTATGGTGGGTTCTAGTACAGACTTTTGTCTGGAGTGTGAGCAGTATTTTTGCATGAACTGTAAGTCTTTACATAAGAGGATGAAAGGAACAATAAATCACGAGTTTCAAAGCGGTGAAAATGTCGTCCCGGAAGTGAAATTGAGATGTAAAGAACACAAAGAAGATTACCTTTTTGTTTGCGACAACTGTGATATTTCAGTTTGCTCGCAATGTGTCACCGGTAAACACAACGGCCATACAGTTTCCAATATGAAGAAGTATATTTCTAGTCTGAGAGCTACCTTCAAACAGGAAATGCGCACGAAACTGGGTGTCATCCAAACAAGCCAAAAGCAGATAGAAACAGGTCTTACTATATTTGACCTGGGTGTTACATCTGTTATAAATGAAATAAAAGAAGAGGGCACAAAAATAAAAGCAATGGTTGACCGCCATATTGAGAAGATGATCGCAACATTGAGGGAGAAAGCAAGACATGAAAAACAATCGTTCACGAAGACGTTGGTGGATTGCAAACAGCAGTTGGATAAAGCAAAGGAGATCGAAAAAAGGGAAGATAAAATACAACAATCCAGAGATGATGCTTCTAAGATTCAACATCTGAAGACATTAAATGATGAACTATCAAATCTGTCAGTTGTACCTTTACCTGATTTACCTTCTATTAAATACAGCCACAAGAAAGTTACTGATTCTGATATTGATCAGATGATTGGAACATACAGTCTTAGGTATGTACATGTCATTGAAATAATTACTAGAAATGTGTATTATAAATATTGATTAATTGACATGATTACTAAAAATGTTGTGTAAATGCGTTTCACTAGGACAGCCTGGCTGTAGAGGATGCTTTTGCTGCAATGTCTGGGATGACAGTTTTGTAGTGAGAGATATTGATTGGTTTATGAAATATATTTTTTGACATTTCTCCATTTAGTACAATGAAAGTTGTGTCCACAAAAGATATACAGGTCTTAGATATTTGTTCCTCCAGTTCATGCCAGCGTCGTCTATGAATCTACACCAGGAGAGGGGTTGGTTTGGGGAGGATTCTATAATTCATTTCTAAGACATGGTATAGAATGAATGATGCTCCTCAAAACATGTAGGTGGTGACATTTTTGTCACTAAGTGTGTATTGGTGGTTTAATTAATAGACATCACACATTTAATAACAAACTATGTGATATATTACACAATAATTGAAATTGTTGAATTGACAGAGCACCGCTAGGTAAGATAAGTAATACAATATATTAATACTAATTCATGTATTGGGAATTGCTTGAAAGGAGGTTGAAATAAACATTAAAGCTAATGAACCGAGGATTCCTAAAGGCTAATTTTGACGGTGACATCATGACTTATAAATAATTTACCGTTACGTAATATCTGCTACAGATGACCGTTTCATTTTTCGAGATCACAATCCCGCTCTTCGTCCATTGTCCCAAAATCATCTACGGATTTTAAATAATACACGATGGGCCGTACTATCGAAGCAGAAACTATTCATCCATTTGGAGTACCCATGTCTACGCCATGGTTTTAGTAGTGTTTGTATTGCTCAATCATTAGTTTGTTGTGTGTTGTGTCATGGACTCTCCTGTGTGTATTTGTCCACTTTCGTCTGGACATTGTACTGTCTGTCATTCGAAGAAAATCTTTCTATTACCTTGTAGTATCTGTCTTTCTTATAGTAATGTACGACTGTGGAATGCATGTGGAGAGGGATGCAGACTTAATTCATCCAAAAGGCTTCTTAAAACGATCAAAATGTTAGTTTGCTATGTTAAGTTGGGAGCGGCTGACACTTCTATTTAACACTCCTGATATAATACTTCTGTATTATCTTGAACAAGTTCACTGTGCCAGTGTGTCATCCTTTACAACAAGCTAGATTGCAATAGTAGGCCCTATTCTATCTCCGAAAAATGAAATGTCCCAAATAGGGATTGATCTTGGACCTCTCGTATTGTAAACCGATGCTCTATCGTCTAAGCTAAATGAGATTCTCGCTTAGCCTAGGATAGTTAGCGGGTGGTGCCTAATACCTTAGGTAGAGGATCATACATTAAGTTGTGGAAAATTCACGCAATAACAGTCAGAGGGCTTTCTAATAATAATTATAATTGTATTATATAAATGTGTGGAGTTATAGAAGACATATTGATAACATTATAGTGGTAACAGTAAGAAGGTTGTCTAATACTAATTATAATTGTATTATATAAATGTGTGGAGATATAGAAGACATATTGATAACATTATAGTGGTAACAGTAAGAAGGCTGTCTAATACTAATTATAATTGTATTATATAAATGTGTGGAGTTATAGGAGAAATATTTATAACATTATAGTGGTAACAATAAGAAGGATGTCTAGTAATAATTATAATTGTATTATATAAATGTGTGAAGTTATAGGAGAAATATTAATGATATTATAGTGGTAACAGGAAGAAGGATGTCATAATTATAATTGCTTGGTTTAAGACCAGTACAAAAATGTTGTTGTAATCCGTATATATTATTATGCTTACAGATCAACCCCACAGAGAGGAAGACTAGAACACGGAGACTTATACAGATGTAGAGAATGTGGGTTAGTTTTATATATATTATATTTCATATTAGAGTTTATATATTGCCGTCTCTTGATTACCCTTTAGTAAAGCATCTCATGAACATCTCGTGTTTGAGAGTTCCCTCATCCAATTCTACAGTATATCAAGTTTGAGAGTTCCCTCATCCAATTCTACAGTATATCAAGTTTGAGAGTTCCCTCATCTAATATTAGATAATATCATACTTGTGAGTTCCTTCCAACAACGGTAACACATTTCATGTTTGAGAATTCCGTCATCCAATAGCAAAGTACCTTATGTTTGTGAGTTCACCCATCCAATAGCAAAGTGCCTTATGTTTGAAAACTCCCTCATCCAATAGCAAAGCATCGCATAAGCATCTCCTGCTTAGAATTCCCTCATCCACAAAGAAAACATTTCATGAGCCTCTCATATTTAGTGTTTCCCTGTCCAATATCAAACCATCTCATGTTTGAGAATTCCCTCATCCAATAGCAAATCTCATGTTTGAGAATTCCTTTTCAAACCATCTCATGTGCATCTCAAGTGTAGAAATGTTATTTACATGAGAATACCGTTTAAGGAAAAAATAGACCTCGTGTTACTACGAGTTTTAAATTTGATTTCATATAAGAATAGCTTGAAGATGATCTCCTAAATAACAGTCTTTACATGTATTTGTACTTTATAGGCGAAATATAAAATTCACATATTATGTGTAGTTGATGACTGTTCTCCTTATCAAAACCAAAGGAATATCGGAAGTCACATTTTTTTTAACAACTCGCGGGAGTGTATGTTCATTCACATGACCGATCCGCGATTTTGTCAAATTCGACCTACAAGTAACATAACAACACACCACGGATACTTTGTAGCTGTTTCTGGACATTAATAACATTAATATCAATCACTCGCTACATTTAGAAACTTTAAATTATTGATGCTTAAATTGTGATGAGGCAATTGTAGGTGTACGTGTGGTATTAGATTCGTCAAGTATACCCTAATAAATAATAGACATATGTTTAGTCACGAGTTTTCGAGGGATATGATCTACATTTCCGGAAGTCCACCTTACTTCAGCACCTCACAAACCGTTCGTCGCTAATTACCTGTGCGCACACACCATTTAGCCTTTGCTACTCCCCCTGACTCTATTAAGTTAATATTAGTCTTGGTATAATTATTTTACCTAAGTCAATCACTAGTGTTCACAATATACCAGCTACTCCCTGATTCGTCGAAATAAAATGTGTATTTATTTGTTCTTGGATTGTTTTGTCTTGGTTTGTTTATTTTATTTCTACCTTATTGTTGCTGCACACTGCATTAAGTTAATAATATTTTTGGTGTATTTGTTTTACCTACATTAATAGCTAGTGTATACCAGATACTCTTTAAATCACCGAAATAAAATATTGCTTTGTTTTATATCATGCATTATACAAACTTGTCAGTCCAGTTTGAGGTGATTGGTACAGGATTACCTCCTGATATGTATATACAACCTTGTCAGCGTAGTGTAAAGTGATAAATAAAGTAGTACCTTCTGACATGTATATACAACCTTGTCAGTGTAGTGTAAAGTGATAAATAAAGTAGTACCTTCTGACATGTATATACAACCTTGTCAGTGTAGTGTAAAGTGATAAATAAAGTAGTACCTTCTGACATGTATATACAACCTTGTCAGGGTAGTGTAAAGTGATAAATAAAGTAGTACCTTCTGACATGTATATACAACCTTGTAAGTGTAGTGTAAGGTGATAAATAAAGTATTACGTCCTGATATAAAAACACAAAATGACAAAAAAATAAGTTTCATCATTCATGTAGAGCGAATCAACAAAATGTTACACTACATGTTAAACATGACCATCAATACTGTAGGAACTTTAAATCTCTCAACATAATTTGGTGCATTGTTTGTTTTAGCTACATTTATTGAGACACTAGATACCAAGAAATACGTCCTCCGTTCTCCATGTTGAATGCAAAGCACTTTGAGATTGCTTACGCTTTACACCATCTTTACATCATGTATAGCAACGTAAAGACTCCCGGTGACGTTACGTAACTACCAGCCGGTAGCATGGGATTTGTACCAACCGGTCATCGACCAATCAAAAGCCGACATTTTTATCAAGCCGGGGATAAACAACTTTGTCAGTGTAGTGTAAGGTGATAAATAAAGTATTACATCCTGACATGTACATATCGCGTTGTCAGTGTAGTGTAGTGTGATAAATAAAATATTACCTCCTGACATGTATATATCATGTTGTCAGTGTAGTGTAATGTGATAAATAAAGTATTAACTTCTGACGGTAAATAAAGTATTACCTCCTAACATGTATATATCACGTTGTCAGTGTAGTGGTAGTGTAATGTGATAAATAAAGTACTATCTTCTGACGTTAAATAAAGTATTACCTCCTGACATGTATATATCACGTTGGCAGTGTAGTGTAATGTGATAAATAAAGTATTAACTTCTGACGTGTATAAACAACCTTGTCAATGTATTGTATGGTGACAAACAAAGATTTACCTCCTGACATGTATATACAACCTCGACGGTGTAGTAAGGTGATAAACAAAGATTTGCCTCCTGACATACATATGCAATGTTGACAGCGTAGCATAAGGTGATAAGTAAAGCATTACCTCCTGACCTGTATATATAACCTTGTTAGTGTAGTGCATGGTGTTAAATAAAGTATTACCTCCTGACATGTATATACAACCTTGTCAGTGTAGTGTAAGATGATAAATAAAGTATTACATCCTGACATGTATATATAGCCTTGTAAATCTAGTGTAAGGTGATAAATAAAGTATCACCCTCTGAGATGATTTAATGAAATACTATAATTATAGTCTAGAAGTTTGTGTTAATTAATATCATATGGACACCCCCTCCCCCACTCCTCGCCCCCAGTATATACTGATTATTAACATTCATATTGTTATTTTTTTATCAATTAATAGAACAATAGTAAGAAGAAACGATTCCAACTCATGTTCTGTAATGTTCTAATATATTTCCTTTTCTTTTTTTTTTTTTAGATATGAGCATGTTTTTCCTGGAGGACGACAGTAAGTTTATTATCAGACAATGATTTATACAAGCCCATAATAGCACAATATTATGAACTATGCTGATCACTTAATTAATATATAATTACTATATTTAAACATTGCTGTGAGTAAATTAACTATGAAGTTATTACTATGATGAAATAACTAACATAACATTACTATGTTGAAACATTACTATGATAACTTAACTAACATAGCATTAAAATGTATTAATATTTATATACTCATTTAACCAACATTGCATTACTATGTCTAAGCAGTAAGATGATCACTTAACTAACATCGCGCTACTATTGATATCTACGTTTTCATTATTTTTTATCACATTGCTATGATACATATATTAACACTTTGTGTACTTGACCTACTGTGATTTGCCATCTGCATACATATATTTGTTACATGTATTATTCAGTTATTGGTGAACCATCCATATAGTGCAATCAATGCCTATAATCACTAAAGTTGCTAGCACGAACCCCATTCCTGGCGAGGTGTAGTCAACACAACACTATATGATCTAGTTTGCCAGTGAGTTGTGGCAGATTGGTGGTTTTCACAGGGTACTCCAGTTTTCTCCTCCAGACAAAACTGACAGCCAAGATATAATTGAAATATTGTTAAAAATATCGTTAAGCACCATGCCAGTAAAGAAAGTCATGATTACACGCTCTATTCGAATAGTAACAACAATCAACGTCCACTCGCAAATCATTAACAGGAATTATGCCTTTCAACTAAGCTGTAAAAATGTGCCTGCCTCTTTTTGACATACAAGTGCATAGTATTAGCATCGATTACTTATTTTGTTACTTTCACATGTTTCATATATATATATATGTAGTTTTAATTCTGTCACACATATTAAATGCTTGGCTTTCGATTGACAATATATGTGTTATATTTGGTGGACGTGTTTCCTAGCGAACAGTCGACATACACATGTGTACCAATTGTCCTCTTCTTCTTGCCAATTTGTTTCTTTAGTCGTATGATACAGACCTCATGTAGAGTAAGACGATACCAAAAGTGTAATCAGAAGCCGTAAACCAACAAAGGACAAAGAGCACAATGACCAAAAGAAAAAGTAGAAACAAAACAATGATCTGCAAAACATTACATATAAATCTAAAGATTGAGTGACACGAACTCCATTAAATACCGGGGTGAAGTCATGTGCTCCGGAAGGGTAGGCAGTTCCTACTTCATCAATCGCAATTATATCACAAAGATAAGGACATGATAGAGGGATAGAAGGATGCTTAATATCAGGGGAGATAACTCTTTGTAGGTACCTGACATCTGACTAGCAAGTTAGATTGTACTTGTTATAGAAAATGATTCTCTTGATCAACAGTCACAATTGATATCTCACTAGATATATTATTAATTAGCTATACAAATATCTAGTACAATGACAGTATTATAAAGTCTTATCATCTTAAAAACATATGTATTTACTTGATTTCGAACAAGAACGTTACTTTGTCATCTTACTCTCCTGTTTTTATCATTTAATTTGTGTTGTACATATAGATAATTTCTTCTAGTTCAGTTAAGTAACAAGTGACATTTATTTGTACATCAATATACAACTGGTTTTAATAACATAAATCTGTTGATTGTGATGGACGTCAATCTTTAGTTGAAAACAAATAATAAAACAATATGAGGATGATGTACACAACATAAACTTATTATTTCTACCAAATGATGGTTTACATTATATGATTAATTTTATGTACATCATAAATATACTTGAGCATCATCACTAACAAAACACAATGCTTACATTGTTACAAATATTTATACAGGAACAACATGATATAAATAGTATGTCATGTTTACTCTTGGTCGACATTATCTACTTATATATATACAAAACAATGTATATAGAACATCATATATTAAGATATAGGCTACAAATCAAATGTAATGTACAGTATCATATTAAATTAATACCGACATCTATGTGAACTATTATTGCACCGTTTTAATAGTTAACACAGCTTGATTTGTCTACAATACTGTTCTAATAGAGAACATATTGTCTAGGATAGGTCTGTTTGATTTGTCTACTATACCACTGTAACAGTTAACACAGTGTCTATGATATGTCGGTTTTATTTGTTTACAATACCATTATAATAGTTAACACAGTGTCTATGATAGGTCTTGTTGATTTGTCTACAATACCGTTTTAATAGAGAACACATTATCTATGATAGGTCTTGTTGATTTGTCTACAATACCGTTTTAATAGAGAACACATTGTCTATGATAGGTCTGTTTGATGTGTCTACAATACCGTTCTAATAGTTAACACAATGTCTATGATAGGTCTGTCTGATTTGTCTACGATACCATTCTAATAGTTAATACGGTGTATATGATATGTCTGTTTTATTTGGCTACAATACCGTTCTAATGGAGAACACTTTGTCTATGATAGGTCTGTTTGATTTGTCTACAATACCGTTCTAATAGAGAACACATTTTCTTTGATAGATCCGTTTGATTTGTCTACAATGCAGTTCTAATAGTTAACGCAGTGTCTATAATAGGTCTGTCTGATTTGTCTACAATACCAATATAATAGTTAACACAGTGTCTATGATAGGTCTGTTTGATTTGTCTACAATACCGTTCTAATAGTTAACACAGTGTCTATGATAGATCTGTTTGATTTGTCTACAATACCATTTTAATAGATAGCATATTGTATATGATAGGTCTGTATGATCTGTCTACTATACCATTCTAATAGAGAATATATTGTCTATGATAGGTCTGTTCGATTTGTCTACAATACCGTTTGTATAGATAACACAGTGTCTATGATAGGTCTGTTTGAGTTGTCTACAATATCGTTCTAATAGTTGGCACAATGTATATGATAGGTCTGTTTGATTTTTCTGCAATGCCATTCTAATAGTTAACTCATTGTGCATGATATGTCTGTTTGGTCTGTCTACAATGCCGTTCCTATAGATAGCATATTGTCTATGATAGGTCTGCTTGATTTGTCTACAATACCGTTTTAATAGAGAACACATTGTCTATGATAGGTCTTGTTGATTTGTCTACAATACCGTTTTAATAGAGAACACATTGTCTATGATAGGTCTGTTTAATGTGTCTACAATACCGTTCTAATAGTTAACACAGTGTCTATGATAGGTCTGTCTGATTTGTCTACGATACCATTCTAATAGTTAATACGGTGTATATGATATGTCTGTTTTATTTGTCTACAATACAGTTCTAATGGAGAACACTTTGTCTATGATAGGTCTGTTTGATTTGTCTACAATACCGTTCTAATAGAGAACACATTTTCTTTGATAGATCCGTTTGATTTGTCTACAATGCAGTTCTAATAGTTAACACAGTGTCTATAATAGGTCTGTCTGATTTGTCTACAATACCAATATAATAGTTAACACAGTGTCTATGATAGGTCTGTTTGATTTGTCTACAATACCGTTCTAATAGTTAACACAGTGTCTATGATAGATCTGTTTGATTTGTCTACAATACCATTTTAATAGATAGCATATTGTATATGATAGGTCTGTATGATCTGTCTACTATACCATTCTAATAGAGAATATATTGTCTATGATAGGTCTGTTCGATTTGTCTACAATACCGTTTGTATAGTTAACACAGTGTCTATGATAGGTCTGTTTGAGTTGTCTACAATATCGTTCTAATAGTTGGCACAATGTATATGATAGGTCTGTTTGATTTTTCTGCAATGCCATTCTAATAGTTAACTCATTGTGCATGATATGTCTGTTTGGTCTGTCTACAATGCCGTTCCTATAGATAGCATATTGTCTATGATAGGTCTGCTTGATTTGTCTACAATACCGTTCTAATGGTAAACACCGTGTCTATGATAGTCAGTCTGATTTGTCTACAATATAATTATAATAGTTATTAACACAGTGTCTATGATAGGTCTGTTTGATTTGTCTACAATACCATTCTAGTAGATAATACAGTGTCTATGATAGGTCTGGTGAAGCTTAAATACAAATAAAAGTTAACATTAATGAATAGTTTAACATCACTATTTAAATATATCAATACAAATGTTTTAAGCTTACATCTATAATGGGGAATATTGGTGAAGATTATCCCCACTTAATTACGAATGTCGATGTGGTAGATCAGGCCCAGCATCAGTTATCATGATAAGCCAACATGTATTTACTGCTATGTGTTTGTGTTATTTATCAATAAATTCCTTTCGTTGATTTTTCATTTATAATAGTATTAATGATACAAAAAATGTCAAATTAGTGAGGTTTTGTATTACATGTACATGAACTGAAAAAGGGAATTAAGATCAAAGAGTGCACCTGTATCTGTATGCACATTTAAGGATAACAAAATCAGTTGATAGAAATGATATGTTTATTTCTGAAATTATTGGTACTTTAGTTTATCTGCATTTTGTGATAAAGCAATTTTAAAAAGATATTTTTAAATAAATTTAGGTATTATGAATACTACAAATTATTCTTGGTGATATGAAACTTTAAATCAAGTAATATTCCAAAACTGACTTGGTTGATATGTAAATGCACAGACGAACATAAATAAATTTGCATATGATAGTAATACATTTACTCTGTTTATTAGTGTATATATATTATAATTTATTCTCAATATTGCATTAATTGAAATCCGATGTCACCAGGAAAATTTGCTTCTGTTCTGTTTGAAGCAAAGATGATAATTTTAAATGTTTTTGCTAAGCCTATCACATGTTCAATATGAACAAGCTTACTGGATGTATTTCTGTCTCTTTACACTTTTTTCCAGACATCCTATTTCTTTTCTTTAAAAAACTGTTGGAATGTTAATTGTGATATCTGATCCTCGTATGCAGGAGACAGATCTGACACAAGTCCACTAGTTGAACATACAAGCAATACTGCTACTGCGTTTCTGTTTATACATGTATGTAGAACAAGTAAGATCATTGTGTCGGGTTGATGAAATGTAATTTCAATCAGATGGACTAAAAGCATAAAAAACTACCAAATCGCTGTGTGGACTCAAAGCTAACTCCTTTCATTGTCTAGACCTAACATTTATCCAGAATACCAATTTTCACTATTTAGATGGTCCACAATCTGCTATATGCATAGCTTAAGTTATATGCTCCATCACCTAAGGAGGTTAATACAAATTTCATGTTGGTGTATTTTGCCTATCCAGTATGAATTAATACTGATCATTGTCAGGTTTAATATTTTTTATGACAATGGATGGCGAATCTGGAGTTTAACATCCAAATTCATAATATTGTGCAACAGCACAACACACTTTTCATATTTTGTATTTAAGTAAGACTAATATTCACTCTAAGCACGCCCTTTTCCCCCATATTAGATATATACAGAAGTCGCATTCCTCTTCTTCTTTTGTTATGAACTCAAAATTGCTTCATATGTTTTGCTAAGTCTGTCACCCCATTCAGATGAAAAAGATGGACATTTTCTTTTGCAATATACCACATGTGAAACACGTTCATCCCCACCTTTTAGCCGTTTCATAGAAACATTGGTAGCTACAGTAAATAAAATACAAAAAAATTAAATGGAAAATGACAGGCATCAATCTTACAAATAAACATTGTAAAGATTGCCATCTCAACTGTGTAATATTAAATAACAAATATAATCACTATAAAGTGTAATGAAACAATACTAAAGAAATGATATTTTGCATTAAATAAAATATATATTACATGAAGTTGTCTTCATATTTTCATTTAAAATATGTTTTTATTTTTATATGTATATATACTTTGTGCATAAAAAGTAATAAAAAGATATAAATCCTAGAAACATTGGTAGCTACAGTAAATAAAATACAAAAAAATTAAAATGGAAAATGACAGGTATAAAAAGTAATAAAAAGATATAAATCGGAAATGTATAATCGATATACTAAATTAAACCATGCTATTAAATTATTACATTTTACAGTTTAATTTTTTATTTACACATACCAAAACTTGCCATTGATGTATAATCATTTTCTATGAAGTTCAAAGCAAACAATGCTGCTTCTGTTTTGTGTTCATTCTGTGTGTTTGTGTTCACTTAATTCTTCTTAATAGCATTTAATCATTCTTTTTTATACGCCCATCATTATGAAACCTCTATAATAGTATCATGTGCACAAAAAATACGTAAGAAACATTTTAATTATTAGCAAGAATACTAATAATTACTTGTAAGAAAAAAATAATTTACCCAATGTGAATCTGTATAACATAGAGATAAAATGATGCTGCTGTTGGACCTGCTCTACAGCAGCGCCATCTGTGTTATCAGTTAGGGGAAATAATTAACCAATTGTCCCCATTAAATCTCCAATTAACCTACCTGTACATAAGGTATATAATATATACCGTCCTAATGGCAGAAACCACTAAAGACCTTAAAACAAACTAAATATTTTTAATGATTATTGCTAGACTTGGAAATTAAAAGTAAATATAGACAAAACTAAAATTCTGTGCTTTACAAATAGAAGATTACAACAAAAGTTACAATTTACATATAGCAACAGCGAAATTGAAATTGTGAAAGAGTTTAATTATTTTGGTATATTGTTGACAAAAATGGGAAACTTTAAAAGGGCAATTAAAACACTGGTTGGAAAAGGGACCAAAGCAATGTACGACATTCTGAAAAGTGGAGAATTCAACAATCTTTCTATATCATGTCAACTTGAATTATTTGATAAAGTGGTAAAACCTATATTACTTTATGGTTATGAATTATGGAGATTAAGTAACTGTGATATAATTGAGAGAGTATATTTGAAATATTGTAAACTTCTACTAAATCTCAAATCTTCAACTCCAAATTGTATGATTTATGGTGATTTGGGACGCTGACCTCTTCATACAGATATAAAACAGCGGATGTTGTTATACTGGACCAAACTTATAACAAGAAAATAGTCAACCTTTTGCTCTGTTGTGCATCGTTTAATGTACCATTTACGTAATATACAGAATGCAATTTGTTCTTGGTTAAACAGTGAACAAACTATTTTCGATTAATGTGATTTTTCTTATATTTGGGACATACACATTATCATATGTAAAATCTGGTTAAAATTCAATATAAAAATAAGATTGCACGATCAGTTCCAGCAGACATGGCGAGAAACATTACACAATTGTTATAAGACTCTAAATTATCGCATTGTTAAAGAAACGTTTATTCTTTTAACAATATTTTGATATTTTAAGCGAAAAAAATGTCTTAGCTCTATGTAAGAAATAAAGGTAATAACAAAATTACCGAACTCCGAACAATCTTACAAAGGGAAAGTCAAAACTCATAATTATATAAACAGACAAAATCAGTCAACAACCGGAAAACTGTGAAAACCGTAATGACCCTGACTTGGTACAGGCATTTCTAAAGAAATGGTGGGTTGAATCAGATTTTAAGGCGCCAAAACCTCCCGCTCTCATTACGGTTCAAAGGTTCCGGCTGTCACTGTAACAGTATTTAAATACAGGAACAAAATAGGTAAAATAGTAGTCAAAGCAGTACCATATTCGGTGACGTAAATGTCAAAAATATTTTTACGTCACACATTGACAAAAAAAATTCTTGACATTTTTGACTTCTTTATCTTTATACATTTTCACTATATGAAAATGCATCGCTTATAATTTTTTCTGCATGTGGTACGTAGTTTCTACATACCACCATACCGCTCGAAAATAGAAAATGTAACTTATGTAGTTAAGAGGAAATTGGTTATGAATTCTATTTTATTTTAATTTTAAATAATCCATATTCTCTATGTAAGAAGAGTTTGAAGATACCAAAGGGGTAATCAGAATATCCGTATATCGGAAAAGAACAGACAACATAATGGTCAAAGGAAAAGGTACAAAAGGACACACAACGATCTACAAATCATACATATAAAACTAAAGATCGAGTAATACGAACCTCACTGAAAACTTGGACTGAACTCAGGTACTCTGGAATGGTGAGCAGTTATTGTTCCACTAGTGATACCCGTCGTGTTAATCTAATTGCAAATCCGGTGATCAATCATGAATGATGAAAGGACCGGGAAGTGCTTACGACAAGTGGAACATATCCTTCTTCATTTGTGAGACAGATATTCCATAGCGGTAAACCAAGTCATGTTGGCGACCGTTAAGCTTTCGAAGTGATGACTTGAACTGAACTAAGAGAAACCCTTGATTCAATAGCTTCTTTGTTAGCACAAACCCTCTATCAAGGAAATCCTGATATGTACCACAGGTTCTGGAATATCGCATCAACTGAGCGATATATACTCCATATGCAGGTGCTGCTGGAATGTTGCTACATATCAATGGAACGTTCACAATGGGAAAATTGAAATCATCTCTTTTGTCGAAAATTGTGAACAACAAGCCATAAAGTGTCAATAGAACGTGCAAGATGGAATACCATACCGCTCGAAAATAGAAAATGTAACTTATGTAGTTAAGAGGAAATTGGTTATGAATTCTATTTTATTTTAATTTTAAATAATCCATATTTTTAGCAATATAGAGATATATATATATAGATGTGGTCGAGGGCGTTGGATGTAAGGCTAAGCGAATGGTGCTGCAGTGTTTCAATGGTGTGGGTTCAAATCTCGTCGAGGGAAGAACAAAAATTTGAAAGGTCTAAAATCCAATTCTAACACTGTTTGGTTTAATTTTCAGACGTATATATATATAATATATATATATATCAAGAACAGATATACAAATGTACCAAATAGTATTAGCTTTTTGGGAATAATGGCGTAAAAAATAGAATGAATCTGACTAACTTATGTTGCTGAAATTGATTAAAATGATCGCAAGAAATCTTATCTAAAAATGTCATCCTTAGGTGTAGAAACTACGTACCACATGTATTATTTCACGTTGAAAATGTCATTTGTTCGTAATTCATTGTTTCGTCACGTTAAACAAGCTTTAATTACTGAAAAAAAAAAGAATCTAGTGTGCATACCAAATTTGATTTCATCGTCTGCTATGATATTGATTATGCAAATATTGAGGTCATATCAATTCAGTAACTTATTAACATTGAACCTCGAAAACTGGTGACGTAGAAGGCATTATGTCTAAATTGGTATGTGTTGTTTTCCATGCCATCGTTTTGAAACGGAAAGAAAATACCGATATTTTAATTAAGTAAATCATCCACAAGCTATCCATTTTCTTGTAATGTTTGGTAATTAAATAATAACCAACAATATCACATGTACAGACGTGTAAAACAGAACTATCTTAAAGATCTAATAGATAGATTTAATTAGACAATAGCTGCCATTTTCAAATTGCTTAAACACTTTTTATACACCCGTCTCGAAACGGGCCGTATTATGTGATTGTGTATGGCGGCCGGCGGGCGGCAGGCGTCCACACAGGTTTCCGCACGATAAATTTAGTTCTGTATAAAGGATCTTTACCAAACTTGGCCACATGATTTCCCTGCGGAAGGGGAAGAACCCTATTTCTTTTGGGGTCATTATGTCAAAGGTCAAGGTCACCATTACTATGCATATAATTGTTGACAACAGGATCCTTTCCGCACGATAACATTAATTCTGTATATTAGATCTTTACCAAACTGGACCACATGATTTCCCCGTGGAAGGGAAATAATCTTATTTATTTTGTGGTCATTAAGTCAAAGGTCAAGGTCACCATTACCATAAATATACTTTTTGACAACAGGATGGTTTCCGCACGAACACTTTAGTTCTGTATATTGGATCTTTGCCAAACTTGGTCAAATTAATCACCTGTGGAAGGGGAAGAACCCTATTTATTTTCGAATCATTAGGTCAAAGTTCAAGGTCACCATTACTATAAATATAATTGTTGACAACAGTAACGTTTCCGCACGATAACGTTAGTTCTGTATATTGGATCTTTACCAAACTTGGCCACATGATTCCCCTGTGGAAGGGGAAGAACCCTATTTATTTTGGGGTCATTACCATTATACCGTTGAATAAATTATATAGACGGGCGTATTTTGTGATGCACACATTTCAGGTTTAACTACTTAATTCTTAACGGGAAACAATGTGATGACATACTCCAGTACATTTTTACCTACAGCCATCACAAATCTATCAAAAAATTGTCAATGTGCGGCTTGAGACAAGTCTAATATCGCTTTTTTATAATATAGAAATATTTTGGGAAGCAAACTGTTTAATATGTAACGATCGTAGCTACGAAGCTGTGAGATCTTTTTCTTTGGATAAACTGATAACAAGCCTGCGAATAAGATCACGACCAGGACGGCCCCTCTACACTTATATATTACATCAGTTATACATCAAGTCATTAGTTATTTTTATTTCTCAGTCTCAGTTATTGTTGGTCAGCTTAATCTTTGACAATTGTCAGTTGTTTTATGTCAGCGTACAACCATTTAGTTTTCGATCAGCTTGAAAGTGCGTTTTACAACATGAAATTCAGATTATGTTGTCCCTTTGTGACAATATTACTACCGACTAAGTAGAACTTTAACGTCCTTGGCTACCCAGACAGATCTCTCGCGGACGGATGAATGGTCATGTTACTCTATGCCCTTCCAAGCTTTAATGCCGAAAGGGATAACAAAATACATGTATGATTGAGGTTACTTTCTGGAGATTTATTAATCATGAATTATTCATAGTTTTTTATTTGTATATGTTGATGAATATTCAAGGCGCTGATTCCTTCTGCTAACAAAGTCATCAGTAATCATATCCATGTCGGTTTGCACATGTCTATGTATAAGTTGTACAGTTGTTTTTCGTCCATAGGCGACATTAAGTAGGATTTCACGCGTCTCCTTCCACTTAAAGATCTTGCTTGTTGCTGACGGCACCGAGTAGTGTCAGTAAGATACTGATGATACTGTATATAGCCGGGTATAAGTCGCGATTTGTTGCATGTAGTATCGAGTAGTATCTTTGGCTTATCATCTACAAGTGCCCACATAAAAACATCATCCACAAAATCCTGGAACATATCTTCATGCGTATTCCAGACGGAAAGTGGAGCATTGCTTTAAATAAAGCAAATTGTCAAATTGATGCATAGGCACGTGCTTAGTTGGGCCTAAGGTAGGTACGCTCCTGGAGATGGATAAGCTTATGTGGTAAATTGATGCTGACGATTTTTTTGTTGGCGAGTATCTTTTACGGGGTTACCAGAAAATGCAACAATTGAAATCATGCTACGGTTCGAATAGCACGACAACCCGAAAGGAAAAGTTCCATTCAATAAACAATTACATGTATCGTAGACGCACTGTCATTTGAACTCAAAGGAATGAAACACATTCTTTGACAATTACTTCATTGAGTTTGGTGCTGCTTTGACAACTGTTTTACCTGTTTTGTTCAAGTATTGTTATAAATACTGTTATAGTGACAACCGGAAACTTTGAGCTGTAATGAAAGCGGGAGGTTTGGCGCTTTAAAATCTGATTCAACCCACCAAATGCCTGTACCATGTCAGGGTCATTACGGTTTTCACAGTTTTCCAATTGTTGACTGATTTTGTCTGTTTATATACATATGAGTTTTGACTTTCCCTTTGTAAGATTGTTCGGGGTTCGGTAATTTTGTTATTACCCTTATTCTGACGTGGCCAATAAACCACAATATCATATGATAACCGGAGATACTCTACTACTCTAAATGAATGAATCAATATGAAAACCATAAACACAAGAAAGGACTACAGAGATAATTGGAAGTTCTCTATCATTAAGCAACCTGTCTTTCACTCGCCATTAGAAATCTTATTATTTAATCAAAGAAAGTTTTACATCTACGATCTATACAGGTGTAATCCGTTTGACTTCTATGAATCTTCACACAAAAATTCTTAAAAATTTTAAGTATATTTTGTAAGTATTTTTACTAATATTACGTCGTCTACGGGAATCGAATATTTCTTTTTTTTTTGGATCAAATAAATCAAAATGTTTGTATTTATGTTTAAAAATTCGAACGTAAGAAGGTTTGTTTGCGGCTGTACAGTTCTAGTTTGTATTTATTAATAAATACATTTAGAAAAATAAAATGATTAACATATTTTCCCGTGACAAAATTAGGATCCGATTTTTTTCCCACATTGTTCTTTAGAATGAGTGGGATGATAAACTGACGCCATGTCTAAGCTAAATACAATTCTTGGATAATTATTTTTTAACATCATTTTAGAAGTAGCAGCGATAAGTATTAAAACTATCTCAGTATCCCGGTAGTAATAATTATCTAAGTATCCCGGAATAAAATATCTAATCAATAATTGTGGGGATATGAAAAAATATTTTGGATGAAGTTGTGTTTATTTTATTTTTATCTTAATATAACTGTTAACATGCCGACATACCATTATTTTACGGCAAAGATAGGGAATATCGTGCTTCTCAAACCTCAAAACGTCATAGAAGCACTTGTAATATTTGAACATTTTCCTGTCGTATTTTAAGAAATTTGACACCTCCGCAGTCGTGCATCAAAAACATACATTAACAGTATTTGTGTTTTATTAATTCTAATAATCTGTTATACTATTTGTTTGTTGCACGACTCCGGAGGTGCTTAATTTCTCCAAAAACCGTCGAAATATCGGTAAAATTCAACGAAATATAGTAGATAAATGACGCTCATGACGTCACCATGACGTCAAAAGCGTACCGATTTTGTTGGAAACAAGTTTTAATATCAAAAGTATGAAGTCGTTTATAAAATAAAACACATGAACTGTTAATCAGGTATTTTCTACAATTCATTGAATATGGGGCCATATAGGGCCCTTATGGCCCCCAATCCTTTAGTTTAAGCATATTTTATTTGCATAGAAGTTGCAAATGGGATTGGACACAAGTTAGTGAAGTCATTTCCCTTTTACAAAGATATAAGCAAAAAATAATTGTACATAATGGCGATAATTATATAAATAAATTTTACAACATGATATATATAGACGTTAATAATAAAGTAAATATAAAGAAAAATAAGGTGAAATAAAATATTCAAAACATAGGGTTAGAAAGAAGGATAGGAAGAAGGAGAAAGGTTTCAAACAAACAAAAACAACAAAAAAACAACATGGACTGGAGTGAGTAAGCTAGTATATTAGTTAAAGCGCTGGGTGCTTCTAATAAAAGAATAAACAACAGAGAAGATTTCAATGTTTTGGTTAGGAGTAAAATTTTCATCACCAGCTAATATCAATTCAATTGTAACTACGTAATTCTTTAATTTATTAAACAAGATTGCCCTATTTTCATTGTAAAAGGGACATTCGAGGAAAAAGTGTATACAGTCTTCAAAACCATGACCACAGGTACATGCAGGACTACGTTTTAAATTGACAAGGTACAAATCTGCAGTTAGCGAACTGCACATATTTCTAAGTCTGCTATGAACAATATTTAGTTTTCTATCACCCCAACCGAAATAAAAAGGCACTTTTTCAAGCAATATTTTAATTTTTCTTTTAAATATGTTAATATTACCAGAATTTCTAATTTCCGGACATAGATTGTTCCAGTCCCGGGTAGTAGAGGGGATAAAGGACTTTTTGGTAATTTCTAATCCTTTATACGGGTCATAATATTGTATATAGTGTACATATTGTATATAGTTGTGTCTAGGCCTTCTCTGTAACTATGTCATATGCTGATGAGAATAAAGATATATATAAAATATGGAGGAATGTTTAACGATGATGACCGACAATTAAGCACACCAAACTATAACAACATCAATTCATTCTTTAACTCATCCACAAAATATCACCATGCATACAATAAAAAGAAAATGCAGAAAAGGTTGTGGAAATATGTGTCACAAATAACAATATGAAAGGATAAGTCTGTAAATGGAATTATTGATGATTAGATTTTATGAAACAAAATAAAACTGAAACTTACCAGGTTTGTTTCTTGTCAACCGATGACATTTTAAGCAAAGATAAGAACAAAATGAAAAGGGATACTTTAATATCAGGGGAGATAAATCTTCTTATCAACAGATGACAGTGTAAGCAAAGATAAGGACAGAATAAAGAGGGATACTTTAATATCAGGGGAGATAAATCTTCTTATCAACAGATGACATTGTAAACAAAGATAAGGACAGAATAAAGAAGGATACTTTAATATCAGAGGAGATAACTCTTTGCAGATACCTGACCTCTGACTAGATGTATTCTCAATTAGTTTTTACAATGTCTAGTACAATAACAGTATCATGAAGTCTTATCATCTTAAAACGATATTCAATTACTTGATTTTGAACAAAAACATTACTTTTTCATCATACTCTCCTGATTTTATAATTTGATGTGTGTATGTACTTATAAATCGTTTCTAATACTTTTAGTTCAGTTAAGTAATAAGTGACATTTACTAGGACATCAATAAACAACTAGTTCTAGTTCAGATAAGTAACAAAGGACACTTATGTGTTCATCAATATACAGCTGGTTTTAATAATATAAATCTATTGTTTGTGATGGATGTCAATATTTCGTTATTAATGTCTACTACATCATTTTCAATTAATAAACGAGCAACATTTATTTGTACATGAATATAAAACTGTTTTAAAAACATAAGTATGATGATGATGATGAATGAAAATCTCAACAATTAATAAAACAATATGACGATGATGTACACAACATCAACTGATTATGTCTACCAAGTGGTGATTTACATTATATGATTAATTTTCTGTATTTACAGGGGAATGTAAGTATCAAGTGATCAACAAGACAGATAAGTACATCCTAAATATAATTGAACACAAAACACAATGTTTACATTGCAACAGATATTTATCCAGAAACAACACGATATAAATAGTATTTAATGTTTACTCCTGGTCGATATTATACCTTATCATATAGAAAGTTACGGACTACAAATCATATGTAATGTAAAATAGAACATCAAATTAATACCGACAGTTATGTGATCTATCTATACCGTTCTAATAGTTAACAAAGTGTCCATGATAGGTGTGTTTGATCTCTCTACAATACCGTTCTAATAGTTAACATGCTGTCTATGATAGGTCAGTTTGATCTCTCTACAATACCGTTCTAATAGTTAACATGCTGTCTATGATAGGTCAGTTTGATCTCTCTACAATACCGTTCTAATAGTTAACATGCTGTCTATGATAGGTCAGTTTGATCACTCTACAATACCGTTCTAATAGTTAGCATGCTGTCTATGATAGGTCAGTTTGATCTTTCTACAATACCGTTCTAACAGTTAACATGATAGGTCAGTTTGAGTTGTCTGCAATACCATACCAAATGTATCAACATTGTAGTGACGACTATATGGTGAAGGAACATACAATAATCCTAACGTGATTGCACGTTTTAATTATCGTACATAATTGTTACTATTGTCTGTATATTGTCAAATAGATGTAAAATTACGCAATCTGCTGAACCTAAAATAAAAGTACAAGTTAACATTGATGAACATTTTATCATAAGAATTTAAATATATAAATATCAATCGTTTAAGATTAAACTTTTGATTATGTCTCCTATTTACCTACGAGTACATACAATATATTATAAAATGTGGAGGAATGCTTAATGATGATGATCGACAAGTAAATACATCAAACAATAACAATACTAACTCATTCTTTTACTCATCCCAAAATATGTCCATAAAATAACAACTAGCAGAGAACCTCGTGGAAATATATGTCCTGGTTTGTAAATGACACCTCAAAAAAACCCATATGACAGGATAAATCTATAAATGAAGTTATTGATGATTATATTTTAAGTCCAACAAATATGAAACAAAATAAAACTAAACCTTACCAGGCTTGTTTCTTATCAACATATGACATTGCAAGCAAAGATAAGTACAAAATAAAGAGGGATACATTAACATCAGGGGTGATAAAACTTCGTAGGTGCCTGACAGCTGACTAACAAGTTAGACTGTACCTGTTGTAGACAATGACTATGTTGATCAACAATCACATTTGATATCTTACTGATTTATTTTCAATTAGTTATAACAATGTCTAGTACAATAACAGTATTATAAAGTCTTATCTTAAAATGATATTTAATTACTTGATTTCGAACAAATCTTTACTTTTTCGTCATACTCTCCTGATTGTATAGCTTAATTTGTGTATGTACATATAGATCATTTCTAATACTCCTAGTTCAGATAAGTAATAAGTGACATTTATTTATACATCAATACACAGCTGGTTTTAATTACATAAATATGTTGATTTCCGTGGCCGTAAATCACTGTGTAGCATCACCACTGGATATAGGTATCCTCGAAGCGGAGGTAAAAACAAACGTGAAGTCAGGTAAGTTCAAATTCTTCTTATTTTCATTATATTCTACCTTTTGCTGACAAGTCAAGTTTTGTGATGTTGATTCCTGATAATGTAGCTACTACTTATGGCTGATTATGATCCATAATTGACTTTCTATCTCTTCAAATCGTCAGAATCGGACCGGGTTGTACCTGTTCAAAGAAGCATGTGACCAGTTCAAAGTTGTTAATCATACGTTTATCCTTCAATTATTCATTTGACGTGTTCGTAGAACAAAGTTTTATCATATTTAAGCTTGAACAACACTTTATTTCGAAATAAATTATTCCTTTCACAGAGAAATTCATGTAAATAAAGCGGATAAATTGTACGGGGAATAGTTGTTTACTGTACGGGGAATAGTTTTTACTGTACGGGGAATATATACTTTTTGCTTTTCAATGTGTACGCCATACATTGTTTTTAAAGACAATATATATTCGCTGTACAGCAGCGAGGGTACCTATATCCGGTGGTGATGCTACACAGTGTAAATATTTGGTTAAAAATAACAATAAATAATATGACAATATGACGATGATGTACACAACATAAACTGAATATTTCTACCAAGTGATGGCTTACATTATATCATTAATTTTCTCTACTTACGGGGATTGATGAGTATCAATGTGAACAACAAGACAGATAAGTACATACTGAATATACTTGAACATACTCACTTACAAAACACAATCGGGTAAAACACAATAAAGGGCAGAGCTGAACATTCGAGTGCTGTTATTCTTAAAAGCAACATGTTTTCTATGATCTACAATGTCTGAAGTTGGTATGATGTTAAGATTACTCAGAATTACTTGCTAGTTCTCTTTTCAATTATCATGTATTCACAACATTATAATTACACGCTTAAATATAGTTACGGACACTACATGGTTTTTATAGTGTGGTAACTGTATTTTCTGTTCTGCAGTTTTTATTCTGTCTACAATTGTTCATATTTTGAGTGATTATAACTACTCTGTGTATTTTATATCTTCAAACATGAAAATATAAATCTTTTGACAGTGTTTTCTGGACGATTGTTTTACTGTTTACGGACCCTACATATTTCTGATAGACATTGTTTGGACTTTGAAATGCAAATAAACAAAATTTAAATCCAATATCCTACTGAACTAGATTTTTTATTAATTTTATTAACTTGTTATATTTGATGAGTGGGAAACATATTTTTTTGTATGAAATTAGGTGTTTTATTATGTTAAGCTTCACATAGCGAAAGGGAGAAATTCTAACCTAAAACTATATTACGAAACATACCTTTTGGATAAAGCCTGATAATTTCTCCAATTGATGTCCGATTTTCATGAATTTGGTATCAAATTAATCCTGATTAATTTTTCTAAAGATTTATATTAAAATAGTTTTGTTGTTTTCCTATTTTGAAAAGTAAATTTGGTGTAAAAATAAACAAATTTCAAGTACAACAGCATAACGCCTTATTTGTGCAAATTTTTCGGTGCCCTTTTGCCTGTTACTCAAAAACTATGAGAGATATCTTCTTGAAATGTTGCATGCAACTTCTTTGTTTCACCATCCAAAACATGATATTAGAGGGATACCTTTATATTCAATGGAAGTATGTTAGCATTGCGCATAAGACACTGCTTTTGGGTATGACTCCTATATTGTATTTCAGTCGATTGCTTACATTGCTAAAAATATTTAGATATCAACAACACGATATAAATAGTATTTAATGTTTACTCCTGGTCGACATTATCTACTTACCGGTATATATATATAATAGAAATTCATACATAAAGTAATAGACTATAAATCAAATGTAATGTACAGTATCATATTAAATTAATACATACATCTATGTGAACTATTATACCGTTATAATTCAGAACATATTGTCTATGAAAGGTCTGCTTGATTTCTCTACAATGCCATTATAATACAGAACATATTGTCTATGATAGGTCTGTTTGATTTGTCTATTATACCGTTATAGTAGAGAACATATTGTCTATGATAGGTCCGTTTGATTTGTCTACAATGCCGTTATAATAGAGAACATATTGTCTATGATAGGTCCGTTTGATTTGTCTACAATACCGTTCTAGTAGTTAGCACAGTGTCTATGATAGGTCTGTTTGATTTGTCTACTATCCCGCTCTGATAGTTAAAACAGTGTCCATGATAGGTCTGTTTGATTTGTCTACAATACCGTTCTAACAGAGAACATATTGTCTATGATAGGTCTGTTTCTGTTTCGTTTGTCTACAATACTGTTCTAATAGAGAACATATTGTCTATGATAATTCTGTTTTATTTTTCTACAATACCGTTCTAATAACTAGCACATTATCTATGATAGGTCTGTTTGATCTATCTACTATACCGTTCTAATAGAAAACATATTGCACATGATAGATCTGTTTGATTTGTCTACAATCCCGTTCTAATGGAGAACATAATTTCCATGATAGGTCTGTTTGATTTGTCTACCATACCATTTTAATAGTTAACACAGTGTCTATGATAGGTTTGTTTGATTTGTCTACTATACCGCTCTGATAGTTAACACCGTGTCTATGATAGTTCTGTTTGATTTGTCTACATTTCTGTTCTAATAGAGAACATTTGTCCATGATTTGTCTGTTTGATTTGTCTACAAAACCGTTCTAGCAGGGAAAATATTTCCTATGATAGGTCTGTTTGATTTGTCTACAGTCCTTTATAATAGTTAGCACAGTGTCTATGATAGGTCTGGTTAATTTGTCTACAATACCGTTCTAACAGTTAGCACAGTATCTATAATAGGTCTGTTTGATTTATCTACAATACCGTTCTAATAGAGAACATAGTGTATATGATAAGTCTGTCTTATTTTTCTGCAGTACCATTCTAATAATTAACACGGTGTCTGTGATAGGTCAGTTTTATTTCTCTACAATACCATTCTAATAGTTAGGACAGTAGCTAGCATAGGTCTTTTTGATTTGTCTACTATACCGCTCTGATAGTTAACACAATATCTATGATAGCTCTGTTTGATTTGTCTACAATTCCGTTCTAATACAGTACATTTTGTCCATGATAGGTCTGTGAGATTTGTCTACAATACTGTTCTAGCAGAGAACATATTTTCTATGATAGGTCTGTTTAATTTGTCGACAGTGCCATTATAATAGTTAGCACAGTGTCTATGATAGGTCTGGTTAATTTGTCTGCAATACCGTTCTAGCAGTTAGCACAGTATCTAGCATAGGTCTATTTGATTTGTCTACAATACGTTCTAATAGAGAGCATAGTGTATATGATAGATCTGTCTTATTTTTCTGCAGTACCATTCTAATAGTTAACACGGTGTCTGTGGTAAGTCAGTTGTATTTGTCTACAATACCATTCTATTAGTAAGGACAGTATCTACGATAGGTCTGTTTGATTTGTCTATTATACCGTTATAATAGTTAGCACAGTGTCTATGTTAGGTCTGTTTGATTTGTCTACAATACCGTTCTAATAGAGAACATAGTGTATATGATTGGTATGTTTGATTTTACAGTAATACCATTATAATAGTTAGCACAATGTATATGATAGTTCCGTCTGATTTTTCTGCAGTAACATTCTAATAGTTAAGACAGTGTATGTGATAGGTCTGTTTGATTTGTCTACAATACCATTATAATAGTTAACACTGTGTCTATGATAGGTCTATTGAATTGTCTACTATACCGTTCTGATAGTTAGCACAGTGTCTATTGTAGGTTTGTTTTGATTTATATACAATACTGTTCTAATAGAGAACATAGTGTATAAGGGTAATAACAAAATTACCGAACTCCGAACAATCTTACAAAGGGAAAGTCAAAACTCATAATTATATAAACAGACAAAATCAGTCAACAATCGGAAAACTGTGAAAACCGTAATGACCCTGACTTGGTACAGGCATTTCTAAAGAAATGGTGGGCTGAATCAGATTTTAAAGCGCCAAACCTCAAGCTCTCATTACGGTTCAAAGGTTCCGGCTGTCACTATAGCAGTATTTAAATACAGGAACAAAATAGGTAAAATAGTTGTCAAAGCAGTACCATATTCGGTGACGTAAATGTCAAAAATATTTTTACGTCACACATAGAAGAAAAAATATCCTTGACATTCTTCTTGACTTCTTTATCTTTATACATTTTCACTATTTGAAAATGCATCGCTTATACTCTTTTCTGCAGAGACGGAATATATTTCGACAGATCTTGGTATCGGAATATAAACTTTTTAAGAGATCGAATAAGGCGAATCATTTTATAGCCCAGGTCCAGTAGCCTGTTTCTCAGAGGAAGATGACGTTTCAGGAAATCAGAATAATTGATACTGGCCCTTGCATAGCGAATCAATTGCGAGATGTAAACACAATATGCAGGAGAAGCTGGTATATTGCTACACATGTTTGGAAAATTTATGATTTTAATATTGAAGTCGTCTATGGTCTCTTTAACTTCCAGCTCTGGAGGATATATCAATGGCAGAAATTCTGCAAATCTAGAATTATTGATAGATAAAACGTCATCAATATACCTGTATGTGAATTTAAAGGCTCTAGCCTCATGAATCTTCTTATCTTTTACAAGCTTTTGAAGAAACTCCGACTCATATGAGTATAAAAGTATATGATAGGTCTGTCTGATTTTTCTGCAATACTATTATAATAGTTAGCACAGTGTCAATGATAGGTCTGTTTGATTTCTCTACAATACCGTTCTAATAGAGAACATAGTGTATATGATAGTTCTGTTTGATATTTCGGAAATACCATTATAATAGTTAACACAGTGTCTCTGATAGGTCTGTTTGAATTCTCTACAATACCGTTCTAATAGAGAACGCATAGTGTATATGATAGTTCTGTTTGATTTTTCGGTAATACCATTAAAATAGTTAGCACACTGTCAATGAGAGGTCTGTTTAAGCTGTCTATAATACCGTTCTAATAGAGAACATAGTGTATATTATAGTTCTGTTTGATATTTCGAAAATACCATTATAATAGTTAAAACAGTGTCTATGATAGATCTGTTTGATTTGTCTACAATACCATTATAGTAGTTAGCACAGTGTCCATGATAGGTCTGTTTGAATTGTCTACAATACCAATGTACTAGAGAACATAGTGTATATGATAGGTCTGTTTGCTTTTTCAGCAATACCATTCTAATAGTTATCACAGTGTCAATGATAGGTCTCTTTAATTTTTCTACAATAACGTTCTAATAGAGAACATAGTGTATATGATATTTCTGTTTGATTTTTCTGCAATACCATTCAAATAGTTAGCACAGTGTCTATGATATTTCTGTTTGATTTGTCTACAATACCAGTATAATAGTCAACACAGTGTATAAGACATGTATGTTTCATTTGTCTGCAATACCGTTCTAATAGTTAACACAGTGTCTATGATAGGTCTGTCTGATTTGTCTACAATGCAGTTCTAATAGTTAACACCATGTCTATGATAGGCAGTCTGATTTGTCTACAATACAGTTATAGTAGTTAACACAGTGTCTATGATAGGTCTGTTTGATTTGTCTACAGTACAGTTCTAATAGTTAACACACGTTATATGATATATCTGTTTGATTTGTCTACAATTCCATACTAAATTGATGAATGTCACTGTACCAACATTATAATGATGAATATGTAATTGTTACTGTTGTCTATGCAATGTTAAATAGATATTAAATTAAACAATATTGTGAAGCTTAAATTAAAATAAAAGTCAACATTGATTAAGGTTTGTCTGATTTCCTCTCCAATGCCATTCAAATAGATAACACAGTGTCTATGATAGGTCTGTCTGATTTGTCTTCAATACAATTCTAATAGTTAGCACACCTTATATGATATATCTGTTTAATATATGTATGTCACTGTACCAACATTATAATGATGAATATATACTTGTTACTGTTGTCTATTAAATGTTAAATAAATGTTAAATTAAACAATATGGTAAAGCTTAAATAAAAATAAAAGTCAACATTGATAAATATTTTAACGTCAGAATTTAAATATATCAATATAAATCTTTTAATCTTACATTTCTAATGGGGAATATTGGTGAAGATTATCCCCACTTAATTACGAATGTCGCTGTGGTAGATCAGGTCCAGCATCAGTTATCATGATAAGCCAGCATGTATTTACTGCTATGTGTTTGTGTTATTTATCAATAAATTCCTTTCTTTGATTTTTCATTTATAATAGTATTAATGATACAAAAATGTTTAAATTAGGGAAGTTGTGTGTTACATGTACCTGAACTGAAAAAGGGAATTAAGATCAAAGAGTGCACCTTTATCTGTATACACATTTAAGAATAGCAAAATCTTAACAGTTGACAGAAATGATAAGTTTATTTCTGAAATTATTAGTACTTTAGTTTAACTGCATTTTATAATAAAACCATTTTAGAAAGTTATTTTTAGATAAGCTTAGGTATTATGAATATTACAAATTATTCTTGGTGATATGAAATTTTAAATCAAGCTATATTCCAAAACTGACTTGATTGTTATGTAGATGCACAGACGGACCTAAATAAATTTGTATAAGATAGTAATATATTTACTCTGTTTATTAATGCATAAATATTTTAATTTACTTTCAATAATGCATTATTGGAAATTGTATAACTACAAAACTGATGTCACTAGCACAATTTGCTTCTGTTCTGCTTAGAGCAAGGAAGATAATTTTATATGTTTCTGCTAAGCCTATCACGTGTTCAATATGAACAAGTTTACTGGATATATTTCTGTCTCTTTTCACTTTTTTCCAGACATCCTGTTTCTTTTCTTTAAAAAAACTGTTGGAATGTTAATGGTGATATATGATCCTCATATGCAGGAGACAGATCTGGCAAAATTCCACCAGTTGAACATCCAAACAATACTGTTACTGTGTGTCTGTTTATATGTAGAATAAGTAGATCATTGTGTCGGGTTGATGAAATTTCATTTCAATCAGATGGACTAAGAAATATAAAAAGTACCAAATCGCGATTTGGACTCAAAGCCAACTCCTTTCATTGTTTAGAACTAACATTTATCCACGATGCCAATTTTCACTATTTAGATGATCCACATTATGTTGTGCACATAGTTTAAGTTATATGCTCCATCACCTAAGGAGGCTATTACAAATATGATGTTGGTGTATTTTGCCTATCCAATATGGATTAATACTGATCATTGTCAGATCTAAAGTTTTCGATGGCAATGGATGGCGAATCTGAAGCTTGACATCCAAATTCTTAATATTGTGGAACAGCACAACATTTTTTTCACATTTTGTATTTAAGTAAGACTAATGTTCACTCTAAGCACGTCCCTTTTCTCCTACATTATATATACACAAAAGTCGCATTCCTCTTCTTCTTTTACTATGAACTCAAATTTTGTATCATTTGTTTTACTAAGTCTGTCATCCCCTTCAGATGAACAAGATGAACATTTTCCTTATCAATGGACCACATTTCAAACACCACCCCTTTTAGCCGTTTCGTACAAACACTGGTACCTGCATGAAATAAAATACAAAAAAGTTAAAATGGAAAAACATTTCTATCCAATAACATTTTCTAATGATCAATTTAATCCCTAATCTGTGATCACAGGCATCAATCTTACAAATAAACATTCTAAGTAAACACTGTAAAGATTGCAATCTCAACATGTAATATTAAATAACAAATAAAATCACTATAAAGTGTATCCATATTAACTATGCACAAATATTAAAGAAATTATATTTTGCAATAAATATTTTTTTATTATGTGAAGTTGTCTTAATATTTTATTGAAAATATTTCCTTTTATTATATTTGTATATACTTTTTGAATATAAAGTAATAAAAGATATAAATCTGAAATGTATAATCCATATACTAAATTAAACCATGCTATTAAATTATTACATTTCACAGCTTAATTTTAAATTTACACTTACCAAAACTTGTCATTGATGTATAACATTTTCTATGAAGTTCATAGCAAACACCACTGCTTTTGCTTTGTGTCCAGTCTGTGTGTTTTGCTCACTTAATTCTTCTTAATTGCATTTAATCCTTCTTTTTTATTTGCTCATCATTATGAAACCTCTATAAGATTATCATGTGTACAACAATATGTAGAAAACATTTTAATCATTATATATATATGATATATATATGATAAATAATATAAATATTTACCCAATGTAAATCTATGTAACTTAGAGATAAAGAGATGCTGCTGTTGGACCTGATCTACAACAGTGCCATTGGTGTTATCAGTTAGAGGGAAATAATTTACCAATTGTCCCCATTAAATCTCCAATTAACCTACCAGCACATAAAGTATATAAAATATACCGTCCTAATGGAAGAAACCCCTAAAGACCTTGAAAAAAGTACTAAATATGTTTCATGATTATAGCTGGAAATTAAAAAGTAAACATAGACAAAACTAAAATTGTATGATTTACAAATGGAAGATTACCACAAAATTTACAATTTACATATAGCAACAGCGAATTTGAAATTGTGAAAGAATTTAATTATTTGGGTATATTGCTGACAAAAACGGGAAACTTTAAAAGAGCAATTATAGCACTGGCTGAAAAAGTGACCAAAGCAATGTAGGAAATTCTGAAAAGAGGAGAATTCCACAATCTTTCTATATCATGTCAAATTGAATTATTTGATAAAGTGGTAAAACCTATATTACTTTATGGTTGTGAATTATGGGGATTGAGTAACTGTGAAATAATTGAGAGAGTACATTTGAAATATTGTAATCCTCTACTAAATCTCAAATCTTCAACTCCAAATTGTATGATGTATGGTGAATTGGGGCGCTGCCCTCTTCACATAGATATAAAACAGGGGGCGGTGTCATACTAGACCAAGCGTAAAACAGGAAAACAGTCAACATATGGCTGTTGTGCATCGTTTAGTGTTCCATTTACGTAATACACAGAATGCTATTTCTTCTTGGTTAAGCAGTGTACAAACTATTTTGGATGAATGTAGTTTTTCGTATATTTGGGACACGCAAATTTTCATATGTGAAATCTGGTTAAAATTCAATATAAAAGTTACATTGCACGATCAGTTCCAGTAGACATGGCGAGAAAAATTACAAAAGTGTTCAAAAACTCTAAGTTATCGTATTTTTAAAGAACGTTTATTTTTAAACAATATTTTGATATTTTAGGCGAAAAAGATTTCTTAGCTCTATGTGAGAAGAGTTTGAAGATACCAAAGGGATAATCAGAATATCCTTATATCGAAGAAGAACAGACAACACAATGGCAAAAAAAAGGTATAAAAGGAGAAACAACGATCTACAAAACATACATATACTGCTAAATGAGGAAAGGACCGGGAAGTGTTTTTCACAAGTGGAACATATCCGTCGTCCGTTGTGACACATATATTCCATAGCAGTAAAACAAGTCATGGTGGCGACCGTTAATCTTTCGACGTGAGACTGAACTAAGAGGAACCCTTGGTTCAGTAGCTTCCTAGTTAGCACCAACCCTCTCTCAAGAAAATCCTGATATGTACCACGATCTCTGTAATATCGTACCAACTGAGAGATATATACTCCATATGCAGGTGCTGCTGGAATGTTGTTACAAATGAATGGAAAGTTTACAATGAGAAAATTGAAATCATCGCTTTTTTCGAAAATTTTGAACAACAAACCATAAACCATAAGCTGTCAATAGAATATGCAAGATGGAATAATATACCGTGCGAAAATATAAAATGTACCTTATGCAATTTAGAGGAAATTGGTGATGAATTCCATAGTCCATATTTTAAGCAATATAGATATATATATATATCAAGAAGAGATATACAACATATCAAATATTATTAGTTTTTTGGGGGATTATGGCGTCACAAAATAGATCGAATCTGACTAACCTATGTCGCTGAAATTGCTATAAATGATCGTAAGAAATATTATCTAAAAATGTCATCTTTAAATGTAAGAACTACGTACCATATCTATTACTTCGCATTGAAGATGTCGTTTGTTCGTAATTCATTTTTTCGTCACGTTAAACAAGATTTAATTACTAAAAAAGGAATCTAGTGTGCATACCAATTTTGATTTCATCGTCTGCTATGATATTGATTAGGTAAATATTTAAGTCATATCAATTCAGTAAGTTATTGATTCAACCCACCATTTCTTTAGAAATGCCTGTACCAAGTCAGGGTCATTACGGTTTTCAGTTTTCCGGTTGTTGATTGATTTTGTCTGTTTATATCATTATGAGTTTTGACTTTCCCTTACTAAGATTGTTCGGAGTTCGGTAATTTTGTTATTACCCTTATTAACATTGACCGTCGAAAACCGGTGAGGTAGTACACATTATGTCTAAATTGGTACGTGTTGTTTGTCATGCCATCTTTTTGAAACGGAAAGAAAATACCGATATTTTAATTAAATAAATCATTCACAAACGATCCATTTTCTTGTAATGTTTGGTAATAAAATAATAATCAACAATATCACATGTACCGACGTGTAAAACAGAACTACCTTAAAGATCTAATATATAAATTTAATTAGACAATAGTTGTCATTTTCAAATTTTTCAAACACTTTTTTAACCATACTTAATTCTTAATGGCAAACAAGTCCAATATCGCTTTTTAATATCGTTGCGATCAGTTTTTTGGTGGTGGAAACCAGAGAACCCAGAGAAAACCACTGACCTGCAAGTCACTGACAAACTTCATCAACTAATGTTGGATCGATTTCACCTCCTCATGAACGGTGTTCGAACTCACAACCTTAGTGGTGATAGGCATTGATTGCACATGTAGTTGTAAACACAACTAACAGACCACTCTAATATATTACATCAGTTATTCATCAAGTCATTAGTTATTATTATTTCTTTCTCAGTTACTGTTGGTCAGTTTAGTTTTATGTCGTTATCTCAACGTACAACCAATTAGTTTTTGATAAGTTTGAAAGTGCTTTTTACAACATGAAATTCAGATTATGTTGTCCTTTTTTAACAATATATACTACTACTGACTAACTAGAACTTTAACGTCCTTGGCTACCCAGACAAATATCTCTCGTACGAATGAATGGTCATGTTACGCTATAGCCTTCGAAACTTTATTGCCGAAAGGGATTACAAAATACATGTATGATTGGGGTTACTTTCTGGACTTTTACTCATCATGAATTATTCATAGTTTTTCATTTGTATATGTTGATGAACATTCAAGGCGCTGATTTCTTCTGGTAACAAAGTGATCAATAATCATATCCAAGTCGACTTGTCTGTCTATAAGTTGGACAGTCGTTTATCACCCATAGGCGACCTTAAGTAGGATTTCACGAGTCTCCTTCCACATAAAGATCTTGCTTGTTGTTGATGACACCGAGTAGTGTCAGCAAGATACTGATGACACTGTGTTTAGCCGGATATATGTCACGGTTTGTTGCATGTAGAGTATCGAGTAGTATCTTTGGCTTATCATCTACAAGAGCCCACCTAAAAACATCATCCACAAAATCATGGAACATATCTAAATTCTTATTCCAGATGGAAAGTGGAGCATTGCTTTAAATACAAAGCAAATTGTCAAATTTATGCATACGCCCTGAAGATGAATAAACTTGTGTGGTAAATTGATGCCGACGATTGTTTTGTGGGCGAGTTTCTTTAACGTGGTCACCAGGAAATAAACCAATTGAAATCATGCTACGGTTCGAATAGCACGACAACCCGAAAGGAAAAGTTCCATTCAATAAGCAATTACATACATCGTAGATGCATTGTCGTTTGAACTCAAAGGAATGGAACACATTCTGACGTGGCTAATAAACCACACTATCCGATGATAACCGCAGCTACTCTAAATAAATCAATCAATATGAAGATCGTAATAACAAGAAATGATTACAGAGAAAATTGGAAGTTCTCTATCCTTAAAGAACATGTCTTCCACTCGCCATTAGAAATTTTATTATTTAATCAAAAAAGTTTTACATCTACGATCTATACAGATGTAATCCGTTTGACTTTTAAGAATCTCCAGAAAAAAATTCTTAAAAATTGTAAGAATAATTTGTAAGTAGTTTTACTAATATTTCGTCGTCTCCTGGAATCGAACATTTCTTTTTTATCCTGCAATCAGTACATTTGCTGTACAAATATGCTATACGAATACATTTTTGCTTTATTCGTACTAGACGAATAAACTTTTCAGCCTACGAATAAGCTGTTCTGCCTACGAATAAACTTTCCTGGTACCCTGTAGCTATGTACAGCGGAGGGCGCAGACAAGTATGAAACTGGTACTAATGTAGCGCGGACCACGAACAAGACACCCTTGACAACATTTATGAAAGATAAGATAAGAAAACTTTATTTGAATTCGGTTTTTGAATAACAATAAACACAAGCTCTCAGGAGCTTTTTACCGAATATACATATATAGTAGCAGGCGAGGAATGACGCTTGTTTCTGTCCTTTTTGTTTAAATCTGACAAGTTTTCCGACTTTTTTACATTGCAGGATAAACACAATATACGTTGTCGTTAAATATAAAATGCATTTGTACTCGCTGCGAAACAGGCTTGAAAAGCTCGCCCAAGGCTCACTATTCTGCCTGTTTCTTAAGCTCGTACAAATAAATTTTATATTTACCGACAATGTACGTATATTGTATATTTCTTTTGATCAAATAACTCCAGATTTTTTATTCATGCTTATGAATTATGACGTAAGAAGGCTTGTTTGCTGATGTACAGTTCTAGTTTCTTTTGATTGATATATACATTTATAAAAATAAAATGATTAGCATATTTTACCGTGAAAAAAAAATAGGTTTCGTTTTTTTTTCCACATCGTTCTTTAGAATGAGCGGGATGATAAACTGGCGTCATGCCTAAGTTAAATACATTTCTTGGATAATTATTTAAGGATACATCATTTCGCATCAAACTTGTTTTTACTTCATTTTAGAAGTAGGAACAATAGGTATTAAAACTATCTCAATATCCCGGTAATTATTTAAGTATCCCGGAATAAAATATCTAATCAATAAGTGTGGTCATATGGAAAAAAATATTTTGGATGAAGTTTATTTTTTTCTTATGAAACTGTTAATTGGTTACATGCCGACATACCATTGTTTTTAAGGGCAAAGATAGGAAATATCGTGCTTCTCAAACATGGAAACGTCATAGAAGCACCTGTAATATTTGAACATCTTCCCGTCGTTTTATAAGAAATTTAACACCTCCGCAGTCGTGCACCAAAAAAATACTTTAACAGTATTTGTGTTTTATTAATTCTAATAATATGCTATAATATTTTGTTTGGTGTACGACTGCGGAGGTGCTTAATTTCTTCAAAAAGCGTCGAAATATTGACAAAATTCAGCGAAATATAGTATATAAATGACGCTCATGACGTCACAATGACGTCAAAAACGTACCGATCTTGTTGGAAACAAGTTTTAACATCAAAAGTATAGTGTCGTCAATAAGATAAAATTCATCAACTGTTGATCAAGTATTGTCTAAAGTTCATTAAATATGGGGCCATATAGAGCCCTAATAGCCTCCAATCGTTTATACGGGTCATAAATGAAAGGGTGTGTCCTCCTGGCTAACTGTTGGTCTGTGTGCTAATGCTGTATATATTGTACATATTGTATATAGTTGTGTCTATGCTTTCTCTGTACCTATGTCATATGGCGATGAGAATAAAGATATATATAAAATATGGAGGAATGCTTAACGATGATGATCGACAATTAAGCACACCAAACTATAACAACATCAATTCATTCTTTAACTCATCCCCAACATTTCACCGTACCTACAATAAAAAGACAATGCAGAGAAGGTTGTGGAAATATGTGTCATGGTTTGTTAATGGAACAAATAACAATATGTAAGGATAAGTCTGTAAATGGAATTATTTATGATTAGATTTTATGAAACAAAATAAAACTGAAACTAACAGGTTTGTTTCTTATCAACATATGTCATTGTAAGCAAAGATAAGTACAAAATAAAGAGGGATACATTAACATCAGGGGAGATAAATCTTCTTATCAACAGATGACAGTGTATGCAAAGAAAACGACATAATAATGAGGGATACTTTAATATCAGGGGAGATAAATCTCCATATCAACAAATGACATTGTAAACAAAGAAAAAGACAGAATAAAGAGAGATACTTTAATATCAGGGGAGATAAATATAGATTATTTCATGGTCTTTTCCATATCGGCCCTGGTTTCATCCCGAGACTCCCATATCAGCCCAAGGCGATAGTCGAGGACTTGTATGGGTAGAGGGATGATACCAGGACCGATATGGAAAATGTCATGTTATAATTTGTTTATCACATATTTAACCATTACTGAAATAAATTAAAAATAAATGAAGAATGTATGTTTCTTCATCAAAATAACAGCAAAATAAATAATGTCAAAAAAAAAGCCAACAATATAATTCACCATATTTATTACAGCTATTAAACATCACTTTTCAATATAAATCAGAGTTCCAATTCTTTTCATTTGAGCCATAAACATTTATTGTCAAATTTTCCTGAATATTTGAGTATGGGAATAGTGTTATTCGTGGGTTGTGCATAATGGGAATCAAATGGATAACGGTTTGCTCAATAGACTTATTATTGGTAACCGTTGACTGGACTGAGTTACTATTGTCGGAAAATTGCAGTAGCTGTTCTATTTTCATAGTTCTGAATAGTCGACACGATGTCGTGAATATCAACATTCGCTATCACTAATATATGTAATGATGGAAGCTTAGATACATTTCACTGAATCAGATTCGTTAGCCTTCTTGGAATTTCGTGCGCGCTGAAATAACAAATCTTGCAAGGTGCATGTTCACCTCCGCTACTCCAATATCTTCGGGATTACGGAGTTCTCCCACTGTTGAATCACGATCATTGAAAATTATTATCCCACTCTCAGCTTTACGTTTTTCTTTGAGATTCTTCATCTCTGCCGTATCGATTTGTGATGCTTCCTCGTCTGTCACGTTTTCTTACGTGTCACAATGACGTCATCGACGCCGGGCAAAATAACCGGTTATTTTCCACTTGCACTGATATGTATCGGGAACGTCTTCGTTTATCACATGCAAAAAGGATCGTATTACGTACAAATATGTGATCAATCTTCTTATCAACATATGACATTGTAAGCAAAGATAAGGACCTCATAATAAGGAATGCTTTAATATAGGGGGAGATAAATCTTCTTATCAACAGATGACTGTGTAAACTAAGATAAAGACAGAATAAAGAGGAATACATTAATATCAGGAGAGATAAATATTCTTATCAACATATGACATTGTAAACAAAGATAATGACAGAATAAAGAGGGATACTTTAATATCAGGGGAGATAACTCTTTGTATATACCTGACATCTGACTAACAAGTTAGAATGTACTTGTTGTAGACAATGACTCTGTTGATCAGCAATCACAATTGATATCTTACTATATGTATTCTCAATTAGTTATTACAATGTCTAGTACAATAACAGTATCATGAAGTCTTATCATCTTAAAACGATATTTAATTACTTGATTTTGAACAAACACATTACTTTTTCATCATACTCTCCTGATTTTATAATTTAATGTGTTTATGTACATATATACCGTTTCTAATACTTCTAGTTCAGATAAGTAAGAAAGAACATGTATGTGTTCATCAATATACAGCTGGTTTCAATAATATAAATTTATTGTTTGTGATGGATGTCAATATTTCGTTATTAATGTCTACTACATCATTTTCAATTAATAAACGAGCGACATTTATTTGTACATGAATATACAACTATTTTAAAAACATAAGTATGATGATGATGATGAATGAAAATCTCAACAATTAATAAAACAATATGACGATGATGTACACAACATCAACTGATTATATCTACCAATTGGTGATTTACATTATATAATTAATTTTCTGTATTTACAGGTATAAGTAAGTGTCAAGTGATCAACAAGACAGATAAGTACATCCTAAATATACTTGAACATAATCACTTACAAAACACCATGTTTACATTGTTGCAAATATTTATACAGGAACAACACGATATAAATAGTATTTAATGTTTACTCCTGGTCGATATTATACCTTATCATATAGAAAGTTACAGACTACAAATCTAATGTAGTGTAAAATAGCACATCAAATTAATACCGAGAGTTATGTGATCTATCTATACCGTTCTAATAGACAACATATTGTCTATGATATGTCTGTTTGTTTTGTCTACAAATTGTAATAGTTAACAAAGTGTCCATGATAGATCTGTTTGATCTCTCTACAATACCGTTCTAATAGTTAACATGCTGTCTGTGATAGGTCAGTTTGATTTGTCTACAATACCATACCAAATGTATCAACATTGTAATGACGACTATATGGTGAAGGAACATACAATAATCCTAACGTGATTGCACGTTTTAATTATCGTACATAATTGTTACTATTGCCTGTATAATGTCAAATAGATGTAAAATTACGCAATCTGCTAAACCTAAAATAAAAGTACAAGTTAACATTGATGAACATTTTATCATAAGAATTTAAATATATAAATATAAATCGTTTAAGATTAAACTTTTGATTATGTCTCCTATTTACCTACGAGTATATGCAATATATTATAAAATGTGGAGGAATGCTTAATGATGATGATCGACAAGTAAATACATCAAACAATAACAATACTAACCCATTCTTTTACTCATCCCAAAATATGTCCATCAAATAACAACTAGCAGAGAACCTCGTGGAAACGTATCTCCTGGTTTGTAAATGACACCCCAAAAAAAAACATATGACAGGATAAATCTATCAATGAAGGTATTGATGATTATTTTTAAAGTCCAACAAATATGAAACAAAATAAAACTAAACTTTACCAGGCTTGTTTCTTATCAACATATGACATTGTAAGCAAAGATAAGTACAAAATAAAGAGGGATACATTAACATCAGGGGAGATATATCTTCGTAGGTGCCTGACATCTGACTAACAAGTTAGACTGTGCTTGTTGTAGACATTGACTCTGTTGATCAACAATCACAATTGATATCTTACTGATTTATTATCAATTAGTTATAACAATGTCTAGTACAATAACAGTATTATAAAGTCTTATCTTAAAATGATAGTTAATTACTTGATTTCGAACAAATCTTTAGTTTTTCGTCATACTCTCCTGATTTTATAGCTTAATTTGTGTATGTACATATAGATCATTTCTAATACTTCTAGTTCAGTTAAGTAATAAGTGACATTTATTTATACATCAATACACAGCTGGTTTTAATTACATAAATATGTTGATTTCCGTGGCCGTAAATCACTGTGTAGCATCATCACTGGATATAGGTATTCTCGAAGCGGGGGTAAAAACAAACGTAAAGTCAGGTAAGTTCAAATTCTTCTTATTTTCATTATATTCTACGTTTTGCTGATAAGTCAAGTTTTGTGATGTTGATTCCTGATAATGTAGCTACTACTTATGGCTGATTATGATCCATAATTGACTTTCTATCTCTTCAAATCGTCAGAATCGGACCGGGTGGTACCTGTTCAAAGAAGCATGTGACCAGTTCAATGTTGTAAAACATACGTTTATCCTTTAATTATTCATTTGACGTTCTCGTAGAACAAAGTTTTATCATATTTAAGCTTGAACAACACTTTATTTCGAAATAAATTATTGCTTTCACAGAGAAATTCATTTAAATAAAGCGGATAAATTGTACGGCGAATAGTTGCTTACTGCACGGGGAATAGTTTTTACTGTACGGGGAATATATACTTTTTGCTTTTCAATGTGTACGCCATACATTGTTTTTAAAAACAATATATGTTCGCCGTACAGCGAGGGTATCTATATCCGGTGGTGATGCTACACAGTGTAAATATTTGGTTAAAAATAACAATAAATAATATAACAATATGACGATGATGTACACAACATAAACTGAATATTTCTACCAAGTGATGGTTTACATTATATCATTAATTTTCTCTACTTACGGGGATTGATGAGTATCAATGTGAACAACAAGACAGATATGTACATACTAAATATACATGAACATACTCACTTACAAAACACAATCGGGTAAAACACAATAAAGGGCAATGCTGTGTTGCAGCAGAGCTGAACATTCAAGTGCTGTTATTCTTAAAAGCAACATGTTTTCTATGATCTATAATGTCTGAAGTTGGTATGATGTTAAGATTACTCAGAATTACTTGCTAGTTCTCTTTTCAATTATCATGTATTCACAAGATTATAATTACACGCTTAAATATAGTTACGGACACTACATGGTTTTTATAGTGTCCGTAACTATATTTTCTGTTCTGCAGTTTTTATTCTGTCTACAATTGTTCATATTTTGAGTGATTATAACTACTCTGTGTATTTTACATCTTCAAACATGAAAATATCAATCTGTTGACAGTGTTTTCTGGACGATTGTTTTACTGTTGACGGACCCTACATATTTCTGATAGACATTGTTTGGACTTTGAAATACAAATAAACAAAATTTTAATCCAATATCCTACTGAAATGGATTTTTTATTAACTAGTTATATTTGATGAGTGGGAAACATATTTTTTTGTATGAAATTAGGTGTTTAATTATGTTAAGCTTCACATAGCGAAAGGGAGAAATTCTAGCCTAAAACTATAATACGAAACATGCCTTTTGGATAAAGCCTGATAATTTCTCCGATTGATGTCCGATTTTCATGAATTTGGTATCAAATTAATCCCGATTAATTTTTCTAAAGATTTATATTAAAATAGTTTTGTTGTTTTCCTATTTTGAAAAGTAAATTTGGTGTAAAAATAAACAAATTTCAAGCACAACAGCATAACGCCTTATTTGTGCAAATTTTTCGGTGCCCTTTTGCCTGTTACTCAAAAATTATGAGAGATATCTTCTTGAAATGTTGCATGCAACTTCTTTGTTTCACCATCCAAAACATGATATTAGAGTGATACCTTTATATTCAATGGAAGTATGTTAACATTGCACATAAGACACTGCTTTTGAGTATGACTCCTATATTGTATTTCAGTCGAATGCTTACATTGCTAAAAATATTTAGATATCAACAACACGATATAAATAGTATTTAATGTTTACTCCTGGTCGACATTATCTACTTACCGGTATATATATGAAATAGAAATTCATACATAAAGTAATAGACTATAAATCAAATGTAATGTACAGTATCACATTAAATTAATACATACATCTATGTGAACTATTATACCGTTATAATTCAGAACATATTGTCTATGAAAGGTCTATTTGATTTCTCTACAATGCCGTTATAATAGAGAAAATATTGTCTATGATATGTCTGTTTGATTTGTCTACAATACCGTTATAATAGAGAACATATTGTCTATGATAGGTCCGTTTGATTTGTCTACAATACCGTTCTAATAGTTAACACAGTGTCTATGATATTTCTGTTTGATTTGTCTACAATACCGTTCTAATATAGAACATATTGTCCATGATAGGTCTGTTTGATTTGTCTACAATACCGTTCTAACAGAGAACATATTGTCTATGATAGGTCTGTTTCTGTTTCATTTGTCTACAATACCGTTCTAATAGAGAACATATTGTCTATGATATATCTGTTTAATTTTTCTACAATACCGCTCTAATAACTAGCACAGTATCTATGATAGGTCTGTTTGATTTATCTACTATACCGTTCTAGTAGAGAATATATTGCACATTATAGATCTGTTTGATTTGTCTACAATCCCGTTCTAATGGAGAACATAATTTCTATGATAGGTCTGTTTGATTTGTCTACCATACCATTTTAATAGTTAACACCGTGTCTATGATAATTCTGTTTGATTTGTCTACAATTCTGTTCTAATAGAGAACATTTTGTCCATGATTTGTCTGTTTGATTTGTCTACAAAACCGTTCTAGCAGGGAAAATATTTCCTATGATAGGTCTGTTTGATTTGTCTACAGTCCTTTATAATAGTTAGCGCAGTGTCTATGATAGGTCTGGTTAATTTGTCTACGATACCGTTCTAACAGTTAGCACAGTATCTATAATAGTCAGTCTGATTTGTCTACAATATAATTATAATAGTTATTAACACAGTGTCTATGATAGGTCTGTTTGATTTGTCTACAATACCGTTCTAATATTTAACACATTGTCTAAGATAAGTCTGTTTGATTTGTCTACAATACCATCCTAGTAGATAATACAGTGTCTATGATAGGTCTGGTGAAGCTTAAATACAAATAAAAGTTAACATTAATGAATAGTTTAACATCACTATTTAAATATATCAATATCAATGTTTTAAGCTTACATTTCTAATGGGGAATATTGGTGAAGATTATCCCCAATTAACTATGAATGGCGCTGTGGTAGATCAGGTCCAGCATCAGTTATCATGATAAGCCAGCATGTATTTATTGTTATGTGTTTGTGTTATTTATCAATAAATTTCTTTCTTTGATTTTTCATTTATAATAGTATTAATGATACAAAAAATGTCAAATTAGTGAGGTTTTGTATTACATGTACATGAAATGAAAAAGGGAATTAAGATCAAAGAGTGCACATGTATCTGTATGCACATTTAAGGATAACAAAATCTTTACAGTTGATAGAAATGATATGTTTATTTCCGAAATTATTAGTACTTTAGTTTATCTGCATTTTATGATAAAACAACTTTAAAAAGATATTTTAAAATAAATTTAGGTATTATGAATACTACAAATTATTCTTGGTGATATGAAACTTTAAATCAAGTGATATTCCAAAACTGACTTGGTTGATATGTAGATGCACAGACGGACATAAATAAATTTGCATATGATAGTAATACATTTACTCTGTTTATTAGTGTATATATATTATAATTTATTCTCAATATTGCATTAATTGAAATCTGATGTCACCAGGAAAATTTGCTTCTTTTCTGTTTGAAGCAAAGATGATAATTTTAAATGTTTTTGTTAAGCCTAACACATGTTCAATATGAACAAGCTCACTGGATATATTTCTGTCTCTTTACACTTTTTTCCAGACATCCTATTTCTTTCCTTTAAAAAACTGTTGGAATGTTAATTGTGATATCTGATCCTCATATGCAGGAGACAGATCTGACACAATTCCACTAGTTGAACATCCAAACAATACTGCTACTGCGTTTCTGTTTATATGTAGAACAAGTAAGATCATTGTGTCTGGTTGATGAAATTTAATTTCAATCAGATGAACTAAAAACATAAAAAACTACCAAATCGCTGTGTGGAGTCAAAGCTAACTCCTTTCATTGTCTAGACCTCACATTTATCCAGAATACCAATTTTCACTATTTAGATGGTCCGCAATCTGTTATATGCATAGTTTAGGTTATATGCTCCATCACCTAAGGAGGTTAATACAAATTTCATGTTGGTGTATTTTGCCTATCCAGTATGAATTAATACTGATCATTGTCAGGTCTAATGTTTTTAATGACAATGGATGGCGAATCTGGAGTTTGACATCCAAATTCATAATATTGTGTAACAGCACAACACACTTTTCATATTTTGTATTTAAGTAAGACTAATACTCACTCTAAACACGCCCTTTTCTCCCATATTAGATACATACAGAAGTCGCATTCCTCTTCATCTTTTGCTATGAACTCAAAATTGCTTCATATGTTTTGCTAAGTCTGTCACCCCATTCAGATGAAACAGATGGACAATATACAATTGTACAATATACAATTTAACAATATACCACATGTGAAACACATTCATCCCCCACCTTTTAGCCGTTTCCTAGAAACATTGGTAGCTAAAGTAAATAAAATACAAAAAAATTAAAATGGAAAAAACCCATTTCAATTCAATAAAATGTTCTAATGATAAATGTAATCCCTAATCTGTGATGGCAGGCATCAATCTTATAAATAAACATTGTCAGTAAACACTGTAAAGATTGCCATCTCAACTGTGCAATATTAAATAACAAATATAATCACTATAAAGTGTAATGAAACAATACTAAAGAAATGATATTTTGCAATAAATAAAATATCTATTATATGAAGTTGTCTTCATATTTTCATGTACAATATTTTTTTATTTTTATATGTATATATACTTTGTGTATAAAAAGTAATAAAAAGATATAAATCTGAAATGTATATTCGATATACTAAATTAAACCATGCTATTAAATTATTACATTTTACAGTTTAATTTTAATTTACACATACCAAAACTTGCCATTGATGTATTATCATTTTCTATGAAGTTCAAAGCAAACAATACTGCTTCTGTTTTTTGTTCATGCTGTGTGTTTGTGTTCATTTAATTCTTCTTAATAGCATTTAATCATTCTTTTTTATATGCCCATCATTATGAAACCTTTATAATAGTATCATGTGCACAAAAAATACGTAGGAAACATTTTAATTATTAGCAAGAATACTAATAATTACTTGTAAGAAAAAAATAATTTACCCAATGTGAATCTGTATAACATAGAGACAAAATGATGCTGCTGTTGGACCTGCTCTACAGCAGCGCCATCTGTGTTAACAGTTAGGGGAAATAATTGACCAATTGTCCCCATTAAATCTCCAATTAACCTACCTGTACATAAAGTATATAATATATACCGTCATAATGGCAGAAACCTCTAAAGACCTTAAAACAAACTAAATATTTTTAATGATTATTGCTAGACTTGGAAATTAAAAGTAAATATAGACAAAACTAAAATTCTGTGCTTTACAAATAGAAGATTACAACAAAAGTTACAATTTACACATAGCAACAGCGAAATTGAAATTGTGAAAGAGTTTAATTATTTTGGTATATTGTTGACAAAAATGGGAAACTTTAAAAGGGCAAATAAAACACTGGTTGGAAAAGGGAACAAAGCAATGTACGACATTCTGAAAAGTGGAGAATTCAACAATCTTTCTATATCATGTCAACTTGAATTATTTGATAAAGTGGTAAAACCTATATTACTTTATGGTTATGAATTATGGAGATTAAGTAACTGTGATATAATTGAGAGAGTATATTTGAAATATTGTAAACTTCTATTAAATCTCAAATCTTCAACTCCAAATTGTATGATTTATGGTGATTTGGGACGCTGCCCTCTTCATACAGATATAAAACAGCGGATGTTGTTATACTGGACCAAACTTATAACAAGAAAACAGTCAACCTTTTGCTCTGTTGTGCATCGTTTAATGTACCATTTACGTAATACACAGAATGCAATTTGTTCTTGGTTAAACAGTGAACAAACTATTTTCGATGAATGTGATTTTTCTTATATTTGAGACACACACATTATCATATGTGAAATCTGGTTAAAATTCAATATACAAATAAGATTGCACGATCAGTTCCAGCAGACATGGCGAGAAACATTACACAATTGTTATAAGACTCTAAATTATCGCATTGTTAAAGAAACGTTTATTCTTTTAACAATATTTTGATATTTTAAGCGAAAAAGATGTCTTAGCTCTATGTAAGAAGAGTTTGAAGATACCAAAGGGGTAATCAGAATATCCGTATATCGAAGAAGAACAGACAACACAATGGTCAAAGGAAAAGGTCCAAAAGGACACACAACGATCTACAAATCGTACATATAAAACTAAGGATCGAGTAATATGAACCTCACTAAAAAATGGGGCTGAACTCAGGTACTCTGGAATGGTGAGCAGTTATTGTTCCACTAGTGATACCTGTCTTGTTAATCTAATTGCAAATCCGGTGATCAATCATGAATGATGAAAGGACCGGGAAGTGTTTACGACAAGTGGAACATATCCTTCTTCATTTGTGAGACAGATATTCCATAGCGGTAAACCAAGTCATGTTGGCGACCGTTAAGCTTTCGAAGTGATGACTTGAACTGAACAAAGATAAACCCTTGATTCAATAGCTTCTTTGTTAGCACAAACCCTCTATCAAGGAAATCCTGATATGTACCACAGGCTCTGGAATATCGCATCAGCTGAGAGATATATACTCCATATGGAGGTGCTGCTGTAATGTTGCTACATATCAATGGAAAGTTCACAATGGAACAATTGAAATCATCTCTTTTGTCGAAAATTGTGAACAACAAGCCATAAAGTGTCAATAGAATATGCAAGATGGAATACCATACCGCTCGAAAATAGAAAATGTAACTTATGTAGTTAAGAGGAAATTGGTGATGAATTCTATTTTATTTTTATTTTAAATAATCCATATTTTTAGCAATATAGATATATATATATAGATGTGGTCGAGGGCGCTGGATGTAAGGCTAAGCGAATGGTGCTGCAGTTTTTCAATGGTGTGGGTTCAAATCTCATCGAGGGAAGAACAAAAATTTGACAGGTCTAAAATCCAATTCTAACACTGTTTGGTTTAATTTTCAGACGTATATATATATATATATATCAAGAACAGATATACAAATGTACCAAATATTATTAGCTTTTTGGGAATAATGGCGTAAAAAAATAGAATGAATCTGACTAACTTATGTTGCTGAAATTGATTAAAATGATCGCAAGAAATCTTATCTAAAAATGTCATCCTTAAGTGTAGGAACTACGTACCACATCTATTAGTTCACGTTGAAAATGTCATTTGTTCGTAATTCATTTTTTCGTCACGTTAAACACGCTTTAATTACTGGAAAAAAAAGAATCTAGTGTGCACACCAAATTTGATTTCATCGTCTGCTATGATATTGATTATGCAAATATTGAGGTCATATCAATTCAGTAACTTATTAACATTGAACCTCGAAAACTGGTGACGTAGAAGACATTATGTCTAAATTGGTATGTGTTTTTTTCCATGCCATCGTTTTGAAACGGAAAGAAAATACCGATATTTTAATTAAGTAAATCATCCACAAGCTATCCATTTTCTTGTAATGTTTGGTAATTAAATAATAACCAACAATATCACATGTACAGACGTGTAAAACAGAACTATCTTAAAGATCTAATAGATAGATTTAATTAGACAATAGCTGCCATTTTCAAATTGTGTAAGCACTTTCTATACGCCCGTCTCGAGACGGGCCGTATTATGTGATTGTGTATGGCGGGTGGCGGGCGGCGGGCGTCCACACAGGTTTCCGCACGATAAATTTAGTTCTGTATAAAGGATCTTTACCAAACTTGGCCACATGATTTCCCTGCGGAAGGGGAAGAACCCTATTTCTTTTGGGGTCATTATGTCAAAGGTCAAGGTCACCATTACTATGCATATAATTGTTGACAACAGGTTCCTTTCCGCACGATAACATTAGTTCTGTATATTAGATCTTTACCAAACTGGACCACATGATTTCCCCGTGGAAGGGAAATAATCATATTTATTTTGTGCTCATTAAGTCAAAGGTCAAGGTCACCATTACCATAAATATACTTTTTGACAACAGGATGGTTTCCGCACGAACACTTTAGTTCTGTATATTGGATCTTTACCAAACTTGGCCATATTAATCACCTGTGGAAGGGAAAGAACCCTATTTAGCTTCGGATCATTAGATCAAAGGTCAAGGTCACCATTACTATAAATATAATTGTTGACAACAGTAACGTTTCCGCACGATAACGTTAGTTCTGTATATTGGATCTTTACCAAACTTGGCCACATGATTCCCCTGTGGAAGGGAAGAACCCTATTTATTTTGGGGTCATTACCATTATACCGTTGGATAAATTATATAGACGGGCGTATTTTGTGATGCACACATTTCAGGTTTAACTACTTAATTCTTAACGGGAAACAATGTGATGACATACTCCAGTACATTTTTACCTACAGCCATCACAAATCTATCAAAACATTGTCAATGTGCGGCTTGAGACAAGTCTGATATCGCTTTTTTATAATATAGAAATATTTTGGGAAGCAAACTGTTTAATATGTAACGATCGTAGCTACGAAGCTGTAAGATCTTTTTCTTTGGATAAACTGATAACACGCCTGCGAATAAGATCACGACCACGACGGCCCCTCTACACTAATATATTACATCAGTTATACATCAAGTCATTAGTTATTTTTATTTCTCAGTCTCAGTTATTGTTGGTCAGTTTAATCTTTGACAATTGTCAGTTGTTTTATGTCAGCGTACAGCCAATTAGTTTTCGATTAGCATGAAAGTGCGTTTTACAACATGAAATTCAGATTATGTTGTCCCTTTGTGACAATACTACTACCGACTAAGTAGAACTTTAACGTCCTTGGCTACCCAGACAGATCTCTCGCGGACGGAAGAATGGTCATGTTACTGTATGCCCTTCCAAGCTTTAATGCCGAAAGGGATAACAAAATACATGTATGATTGAGGTTACTTTCTGGAGATTTATTAATCATGAATTATTCATAGTTTTTCATTTGTATATGTTGATGAATATTCAAGGCGCTGATTCCTTCTGCTAACAAAGTCATCAGTAATCATATCCAAGTCGGTTTGCACATGTCTATGTATAAGTCGTACAGTTGTTTTTCGTCCATAGGCGACATTAAGTAGGATTTCACGCGTCTCCTTCCACTTAAAGATCTTGCTTGTTGCTGACGGCACCGAGTAGTGTCAGTAAGATACTGATGATACTGTATATAGCCGGGTATAAGTCGCGATTTGTTGCATGTAGTATCGAGTAGTATCTTTGGCTTATCATCAACAAGTGCCCACCTAAAAACATCATCCACAAAATCCTGGAACATATCTTCATGCGTATTCCAAACGGAAAGTGGAGCATTGCTTTAAATAAAGCAAATTGTCAAATTGATGCATAGGTACGTGCTTATTTGGGCCTAAGGTAGGTACGCCCCTGAAGATGGATAAGCTTATGTGGTAAATTGATGCTGACGATTTTTTTGTTGGCGAGTATTTTTTACGGGGTTACCAGAAAATGCAACAATTGAAATCATGCCACGGTTCGAATAGCATGACAACCCGAAAGGAAAAGTTCCATTCAATAAACAATTACATGTATCGTAGACGCACTGTCATTTGAACTCAAAGGAATGAAACACATTCTTTGACAATTACTTCATTGAGTTTGGTGCTGCTTTGACAACTGTTTTACCTGTTTTGTTCAAGTATTGTTATAAATACTGTTATAGTGACAACCGGAAACTTTGAGCCGTAATGAAAGCGGGAGGTTTGGCGCTTTAAAATCTGATTCAACCCACCAAATGCCTGTACCATGTCAGGGTCATTACGGTTTTCACAGTTTTGCAGTTGTTGACTAATTTTGTCTGTTTATATACTTATGAGTTTTGACTTTCCCTTTGTAAGATTGTTCAAGGTTCGGTAATTTTGTTTTTACCCTTATTCTGGAGGGGCCAATAAACCACAATATCATATGATAACCGGAGATACTCTACTACTGTAAATGAATGAATCAATATGAAAACCATAAACACAAGAAAAGACTACAGAGATAATTGGAAGTTCTCTATCATTAAGCAACCTGTCTTTCACTCGCCATTAGAAATCTTATTATTTAATCAAAGAAAGTTTTACATCTACGATCTATACAGGTGTAATCCATATGACTTCTATTTTTACTAATATTACGTCGTCTACGGGAATCGAATATATCTTTTTTTCTTTTGATCAAATAAATCAAAATTTGTGTATTTATGTTTAAAATTTCGAACGTAAGAAGGCTTGTTTGTGGCTGTACAGTTCTAGTTTGTATTTATTAATATATATATTTAGAAAAATAAAATGATTAACATATTTTCTCGTGACAAAATTAGGATCCGATTTTTTTCCCACATTGTTCTTTAGAATGAGTGGGATGATAAACTGACGCCATGTCTAAGCTAATTACAATTCTTGGATAACTATTTTTTTTACATCATTTTAGAAGTAGCAACGATAAGTATTAAAACTATCTCAGTATCCCGGTAGTAATAATTATCTAAGTATCCCGGAATAAAATATCTAATCAATAATTGTGGGGATATGAAAAAATATTTTGGATGAAGTTGTGTTTATCTTATTTTTATCTTAATATAACTGTTAATTAGTTACATGCCGACATACCATTATTTTACGGCAAAGATGGGGAATATCGTGCTTCTCAAACCTCAAAACGTCATAGAAGCACTTGTAATATTTGAACATTTTCCCGTCGTTTTTTAAGAAATGCAACACCTCCGCAGTCGTGCATCAAAAACATACATTAACAGTATTTGTGTTTAATTAATTATAATAATCTGTTATACTATTTGTTTGTTGCACGACTCCGGAGGTGCTTAATTTCTCCAAAAACCGTCGAAATATCGGTAAAATTCAATGAAATATAGTAGATAAATGACGCTCATGACGTCACCATGACGTCAAAAACGTACCGATTTTGTTGGAAACAAGTTTTAATATCAAAAGTATGAAGTCGTTTATAAAATAAAACACATGAACTGTTAATCAGGTATTCTCTAAAATTCATTGAATATGGAGCCATATAGGGTCCCTATGGCCCCCAATCCTTTAGTTTAAGCATATTTTATTTGCATAGAAGTTGAAAATGGGATTGGACACAAGTTATGACAACATTAGTGAAATCCTTTCCCTTTTACAAAGATATAAACAAAAAATAATTGTACATAATGGCGATAATTATAGAAATAAATTTTCCAACATGATATATTTAGACGTTAATAATAAAGTAAATATAAAGAAAAATAAGGTGAAATAAAATATTCAAAACATAGGGTTAGAAAGAAGGATAGGAAGAAGGAGAAAGGTTTCAAACAAACAAAAACAACAAAACAACAACATGGACTGGAGTGAGTAAGCTAGTATATTAGCTAAAGCGCTGGGTGCTTCTAATAAAAGAATAAACAACAGAGAAGATTTCAATGTTTTGGTTAGGAGTAAAATTTTCATCACCAGCTAATATCAATTCAATTGTAACTACGTAATTCTTTAATTTATTAAACAAGATTGCCCTATTTTCATTGTAAAAGGGACATTCGAGGAAAAAGTGTATACAGTCTTCAAAACCATGACCACAGATACATGCAGGACTAGGTTTTAAATTGACAAGATGCAAATCTGCATTTAGCGAACTGCACATATTTCTAAGTCTGCTATGAACAATATTTAGTTTTCTATCACCCCAACAGAAATAAAAAGGCACTTTTTCAAGCAATATTTTAATTTTTCTTTTAAATATGTTAATATTACCAGAATTTCTAATTTCCGGACATAGATTGTTCCAGTCTCGGGTAGTAGAGGGGAAGAAGGACCTTTTGGTAATTTCTAATCCTTTATACGGGTCATAAATGAAAGGGTGTGTCTAACTGTTTTCCTGTGTTGTAATATTGTATATAGTGTACATATTGTATATAGTTGTGTCTAGGCCTTCTCTGTAACTATGTCATATGCTGATGAGAATAAAGATATATATAAAATATGGAGGAATGTTTAACGATGATGATCGACAATTAAGCACACCAAACTATAACAACATCAATTCATTCTTTTACTCATCCCCAACATATCACCATACATACAATAAAAAAAAAATGCAGAGAAGGTTGTGGAAATATGTGTCACAAATAACAATATGAAAGGATAAGTCTGTAAATGGAATTATTGATGATTAGATTTTATGAAACAAAATAAGACTGAAACTTACCAGGTTTGTTTCTTGTCAACAGATGACATTTTAAACAAAGATAAGAACAAAATGAAAAGGGATACTTTAATATCAGGGGAGATAAATCTTCTTATCAACAGATGACAGTGTAAGCAAAGATAAGGACAGAATAAAGAGGGATACTTTAATATCAGGGGAGATAAATCTTCTATCAACAGATGACATTGTAAACAAAGATAAGGACAGAATAAAGAGGGATACTTTAATATTAGGGGAGATAACTCTTTGCAGATACCTGACCTCTGACTAACAAGTTAGAATGTACTTGTTGTAGACAATGATTCTGTTGATCAGCAATCACAATTGATATCTGAATAGATGTATTCTCAATTAGTTTTTACAATGTCTAGTACAATAACAGTATCATGAAGTCTTATCATCTTAAAACGATATTTGATTACTTGATTTTGAACAAAAACATTACTTTTTCATCATACTCTCCTGATTTTATAATTTGATGTGTGTATGTACATATAAATCGTTTCTAATACTTTTAGTTCAGTTAAGTAATAAGTGACATTTATTAGGACATCAATAAACAACTAGTTCTAGTTCAGATAAGTAACAAAGGACACTTATGTGTTCATCAATATACAGCTGGTTTTAATAATATAAATCTATTGTTTGTGATGGATGTGAATATTTCGTTATTAATGTCTACTACATCATTTTCAATTAATAAACGAGCAATATTTATTTGTGCATGAATATAAAATTGTTTTAAAAACATAAGTATGATGATTATGATGATGAATGCAAATCTCAACAATTAATAAAACAATATGACGATGATGTACACAACATCAACTGATTATGTCTACCAAGTGGTGATTTACATTATATGATTAATTTTCTGTATTTACAGGGGAATGTAAGTATCAAGTGATCAACAAGACCGATAAGTACATCCTAAATATAATTGAACATAATCCCTTACAAAACACAATGTTTACATTGTAACAGATATTTATACAGAAACAACACGATATAAATAGTATTTAATGTTTACTCCTGGTCGATATTATACCTTATCATATAGAAAGTTACAGACTACAAATCAAATGTAATGTAAAATAGAACATCAAATTAATACCGACAGTTATGTGATCTATCTATACCGTTCTAATAGTTAACAAAGTGTCCATGATAGCTGTGTTTGATCTCTCTACAATACCGTTCTAATAGTTAACATGCTGTCTATGATAGGTCAGTTTGATCTATCTACAATACCGTTCTAATAGTTAACATGCTGTCTATGATAGGTCAGTTTGATCTCTCTACAATACCGTTCTAATAGTTAACATGCTGTCTATGATAAGTCAGTTTGATCTCTCTACAATACCGTTCTAATAGTTAACATGCTGTCTCTGATAGGTCAGTTTGGTCTCTCTACAATACCGTTCTAATAGTTAGCATCCTGTCTATGATAGGTCAGTTTGATCTCTCTACAATACCGTTCTAATAGTAAACATGCTGTCTATGATAGGTCAGTTTGATCTCTCTACAATACTGTTCTAATAGTTAACTTGCTGTCTATGATAGGTCAGTTTGATCTCTCTACAATACCGTTCTAATAGTTAACATGCTGTCTATGATAGGTCAGTTTGATCTCTCTTCAATACCGTTCTAATAGTTAACATGCTGTCTATGATAGGTCAGTTTGATCTCTCTACAATACTGTTCTAATAGTTAACATGCTGTCTATGATAGGTCAGTTTGATCTCTCTACAATACCGTTCTAATAGTTAACATGCTGTATATGGTCAGTTTGATCTCTCTACAATACCGTTCTAATAGTAAACATGCTGTCTATGATAGATCAGTTTGATCTCTCTACAATACCGTTCTAATAGTTAACATGCTGTCTATGATAGGTCAGTTTGATCTCTCTACAATACCGTTCTAATAGTTAACATGCTGTCTATGATAGGTCAGTTTGATCTTTCTACAATACCGTTCTAATAGTTAACATGCTGTCTGTGATAGGTCAGTTTGAGTTGTCTGCAATACCATTATAATAGTATCAACATTGTAATGACGACTATATGGTGAAGGAACATACAATAATCATAACGTGATTGCACGTTTTAATTATCGTACATAATTGTTACTATTGTGTGTATAATGTCAAATAGATGTAAAATTACGCAATCTGCTGAACCTTAAAATAAAAGTACAAGTTAACATTGATGAACATTTTAACATAAGAATTTAAATATATAAATATAAATAGTTTAAGATTAAACTTTTGATTATGTCTCCCATTTACCTACGAGTACATACAATATATTATAAAATGTGGAGGAATGCTTAATGATGATGATCGACAAGTAAATACATCAAACAATAACAATACTAACTCATTCTTTTACTCATCCCAAAATATGTCCATACAATAACAACTAGCAGAGAACCTCGTGGAAACATATGTCCTGGTTTGTAAATGACACCCCAAAAAAAAACCATATGACAGGATAAATCTATAAATGAAGTTATTGATGATTATATTTTAAGTCCAACAAATATGAAACAAAATAAAACTAAACCTTACCAGGCTTGTTTCTTATCAACATATGACATTGTAAGCAAAGATAAGTACAAAATAAAGAGGGATACATTAACATCAGGGGTGTTAAATCTTCGTAGGTGCCTGACAGCTGACTAACAAGTTAGACTGTACTTGTTGTAGACAATGACTATGTTGATCAACAATCACATTTGATATCTTACTGATTTATTTTCAATTAGTTATAACAATGTCTAGTACAATAACAGTATTATAAAGTCTTATCTTAAAATGATATTTAATTACTTGATTTCGAACAAATCTTTACTTTTTCGTCATACTCTCCTGATTGTATAGCTTAATTTGTGTATGTACATATAGATCATTTCTAATACTCCTAGTTCAGATAAGTAATAAGTGACATTTATTTATACATCAATACACAGGTGGTTTTAGTTACATAAATATGTTGATTTCCGTGGCCGTAGATCACTGTGTAGCATCACCACTGGATATAGGTATCCTCGAAGCGGAGGTAAAAACAAACGTGAAGTCAGGTAAGTTCAAATTCTTCTTATTTTCATTATATTCTACTTTTTGCTGATAAGTCAAGTTTTGTGATGTTGATTCCTGATAATATAGCTACTACTTATGGCTGATTATGATCCATAATTGACTTTCTATCTCTTCAAATCGTCAGAATCGGACCGGGTGGCATGGCAAAGAAGCATGTGACCAGTTCAAAGTTTTAAAACATACGTTTATCCTTCAATTATTCATTTGACGTTTTCGTAGAACAAAGTTTTATCATATTTAAGCTTGAACAACACTTTATTTCGAAATAAATTATTCCTTTCACAGAGAAATTCATGTAAATAAAGCGGATAAATTGTACGGTGAATAGTTGTTTACTGTACGGGGAATAGTTGTTACTGTACGGGGAATATATACTTTTTGCTTTTCAATGTGTACGCCATACATTGTTTTTAAAAACAACATATATTCGCTGTACAGCGAGGGTACCTATATCCGGTGGTGATGCTACAGTGTAAATATTTGGTTAAAAATAACGATAAATAATATGACAATATGACGATGATGTACACAACATAAACTGAATATTTCTACCAAGTGATGGCTTACATTATATCATTGATGTTCTCTTCTTACGGGGATTGATGAGTATCAATGTGAACAACAAGACAGATAAGTACATACTAAATATACTTGAACATACTCACTTACAAAACACAATCGGGTAAAACACAATAAAGGGCAATGCTGTGTTGCAGCAGAGCTGAACATTCAAGTGCTGTTATTCTTAAAAGCAACATGTTTTCTATGATCTACAATGTCTGAAGTTGGTATGATGTTAAGATTACTCAGAATTACTTGCTAGTTCTCTTTTTAATTATCACGTATTCACAAGATTATAATTACACGCTTAAATATAGCTATGGACACTACATGGTTTTTATGGTGTCCGTAACTATATTTTCTGTTCTGCAGTTTTTATTCTGTCTACAATTGTTCATATTTTGAGTGATTATAACTACTCTGTGTATTTTACATCTTCAAACATGAAAATATCAATCTGTTGACAGTGTTTTCTGGACGATTGTTTTACTGTTTACGGACCCTACATATTTCTGATAGACATTGTTTGGACTTTGAAATGCAAATAAACAAAATCCAATATCCTACTGAAATGGATTTTTTATTAACTTGTTATATTTGATGAGTGGGAAACATAATTTGTTTGTATGAAATTAGGTGTTTTATTATGATAAGCTTCACATAACGAATGGGAGAAATTCTAACCTAAAACTATATTACGAAACATACCTTTTGGATAAAGCCTGATAATTTCTCCGATTGATGTCCGATTTTCATGAATTTGATATCAAATTAATCGTGATTAATTTTTCTAAAGATTTATATTAAAATAGTTTTGTTGTTTTCCTATTTTGAAAAGTAAATTTGGTGTAAAAATAAACAAATTTCAAGTACAACAGCATAACGCCTTATTTGTGCAAATTTTTCGGTGCCCTTTTGCCTGTTACTCAAAAACTATGAGAGATATCTTCTTGAAATGTTGCATGCAACTTCTTTGTTTCACCATCCAAAACATGATATTAGAGTGATACCTTTATATTCAATGGAAGTATGTTAACATTGCGCATAAGACACTGCTTTTGATTATGACTCCTATAGTGTATTTCAGTCGAATGCTTACATTGCTAAACATATTTAGATATCAACAACACGATATAAATAGTATTTAATGTTTACTCCTGGTCGACATTATCTACTTACTGGTATATATATAATATAGAAATTCATACATAAAGTAATAGACTATAAATCAAATGTAATGTACAGTATCATATTAAATTAATACATACATCTATGTGAACTATTATACCGTTATAATTCAGAACATATTGTCTATGAAAGGTCTGTTTGATTTCTCTACAGTGCCGTTATAATAGAGAAAATATTGTCTATGATATGTGTGTTTGATTGGTCTACAATACCGTTATAATAGTTAACACAGTGTCTATGATAGGTCCGTTTGATTTGTCTACAATACCGTTCTAATAGTTAACACAGTGTCTATGATAGGTCTGTTTGATTTGACTACTATATCGCTCTGATAGTTAAAACAGTGTCTATGATAGTTCTGTTTGATTTGTCTACAATACCGTTCTAATATAGAACATATTGTTCATGATAGGTCTGTTTGATTTGTCTACAATACCGTTCTAACAGAGAACATATTGTTTATGATAGGTCTGTTTCTGTTTCATTTGTCTACAATACCGTTCTAATAGAGAACATATTGTCTATGATATGTCTGTTTGATTTTTCTACAATACCGTTCTAATAACTAGCACAGTATCTATGATAGGTATGTTTGATTTATCTACTATACCGTTCTAATAGAGAACATATTGCACATTATAGATCTGTTTGATTTGTCTACAATTCCGTTCTAATGGAGAACATAATTTCTATGATAGGTCTGTTTGATTTGTCTACCATACCATTTTAATAGTTAACACAGTGTCTATGATAGGTTTGTTTGATTTGTCTACTATACCGCTCTGATAGTTAACACCGTGTCTATGATAGTTCTGTTTGATTTGTCTACAATTCTGTTCTAATAGAGAACATTTTGTCCATGATTTGTCTGTTTGATTTGTCTACAAAACCGTTCTAGCAGGGAAAAGATTTCCTATGATAGGTCTGTTTGATTTATCTACAGTTCTTTATAATAGTTAGCACAGTGTCTATGATAGGTCTGGTTAATTTGTCTACAATACCGTTCTAACAGTTAGCACAGTATCTATAATAGGTCCGTTTGATTTATATACAATACCGTTCTAATAGAGAACATAGTGTATATGATAGATCTGTCTTATTTCTCTGTAGTACCATTTTAATAGTTAACACGGTGTCTGTGATAGGTCAGTTTTATTTCTCTACAATACCATTCTAATAGTTAGAACAGTATCTATGATAGGTCTGTTTGATTTGTCTACTATACCGCTCTGATAGTTAACACAGTGTCTATGATAGTTCTGTTTGATTTGTCTACAATTCCGTTCTAATAGAATACATTGTGTCCATGATAGGTCTGTGAGATTTGTCTACAATACTGTTCTAGCAGAGAACATATTTTCTATGATAGGTCTGTTTAATTTGTCTACAGTGCCATTATAATAGTTAGCACAGTGTCTATGATAGGTCTGGTTAATTTGTCTACAATACCGTTCTAGCAGTTAGCACAGTATCTAGCATAGGTCTGTTTTATTTGTCTACAATACCGTTCTAATAGAGAGCATAGTGTATATGATAGATCTGTCTTATTTTTCTGCAGTTCCATTCTAATAGTTAACACGGTGTCTGTGATAGGTCAGTTGTATTTGTCTACAATACCATTCTAATAGTAAGAACAGTATCTACGATAGGACTGTTTGATTTGTCTACTATACCGTTATAATAGTTAGCACAGTGTCTATGTTAGGTCTGCTTGATTTGTTTACAATACCGTTCTAATAGAGAACATAGTGTATATGATAGGTCTGTTTGATTTTACAGTAATACCATTATAATAGTTAGCACAATGTATATGATAGTTCCGTCTGATTTTTCTGCAGTAACATTCTAATTGTTAAGACAGTGTATGTGATAGGTCTGTTTGATTTGTCTACAATACCATTATAATATTTAACACTGTGTCTATGATAGGTCTTTTGAATTGTCTACTATACCGTTCTGATAGTTAGCACAGTGTCTATTGTAGGTTTGTTTTGATTTATATACAATACTGTTCTAATAGAGAACATAGTGTATAAGGGTAATAACAAAATTACCGAACTCCGAACAATCTTACAAAGGGAAAGTCAAAACTCATAATTATATAAACAGACAAAATCAGTCAACAATCGGAAAACTGTGAAAACCGTAATGACCCTGACTTGGTACAAGCATTTCTAAAGAAATGGTGGGCTGAATCAGATTTTAAAGCGCCAAACCTCAAGCTCTCATTACGGTTCAAAGGTTCCGGCTGTCACTATAGCAGTATTTAAATACAGGAACAAAATAGGTAAAATAGTTGTCAAAGCAGTACCAATTTCGGGGACGTAAATGTCAAAAATATTTTTACGTCACACATTGATGAAAAAATATCCTTGACATTCGTCCTGACTTCTTTATATCTTTATACATTTTCATTATTTGAAAATGCATCGCTTATAATCTTTTCTGCAGAGACTGAATATATTTCGACAAGATCTTGGTATCGGAATATAAACTTTTTAAGAGATCGAATAAGGCGAATCTTTTCATAGCCCTGGTCCAGTAGTCTGTTTCTCAGATGAAGATGACGTTTCAGGAAATCAGAATAATTGCTACTGGCCCTTGTATAGCGAATTAATTGCGAGATGTAAACACAATATGCAGGAGAAGCTGGTATATTGCTACACATGTTTGGAAAATTTATGATTTTAAAATTGAAGTCGTCTATGGTCTCTTTAACTTCCAGCTCTGGAGGATATAGCAATGGCAGAAATTCTGCAAATCTAGAATAATTGATAGATAAAACGTCATCAATATACCTGTATGTGAAATTAAAGGCTCTAGCCTCATGAATCTTCTTATCTTTTACAAGCTTTTGAAGAAACTCCGACTCATATGAGTATAAAAGTATATGATAGGTCTGTCTGATTTTTCTGCAATACTATTATAATAGTTAGCACAGTGTCAATGATAGATCTGTTTGATTTCTCTACAATACCGTTCTAATAGAGAACATAGTGTATGTGATAGTTCTGTTTGATATTTCGGAAATACCATTATAATAGTTAACACAGTGTCTATGATAGGTCTATTTGATTTGTCTACAATACCGTTCTAATAGAGAACACATAGTGTATATGATAGTTCTGTTTGATTTTTCGGCAATACCATTAAAATACTTAGCACAGTGTCAATGAGAGGTCTGTTTGAGTTGTCTACAATACTGTTCTAATAGTGAACATAGTATATATGATAGTTCTGTTTGATATTTCGGCAATTCCATTATAATAGTTAACACAGTGTCTATGATAGATCTGTTTGATTTGTCTACAATACCATTATAGTAGTTAGCACAGTGTCCATGATAGGTCTGTTTGAATTGTCTACAATACCAATGTTCTAGAGAACATAGTGTATATGATAGTTCTGTTTGCTTTTTCAGCAATACCATTCTAATAGTTATCACAGTGTCAATGATAGGTCTCTTTAATTTTTCTATGATACCGTTCTAATAGAGAACATAGTGTATATGATAGGTCTGTTTGATTTTTCGGCAATACCATTAAAATAGTTAGCCCAGTGTCAATGAGAGGTCTGTTTGAGTTGTCTACAATACTGTTCTAATAGTGAACATAGTGTATATGATATTTCAGTTTGATTTTTCTGCAATACCATTCAAATAGTTAACACAGTGTCTATGCCATTTCTGTTTGATTTGTCTACAATACCAGTATAATAGTCAACACAGTGTATTAGACATGTATGTTTCATTTGTCTGCAATACCGTTCTAATAGTTAACACAGTGTCTATGATAGGTTTGTTTGATTTTTCTGCAATACCGTTCTAGTATTTAACACAGTGTCTATGATAGGTCTGCTTCATTTGTCTACAATACAGTTCTAATAGTTAACACAGTATCTGTGATAGGTCTGTTTGATTTGTCTACAGTACAGTTCTAATAGTTAACACAGTGTCTATGATAGGTGTGTCTGATTTGTCTACAATACAGTTCTAATAGTTAACACACGTTATATGATAGATCTGTTTGATTTGTCTACAATTCCATACTAAATTGATGAATGTCACTGTACCAACATTATAATGATGAATATGTAATTGTTACTGTTGTCTATACAATGTTAAATAGATGTTAAATTAAACAATATTGTGAAGCTTAAATTAAAATAAAAGTCAACATTGATTAAGGTCTGTCTGATTTCCTCTCCAATGTCATTCTAATAGATAACACAGTGTCTATGATAGATCTGTCTGATTTGTCTTCAATACAATTCTAATAGTTAGTACACCTTATATGATATATCTGTTTAATATATATATGTCACTGTACCAACATTATAATGATGAATATGTAATTGTTACTGTTGTCTATACAATGTTAAATAGATGTTAAATTAAACAATATGGTAAAGCTTAAATTAAAATAAAAGTCAACATTGATAAATATTTTAGCGTCAGAATTTAAATATATCAATATAAATCTTTTAATCTTACATTTCTAATGGGGAATATTGGTGGAGATTATCCCCACTTAATTACGAATGTCGCTGTGGTAGATCAGGTCCAGCATCAGTTATCATGATAAGCCAGCATGTATTTACTGCTATGTGTTTGTGTTATTTATCAATAAATTCCTTTCTTTGATTTTTCATTTTTAATAGTATTAATGATACAAAAAATGTCTAAATTAGGGAAGTTGTGTGTTACATGTACCTGAACTGAAAAAGGGAATTAAGATCAAAGAGTGCACCTGTATCTGTATACACATTTAAGAATAGCTAAATCTTAACAGTTGACAGAAATGATAAGTTTATTTCTGAAATTATTAGTACTTTAGTTTAAATGCATTTTATGATAAAACAATTTTAGAAAGTTATTTTTAGATAAGTTTAGGTATTATGAATATTACAAATTATTCTTGATGATATGAAACTTTAAATCAAGCTATATTTCAAAACTGACTTCATTGTTGTGTAGATGCACAGACGGACCTAACTAAATTTGTATATGATAGTAATATATGTACTCTGTTTATTAGTGTATGTATATTATAATTTACTTTCAATAATACATTATTTGAAATCGCATAGCTATAAAACTGATGTCACTAGCAAACTTTGCTTCTGTTCTGTTTAAAGAAAGGATGATAATTTTACATGTTTTTGCTAAGCCTATCACATATTCAATATGAGCAAGTTTACTGGATATATTTCTGTCCCTTTACACTTTTTTCTAGACATCCTATTTTTTTTCTTTAAAAAAAACTTGGAATGTTTATTGTGATATCTGATCCTCATATGCAGGAGACAGATATGATACAATTCCACCAGATCAACATCCAAACAATACTGTTACTGTGTTTCTGTTTATATGTAGAATAAGTAGATCATTGTGTCGGGGTGATGAAATTTCATTTCAATCAGTTGGACTAAAAAAATAAAAAAAAAACTACCAAATCGCTATGTGGACTCAAAGCTAACTCCTTTCATTGTCTAGATCTAACATTTATCCCGGATACCAATCTTCACTATTTAGATGGTCCACATTATGTTTTATACATAGTTTAAGTTATATGCGCCATCACCTAAGGAGGCTAATACAAATTTGATGTTGTTGTATTTTGCCTATCCAATATGAATTAATACTGATCATTGTCAGGTCTAAAGTTTTCGATGGCAATGAATGGCGAATCTGAAGCTTGACATCCAAATTATTAATATTGTGGAACAGCACAACACCTTTTTCATATTTTGTATTTAAGTAAGACTAATGTTCACTCTAAACACGTCACTTTTCTCCCACATTATATATACACAGAAGTCGCGATCCTCTTCTTCTTTTGCTATGAACTAAAATTTTGTATTATTTGTTTTACTAAGTCTGTCATTGCCTTCAGAAGTACAAGATGGACATTTTCCTTCACAATGGACCACATTTCAAACACCCCTCCCCCTTTTATAAAATACAAAAAAGTTAAAATGAAAAAAAAACAACATTTCTATCCAATAACATTCTCTAATGATAAATTTAATCACTAATCTGTGATCACATGCACCAATCTTACAAATAAACATTCTAAGTAAACACTGTAAGGATTACAATCTCAACATGTAATATTAAATAAAAAATAAAATCACTATAAAGTGTATAGATATTAATTATGCACCAATATTAAAGAAATGATATATTGCAATAAATAAAATATTTATTATATGAAGTTGTCTTAATATTTTCATTTAAAATATTTCTTTTTATTATAGTTATATATACTTTTAGTAATAAAAAGAAATAAATCTGAAATATATAATCCATATACTAAGTTAAACCATGCTATTAAATTATTATATTTTACAGTTTAATCTTAAATTTACACATACCAAAACTTGTCATTGATGTATAACATTTTCTATGAAGTTCATAGCAAACAACACTGCTTTTGCTTTGTGTCCATTCTGTGTGTTTTGTTCACCTAAGTCTTCTTAATTGCATTTAATCATTCTTGTTTATTTGCTCATCATTATGAAACCTCTATAAGAGTATCATGTGTACAACAATATGTAGAGTACATTTTAATTATTATATATATATCATATATATATGATAAATAATATAAATATTTACCCAATGTAAATCTATGTAACTTAGAGATAAAGAGATGCTGCTGTTGGACCTGGTCTACAGCAGTGCCATTTGTGTTATCAGTTAGGGGAAATAATCTACCAATTGTCCCCATTAAATCTCCAATTAACCTACCAGTACATAAAGTATATAAAATATACCGTCCTAATGGCAGAAACCCCTATAGTCCTTAAAAAGACTAAATATTTTTCATGACTATTGCTGGACTTGGAAATTAAAAATAAACATAGACAATACTAATATTGTATGCTTTACAAATGAAAGATTACCACAAAATTTACAATTTACATATAGCAACATCGAATTTGAAATTGTGAAAGAATTTAATTATTTGGGTATATTGTTGACAAAAACGGAAAACTTTAAAAGGCAATTATAACACTGGCTGAAAAAGGGACCAAAGCAATGTAGGAAATTCTGAAAAGAGGAGAATTCCACAATCTTTCTATATCGTGTCAACCTGAATTATTTGATAAAGTGGTGAGACCTATATTACTTTATGGTTGTGAATTATGGGGATTGAGTAACTGTGATATAATTGAGATAGTACATTTGAAATATTGTAATCCTCTACTAAATCTCAAATCTTCAACTGCCCTCTTCACATAGATATAAAACAGGGGATGGTGTCATACTGAATCAAACGTAAAACAGGAAAACAGTTAAAATGTGCCTGTTGTGCATCGTTTTGTGTACCATTTACGTAATACACAGCATGCTATTTCTTCTTAGTTAAACAGTGTACAAACTATTTTGGATGAATGTGGTTTTTCGTATATTTGGGACACGCAAATTTTCATATGTGAAATGTGGTTAAAATTCAATATAAAAGGTAGATTGCATGATCAGTTCCAGCAGACATGGCGAGAAAAATTACACAATTGTTCTAAAACTCTAAGTTATCGTATTTTTAAAGAAACGTTTATTTTTAAACAATATTTTGATAATTTAGGCGAAAAAGATTTCTTAGCTCTATGTAAGAAGAGTTTGAAGATACCAAAGGGATAATCAGAATATCCTTATATCGAACAAGAACAGACAACACAATGGCAAAAAAAAAGTATTAAAGGAGAAACAACGATCTAAAAAACATGCATATACAACTAAAGATCGAATAATACGAACCCAACTAAAAACCGGGGTTGAACTCATGTACTCCGGATGGGTGAGCAGTTATTGCTCCATTAGTCACACCAGTCGTGTTAATCTAGTTGCAAACCCGGTGTTCAGTCATGAATGAGAAAAGGACAGGGAAGTGTTTGCCGCAAGTGGAACATATCCGTCGTCCGTTGTGCAACATATATTCCATAGCGGTAAAACAAGTCATGGTGGCGACCGTTAAGCTTTCGAAGTGAGACTTCAACTGAACTAAGAGGAATATGCAAGATGAAATAACATACCGTGCGAAAATATAAAATGTACCTTATGTAATTGAGAGGAAATTGGTGATGAATTCCATAGTCCATATTTAAAGCAATATAGAGATATATATATATATCAAGAAGAGATATACAACATATCAAATATTATTAGCTTTTTGGGGGATTATGGCGTCACAAAATAGATCGAATCTGACTAACCTATGTCGCTGAAATTGCTTAAAATGATCGCAAGAAATCTTATCTAAAAATGTCATCTTTAAATGTAAGAACTACGTACCATATCTATTACTTCACATTGAAAATGTCGTTTGTTCGTAATTCATTTTTTCGTCACGTTAAAAAAGATTTAATTACTAAAAAAGGAATCTAGTGTGCATACCAATTTTGATTTCATCGTCTGCAATGATATTGATTAGGTAAATATTGAGGTCATATCAATTCGGTAACTTATTGATTCACACCCACCATTTCTTTAGAAATGCATGTACCAAATCAAGGTTATTACGGTTTTCATAGTTTTCCGGTTGTTGACTGGTTTTGTCTGTTTATATAATTATGAGTTTTGACTTTCCCTTTGTAAGATTGTTCGGAGTTCGGTAATTTTGTTATTACCCTTATTAACATTGACCGTCGAAAACTATTGACGTAGTACACATTATGTCTAAATTTGTACGTGTTGGTTGTCATGCCATCATTTTGAAACGGAACGAAAATACCGATATTTTAAGTAAATAAATAATTCACAAACGATCCATTTTCTTGTAATGTTTGGTATTAAAATAGTAACCAACAATATCACATGTACAGACGTGTAAAACAGAACTATCTTTAAGATCTAATAGATAGATTTAATTAGACAGTAGTTGTCATTTTCAAATTTTTCAAACACTTTTTTAACCATGCTTAATTCTTAATGGCAAACAAATCCAATATCGCTTTTTTATACAGTGGCTCAAAGCCACTTTCAACAATATTTCAGTCATATCGTGGCGATCAGTTTATTGGTGGAGGAAACCAGAGTACCCAGAGAAAACCACTGACCTGCAAGTCACTGACAAACTTCATCAACTAATGTTGGATCGATTTCACCTCCCCATGAACGGTGTTCGAACTCACAACCTTAGTGGTGATAGACACTGATTGCACATGTAGTTGTAAACCCAACTAACAGACCACGACGGCCCCTATTCTCCAATATATTATTCTATTATATTGCATCAGTTATACACCAAGTCATTAGTTATTATTTCTCAGTCTCAGTTACTGTCGGTCAGTTTAGTTTTTGCCAATTGTCAGTTGTTTTATGTCGTTATCTCAACGTACAACCAATTAGTTTTTGACAATTGTCAGTTGTTTTATGTCGTTATCTCAACGTACATCCAATTAGTTTTTGATAAGTTAGAAAGTGTTTTTTACAACATGAAATTCAGATTATGTTGTCCCTTTTTAACAATGTATACTACTACCGACTAACTAGAACTTTAACGTCCTTGACTACCCAGACAGATCTCTCTCGTACGGATGAATGGTCATGTTACGTTATAGCCTTCGAAACTTTATTGCCGAAAGGGATTACAAAATACATGTATGATTGAGGTTACTTTCTGGACTTGTATGCATCATGAATTATTCATAGTTTTTCATTTGTATAAGTTGATGAAAATTCAAGGCACTGATTCCTTCTGTTAACAAAGTGATCAATAATCATATTCAAGTCGACTTGCAGATGTCTGTGTATAAGTTAGACAGTCGTTTATCGCCCACAGGTGACCTTAAATAGGATTTCACGAGACTCCTTCCACTTAAAGATCTCTCGCTTCTTGTTGATGGCGCCGAGTAGTGTCAGTAAGATACTGATCAAAATGTATATAGCCGGGTATAGGTCACGGTTTGTTGCATGTAGAGTGTCAAGTAGTATCTTTGGCTTATCATCTACAAGTGCCCACCTAACAACATTATCCACAAAATCATGGAACATATATAAATTCTTATTCCAGAAGAAAAGTGGAGCATTGCTTTAAATACAAAAAATATTGTCAAATTTATGCATAGGCACGTGCCTACTTGAGACTAATGTAGCTACGGCCCTGATAGATGGATAAACGTATGTGGTGAATTGATGCCGACGATTGTTTTGTGGGCGAGTATCTTTTACGCGGTCACCAGAAAATACACCAATTGAAATTATCGACAACCCGAAAGGAAAAGTTCCATTCAATAAACAATTGCATGCATCGTAGACGCACTGTCGTTTGAACTCAAAGGAATGGAACACATTCTGAAGTGGCTAATAAACCACAATATCCGATGATAACTGAAGCTACTCTAAATGAATCAATCAATATGAAGATCGTAACAAGAAGAAAGGACTACAGAGAAAATTGGAAGTTCTCTATCCTTAAAGAACATGTCTTTCACTCGCCATTAGACATTTTATTATTTATTCAAAAAAGTTTTACATCTACGATCTATACAGGTGTAATCCGTTTGACTTCTATGAATCTCCAGAAAAAAACTCTTAAAAATTGTAAGAATAATTTGTAAGTAGTTTTACTAATATTCCGTCGTCTCCTGGAATCGAATATTTCTTTTTTTCTTTTGATCAAATAACTCAAGATTTGTGTATTTATGCTTATGAATTATGACGTAAGAAGGCTTGTTTGTGGCTGTACAGTTCTAGTTTCTTTTGATTGATATATACATTTAGGAAAATAAAATGATTAACATATTTCCCGTGAAAAAAATTAGGTTTCGGCTTTATTTCCACATCGTTCTTTAGAATGAGCGGGATGATAAACTGACGTCATGTCTAAGCTAAATACAATTCTTGGATAATTATTTAAGGATACATCATTTCGCATCAAACTTGTTTTTACTTCATTTTAGAAGTAGGAACGATATGTATTAAAACTATCTCACTATCCCGGGAATTATTTAAGCATCCCGGAATAAAATATCTAATCAATAATTGTGGTCATATGGAAAAAAATATTTTGGAAAAAGTTTATTTTTTTCTTATGAAACTGTTAATTGGTTACATGCCGACATACCCTTGTTTTTAAGGGCAAAGTTAGGAAATATCGTGCTTCTCAAACATCGAAACGTCATAGAAGCACCTGTAATATTTGAACATCTTCCCGTCGTTTTTTAAGAAATTTAACACCTACGCAGTCGTGCACCAAATAAATACTTTAACAGTATTTGTGTTTTAGTAATTATAATAATATGCTATAATATTTTGTTTGGTGCACGACTGCGGAGGTGCTTAATTTCTTCAAAAAGCGTCGAAATATTGGCAAAATTCAGCGAAATATAGTAGATAAATGACGCTCATTACGTCACAATGACGTCAAAAACGTACCGATTTTGTTGGAAACAAGTTTTAACATCAAAAGCATAATGTCGTCTATAAAAAAAACCTCATCAACTGTTGATCAAGTATTTTCTAAAATTCATTAAATATGGGGCCACATAGGGACCTTATAGCCTTCAATCGTTTATACGGGTCATGAATGAAAGGGTGTGTCCTCCTGGCTAACTGTTGGTCTGTGTGCTAATGCTGTATATATTGTGCATATTGTATATAGTTGTGTCAAGGCTTTCTCTGTACCTATGTCATATGGCGATGAGAATAAAGATATATATAAAATATGGAGGAATGTTTAACGATGATGATCGACAATTAAGCACACCAAACTATAACAACATCAATTTATTCTTTTACTCATCCCCAAAATATCACCGTACATACAATAAAAAGAAAATGCAGAGAAGGTTGTGGAAATATGCGTCATGGTTTGTTAATGGCACAACTAACAATATGCAAGGATAAGTCTGTAAATGGAATTATTTATGATTATATTTTATGAAACAAAATAAAACTGAAACTTACCAGGTTTGTTTCTTATCAACATATGACATTGTAAGCAAAGATCAGTACAAAATAAAGAGGGATACATTAACATCAGGAGAGATAAATCTTCTTATCAACAAATAACAGTGTAAGCAAAGAAAACGACATAATAATGAGGGATACTTTAATATCAGGGGAGATAAATCTCCATATCAACAAATGACATTGTAAGCAAAGATAAAGACAGAATAAAGAGAGATACTTTAATATCAGGGGAGATAAATATAGATTATTTCATGGCCTTTTCCATATCGGTCCTGGTGTCATCCCGAGACTCCCATATGAGCCCAAGGCGATAGCCGAGGACTTATATGGGTCGAGGGATGATACCAGGACCGATATGGAAAATGTCATGTTATAATTTGTTTATCACATATTTAACCATTACTGAAATAAATTAAAAATAAATGAAGAATGTATGTTTCTTCATCAAAATAACAGCAAAATAAAAAAATGTCAACAAAAAGCCAACAATATAATTCACCATATTTATTACAGCTATTAAACATCACTTTTCAATATAAATCAGAGTTCCAATTCTTTTCATTTGAGCAATAAACATTTATTGTCAAATTTTCCTGAATATTTGAGTATGGGAATAGTGTTATTCTTGGGTTGTGCATAATGGGAACCAAATGGATAACGGTTTGCTGAATAGACTTATTATTGGTAACCGTTGATTGGACTGAGTTACTATTGTCGGAAAATTGCAGTAGCTGTTCTATTTTCATAGTTCTGAATAGTCGACACGATGTCGTGAATATAAACATTCGCTATCACTAATATATGTAATGATTGAAGCTTAGATATATTTCACTGAATCAGATTCGTAAGCCTTCTTGGAATTTCGTGCGCGCTGATATAACAAATCTTGCAAGGTGCATGTTCATCTCCGCTACTCCAATATCTTCGGGATTACGGAGTTCGCCCACTGTTGAATCACGATCATTGAAAATTATTATCCCATTCTCAGCTTTACGTTTTTCATTGAGATTCTTCATCTCTGCCGTATCTATTTGTGATGCTTCCTCGTCTGTCACGTTTTCTTACGTGTCACAATGACGTCATCGACGCCGGGCAAAATAACCGGTTATTTTCCCCTTGCACTGATATGGATCGTGAACGTCTTCGCTTATCACATGCAAAAAGGAACGTATTACGCACAAATATGTGATCAATTTTCTTATTAACATATGATATTGTAAGCAAAGATAAGGACAGCATAAAAAGGAATGCTTTAAAATAGGGGGAGATAAATCTTCTTATCAACAGATGACATTGTAAACAAAGATAAAGATAGAATAAAGAGGAATACGTTAATATCAGGGGAGATAAATCTTCTTATCAACAGATGACATTATAAACAAAGATAATGACAGAATAAAGAAGGATACTTTAATAGCAGGGGAGATAACTCTTTGTATATAAAAGACATCTGACTAACAAGTTAGAATGTACTTGTTGTAGACAATGACGCTGTTGATCAGCATTCACAATTGATATCTTACTAGATGTATTCTCAATTAGTTTTTACAATGTCTAGTACAATAACAGTATCATGAAGTCTTATCATCTTAAAACGATATTTAATTACTTGATTTTGAACAAAAACATTACTTTTTCATCATACTCTCCTGATTTTATAATTTAATGTGTGTATGTACATATATACCGTTTCTAATACTTCTAGTTCAGATAAGTAAGAAAGAACATGAATGTGTTCATCAATATACAGCTGGTTTCAATAATATAAATCTATTGTTTGTGATGGATGTCAATATTTCGTTATTAATGTCTACTACATCATTTTCAATTAATAAACGAGCGACATTTATTTGTACATGAATATACAACTATTTTAAAAACATAAGTATGATGATGATGATGAATGAAAATCTCAACAATGAATAAAACAATATGACGATGATGTACACAACATCAACTGATTATATCTACCAATTGGTGATTTACATTATATGATTATCTTTTCTGTATTTACAGGTTTAAGTAAGTGTCAAGTGATCAAGAAGACAGATAAGTACATCCTAAATATACTTGAACACAATCACTTACAAAACACCATGTTTACATTGTTGCAAATATTTATACAGGACCAACACGATATAAATAGTATTTAATGTTTACTCCTTGTCGATATTATACCTTATCATATAGAAAGTTACAGACTACAAATCTAATGTAATGTAAAATATCACATCAAATTATTACCGACAGTTATGTGATCTATCTATACCGTTTTAGTAGACAACATATTGTCTATGATAGTTCTGTTTGTTTTGTCTACAAATTGTAATAGTTAACATGCTGTCTGTGATAGGTCAGTTTGATCTCTTTACAATACCGTTCTAATAGTTAACATGCTGTCTATGATAGGTCAGTTTGATCTCTCTACAATACCGTTCTAATAGTTAACATGCTGTCTGTGATAGGTCAGTTTGATTTGTCTACAATACCATACCAAATGTATCAACATTGTAATGACCACTATATGGTGAAGGAACATACAATAATTAAAACGTGATGGTACGTTTTAATAATACTACATAATTGTTACTATTGTCTGTATAATGTCAACAAGATGTAAAATTACGCAATCTGCTGAACCTAAAATAAAAGTACAAGTTAACATTGATGAACATTTTAACATAAGAATTTAAATATATAAAATAAATCGTTTAAGATTAAACTTTTCACTATGTCTCCTATTTACCTACGAGTACATACGATATATTATAAAATGTGGAGGAATGCTTAATGATGATGATCGACAATTAAATACATCAAACAATAACAATACTAACTCATTCTTTTACTCATCCCAAAATATGTCCATAAAATAGCAACTAGCAGAGAACCTCGTGGAAACATATGTCCTGGTTTGTAAATGACACCCTAAAAAAAACATATGACAGGATAAATCTATAAATGAAGTTATTGATGATTATATTTTAAGTTCAACAAATATGAAACAAAATAAAACTAAACCTTACCAGGCTTGTTTCTGATCAACATATGACATTGTAAGCAAAGATAAGTACAAAATAAAGAGGGATACATTAACATCAGGGGAGATAAATCTTCGTAGGTGCCTGACATCTGACTAACACGTTAGACTGTACTTGTTGTAGACAATGACTCTGTTGATCAACAATCACAATTGATATCTTACTGATTTATTATCAATTAGTTATAACAATGTCTAGTACAATAACAGTATTATAAAGTCTTATCTTAAAATGATATTTAATTACTTGATTTCGAACAAATCTTTACATTTTCGTCATACTCTCCTGATTGTATAGCTTAATTTGTGTATGTACATATAGATCATTTCTAATACTCCTAGTTCAGATAAGTAATAAGTGACATTTATTTATACATCAATACACAGGTGGTTTTAGTTACATAAATATGTTGATTTCCGTGGCCGTAAATCACTGTGTAGCATCACCACTGGATATAGGTATCCTCGAAGCGGAGGTAAAAACAAACGTGAAGTCAGGTAAGTTCAAATTCTTCTTATTTTCATTATATTTTACCTTTTGCTGATAAGTCAAGTTTTGTGATGTTGATTCCTGATAATGTAGCTACTACTTATGGCTGATTATGATCCATAATTGACTTTCTATCTCTTCAAATCGTCAGAATCGGACCGTGTGGCATGGCAAAGAACCATGTGACCAGTTCAAAGTTTTAAAACATACGTTTATCCTTCAATTATTCATTTGACGTTTTCGTAGAACAAAGTTTTATCATATTTAAGCTTGAACAACACTTTATTTCGAAATAAATTATTGCTTTCACAGAGAAATTCATGTAAATAAAGCGGATAAATTGTACGGCGAATAGTTGTTTACTGTACGCGGAATAGTTGTTTACTGTACGGGGAATAGTTTTTACTGTACGGGGAATATATACTTTTTGCTTTTCAATGTGTACGCCATACATTGTTTTTAAACACAATGTATATTCGCCGTACAGCGAGGGTATCTATATCCGGTGGTGATGCTACACAGTGTAAATATTTGGTTAAAAATAACAATAAATAATATAACAATATGACGATGATGTACACAACATAAACTGAATATTTCTACCAAGTGATGGCTTACATTATATCATTAATTTTCTCTACTTACGGGGATTGATGAGTATCAATGTGAACAACAAAACAGATAAGTACATACTAAATATACTTGATCATACTCACTTACAAAACACAATCGGGTAAAACACAATAAAGGGCAATGCTGTGTTGCAGGAGAGCTGAACATGCAAGTACTGTTATTCTTAAAAGCAACATGTTTTCTATGATCTATAATGTCTGAAGTTGGTATGATGTTAAGATTACTCAGAATTACTTGCTAGTTCTCTTTTCAATTATCATGTATTCACAAGATTATAATTACACGCTTAAATATAGTTACGGACACTACATGGTTTTTATAGTGTCCGTAACTATATTTTCTGTTCTGCAGTTTTTATTCTGTCTACAATTGTTCATATTTTGAGTGATTATAACTACTCTGTGTATTTTACATCTTCAAACATGAAAATATCAATCTGTTGACAGTGTTTTCTGGACGATTGTTTTACTGTTTACGGACCCTTCATATTTCTGATAGATATTGTTTGGACTTTGAAATGGAAATAAACAAAATTTTAATCCAATATCCTACTGAAATGGATTTTTTATTAACTTGTTATATTTGATGAGTGGGAAGCATAATTTTTTTGTATGAAATTAGGTGTTTTATTATGTTAAGCTTCACATAACGAATGGGAGAAATTCTAACCTAAAACTATATTACGAAACATACCTTTTGGATAAAGCCTGATAATTTCTCCGATTGATGTTCGATTTTCATGAATTTGGTATCAAATTATTCCTGATTAATTTTTCTAAAGATTTATATTAAAATAGTTTTGTTGTTTTCCTATTTTGAAAAGTAAATTTGGTGTAATAATAAACAAATTTCAAGTACAACAGCATAACGCCTTATTTGTGCAAATTTTTCGGTGTCCTTTTGCCTGTTACTCAAAAACTATGAGAGATATCTTCTTGAAATGTTGCATGCAACTTCTTTGTTTCACCATCCAAAACATGATATTAGAGTTATACCTTTATATTCAATGGAAGTATGTTAACATTGCGCATAAGACACTGATTTTGAGTATGACTCCTATATTGTATTTCAGTCGAATGCTTACATTTCTAAAAATATTTAGATATCAACAACACGATATAAATAGTATTTAATGTTTACTCCTGATCGACATTATCTACTTACCGGTATATATATAATATAGAAATTCATACATAAAGTAATAGACTATAAATCAAATGTAATGTACAGTATCATATTAAATTAATACATACATCTATGTGAACTATTATACAGCTATAATTCAGAACATATTGTCTATGAAAGGTCTGCTTGATTTCTGTACAATGCCGCTATAATAGAGAAAATATTGTCTATGATATGTCTGTTTGATTTGTCTACAATACCGTTATAATAGAGAACATATTGTCTATGATAGGTCCGTTTGATTTGTCTACAATACCGTTCTAATAGTTAACACAGTGCCTATGATAGGTCTGTTTGATTTGTCTACTATACCGCTCTGATAGTTAAAACAGTGTCTATGATAGTTCTGTTTGATTTGTCTACAATACCGTTCTAATAGAGAACATATTGTCTATGATATGTCTGTTTGATTTTTCTACATTACCGTTCTAATAACCAGCACAGTATCTATGATAGGTATGTTTGATTTATCTACTATACCATTCTAATAGAGAAGATATTGCACATGATTGATCTGTTTGATTTTTTTACAATCCCGTTCTAATGGAGAACATAATTTCTATGATAGGTCTGTTTGATTTGTCTACCATACCTTTTTAATAGTTAACACAGTGTCTATGATAGGTTTGTTTGATTTGTCTACTATACCGCTCTGATAGTTAACTCAGTGTCTATGATAGGTCTGTTTGATTTGTCTACTATGCCGCTCTGATAGTTAAAACAGTGTCTATGATAGTTCTGTTTGATTTGTCTACAATTCTGTTCTAATAGAGAACATTTTGTTCATGATTTGTCTGTTTGATTTGTCTACAATACCGTTCTAGCAAGGAAAATATTTCTAATGATAGGTCTGTTTGATTTGTCTACAGTCCTTTATAATAGTTAGCACAGTGTCTATGATAGGTCTGGTTAATTTGTCTAAAATACCGTTCTAACAGTTAGCACAGTATCTATAATAGGTCTGTTTGATTTCTCTACAATACCGTTCTAATAGAGAACATAGTGTATATGATAAGTCTGTCTTATTTTTCTGCAGTACCATTCTAATAGTTAACACGGTGTCTGTGATAGGTCAGTTTTATTTCTCTACAATACCATTCTAATAGTTAGGACAGTGTCTATGATAGGTCTGTTTGATTTGTCTACTATACCGCTCTGATAGTTAGCACAGTATATATGATAGTTCTGTTTGATTTGTCTACAATTCCGTTCTAATAGAGTACATTTTGTCCATGATAGGTCTGTGAGATTTGTCTACAATACTGTTCTAGCAGAGAACATATTGTCAATGATAGGTCTGTTTAATTTGTCTACAGTGCCATTATAATAGCCAGCACAGTGTCTATGATAGGTCTGGTTAATTTGTCTACAATACGTTCTAGCAGTTAGCACAGTATCTAGCATAGGTCTGCTTGATTTGTCTACAATACCGTTCTAATAGAGAGGATTGTGTATATGATAGATCTGTCTTATTTTTCTGCAGTACCATTCTAATAGTTAACACGGTGTCTGTGATAGGTCAGTTGTATTGGTCTACAATACCATTCTAATAGTAAGGACAGTATCTACAATAGGTCTGTTTGATTTGTCTACTATACCGTTATATTAGTTAGCACAGTGTCTATGTTAGGTCTGTTTGATTTGTCTACAATACCGTTCTAATAGAGAACATAGTGTATACGATTGGTATGTTTGATTTTACAGTAATACCATTATAATAGTTAGCACAATGTATATGATAGTTCCGTCTGATTTTTCTGCAGTAACATTCTAATAGTTAAGACAGTGTATGTGATAGGTCTGTTTGATTTGTCTACAATACCATTATAATAGTTAACACTGTGTCTATGATAGGTCTTTTGATTTGTCTACTATACCGTTCTGATAGTTAGCACAGTGTCTATTGTAGGTTTGTTTTGATTTATATGCAATACTGTTCTAATAGAGAACATAGTGTATAAGGGTAATAACAAAATTACCGAACTCCGAACAATCTTACCAAGGGAAAGTCAAAACTCATAATTATATAAACAGACAAAATCAGTCAACAATCGGAAAACTGTGAAAACCGTAATGACCCTGACTTGGTACAGGCATTTCTAAAGAAATGGTGGGCTGAATCAGATTTTAAAGCGCCGAACCTCAAGCTCTCATTACGGTTCAAAGGTTCCGGCTGTCACTATAGCAGTATTTAAATACAGGAACAAAATATGTAAAAGAGTTGTCAAAGTAGTACCATATTCGGTGACGTAAATGTCAAAAATATTTTTACGTCACACATTGATGAAAAAATATCCTTGACATTCTTCTTGACTTCTTTATCTTTATGCATTTTCACTATTTGAAAATGCATCGCTTATAATCATTTCTGCAGAGACGGAATATATTTCGACAAGATCTTGGTATCGGAATATAAACTTTTTAAGAGATCGAATAAGGCGAATCTTTTCATAGCCCTGGTCCAATAGCCTGTTTCTCAGATGAAGATGACGTTTCAGGAAATCAGAATAATTGCTACTGGCCCTTGCATAGCGAATCAATTGCGAGATGCAAACACAATATGCAGGAGAAGCTGGTATATTGCTACACATGTTTGGAAAATTTACGATTTTAAAATTGAAGTCGTCTATGGTCTCTTTAACTTCCAGCTCTGGAGGATATATCAATGGCAGAAATTCTGCAAATCTAGAATTATTGATAGATAAAACGTCATCAATATACCTGTATGTGAATTTAAAGGCTCTAGCCTCATGAATCTTCTTATCTTTTACAAGCTTTTGAAGAAACTCCGACTCATATGAGTATAAAAGTATATGATAGGTCTGTCTGATTTTTCTGCAATACTATTATAATAGTTAGCACAGTGTCAATGATAGGTCTGTTTGATCTCCCTACAATACCGTTCTAATAGAGAACATAGTGTATATGATAGTTCTGTTTGATATTTCGGAAATACCATTATAATAGTTAACACAGTGTCTATGATAGGTCTGTTTGATTTCTCTACAATACCGTTCTAATAGAGAACACATAGTGTATATGATAATTCTGTTTGATTTTTCGGTAATACCATTAAAATAGTTAGCACAGTGTCAATGAGAGGTCTGTTTGAGTTGTCTACAATACCGTTCTAATAGAGAACATAGTGTATATGATAGTACTGTTTGATATTTCGGAAATACCATTATAATAGTTAACACAGTGTCTATGATAGATCTGTTTGATTTGTCTACAATACCATTATAGTAGTTAGCAGTGTCCATGATAGGTCTGTTTGAATTGTCTACAATACCAATGTACTAGTGAACATAGTGTATATGATAGGTCTGTTTGCTTTTTCAGCAATACCATTCTAATAGTTATCACAGTGTCAATGATAGGTCTCTTTATTTTTTCTACAATACCGTTCTAATAGAGAACATAGTGTATATGATATTTCTGTTTGATTTTTCTGCAATACCATTCAAATAGTTAACACAGTGTCTATGATATTTCTGTTTGATTTGTTTACAATACCAGTATAATAGTCAACACAGTGTATAAGACATGTATGTTTCATTTGTCTGCAATACCGTTTTAATAGTTAACACAGTGTCTATGATAGGTCTGTCTGATTTGTCTACAATACAGTTCTAATAGTTAACACACGTTATATGATAGATCTGTTTGATTTGTCTACAAATCCATACTAAATTGATGAATGTCACTGTACCAATATTATAATGATGAATATGTAATTGTTACTGTTGTCTATAAAATGTTAAATAGATGATAAATTAAACAATATTGTGAAGCTTAGATTAAAATAAAAGTCAACATTGATTAAGGTCTGTCTGATTTCCTCTCCAATGTCATTCTAATAGATAACACAGTGGCTATGATAGGTCTGTCTGATTTGTCTTCAATACAATTCTAATAGTTAGCACACCTTATATGATATATCTGTTTAATATATGTATGTCACTGTACCAACATTATAATGATGAATATATACTTGTTATTGTTGTCTATTCAATGTTAAATAAATGTTAAATTAAACAATATGGTAAAGCTTAAATAAAAATAAAAGTCAACATTGATAAATATTTTAACGTCAGAATTTAAATATATCAATATAAATCTTTTAATCTTACATTGCTAATGGGGAATATTGGTGAAGATTATCCCCACTTAATTACGAATGTCGATGTGGTAGATCAGGTCCAGCATCAGTTATCATGATAAGCCAGCATGTATTTACTGCTATGTGTTTGTGTTATTTATCAATAAATTCCTTTCTGTGATTTTTCATTTATAATAGTATTAATGATACAAAAAATATCTAAATTAGGGAAGTTGTGTGTTACATGTACCTGAACTGAAAAAGGGAATTAAGATCAAAGAGTGCACCTGTATCTGTATACACATTTAAGAATAGCAAAATCTTAACAGTTGACAGAAATGATAAGTTTATTTCTGAAATTATTAGTACTTTAGCTTAACTGCATTTTATGATAAAACCATTTTAGAAAGTTATTTTTAGATAAGTTTAGGTATTATGAATATTGCAAATTATTCTTGATGATATGAAACTTTAAATCAAGCTATATTTCAAAACTGACTTGATTGTTATGTAGATGCACAGACGGACCTAAATAAATTTGTATATGATAGTAATATATGTACTCTGTTTATTAGTGTATGTATATTATAATTTACTTTCAATAATACATTATTTGAAATCAAATACCTATAAAACTGATGTCACTAGCAAACTTTGCTTCTGTTCTGTTTAAAGAAAGGATGATAATTTTACATGTTTTTGCTAAGCCTGTCACATATTCAATATGAGCAAGTTTACTGGATATATTTCTGTCCCTTTACACTTTTTTCTATACATCCTATTTCTTTTCTTTAAACAAAACTTGGAATGTTAATTGTGATATCTGATCCTCATATGCAGGAGACAGATATGATACAATTCCACCAGTTCAACATCCAAACAATACTGTTACTGTGTTTCTGTTTATATGTAGAATAAGTAGATCATTGTGTCGGGTTGATGAAATTTCATTTCAATCAGATGGACTAAAACAATTTAAAAAAACTACCAAATCGCTATGTGGACTCAAAGCTAACTCCTTTCATTGTCTAGACCTATCATTTATCCCGGATACCAATCTTCACTATTTAGATGGTCCACATTCTGTTTTATACATAGTTTAAGTTATATGCTCCATCTCCTAAGTAGGCTAATACAAATTTGATGTTGTTGTATTTTGCCTATCCAATATGAATTAATGCTGATCATTGTCAGGTCTAAAGTTTTCGATGGCAATGAATGGCGAATCTGAAGCTTGACATCCAAATTATTAATATTGTGGAACAGCACAACACATTTTTCATATTTTGTATTTAAGTAAGACTAATGTTCACTCTAAGCACGTCACTTTTCTCCCACATTATATATACACAGAAGTCGCGATCCTCTTCTTCTTTTGCTATGAACTAAAATTTTGTATTATTTGTTTTACTAAGTCTGTCATTGCTTTCAGAAGTTCAAGATGGACATTTTCTTCACAATGGACCACATTTCAAACACCCCTCCCCCTTTTATAAAATACAAAAAAAGTTAAAATAAAAAAAACCCATTTTTATCCAATAACATTCTCTAATGATAAATTTAATCCCTAATCTGTGATCACAGGCGCCAATCTTACAAATAAACATTCTAAGTAAACACTGTAAGGATTACAATCTCAACATGTAATATTAAATAAAAAAATAAAATCACTATAAAGTGAATAGATATTAATTATGCACCAATATTAAAGAAATGATATTTTGCAATAAATAAAATATTTATTATATGAAGTTGTCTTAATATTTTCATTTAAAATATTTCTTTTTATTATAGTTATATATACTATTAGTAATAAAAAGATATAAATCTGAAATGTATAATCCATATACTAAATTAAACCATGCTATTAAATTATTATATTTTACAGTTTAATCTTAAATTTACACTTACCAAATCTTGTCATTGATGTATAACATTTTCTATGAAGTTCATAGCAAACAACACTGCTTTTGCTTTGTGTCCATTATGTGTGTTGTGTTCACTTAATTATTCTTAAACGCATTTAATCATTCTTTTGTAATTGTTCATCATTATGAAACCTCTATAAGAGTATCATGTGTACAACAATATGTAGAAAACATTTTAATTATTATATATATATGATATATATATGATAAATAATATAAATATTTACCCAATGTAAATCTATGTAACTTAGAGATAAAGAGATGCTGTTGTTGGACCTGATCTACAGCAGTGCCATTTGTGTTATCAGTTAGGGGAAATAATCTGCCAATTGTCCCCATTAAATCTCCAATTAACCTACCAGTACATAAAGTATATAAAATATACCGTCCTAATGGCAGAAACCCCTAAAGTCCTTAAAAAAACTAAATATTTTTCATGATTATTGCTGGACTTGGAAATTAAAAGTAAACATAGACAATACTAATATTGTATGCTTTACAAATGAAAGATTACCACAAAATTTACAATTTACAAATAGTAACATCGAATTTGAAATTGTGAAAGAATTTAATTATTTGGGTATATTGTTGACAAAAACGGAAAACTTTAAAAGGCAATTATAACACTGGCTGAAAAAGGGACCAAAGCAATGTAGGAAATTCTGAAAAGAGGAGAATTCCACAATCTTTCTATATCATGTCAACCTGAATTATTTGATAAAGTGGTAAGACCTATATTACTTTATGGTTGTGAATTATGGGGATTGAGTAACGGTGATATAATTCAGAGAGTACATTTGAAATATTGTAATCCTCTACTAAATCTCAAATCTTCAACTGCCTTCTTCACATAGATATAAAACAGGGAATGGTGTCATACTGAATCAAACGTAAAACAGGAAAACAGTTAAAAATTTGCCTGTTGTGCATCGTTTTGTGTACCATTTACGTAATACACAGCATGCTATTTCTTCTTAGTCAAACAGTGTACAAACTATTTTGGATGAATGTGGTTTTTCGTATATTTGGGACACGCACATTTTCATATGTGAAATGTGGTTAAAATTCAATATAGAAGTTAGATTGCATGATCAGTTCCAGCAGACATGGCGAGAAAAATTACACAATTGTTCTAAAACTCTAAGTTATCGTATTTTTAAACAAACGTTTATTTTTAAACTATATTTTGATAATTTAGGCGAAAAAGATTTCTTAGCTCTATGTAAGAAGAGTTTGAAGATACCAAAGGGATAATCAGAATATCCTTATATCGAAGAAGAACAGACAACACAATGGCAAAAAAAAAGTATTAAAGGAGAAACAACGATCTAAAAAACATGCATATAGAGCTAAAGATCGAATAATACGAACCCCACTAAAAACCGGGGTTGAACTCATGTAATCCGGAGGGGTGAGCAGTTATTGCTCCATTAGTCACACCAGTCGTGTTAATCTAGTTGCAAATCCGGTGTTCAGTCATGAATGAGAAAAGGACAGGGAAGTGTTTGCCGCAAGTGGAACATATCCGTCGTCCGTTGTGCAACATATATTCCATAGCGGTAAGACAAGTCATGGTGGCGACCGTTAATCTTTCGAAGTGAGACTTCAACTGAACTAAGAGGAACCCTTGGTTCAGTAGCTTCCTTGTTAGCACAAACCCTCTCTCAAGGAAATCCTGATATGTATCACAAGCTCTGTAATATCGTATCAATTGAGAGATATATACTCCATATGCAGGTGCTGCTGGAATGTTGTTACAAATGAATGGAAAGTCTACAAAGGGAAAATTGAAATCATCGCTTTTGTCGAAAATTTTTAACAACAAACCATAAACCATAAGTTGTCAATAGAACATGCAAGATGGAATAATATACCGTGCGAAAATATAAAATGTACATGATGTAATTTAGAGGAAATTGGTGATGAATTCCATATTCCATTATAATTAAATTTTATATAGTCCATATTTTAAGCAATATAGAGATATATATATATCAAGAAGAGATATACAAAATATCAAATATTATTAGTTTTTTTTGGGGGATTATGGCGTCAGAAAATAGATCGAATCTGACTAACCTATGTCGCTGAAATTGCTATAAATGATCGCAAGAAATATGATCTAAAAATGTCATCTTTAAATGTAAGAACTACGTACCATATCTATTACTTCACATTGAAAATGTCATTTGTTCGTAATTAATTTGTTCGTCACGTTAAAAAAGATTTAATTACTAAAAAAGGAATCTAGTGTGCATACCAATTTTGATTTCATCGTTTGCTATGATATTGATTAGGTAAATATTGAGGTCATATCAATTCTGTAACTTATTGATTCACACCCACCATTTCTTTAGAAATGCCTGTACCAAATCAGGGTCATTACGGTTTTCACAGTTTTCCGGTTGTTGACTGGTTTTGTCTTTTTATATAATTATGAGGTTTGACTTTCCCTTTGTAAGATTGTTCGGAGTTCGGTAATTTTGTTCTTACACTTATTAACATTGACCGTCGAAAACTGGTGACGTAGTACAAATTATGTCTAAATTTGTACGTATTGTTTGTCATGCCATCATTTTGAAACGGAACGAAAATACCGATATTTTAATTAAATAAATCATTCACAAACGATCCATTTTCTTGTAATGTTTGGTATTAAAATAATAACCAACAATATCACATGTACAGACGTGTAAAACAGAACTATCTTTAAGATCTAATAGATAGATTTAATTAGACAGTAGTTGTCATTTTCAAATTTTTCAAACACTTGTTTAACCATACTTAATTCTTAATGGCAAACAAGTCCAATATCGCTTTTTTATATCGTGGCTCAAAGCTACTTTCAGCAATATTTTTAGTCATATCGTGGCGGTCAGTTTTATTGGTGGAGGAAACCAGAGTACCCAGAGAAAACCACTGACCTGCAAGTCACTGACAAACTTCATCAACTAATGTTGGATCGATTTCACCTCCCCATGAACGGTGTTCGAACTCACAACCTTAGTGGTGATAGACACTGATTGCACATGTATCTGTAAACTCAACTAACAGATCACGACGGCCCTCTACTCTATTATAGTACATCAGTTATACATCAAGTCATTAGTTATTATTATGTCTCAGTCTCAGTTACTGTCGGTCAGTTTAGTTTTTGACAATTGTCAGTTGTTTTATGTCGTTATCTCAACGTACAACCAATTAGTTTTTGATCAGTTTGAAAGAGCTTTTTACAACATGAAATTCAGATGATGTTGTCCCTTTTTAACAATGTATACTACTACTGATTAACTAGAACTTTAACGTCCTTGACTACCCAGACAGATCTATCTCTTACGGATGAATGGTCATGTTACGCTATAGCCTTCGAAACTGTATTGCCGGAAGGGATTACAAAATACATGTATGATTGAGGTTTTTTTCCTTACTTTTATGCATCATGAATTATTCATAGTTTTTTCATTTGTATAAGTTGATGAAAATTCAAGGCGCTGATTCCTTCTGTTAGCAAAGTGATCAATAAGCATATCCAAGTCGACTTGCACATGTCTGTGCATAAGTTGGAAAGTCGTGTATCGCCCATAGGCGACCTTAAGTAGGATTTCACGCGTCTTCTTCCACTTAAAGATCTTGCTTGTTGCTAATGGCACCCATTAGTATCAGTAAGATACTGATAATACTGTATATAGCCTGGTATAAGTCACGGTTTATTGCATGTAGAATGTCTAGTAGTATCTTTGGCTTATCATCTACAAGAGCCCACCTAAAAAACATTATCCTCAAAATTATGGAACATATATAAATTCTTATTCCAGAGGGAAAGTGGAGCATTGCTTTAAATAAAAAAAAGTTGTCAAATTTATGCATAGGCACGTGTCTACTTGAGCCTAAGGTAGCTACGCCCCTGAAGATGGATAAACTTATGTGGTAAATTGATGCCGATGATTTTTTCGTGAGCGAGCATCTTTTACGTGGTCACCAGAAAATACACCAATTTAAATCATGCTACGGTTCGAATAGCACGACAACCCGAAAGGAAACGTTCCATTCAATAAACAATTACATGCATCGTAGACGCACTGTCGTTTGAATTCAAAGGAATGGAACACATTCTGAAGTAGCTAATAAACCACAATATCAGATGATAACCGGAGCTACTCTAAATGAAAGAATCAATTTGAAGATCGTATCAACGAGAAAGAACTACAGATAACATTAGAAGTTCTCTATCCTTAAAGAACATGTCTTTCACTCGCCATTATAAATGTTATTATTTAATCAAAAAAGTTTTACATCTACGATCTATACAGGTGTAGTCCGTTTGACTTCTATGAATCTCTAGAATAAAATTCTTAAAAATTGTAAAAATTATTTGTAAGTATTTTTAATAATATTTCCTCGTCTCCTGGAATCGAATATTTCTTTTTTTCTTTTGATCAAGTATTCATGCTTATGGATTCTAACGTAAGAATGCTTGTTTGTGGCTGTGCAGTTCTAGATTCTTTTGATTAATATATACATTTAGAATAATAAAATGATTGATATATTTTCCCGTGACAAAATTAGGATCCGTTTTTTTTTACATCGTTCTTTAGAATGAGTGAGACGATAAACTGACGCCATGTCTAAGCTAAATACAATTCTTGGATACTTATTTAAGGTTACATCATTTCGCATCAAACTTGTTTTTACTTCATTTAAGAAGTAGCAACGATAGGTATTAAAACTATCTCAGTATCCCAGTAGTAATAATTATTTAAGCATCCCAGAATAAAATATATAATCAATAATTGCGGGGATATGAACAACATATTTTGGATGAAGTTGTGTTTATTTTATTTTTATCTTATACAAGTGTGCACACATAAATGTGCTGTCCAAAAGGCAAGTGTGGACGTCAATATTTCATATTATTAACTTAAAAAAAAGATTCCATGGACCCAGGGGTCCTGGTTTGGGCCGTGGTGAGAGCGGGAGGTTTGGCGCTTTAAAATCTGATTCGGCCCACCATTTCTTTAGAAATGCCTGTACCAAGTCGGGATCACTACGGTTTTCACAGTTTTCCGGTTGTTGACTGATTTTGTCTGTTTGTGTAATTATGAGTTTTGACTTGCCCTTTGTAAGATTGTTCGGAGTTCGGTAATTTTGTTATTACCCTTATTTATTATTTTTGCTTAATGTCCGGTCCTGTGTTTTCATTTCAGATTTTCATCATAGCCACACTCCCCCTCCCAAGGGATATAAAATTGTATCATTAATAATAAATTAATGGTCACAGCAAATTTTTTTTTTTCTCTTTAAGGTGAGAGGATACTAAATGACGTTACGTCAAAGGTTATCGGCCCTGACGTTACGGCATTGCTTGCATGCATGTGTATTTTCTTTTCGGAGTCAACGAGACAATATCTTTAATGAACCCGAGAGTCGGTTTGACATTTTCGGGACACCCGGGTTTACGCTTTTCATTACTCGGGATTGGGAATTTATCAACTTAAAAATAACCAGCTGGAATTCAGGACCCCGCCGGGGAGCAAATAATATGAATGGCTTTTCCGATGAAGAGAAAGCATAGACACCATCACTCCAGATTCCTCCTTCCACCCAACATTTTATTTTGTCATAATTATATAAAGCAATAAAGAAAATACACATTAGTATAAATATTATATTATTTTTAAGAATGTAAAATAAACGGTCCCCATTGGAAATACGCGCAATGTGGCTTTTATGGGCAATCAAGATTAGAAATCTTTTTACTTAAGAATTTATCATTTTAGTAAGTTTTAACATGTATGATATTTTCTTATATTATCTTGTATTTGAAATGCTTATATTTTGATATTTGATCAAATAAATCAGACGAGGGGGAGGAACAACTACAAGAACATAGATTTATTGTGACTAACTTTGAAGACCGCAAGAAATTATCAAGCCAAAAGAAAACTCTATTGGACACTTACAATCGTGTTATTAGGGAAAAGATAATGTCTCATCAAATGTGTGACAAAGCTGCTGGCACTGGTCTCAGTTTTACCCACATAAAATGTATATACAGCAGACCCGGACAAGACGGTGCTAGCAGTATTCTAAGTGAGCGTACTCAAAACAACCAACCGCGTGTGACAAATCAAAAGAAAATAATAAAACATGTATGCGACTTTCTTGCAAGGCAATGACTATGTGCAGTTTTTGTGCATGTATGTGTAACATGCTCCATTATGAAATAGAAGTTATAATATGATCATAGTTATTTATTTGTCTTTGTGCTTTAACTGACGTCGTTTAGATTATGTTTGATAACATCAAGAAGTCACTTTTGTAATGTAACGTCGTTTTTTGCTGTTTTTAGGTTCCGTACTTCAACTTGTGAGCTCTATATCTTGAAAACGAGCATGGTGACCTATACTTTAAGTAGCACCAATCGATTCGGTATACGAATATCTATTTTATGTTAGTTTTTTATTATTTTTCTATAGTTCAAGTGCCCCATCGAGTGTAGATTGTGATAATTGGACAGGAAAAACGAGGTTTCCCCTTATATCTCTATATAAAAAATGGCATAAAATTCGAAATATTAACTCAAAATTACGAAAAAACCAGGATGGTGACCCCATTTTTTTACTTGAGTTATTGATGTAACTCATTAAGATGAGTACACATACACCACATTTTGTAAATCCGAATTGGTCTCATTTGGTATCCTCTGACCTTAAACTGTCGAAACATAACATTTATTGAACTGTAAAATTCACCAAAAAAAATCACCCCCTCCCCCTTCCTCCTCTTTCCCTTTTTTCTTGTTTAAATCAATGATCAACAATATTCCAGAATCAAACAAATGAATAAACATAACATAGATTTCTTTTACATGCATCTTTTTACCATGTGGAGTCAGTGTGTTTTTAAATCGGTCATCCAATCAGGACGCTCATTAGTCTTGTCCAAGATAAAACATACATGGCTTAAATTACCTGTGGGTGATTCCCCATTTCAACTCGTAAATTTACATAGAAATCGGAGATATTTCGTCATAAAACTTCACACATGGTTTTGTCTATCATATTTCTTGAAGACAAACATAACATTTTATTGCATTTATCAATATTTTATGAGTATCAACAGTTTTTTCAACACCGTATCTGTTTCTCGATACAGTCGCCCGACTACAGTGACCCTTGACGCACCTTAACACGTTCTACCATTGTTTTCTTAATAATGTTGTTTAATAATTGTTAATTGGTTACATGCCGACATACCATTGTTTTTACCGCAAAGATAGGGAATATCGTGCTTCTCAAACCTCGAAACGTCATAGAAGCACTTGTAATATTTGAACATTTTCCCGTCGTTTTTTAAGAAATTTAACACCTCCGCAGTCGTGCATCAAAAACATGCTTTAACAGTATTTGTGTTTTATTAATTCCAATAATCTGTTATAATATTTATTTGGTGCAGGACTGCGGACGTGCTTAATTTCTTCTAAAACCATCGAAATTTCGGCAAAATTCAACGAAATAACGAAATATAGTAGATAAATGATGATCGACAATTAAGCACAACAAACTATAACAACATTAATTCATACTTTTACTCATCCACAAAATATCACCATACAATAAAGCAAAAACCTGCAGAGAATGTTGTAGAAATATGTGCCCTGGTTTGAAAATGGCACAAATAAAAATATGACAGCACAAGTCTGTAAATGGAATTATTAATGGTTAGATTTTAAGTCCAACAAAAATGAAACAAGATAAAACACAGAATTACCAGGTTTCTTTTTCTATCAACATATGCCATTGTCAACAAATATAAGGACAGAATAACGAGGGAAACTATAAAATCAGGGGAGATAAATCTTCTTATCAATAGAGGACATTTTAAGCAAAGATAATGCCAGAATAAAGAGTGATCCTTTAATATCAGGGGAGATAAATCTTCTTATCAACAGATGACATTGTAAACAAAGATCGGGACAGAATAAAGAGGGATGTTTTAATATAAGGGGGGGATAAATATTTTTAGGTACCTGACGTTTGACTAACCAGTTAGAATGTACTTATTGTAGACAATGACTCTGTTGATGAACAATCACAATTGATATTTTACTGATTTATTATCAATTAGTTATAACAATGTCTAGTACAATAACAGTAGTATCAAGTCTAATCATCTTAAAACGATATTTAATTACTTGATTTCGAACAAAAACTTTACTTTTTCATCATGCTCTCCTGATTTTATAATTTAATTTTTAATTTGTATATGTACATATAGATCATTTATAATACTTCTAGCTCACTTAAGTAGCAAGAGAAATGTATTTACAATACCATACTAAATATATAACTCTGCAATTCTAATAGACAACCCATTTGATATGATAGGTTTGTTTGATTTGTCTAAAATACTGTTCAAATAATTAACACAGTGCCTATGCTAGTTCAGTTTGATTTGTCTACAATACCATACTAAATATATAACTATGCAATTCTAATAGACAACACATTTTATATGATAGGTCTGTTTGATTTGTCTAAGATACCGTTCTAATAGTTAACACAGTGATACATATTCTTAAGCATTTTAAATTCAATGCATCGTTCATTAACTGAGTAAAAACATTATATACAGATATACAAACGTGTGTAATGAATAATGGGTGGTTCTCAGAAATGTTTAAGAATACAAGAGGAAATCGCTAAAGATTTCCTTTATCAGCTTTGTTGTTTGTCTTGTCAGTGGAAAGCATGGCTTCAAGACTTAGAAACAATAAAGATATTAAGGGATTTCAAATAAAAATAGACGAAAAAATTCATAGCATTAAGATATCGCAACTCGCTGATGACACAACTTTGCTTTGTACGTCTAAAGAAGAAATTTATTGAGCATTTAATGAAATAGAAACTTTCGGGTCTTTTTCTGGATTATTAATGAAAAAAAATAAAACTGGGGGAAAACTTAAGCACAGTAAAGATAAAATAAAGGGCAATAAATGGTCAGAAAAACCTATTAAAGCATTGGGTGTATATGTTGGTAACAATAAAGAAGAGTGTGAAAAATTAAACTAGGAAAATAAAATAGATAAAATGAATACTTTATTCTTCTCTTGGGGAAAACGAAATTTAACTATTCTTGGGAAAATTATGATTAATAAAGCGTTAGTCATTCCTATATTTACTTTTGTTGCTAGTACATGTGTCGTGTTAGACAAATATAGAAAAGAAATTGAAAGTAAATGTTTCAAATTCATTTGGGATGGTAAACCAGACAAAGCTAAAAGAAACACTATGATAGGTAATTTTGATTGTACGTTTTAATTATCGTACATAATTGTTACTATTGTCTGCACAGTGTTAAACAGATGTAAAATTAAACAATATATTGAACCTAGAATAAAAGTAAAAGTTAACATTGGTGAATCTTTAAACATAAGAATTTAAATATATAAATATAAATCGTTTAAGCTTAAATTGTTGATTAAGTCTCTTATTTACCTACGAGTACACGCAGTATATAATAAAATATGGACGGAATGCTTAATGATGATGATCGACAATTAAATACATCAAACAATAACAATGCTAACTCATTCTTTTACTCATCCAAACATATGTCCATCAAATTAAAACTAGCAGAGAACCTCGTGGAAACATATGTCTTTGTTTGTAAATGACACCCAAAAAAACACATATGACAGGATAAATCTGTAAATGAAATTGATGATTATATTTTAAGTCCAATAAATATGAAACAAAATAAAGCTAAACCTTACAAGGTTTGTTTCTTATCAACAGGTGACTTGGTAAACAAAGATAAGGACAGAATAAAGAGGGATATATTAATATCAGGGAATGACTCTGTTGATCAACAATTGTTATTTTACTATATTTGTTATCAATTAGTAATAACAATGTCTATTACAATAACAGTATTACAAAGTCTTTTGATCTTAAAGCGATATTTAATTACTTGATTTCGAACAAAAGCTTTACTTTTTCATCATACTCTCCTGATTTTATAATTTAATTTGTGTATGTACATATAGATCATTTATAATTCTAGTTCAGTTAAGCAACAAGTGACATGTATTTGTACATCAATGTGCAATTGGTTTTAACACCATAAATCTGTTGATTGTGATGGATGTAAATATTTCGCTAACAATTTCCACTACCTCCTGTTAAATTAAGAAGCAAGAGATATATTGTTTTTAAATATCGAGATACAACTGTTTTAAAAACATAAATATGATGATTATGATGACTGTCAACGATTGGTTGAAAATCTCACCAAATAATAAAACAATATCACGATGATGTACACAACATAAACTGTGATGTTTTACATAATGTGATTAATTTTCTGTATGTACAGGAGACTGTAAATATCAAGTGAGCAACAAGACAGATATGTACATCCTAAATATATTTAAACATAATCACTTACAAAATATAATATTTACATTGTAAAAGATTTTTATACAGGAACAACACGATATAAATAATATTTAATGTTTACTCCTGATCGACATTATACCTTATCATATAGAAAGTTACAGACTACGAATCAAATGTATTGTAAAATAACACATCAAATACCGATATGTGATCAAACTATACAATTCCAATAGATAACAGTGTCTATGATGGTTCAGTTTGATTTGTCTACAATACCATATTAAATATATAACCATACATTTCTAATAGACAACTCATTTTATATGATAGATCTGTTTGATTTGTCTACAATACCATATTAAATATATAACTATACAATTATAATAAAACACTCATTTTATATGATAGGTCTGTTTTATTTGTCTACAATACCATATTAAATATATAACTATACAATTATAATAGACAACCCATTTTATATGATAGGTCTATTATAGAGTATTATCATCTTAAAGCGATATGTAATTACTTGATTTAGAACAAAAACTTTACTTTTTAGTCATACTCTCCTGATTTTATAATTTAATTTGTATATGTACATATAGATCATTTCTAATACTTCTAGTTCAGTTAAGTAGCAAAGGACATCTATTTGTAAATCAATATAAAACTGGTTTTAACAACGTAACTAGTGTGATTTATATGGCATTTGGTTGAAAATCTCAACCACTAATATAACAATATGACGATGGTGTACACAGCATAAACTGATTATTTCTGCTAAGTGATGGTTTACATTATTTGATTTATCTACAATACCGTTCTAATATTTAACACAGTGTCTATGATATGTCTCTGTTTTATTTGTCTACAATACCATGCTAAATATATAACTATACAATTCTAATAGACAACTCATTTTATATGATAGGTCTGTTTGATTTGTCTAGAATACCATGCGAAATATATAACTATTCAATTATAATAGACAACTCATTTTATATGATAGGTCTGTTTGATTTGTCTACAATACCATATTAAATAGATAGCGATACTATTATAATAGACAACGCATTTTATATGATAGGTTTAAACTTAAAGTTTGAATTAAGTCTCCAATTAACATACTAATGCATAAAGTATATACTAAAATATGGAGGAATTATTAACGATGATGATCTACAATTAACATACTAGTACATACAGTATGTAATAAAATATGGAGGAATGCATAACGATGATGATCGATGATTACACAATCAAGCTATAACAACACTAACTCATCTTTTACTCATCCACACAATATCACCATACAATAAAAACAGAGAAGCTGGTAGAAATATGTGTCCTGGTTTGTAAAGGGTGCAAACTAAAATATGACAACACTAACTCATTATTTTACTCATACACAAAATAAGAACATACAATCAGAACTAGGAGTGAAGCTGGCGGTCATATGTGTCCTGGTTTGTATGTAAACAATATAAACTGAATATTTCTACCAAGTGATGATGTACATTATGTGATTAATTTTCTGTATTTACAGCTTTCAGTAAGTATCAAGTGAAGAACAAGACAGATAAGTACATCCTAAATATACTTGAACATAATCACTTACAAAACAGAGTGTTTACATTGTTACGGATATTTATACAGGAACAAAACTATATTAGTAGTATTTAATGTTTACTGCTGGTCAACATTTTAAAGAGTTTGAAGATACCAACGAGGAAATCAGAATTCGTAAATCGAAGAAGAATAGACAACGTAATGGACAAAAGAAAAAAGAATAAAAGGACGAACAACGATCTATGAAACATTACACATAAAACTAAAGATCGAGTAACATGAACCCCACTAAAAACCAGGGGTGAACTGGTAGATAGGAATATGTACCTTTATAAACAGAATAAGGGTATCCTAGCTCTTTATTCCTGATAAATAAAGGTTCATCGGTAAAAGATAGGAATATGTACCTATATAAACAGAATAAGGGTATCCTAGCTCTTTATTCCTGATAAATAAATGTTCATCGGTAAAAGATAGGAATATGTACCTATATAAACAGAATAAGGGTATCCTAGCTCTTTATTCCTGATAAATAAATGTTCATCGATAGAAGATAGGAATATGTACCTTTATAAACAGAATAAGGGTATCCTAGCTCTTTATTCCTGATAAATAAATGTTCATCGGTAAAAGATAGGAATATGTACCTTTATAAACAGAATAAGGGTATCCTAGCTCTTTATTCCTGATAAATAAATGTTCATCGGTAAAAGATAGGAATATGTACCTTTATAAACAGAATAAGGGTATCCTAGCTCTTTATTCCTGATAAATAAATGTTCATCGGTAAAAGATAGGAATATGTACCTTTATAAACAGAATAAGGGTATCCTAGCTCTTTATTCCTGATAAATAAATGTTCATCGGTAAAAGATAGGAATATGTACCTTTATAAACAGAATAAGGGCATCCTAGCTCTTTATTCCTGATAAATAAATGTTCATCGGTAAAAGATAGGAATATGTACCTATATAAACAGAATAAGGGTATCCTAGCTCTTTATTCCTGATAAATAAATGTTCATCGATAGAAGATAGGAATATGTACCTTTATAAACAGAATAAGGGTATCCTAGCTCTTTATTCCTGATAAATAAATGTTCATCGGTAAAAGATAGGAATATGTACCTTTATAAACAGAATAAGGGTATCCTAGCTCTTTATTCCTGATAAATAAATGTTCATCGGTAAAAGATAGGAATATGTACCTTTATAAACAGAATAAGGGTATCCTAGCTCTTTATTCCTGATAAATAAATGTTCATCGGTAAAAGATAGGAATATGTACCTTTATAAACAGAATAAGGGTATCCTAGCTCTTTATTCCTGATAAATAAATGTTCATCGGTAAAAGATAGGAATATGTACCTATATAAACAGAATAAGGGTATCCTAGCTCTTTATTCCTGATAAATAAATGTTCATCGGTAAAAGATAGGAATATGTACCTTTATAAACAGAATAAGGGTATCCTAGCTCTTTATTCCTGATAAATAAATGTTCATCGGTAAAAGATAGGAATATGTACCTTTATAAACAGAATAAGGGTATCCTAGCTCTTTATTCCTGATAAATAAATGTTCATCGGTAAAAGATAGGAATATGTACCTTTATAAACAGAATAAGGGTATCCTAGCTCTTTATTCCTGATAAATAAATGTTCATCGGTAAAAGATAGGAATATGTACCTATATAAACAGAATAAGGGTATCCTAGCTCTTTATTCCTGATAAATAAATGTTCATCGATAGAAGATAGGAATATGTACCTTTATAAACAGAATAAGGGTATCCTAGCTCTTTATTCCTGATAAATAAATGTTCATCGGTAAAAGATAGGAATATGTACCTTTATAAACAGAATAAGGGTATCCTAGCTCTTTATTCCTGATAAATAAATGTTCATCGGTAAAAGATAGGAATATGTACCTTTATAAACAGAATAAGGGTATCCTAGCTCTTTATTCCTGATAAATAAATGTTCATCGGTAAAAGATAGGAATATGTACCTTTATAAACAGAATAAGGGTATCCTAGCTCTTTATTCCTGATAAATAAATGTCCATCGGTAAAAGATAGGAATATGTACCTATATAAACAGAATAAGGGTATCTTTGCTCTTTATTCCTGATAAATAAAGGTTCATCGGTAAAAGATAGGAATATGTACCTTTATAAACAGAATAAGGGCATCCTAGCTCTTTATTCCTGATAAATAAATGTTCATCGGTAAAAGATAGGAATATGTACCTTTATAAACAGAATAAGGGTATCCTAGCTCTTTATTCCTGATAAATAAATGTTCATCGGTAAAAGATAGGAATATGTACCTTTATAAACAGAATAAGGGTATCCTAGCTCTTTATTCCTGATAAATAAATGTTCATCGGTAAAAGATAGGAATATGTACCTTTATAAACAGAATAAGGGTATCCTAGCTCTTTATTCCTGATAAATAAATGTTCATCGGTAAAAGATAGGAATATGTACCTTTATAAACAGAATAAAGGTATCCTAGCTCTTTATTCCTGATAAATAAATGTTCATCGGTAAAAGATAGGAATATGTACCTTTATAAACAGAATAAGGGTATCCTAGCTCTTTATTCCTGATAAATAAATGTTCATCGGTAAAAGATAGGAATATGTACCTTTATAAACAGAATAAAGGTATCCTAGCTCTTTATTCCTGATAAATAAATGTTCATCGGTAAAAGATAGGAATATGTACCTATATAAACAGAATAAGGGTATCCTAGCTCTTTATTCCTGATAAATAAATGTTCATCGGTAAAAGATAGGAATATGTACCTATATAAACAGAATAAGGGTATCCTAGCTCTTTATTCCTGATAAATAAATGTTCATCGATAGAAGATAGGAATATGTACCTATATAAACAGAATAAGGGTATCCTAGCTCTTTATTCCTGATAAATAAATGTTCATCGGTAAAAGATAGGAATATGTACCTTTATAAACAGAATAAGGGTATCCTAGCTCTTTATTCCTGATAGATAAATGTTCATCGGTAAAAGATAGGAATATGTACCTTTATAAACAGAATAAGGGTATCCTAGCTCTTTATTCCTGATAAATAAATGTTCATCGATAGAAGATAGGAATATGTACCTTTATAAACAGAATAAGGGTATCCTAGCTCTTTATTCCTGATAAATAAATGTTCATCGGTAAAAGATAGGAATATGTACCTTTATAAACAGAATAAGGGTATCCTAGCTCTTTATTCCTGATAAATAAATGTTCATCGGTAAAAGATAGGAATATGTACCTTTATAAACAGAATAAGGGTATCCTAGCTCTTTATTCCTGATAAATAAATGTTCATCGGTAAAAGATAGGAATATGTACCTATATAAACAGAATAAGGGTATCTTTGCTCTTTATTCCTGATAAATAAATGTGCATCGGTAAAAGATAGGAATATGTACCTATATAAACAGAATAAGGGTATCCTAGCTCTTTTTTCCTGATAAATAAATGTTCATCGGTAAAAGATAGGAATATGTACCTATATAAACAGAATAAAGGTATCCTAGCTCTTTATTCCTGATAAATAAATGTTCATCGGTAAAAGAAATATAAAGTGAAATAATAAAAACGGGAAAAGTTGACTTCAACACAACAAACATAAAACACTCAAATATCAGTGCCAATAAAATATGATATATAACAACTAGTGACGACTTAGACATTATAATGTAACTCGATCATGTCATGTAATTTGTAGACCAAAAAAATATTTTTTCTGTATTTATTGATTTATTAATTCTTAATTGGTGTCATTCATCTGAATGAAGTTTAGAAAATACATTTTCAAAGTTAAATATTGTCATATAATCTGAATAAAAGTTAGAGAATACTAGACAAATTAATAAAGAAATATATATAAACAAACGTACATAATGCTATATCAAATGTTTACTGATATAAGCATTAAACCATTAATAATAAAGGGCCCGGATGGCTCAATGAGTTAGGTAGTTGGAGTACCTAACAATTCATACAAGAATATCACCAATACGGCGTGGGTTCGCCCCCGGCTTTGTAAATTACAAAAAGGGTGCACTCGACTCGTAGCAGCAGAGGATAAAGTTGACCAGTTGCTTGCCCATGGTCGTTGGTTCTCTACTGGTACTCCGGCTTCTTCTACCAGTAAAACTGGTCGTCATGATAAAGCTGAAATATTGCTGAAAGTGGCCTTAAGCACAATAAATCAAATCAAATCAAATCATTAATACTAAAATGATATTCTACTGATGCAAACATAAAAACATCAATAATAAAATTACATTGTATTGATGTAAACATTAAAGCATCAATAATAAACTGATATTCTACTGATAAAAACATTAAACCATCAGAAATAAACAAATATTTAATGATGCAAATATTAAAAGATCAATAAAAAACTAATATTTAACTGATACAAACATTATAACATTAATAATAAACTGATATTTGACTGATACAATCATTAAAACATCAATAATAAACTTATATTTGACTGATACAATCATTAAAACATCCATAATAAACTTATATTTGACTGATATGAATATTAAACAGATATAAAAAAAACTGATATTATACTGATGCAAACATTAATAATAAACTGATATCATACTGATACAAACGTTAATAATAAACTGATATTATACTGATACAAACGTTAATAATAAACTGATATTATACTGATACAAACGTTAATAATAAACTGATATTATACTGATACAAACATTAATAATAAACTGATATTATACTGATACAAACATTAATAATAAACTGATATCATACTGATACAAACGTTAATAATAAACTGATATTATACTGATACAAACGTTAATAATAAACTGATATTATACTGATACAAACATTAATAATAAACTGATATCATACTGATACAAACATTAATAATAAACTGATATTATACTGATACAAACATTAATAATAAACTGATATCATACTGATACAAACATTAATAATAAACTGATATCATACTGATACAAACGTTAATAATAAACTGATATTATACTGATACAAACGTTAATAATAAACTGATATTATACTGATACAAACATTAATAATAAACTGATATTATACTGATACAAACGTTAATAATAAACTGATATCATACTGATGCAAACATTAATAATAAACTGATATTATACTGATACAAACATTAATAATAAACTGATATTATACTGATACAAACATTAATAATAAACTGATATCATACTGATACAAACGTTAATAATAAACTGATATCATACTGATACAAACATTAATAATAAACTGATATCATACTGATACAAACATTAATAATAAACTGATATCATACTGATACAAACATTAATAATAAACTGATATTATACTGATACAAACATTAATAATAAACTGATATCATACTGATACAAACGTTAATAATAAACTGATATTATACTGATACAAACGTTAATAATAAACTGATATTATACTGATACAAACGTTAATAATAAACTGATATTATACTGATACAAACATTAATAATAAACTGATATCATACTGATACAAACATTAATAATAAACTGATATCATACTGATACAAACGTTAATAATAAACTGATATTATACTGATACAAACGTTAATAATAAACTGATATTATACTGATACAAACGTTAATAATAAACTGATATTATACTGATACAAACATTAATAATAAACTGATATCATACTGATACAAACATTAATAATAAACTGATATCATACTGATACAAACGTTAATAATAAACTGATATTATACTGATACAAACGTTAATAATAAACTGATATTATACTGATACAAACGTTAATAATAAACTGATATTATACTGATACAAACATTAATAATAAACTGATATTATACTGATACAAACATTAATAATAAACTGATATCATACTGATACAAACGTTAATAATAAACTGATATCATACTGATACAAACGTTAATAATAAACTGATATTATACTGATACAAACATTAATAATAAACTGATATCATACTGATACAAACGTTAATAATAAACTGATATTATACTGATACAAACGTTAATAATAAACTGATATTATACTGATACAAACGTTAATAATAAACTGATATTATACTGATACAAACATTAATAATAAACTGATATCATACTGATACAAACATTAATAATAAACTGATATTATACTGATACAAACGTTAATAATAAACTGATATTATACTGATACAAACGTTAATAATAAACTGATATCATACTGATACAAACATTAATAATAAACTGATATTATACTGATGCAAACATTAATAATAAACTGATATTATACTGATACAAACGTTAATAATAAACTGATATTTTTGATACAGACATTAAAACATCAATAATAAACTGATATTTTATTGATACAGACATTAAAACATCAATAATAAACTGATATTTTACTGATACAGACATTAAAACATTAATAATAAACTGATATTTTACTGATACAGACATTAATAATAAGCTGATATTATACTGATACAAACATTAAAACATCAATAATAAACTGATATTTTACTGATACAAACATTAATAATAAACTTATATCTAACTTATGCGATAATTAAAACATCAATAATATACTGATATTTTCTTGATACAACAATAAAACATGAAAAATAAACTGATACAAACATTAAAACATCTATAATAAACTGATATTTTACTGATACAACATTAAAACATGAACAATATACTGATATTTTCCTGATACAACATTAAAACATGAATAATAAACTGATATTTAACTGATATAAACATAAAAACATCAATAATCAACTAATATTTTACTGATGCAAATATTGATAATAAACTGATATTTTACTGATACAAACATTAAAATATCACTAATAAACTGATAATTTACGGATACAGATATTAAGACATCTATAATAAACTGATATTCTACCGATACAAACATTAATTAAACAATAATGAAACGATATATTACTGATACAAATATAAAAACATCAATAAGAAACTGATATTTCACTGATTCAGACATTAAAACATCAATAATAAACTGACATTTTACAGATACAAACATAAAAACATCAATAATAAAGTGGTATTTAACAGATACAAACGTTAAAACATCAATAATAAACTGACATTTTACAGATACAAACATTAAAACATCAATAATAAAGTGGTATTTTACAGATACAAACGTTAAAACATCAATAATAAACTGACATTTTACAGATACAAACGTTAAAACATCAATAATAAACTGACATTTTACATGTGTAGAACTCTATAATGTTTGAGATGGTTTATCTGTTTATCTGTTTATCAGAACCACAACATCATGATAGAAATAGCGAGTACACAATGAGATATTTATTTCTCACTAATGAGACAGCACAGTACCTATTGTTTGCGTGTGAGATATCCTTGTTTCAACCCGTGAGTGAGATAAGAATGTCATGCTACATTTGCCGTAAAAATGTTACGCTTCGCAAAAGAGCTCTTCACCACGGTTCCGTCTGTATTTGCATCAATAAAACCACGATTCTACCACATAAGTATTTTTGTATTAATCTATGCATGCTATTCTGCTATCCAACGATTTAACGATATTGCACCTTTCACTGCGTTTGACTTTTTGTCACCCGTTCTACCGTGTCAATGTTTGTTTCCTTTGAGCAAAAAATAGAGTGTTCTCCCTTGTTAGTAACTAACGTAAAGAAAGAAATTATCTCCCTTTGACCAAAATCAAATAATGTTTACATGTATTTATCGCTGTTCTAGTAGCATATATAATATATTTATTAAATACATTGTATTTTATTATGAAATACAACTAAAATACTGCCAATACACGGATTAAATCGACAATTAACTTCATCAACGGAAAACAATTTTGCTGGAAAACGCTCGATGGAATGTAAACAAAACAAGATGTTTAGTAAGAAATAAAATCAAACACCGGAAAACGTACAAGATAAGGAAATTAGTGAGAAAAAGAATCAAACACCGGTAAGAAGGCAAGACGGAAATATTTCAGACACCCACGGGAAAGATTTCTATTGTTCTCCAACTCTGCGGAGCCTCGTTGGAGACCAGAAATCTTTCCCTTGGGTGTCTGCGATATTTCCGTCTTACCGGTGTTAGATTCTTTATATCTTAATTTGTAATAACCGGGGTTTGCTAACACGCAAGCTGTATTTTGAATTAATAATAGATCTTTCATAGATTTAATAAAAGTAAAATAAAAATCTTTATATCATTAAAATTTTAATAATACACTTTTCTTATTTTATCAGCTAAGCGTCAGATAATTTAAATATATTATTAATGATATAATTTTGAATACATTTTTATTACAGTTTTTGCCCCAAAATATGTACTTTCACAGAGAACCAGTAAAGTTGTCCCATCTAAACAGCAGATAATTTAAATGTATTATTAATAATATAATTTTGTATACCTTCTTTTTACAGCGAGTATTGCCCCAACTGTAAAAGAGAGTAAGTATAATAATTAATGTCTTAGATTATATTTCATAAGATAAGTATAAATATATATAATAAGTCAAATGATTTACTCAATATATGTCATAACAGTAATATGACGTTGTGTACCTAGTATATATACTTTGATATAAACAAAATAATTAAAATCTTCTCCTCAGAATTTTAATCTGAAATAATCTTTAGGTGGACCACCTTCAAATTTATGTGTGACACCCCCATTTTCTATGAACTTTACACGTCATATTGAAAACCAGATGTTCTCCATTGATTCGAAGCCTTGAAGTTTTGTCTGCTGTAAGACATCACGAAGACATATTAATCATACATCTAAGCTGTACATATGTGATCATGTCTGTGGAGTAGATAATCTAAGCTGTACATATGTGATAAATCTATGGAATAGATAATCTAAGCTGTACATATGTGATACAATCTGTGGAATAGATAATCTAAGCTGTACATATGTGATCAAGTCTGTGGAATAGATAATCTAAGCTGTACATATGTGATAAATCTGTGGAGTAGATAATCTAAGCTGTACATATGTGATCAAGTCTGTGGAATAGATAATCTAAGCTGTACATATGTGATAAATCTGTGGAGTAGATAATCTAAGCTGCACATATGTGATCAAGTCTGTGGAATAGATAATCTAAGCTGTACATATGTGATAAATCTGTGGAGTAGATAATCTAAGCTGTACATATGTGATAAATCTGTGGAGTAGATAATATAAGCTGTACATATGTGATCAAGTCTGTGGAATAGATAATCTAAGCTGTACATATGTGATCAAGTCTGTGGAATAGATAATCTAAGCTGTACATATGTGATAAATCTGTGGAGTAGATAATCTAAGCTGCACATATGTGATCAAGTCTGTGGAATAGATAATCTAAGCTGTACATATGTGATAAATCTGTGGAGTAGATAATCTAAGCTGCACATATGTGATCAAGTCTGTGGAATAGATAATCTAAGCTGTACATATGTGATAAATCTGTGGAGTAGATAATCTAAGCTGTACATATGTGATACAATCTGTGGAGTAGATAATCTAAGCTGTACATATGTGATCAAGTCTGTGGAATAGATAATCTAAGCTGTACATATGTGATAAATCTGTGGAGTAGATAATCTAAGCTGTACATATGTGATCAAGTCTGTGGAATAGATAATCTAAGCTGTACATATGTGATAAATTTGTGGAGTAGATAATCTAAGCTGCACATATGTGATCAAGTCTGTGGAATAGATAATCTAAACTGTACATATGTGATAAATCTGTGGAGTAGATAATCTAAGCTGTACATATGTGATCAAGTCTGTGGAATAGATAATCTAAGCTGTACATATGTGATAAATCTGTGGAGTAGATAATCTAAGCTGTACATATGTGATCAAGTCTGTGGAATAGATAATCTAAGCTGTACATATGTGATAAATCTGTGGAGTAGATAATCTAAGCTGTACATATGTGATCAAGTCTGTGGAATAGATAATCTAAGCTGTACATATGTGATCAAGTCTGTGGAGTAGATAATCTAAGCTGTACATATGTGATACAATCTGTGGAATAGATAATCTAAGCTGTACATATGTGATCAAGTCTGTGGAATAGATAATCTAAGCTGTACATATGTGATCAAGTCTGTGGAATAGATAATCTAAGCTGTACATATGTGATCAAGTCTGTGGAATAGATAATCTAAGCTGTACATATGTGATCAAGTCTGTGGAATAGATAATCTAAGCTGTACATATGTGATACAATCTGTGGAGTAGATAATCTAAGCTGTACATATGTGATCAAGTCTGTGGAATAGATAATCTAAGCTGTACATATGTGATAAATCTGTGGAGTAGATAATCTAAGCTGCACATATGTGATCAAGTCTGTGGAATAGATAATCTAAGCTGTACATATGTGATAAATCTGTGGAGTAGATAATCTAAGCTGTACATATGTGATACAATCTGTGGAATAGATAATCTAAGCTGTACATATGTGATCAAGTCTGTGGAATAGATAATCTAAGCTGTACATATGTGATAAATCTGTGGAGTAGATAATCTAAGCTGCACATATGTGATCAAGTCTGTGGAGTAGATAATCTAAGCTGTACATATGTGATCAAGTCTGTGGAATAGATAATCTAAGCTGTACATATGTGATAAATCTGTGGAGTAGATAATCTAAGCTGTACATATGTGATACAATCTGTGGAGTAGATAATCTAAGCTGTACATATGTGATCAAGTTTGTGGAATAGATAATCTAAGCTGTACATATGTGATACAATCTGTGGAGTAGATAATCTAAGCTGCACATATGTGATCAAGTCTGTGGAGTAGATAATCTAAGCTGTACATATGTGATCAAGTCTGTGGAATAGATAATCTAAGCTGTACATATGTGATAAATCTGTGGAGTAGATAATCTAAGCTGTACATATGTGATACAATCTGTGGAGTAGATAATCTAAGCTGTACATATGTGATCAAGTCTGTGGAATAGATAATCTAAGCTGTACATATGTGATACAATCTGTGGAATAGATAATCTAAGCTGTACATATGTGATCAAGTCTGTGGAATAGATAATCTAAGCTGTACATATGTGATAAATCTGTGGAGTAGATAATCTAAGCTGTACATATGTGATCAAGTCTGTGGAATAGATAATCTAAGCTGTACATATGTGATCAAGTCTGTGGAATAGATAATCTAAGCTGTACATATGTGATCAAGTCTGTAGAGTAGATAATCTAAGCTGCACATATGTGATCAAGTCTGTGGAATAGATAATCTAAGCTGTACATATGTGATAAATCTGTGGAGTAGATAATCTAAGCTGCACATATGTGATCAAGTCTGTGGAATAGATAATCTAAGCTGTACATATGTGATAAATCTGTGGAGTAGATAATCTAAGCTGTACATATGTGATACTATCTGTGGAGTAGATAATCTAAGCTGTACATATGTGATCAAGTCTGTGGAATAGATAATCTAAGCTGTACATATGTGATAAATCTGTGGAGTAGATAATCTAAGCTGCACATATGTGATCAAGTCTGTGGAGTAGATAATCTAAGCTGTACATATGTGATCAAGTCTGTGGAATAGATAATCTAAGCTGTACATATGTGATAAATCTGTGGAGTAGATAATCTAAGCTGTACATATGTGATACAATCTGTGGAGTAGATAATCTAAGCTGTACATATGTGATCAAGTCTGTGGAATAGATAATCTAAGCTGCACATATGTGATAAATCTGTGGAGTAGATAATCTAAGCTGCACATATGTGATCAAGTCTGTGGAGTAGATAATCTAAGCTGTACATATGTGATCAAGTCTGTGGAATAGATAATCTAAGCTGTACATATGTGATAAATCTGTGGAGTAGATAATCTAAGCTGTACATATGTGATACAATCTGTGGAGTAGATAATCTAAGCTGTACATATGTGATCAAGTCTGTGGAATAGATAATCTAAGCTGTACATATGTGATCAAGTCTGTGGAATAGATAATCTAAGCTGTACATATGTGATAAATCTGTGGAGTAGATAATATAAGCTGTACATATGTGATACAATCTGTGGAGTAGATAATCTAAGCTGTACATATGTGATCAAGTCTGTGGAATAGATAATCTAAGCTGTACATATGTGATCAAGTCTGTGGAATAGATAATCTAAGCTGTACATATGTGATAAATCTGTGGAGTAGATAATCTAAGCTGTACATATGTGATAAATCTGTGGAGTAGATAATCTAAGCTGTACATATGTGATACAATCTGTGGAATAGATAATCTAAGCTGTACATATGTGATCAAGTCTGTGGAATAGATAATCTAAGCTGTACATATGTGATAAATCTGTGGAGTAGATAATCTAAGCTGTACATATGTGATCAAGTCTGTGGAATAGATAATCTAAGCTGTACATATGTGATCAAGTCTGTAGAGTAGATAATCTAAGCTGCACATATGTGATCAAGTCTGTGGAATAGATAATCTAAGCTGTACATATGTGATACAATCTGTGGAGTAGATAATCTAAGCTGCACATATGTGATCAAGTCTGTGGAATAGATAATCTAAGCTGTACATATGTGATAAATCTGTGGAGTAGATAATCTAAGCTGTACATATGTGATACAATCTGTGGAGTAGATAATCTAAGCTGTACATATGTGATGAAGTCTGTGGAATAGATAATCTAAGCTGTACATATGTGATAAATCTGTGGAGTATATAATCTAAGCTGTACATATGTGATCAAGTCTGTGGAATAGATAATCTAAGCTGTACATATGTGATAAATCTGTGGAGTAGATAATCTAAGCTGCACATATGTGATCAAGTCTGTGGAATAGATAATCTAAGCTGTGCATATGTGATTAATCTGTGGAGTAGATAATCTAAGCTGTACATATGTGATCAAGTCTGTGGAATAGATAATCTAAGCTGTACATATGTGATACAATCTGTGGAGTAGATAATCTAAGCTGTACATATGTGATCAAGTCTGTGGAATAGATAATCTAAGCTGTACATATGTGATCAAGTCTGTGGAATAGATAATCTAAGCTGTACATATGTGATACAATCTGTGGAGTAGATAATCTAAGCTGTACATATGTGATCAAGTCTGTGGAATAGATAATCTAAGCTGTACATATGTGATAAATCTGTGGAGTAGATAATCTAAGCTGTACATATGTGATCAAGTCTGTGGAATAGATAATCTAAGCTGTACATATGTGATCAAGTCTGTGGAGTAGATAATCTAAGCTGTACATATGTGATACAATCTGTGGAATAGATAATCTAAGCTGTACATATGTGATCAAGTCTGTGGAATAGATAATCTAAGCTGTACATATGTGATCAAGTCTGTGGAATAGATAATCTAAGCTGTACATATGTGATCAAGTCTGTGGAATAGATAATCTAAGCTGTACATATGTGATCAAGTCTGTGGAATAGATAATCTAAGCTGTACATATGTGATACAATCTGTGGAGTAGATAATCTAAGCTGTACATATGTGATCAAGTCTGTGGAATAGATAATCTAAGCTGTACATATGTGATACAATCTGTGGAGTAGATAATCTAAGCTGTACATATGTGATCAAGTCTGTGGAATAGATAATCTAAGCTGTGCATATGTGATAAATCTGTGGAGTAGATAATCTAAGCTGCACATATGTGATCAAGTCTGTGGAATAGATAATCTAAGCTGTACATATGTGATAAATCTGTGGAGTAGATAATCTAAGCTGTACATATGTGATACAATCTGTGGAGTAGATAATCTAAGCTGTACATATGTGATCAAGTCTGTGGAATAGATAATCTAAGCTGTACATATGTGATAAATCTGTGGAGTAGATAATCTAAGCTGCACATATGTGATCAAGTCTGTGGAGTAGATAATCTAAGCTGTACATATGTGATCGAGTCTGTGGAATAGATAATCTAAGCTGTACATATGTGATAAATCTGTGGAGTAGATAATCTAAGCTGTACATATGTGATACAATCTGTGGAGTAGATAATCTAAGCTGTACATATGTGATCAAGTCTGTGGAATAGATAATCTAAGCTGTACATATGTGATAAATCTGTGGAGTAGATAATCTAAGCTGCACATATGTGATCAAGTCTGTGGAGTAGATAATCTAAGCTGTACATATGTGATCAAGTCTGTGGAATAGATAATCTAAGCTGTACATATGTGATAAATCTGTGGAGTAGATAATCTAAGCTGTACATATGTGATACAATCTGTGGAGTAGATAATCTAAGCTGTACATATGTGATCAAGTCTGTGGAATAGATAATCTAAGCTGTACATATGTGATACAATCTGTGGAATAGATAATCTAAGCTGTACATATGTGATCAAGTCTGTGGAATAGATAATCTAAGCTGTACATATGTGATAAATATGTGGAGTAGATAATCTAAGCTGTACATATGTGATCAAGTCTGTGGAATAGATAATCTAAGCTGTACATATGTGATAAATCTGTGGAGTAGATAATCTAAGCTGTACATATGTGATCAAGTCTGTAGAGTAGATAATCTAAGCTGCACATATGTGATCAAGTCTGTGGAATAGATAATCTAAGCTGTACATATGTGATAAATCTGTGGAGTAGATAATCTAAGCTGCACATATGTGATCAAGTCTGTGGAATAGATAATCTAAGCTGTACATATGTGATAAATCTGTGGAGTAGATAATCTAAGCTGTACATATGTGATACAATCTGTGGAGTAGATAATCTAAGCTGTACATATGTGATCAAGTCTGTGGAATAGATAATCTAAGCTGTACATATGTGATAAATCTGTGGAGTAGATAATCTAAGCTGTACATATGTGATACAATCTGTGGAGTAGATAATCTAAGCTGTACATATGTGATCAAGTCTGTGGAATAGATAATCTAAGCTGTACATATGTGATAAATCTGTGGAGTAGATAATCTAAGCTGTACATATGTGATCAAGTCTGTGGAATAGATAATCTAAGCTGTACATATGTGATCAAGTCTGTGGAGTAGATAATCTAAGCTGTACATATGTGATACAATCTGTGGAATAGATAATCTAAGCTGTACATATGTGATCAAGTCTGTGGAATAGATAATCTAAGCTGTACATATGTGATCAAGTCTGTGGAATAGATAATCTAAGCTGTACATATGTGATCAAGTCTGTGGAATAGATAATCTAAGCTGTACATATGTGATCAAGTCTGTGGAATAGATAATCTAAGCTGTACATATGTGATACAATCTGTGGAGTAGATAATCTAAGCTGTACATATGTGATCAAGTCTGTGGAATAGATAATCTAAGCTGTACATATGTGATAAATCTGTGGAGTAGATAATCTAAGCTGTACATATGTGATCAAGTCTGTGGAATAGATAATCTAAGCTGCACATATGTGATAAATCTGTGGAGTAGATAATCTAAGCTGCACATATGTGATCAAGTCTGTGGAATAGATAATCTAAGCTGTACATATGTGATAAATCTGTGGAGTAGATAATCTAAGCTGTACATATGTGATACAATCTGTGGAGTAGATAATCTAAGCTGTACATATGTGATCAAGTCTGTGGAATAGATAATCTAAACTGTACATATGTGATAAATCTGTGGAGTAGATAATCTAAGCTGCACATATGTGATCAAGTCTGTGGAGTAGATAATCTAAGCTGTACATATGTGATCAAGTCTGTGGAATAGATAATCTAAGCTGTACATATGTGATAAATCTGTGGAGTAGATAATCTAAGCTGTACATATGTGATACAATCTGTGGAGTAGATAATCTAAGCTGTACATATGTGATCAAGTCTGTGGAATAGATAATCTAAGCTGTACATATGTGATAAATCTGTGGAGTAGATAATCTAAGCTGCACATATGTGATCAAGTCTGTGGAGTAGATAATCTAAGCTGTACATATGTGATCAAGTCTGTGGAATAGATAATCTAAGCTGTACATATGTGATAAATCTGTGGAGTAGATAATCTAAGCTGTACATATGTGATACAATCTGTGGAGTAGATAATCTAAGCTGTACATATGTGATCAAGTCTGTGGAATAGATAATCTAAGCTGTACATATGTGATACAATCTGTGGAATAGATAATCTAAGCTGTACATATGTGATCAAGTCTGTGGAATAGATAATCTAAGCTGTACATATGTGATAAATCTGTGGAGTAGATAATCTAAGCTGTACATATGTGATCAAGTCTGTGGAATAGATAATCTAAGCTGTACATATGTGATCAAGTCTGTGGAATAGATAATCTAAGCTGTACATATGTGATAAATCTGTGGAGTAGATAATCTAAGCTGTACATATGTGATACAATCTGTGGAGTAGATAATCTAAGCTGTACATATGTGATCAAGTCTGTGGAATAGATAATCTAAGCTGTACATATGTGATAAATCTGTGGAGTAGATAATCTAAGCTGTACATATGTGATCAAGTCTGTGGAATAGATAATCTAAGCTGTACATATGTGATCAAGTCTGTGGAGTAGATAATCTAAGCTGTACATATGTGATACAATCTGTGGAATAGATAATCTAAGCTGTACATATGTGATCAAGTCTGTGGAATAGATAATCTAAGCTGTACATATGTGATCAAGTCTGTGGAATAGATAATCTAAGCTGTACATATGTGATCAAGTCTGTGGAATAGATAATCTAAGCTGTACATATGTGATCAAGTCTGTGGAATAGATAATCTAAGCTGTACATATGTGATACAATCTGTGGAGTAGATAATCTAAGCTGTACATATGTGATCAAGTCTGTGGAATAGATAATCTAAGCTGTACATATGTGATAAATCTGTGGAGTAGATAATCTAAGCTGTACATATGTGATCAAGTCTGTGGAATAGATAATATAAGCTGCACATATGTGATAAATCTGTGGAGTAGATAATCTAAGCTGCACATATGTGATCAAGTCTGTGGAATAGATAATCTAAGCTGTACATATGTGATAAATCTGTGGAGTAGATAATCTAAGCTGTACATATGTGATACAATCTGTGGAGTAGATAATCTAAGCTGTACATATGTGATCAAGTCTGTGGAATAGATAATCTAAACTGTACATATGTGATAAATCTGTGGAGTAGATAATCTAAGCTGCACATATGTGATCAAGTCTGTGGAGTAGATAATCTAAGCTGTACATATGTGATCAAGTCTGTGGAATAGATAATCTAAGCTGTACATATGTGATAAATCTGTGGAGTAGATAATCTAAGCTGTACATATGTGATACAATCTGTGGAGTAGATAATCTAAGCTGTACATATGTGATCAAGTCTGTGGAATAGATAATCTAAGCTGTACATATGTGATAAATCTGTGGAGTAGATAATCTAAGCTGCACATATGTGATCAAGTCTGTGGAGTAGATAATCTAAGCTGTACATATGTGATCAAGTCTGTGGAATAGATAATCTAAGCTGTACATATGTGATAAATCTGTGGAGTAGATAATCTAAGCTGTACATATGTGATACAATCTGTGGAGTAGATAATCTAAGCTGTACATATGTGATCAAGTCTGTGGAATAGATAATCTAAGCTGTACATATGTGATACAATCTGTGGAATAGATAATCTAAGCTGTACATATGTGATCAAGTCTGTGGAATAGATAATCTAAGCTGTACATATGTGATAAATCTGTGGAGTAGATAATCTAAGCTGTACATATGTGATCAAGTCTGTGGAATAGATAATCTAAGTTGTACATATGTGATCAAGTCTGTGGAATAGATAATCTAAGCTGTACATATGTGATAAATCTGTGGAGTAGATAATCTAAGCTGCACATATGTGATCAAGTCTGTGGAATAGATAATCTAAGCTGTACATATGTGATAAATCTGTGGAGTAGATAATCTAAGCTGCACATATGTGATCAAGTCTGTGGAATAGATAATCTAAGCTGTACATATGTGATACAATCTGTGGAGTAGATAATCTAAGCTGTACATATGTGATCAAGTCTGTGGAATAGATAATCTAAGCTGTACATATGTGATCAAGTCTGTGGAGTAGATAATCTAAGGTGCACATATGTGATCAAGTCTGTGGAATAGATAATCTAAGCTGTACATATGTGATAAATCTGTGGAGTAGATAATCTAAGCTGCACATATGTGATCAAGTCTGTGGAATAGATAATCTAAGCTGTACATATGTGATAAATCTGTGGAGTAGATAATCTAAGCTGTACATATGTGATACAATCTGTGGAGTAGATAATCTAAGCTGTACATATGTGATCAAGTCTGTGGAATAGATAATCTAAGCTGTACATATGTGATACAATCTGTGGAGTAGATAATCTAAGCTGTACATATGTGATCAAGTCTGTGGAATAGATAATCTAAGCTGTACATATGTGATAAATCTGTGGAGTAGATAATCTAAGCTGTACATATGTGATCAAGTCTGTGGAATAGATAATCTAAGCTGTACATATGTGATCAAGTCTGTAGAGTAGATAATCTAAGCTGCACATATGTGATCAAGTCTGTGGAATAGATAATCTAAGCTGTACATATGTGATAAATCTGTGGAGTAGATAATCTAAGCTGCACATATGTGATCAAGTCTGTGGAATAGATAATCTAAGCTGTACATATGTGATAAATCTGTGGAGTAGATAATCTAAGCTGTACATATGTGATCAAGTCTGTGGAATAGATAATCTAAGCTGTACATATGTGATAAATCTGTGGAGTAGATAATCTAAGCTGCACATATGTGATCAAGTCTGTGGAATGGATAATCTAAGCTGTACATATGTGATAAATCTGTGGAGTAGATAATCTAAGCTGTACATATGTGATACAATCTGTGGAGTAGATAATCTAAGCTGTACATATGTGATCAAGTCTGTGGAATAGATAATCTAAGCTGTACATATGTGATAAATCTGTGGAGTAGATAATCTAAGCTGCACATATGTGATCAAGTCTGTGGAGTAGATAATCTAAGCTGTACATATGTGATCAAGTCTGTGGAATAGATAATCTAAGCTGTACATATGTGATAAATCTGTGGAGTAGATAATCTAAGCTGTACATATGTGATACAATCTGTGGAGTAGATAATCTAAGCTGTACATATGTGATCAAGTCTGTGGAATAGATAATCTAAGCTGTACATATGTGATAAATCTGTGGAGTAGATAATCTAAGCTGCACATATGTGATCAAGTCTGTGGAGTAGATAATCTAAGCTGTACATATGTGATCAAGTCTGTGGAATAGATAATCTAAGCTGTACATATGTGATAAATCTGTGGAGTAGATAATCTAAGCTGTACATATGTGATACAATCTGTGGAGTAGATAATCTAAGCTGTACATATGTGATCAAGTCTGTGGAATAGATAATCTAAGCTGTACATATGTGATAAATCTGTGGAGTAGATAATCTAAGCTGTACATATGTGATCAAGTCTGTGGAATAGATAATCTAAGCTGTACATATGTGATACAATCTGTGGAATAGATAATCTAAGCTGTACATATGTGATCAAGTCTGTGGAATAGATAATCTAAGCTGTACATATGTGATAAATCTGTGGAGTAGATAATCTAAGCTGTACATATGTGATCAAGTCTGTGGAATAGATAATCTAAGCTGTACATATGTGATCAAGTCTGTGGAATAGATAATCTAAGCTGTACATATGTGATAAATCTGTGGAGTAGATAATCTAAGCTGCACATATGTGATCAAGTCTGTGGAATAGATAATCTAAGCTGTACATATGTGATAAATCTGTGGAGTAGATAATCTAAGCTGTACATATGTGATCAAGTCTGTGGAGTAGATAATCTAAGCTGCACATATGTGATCAAGTCTGTGGAATAGATAATCTAAGCTGTACATATGTGATAAATCTGTGGAGTAGATAATCTAAGCTGTACATATGTGATACAATCTGTGGAATAGATAATCTAAGCTGTACATATGTGATCAAGTCTGTGGAATAGATAATCTAAGCTGTACATATGTGATACAATCTGTGGAGTAGATAATCTAAGCTGTACATATGTGATCAAGTCTGTGGAATAGATAATCTAAGCTGTACATATGTGATAAATCTGTGGAGTAGATAATCTAAGCTGTACATATGTGATCAAGTCTGTGGAATAGATAATCTAAGCTGTACATATGTGATCAAGTCTGTAGAGTAGATAATCTAAGCTGCACATATGTGATCAAGTCTGTGGAATAGATAATCTAAGCTGTACATATGTGATAAATCTGTGGAGTAGATAATCTAAGCTGCACATATGTGATCAAGTCTGTGGAATAGATAATCTAAGCTGTACATATGTGATAAATCTGTGGAGTAGATAATCTAAGCTGTACATATGTGATCAAGTCTGTGGAATAGATAATCTAAGCTGTACATATGTGATAAATCTGTGGAGTAGATAATCTAAGCTGCACATATGTGATCAAGTCTGTGGAATGGATAATCTAAGCTGTACATATGTGATAAATCTGTGGAGTAGATAATCTAAGCTGTACATATGTGATACAATCTGTGGAGTAGATAATCTAAGCTGTACATATGTGATCAAGTCTGTGGAATAGATAATCTAAGCTGTACATATGTGATAAATCTGTGGAGTAGATAATCTAAGCTGCACATATGTGATCAAGTCTGTGGAGTAGATAATCTAAGCTGTACATATGTGATCAAGTCTGTGGAATAGATAATCTAAGCTGTACATATGTGATAAATCTGTGGAGTAGATAATCTAAGCTGTACATATGTGATACAATCTGTGGAGTAGATAATCTAAGCTGTACATATGTGATCAAGTCTGTGGAATAGATAATCTAAGCTGTACATATGTGATAAATCTGTGGAGTAGATAATCTAAGCTGCACATATGTGATCAAGTCTGTGGAGTAGATAATCTAAGCTGTACATATGTGATCAAGTCTGTGGAATAGATAATCTAAGCTGTACATATGTGATAAATCTGTGGAGTAGATAATCTAAGCTGTACATATGTGATACAATCTGTGGAGTAGATAATCTAAGCTGTACATATGTGATCAAGTCTGTGGAATAGATAATCTAAGCTGTACATATGTGATAAATCTGTGGAGTAGATAATCTAAGCTGTACATATGTGATCAAGTCTGTGGAATAGATAATCTAAGCTGTACATATGTGATACAATCTGTGGAATAGATAATCTAAGCTGTACATATGTGATCAAGTCTGTGGAATAGATAATCTAAGCTGTACATATGTGATAAATCTGTGGAGTAGATAATCTAAGCTGTACATATGTGATCAAGTCTGTGGAATAGATAATCTAAGCTGTACATATGTGATCAAGTCTGTAGAGTAGATAATCTAAGCTGCACATATGTGATCAAGTCTGTGGAATAGATAATCTAAGCTGTACATATGTGATAAATCTGTGGAGTAGATAATCTAAGCTGCACATATGTGATCAAGTCTGTGGAATAGATAATCTAAGCTGTACATATGTGATAAATCTGTGGAGTAGATAATCTAAGCTGTACATATGTGATACAATCTGTGGAGTAGATAATCTAAGCTGTACATATGTGATCAAGTCTGTGGAATAGATAATCTAAGCTGTACATATGTGATAAATCTGTGGAGTAGATAATCTAAGCTGTACATATGTGATCAAGTCTGTGGAATAGATAATCTAAGCTGTACATATGTGATAAATCTGTGGAGTAGATAATCTAAGCTGCACATATGTGATCAAGTCTGTGGAATAGATAATCTAAACTGTGCATATGTGATTAATCTGTGGAGTAGATAATCTAAGCTGTACATATGTGATCAAGTCTGTGGAATAGATAATCTAAGCTGTACATATGTGATACAATCTGTGGAGTAGATAATCTAAGCTGTACATATGTGATCAAGTCTGTGGAATAGATAATCTAAGCTGTACATATGTGATAAATCTGTGGAGTAGATAATCTAAGCTGTACATATGTGATCAAGTCTGTGGAATAGATAATCTAAGCTGTACATATGTGATCAAGTCTGTGGAGTAGATAATCTAAGCTGTACATATGTGATACAATCTGTGGAATAGATAATCTAAGCTGTACATATGTGATCAAGTCTGTGGAATAGATAATCTAAGCTGTACATATGTGATCAAGTCTGTGGAATAGATAATCTAAGCTGTACATATGTGATCAAGTCTGTGGAATAGATAATCTAAGCTGTACATATGTGATCAAGTCTGTGGAATAGATAATCTAAGCTGTACATATGTGATACAATCTGTGGAGTAGATAATCTAAGCTGTACATATGTGATCAAGTCTGTGGAATAGATAATCTAAGCTGTACATATGTGATAAATCTGTGGAGTAGATAATCTAAGCTGTACATATGTGATCAAGTCTGTGGAATAGATAATCTAAGCTGTACATATGTGATAAATCTGTGGAGTAGATAATCTAAGCTGCACATATGTGATCAAGTCTGTGGAATAGATAATCTAAGCTGTACATATGTGATAAATCTGTGGAGTAGATAATCTAAGCTGTACATATGTGATACAATCTGTGGAGTAGATAATCTAAGCTGTACATATGTGATCAAGTCTGTGGAATAGATAATCTAAGCTGTACATATGTGATAAATCTGTGGAGTAGATAATCTAAGCTGCACATATGTGATCAAGTCTGTGGAGTAGATAATCTAAGCTGTACATATGTGATCAAGTCTGTGGAATAGATAATCTAAGCTGTACATATGTGATAAATCTGTGGAGTAGATAATCTAAGCTGTACATATGTGATACAATCTGTGGAGTAGATAATCTAAGCTGTACATATGTGATCAAGTCTGTGGAATAGATAATCTAAGCTGTACATATGTGATTAATCTGTGGAGTAGATAATCTAAGCTGCACATATGTGATCAAGTCTGTGGAGTAGATAATCTAAGCTGTACATATGTGATCAAGTCTGTGGAATAGATAATCTAAGCTGTACATATGTGATAAATCTGTGGAGTAGATAATCTAAGCTGTACATATGTGATACAATCTGTGGAGTAGATAATCTAAGCTGTACATATGTGATCAAGTCTGTGGAATAGATAATCTAAGCTGTACATATGTGATACAATCTGTGGAATAGATAATCTAAGCTGTACATATGTGATCAAGTCTGTGGAATAGATAATCTAAGCTGTACATATGTGATAAATCTGTGGAGTAGATAATCTAAGCTGTACATATGTGATCAAGTCTGTGGAATAGATAATCTAAGCTGTACATATGTGATCAAGTCTGTAGAGTAGATAATCTAAGCTGCACATATGTGATCAAGTCTGTGGAATAGATAATCTAAGCTGTACATATGTGATAAATCTGTGGAGTAGATAATCTAAGCTGCACATATGTGATCAAGTCTGTGGAATAGATAATCTAAGCTGTACATATGTGATAAATCTGTGGAGTAGATAATCTAAGCTGCACATATGTGATCAAGTCTGTGGAGTAGATAATCTAAGCTGTACATATGTGATCAAGTCTGTGGAATAGATAATCTAAGCTGTACATATGTGATAAATCTGTGGAGTAGATAATCTAAGCTGTACATATGTGATACAATCTGTGGAGTAGATAATCTAAGCTGTACATATGTGATCAAGTCTGTGGAATAGATAATCTAAGCTGTACATATGTGATACAATCTGTGGAGTAGATAATCTAAGCTGCACATATGTGATCAAGTCTGTGGAGTAGATAATCTAAGCTGTACATATGTGATCAAGTCTGTGGAATAGATAATCTAAGCTGTACATATGTGATAAATCTGTGGAGTAGATAATCTAAGCTGTACATATGTGATACAATCTGTGGAGTAGATAATCTAAGCTGTACATATGTGATCAAGTCTGTGGAATAGATAATCTAAGCTGTACATATGTGATAAATCTGTGGAGTAGATAATCTAAGCTGTACATATGTGATCAAGTCTGTGGAATAGATAATCTAAGCTGTACATATGTGATACAATCTGTGGAATAGATAATCTAAGCTGTACATATGTGATCAAGTCTGTGGAATAGATAATCTAAGCTGTACATATGTGATAAATCTGTGGAGTAGATAATCTAAGCTGTACATATGTGATCAAGTCTGTGGAATAGATAATCTAAGCTGTACATATGTGATCAAGTCTGTAGAGTAGATAATCTAAGCTGCACATATGTGATCAAGTCTGTGGAATAGATAATCTAAGCTGTACATATGTGATAAATCTGTGGAGTAGATAATCTAAGCTGTACATATGTGATACAATCTGTGGAGTAGATAATCTAAGCTGTACATATGTGATCAAGTCTGTGGAATAGATAATCTAAGCTGTACATATGTGATAAATCTGTGGAGTAGATAATCTAAGCTGTACATATGTGATCAAGTCTGTGGAATAGATAATCTAAGCTGTACATATGTGATAAATCTGTGGAGTAGATAATCTAAGCTGCACATATGTGATCAAGTCTGTGGAATAGATAATCTAAACTGTGCATATGTGATTAATCTGTGGAGTAGATAATCTAAGCTGTACATATGTGATCAAGTCTGTGGAATAGATAATCTAAGCTGTACATATGTGATACAATCTGTGGAGTAGATAATCTAAGCTGTACATATGTGATAAATCTGTGGAGTAGATAATCTAAGCTGTACATATGTGATCAAGTCTGTGGAATAGATAATCTAAGCTGTACATATGTGATACAATCTGTGGAGTAGATAATCTAAGCTGTACATATGTGATAAATCTGTGGAATAGATAATCTAAGCTGTACATATGTGATAAATCTGTGGAGTAGATAATCTAAGCTGTACATATGTGATCAAGTCTGTGGAATAGATAATCTAAGCTGTACATATGTGATCAAGTCTGTGGAGTAGATAATCTAAGCTGTACATATGTGATACAATCTGTGGAATAGATAATCTAAGCTGTACATATGTGATCAAGTCTGTGGAATAGATAATCTAAGCTGTACATATGTGATCAAGTCTGTGGAATAGATAATCTAAGCTGTACATATGTGATCAAGTCTGTGGAATAGATAATCTAAGCTGTACATATGTGATCAAGTCTGTGGAATAGATAATCTAAGCTGTACATATGTGATACAATCTGTGGAGTAGATAATCTAAGCTGTACATATGTGATCAAGTCTGTGGAATAGATAATCTAAGCTGTACATATGTGATAAATCTGTGGAGTAGATAATCTAAGCTGTACATATGTGATACAATCTGTGGAGTAGATAATCTAAGCTGTACATATGTGATCAAGTCTGTGGAATAGATAATCTAAGCTGTACATATGTGATAAATCTGTGGAGTAGATAATCTAAGCTGTACATATGTGATACAATCTGTGGAGTAGATAATCTAAGCTGTACATATGTGATCAAGTCTGTGGAATAGATAATCTAAGCTGTACATATGTGATAAATCTGTGGAGTAGATAATCTAAGCTGTACATATGTGATCAAGTCTGTGGAATAGATAATCTAAGCTGTACATATGTGATACAATCTGTGGAGTAGATAATCTAAGCTGTGCATATGTGATCAAGTCTGTGGAATAGATAATCTAAGCTGTACATATGTGATAAATCTGTGGAGTAGATAATCTAAGCTGTACATATGTGATCAAGTCTGTGGAATAGATAATCTAAGCTGTACATATGTGATCAAGTCTGTGGAGTAGATAATCTAAGCTGTACATATGTGATACAATCTGTGGAATAGATAATCTAAGCTGTACATATGTGATCAAGTCTGTGGAATAGATAATCTAAGCTGTACATATGTGATCAAGTCTGTGGAATAGATAATCTAAGCTGTACATATGTGATCAAGTCTGTGGAATAGATAATCTAAGCTGTACATATGTGATCAAGTCTGTGGAATAGATAATCTAAGCTGTACATATGTGATACAATCTGTGGAGTAGATAATCTAAGCTGTACATATGTGATCAAGTCTGTGGAATAGATAATCTAAGCTGTACATATGTGATAAATCTGTGGAGTAGATAATCTAAGCTGTACATATGTGATCAAGTCTGTGGAATAGATAATCTAAGCTGTACATATGTGATAAATCTGTGGAGTAGATAATCTAAGCTGCACATATGTGATCAAGTCTGTGGAATAGATAATCTAAGATGTACATATGTGATAAATCTGTGGAGTAGATAATCTAAGCTGTACATATGTGATACAATCTGTGGAGTAGATAATCTAAGCTGTACATATGTGATCAAGTCTGTGGAATAGATAATCTAAACTGTACATATGTGATAAATCTGTGGAGTAGATAATCTAAGCTGCACATATGTGATCAAGTCTGTGGAGTAGATAATCTAAGCTGTACATATGTGATCAAGTCTGTGGAATAGATAATCTAAGCTGTACATATGTGATAAATCTGTGGAGTAGATAATCTAAGCTGTACATATGTGATACAATCTGTGGAGTAGATAATCTAAGCTGTACATATGTGATCAAGTCTGTGGAATAGATAATCTAAGCTGTACATATGTGATAAATCTGTGGAGTAGATAATCTAAGCTGCACATATGTGATCAAGTCTGTGGAGTAGATAATCTAAGCTGTACATATGTGATCAAGTCTGTGGAATAGATAATCTAAGCTGTACATATGTGATAAATCTGTGGAGTAGATAATCTAAGCTGTACATATGTGATACAATCTGTGGAGTAGATAATCTAAGCTGTACATATGTGATCAAGTCTGTGGAATAGATAATCTAAGCTGTACATATGTGATACAATCTGTGGAATAGATAATCTAAGCTGTACATATGTGATCAAGTCTGTGGAATAGATAATCTAAGCTGTACATATGTGATAAATCTGTGGAGTAGATAATCTAAGCTGTACATATGTGATCAAGTCTGTGGAATAGATAATCTAAGTTGTACATATGTGATCAAGTCTGTGGAATAGATAATCTAAGCTGTACATATGTGATAAATCTGTGGAGTAGATAATCTAAGCTGTACATATGTGATCAAGTCTGTGGAATAGATAATCTAAGCTGTACATATGTGATAAATCTGTGGAGTAGATAATCTAAGCTGCACATATGTGATCAAGTCTGTGGAATAGATAATCTAAGCTGTACATATGTGATAAATCTGTGGAGTAGATAATCTAAGCTGTACATATGTGATACAATCTGTGGAGTAGATAATCTAAGCTGTACATATGTGATCAAGTCTGTGGAATAGATAATCTAAACTGTACATATGTGATAAATCTGTGGAGTAGATAATCTAAGCTGCACATATGTGATCAAGTCTGTGGAGTAGATAATCTAAGCTGTACATATGTGATCAAGTCTGTGGAATAGATAATCTAAGCTGTACATATGTGATAAATCTGTGGAGTAGATAATCTAAGCTGTACATATGTGATACAATCTGTGGAGTAGATAATCTAAGCTGTACATATGTGATCAAGTCTGTGGAATAGATAATCTAAGCTGTACATATGTGATAAATCTGTGGAGTAGATAATCTAAGCTGCACATATGTGATCAAGTCTGTGGAGTAGATAATCTAAGCTGTACATATGTGATCAAGTCTGTGCAATAGATAATCTAAGCTGTACATATGTGATAAATCTGTGGAGTAGATAATCTAAGCTGTACATATGTGATACAATCTGTGGAGTAGATAATCTAAGCTGTACATATGTGATCAAGTCTGTGGAATAGATAATCTAAGCTGTACATATGTGATACAATCTGTGGAATAGATAATCTAAGCTGTACATATGTGATCAAGTCTGTGGAATAGATAATCTAAGCTGTACATATGTGATAAATCTGTGGAGTAGATAATCTAAGCTGTACATATGTGATCAAGTCTTTGGAATAGATAATCTAAGTTGTACATATGTGATCAAGTCTGTGGAATAGATAATCTAAGCTGTACATATGTGATAAATCTGTGGAGTAGATAATCTAAGCTGCACATATGTGATCAAGTCTGTGGAATAGATAATCTAAGCTGTACATATGTGATAAATCTGTGGAGTAGATAATCTAAGCTGCACATATGTGATCAAGTCTGTGGAATAGATAATCTAATCTGTACATATGTGATACAATCTGTGGAGTAGATAATCTAAGCTGTACATATGTGATCAAGTCTGTGGAATAGATAATCTAAGCTGTACATATGTGATCAAGTCTGTGGAGTAGATAATCTAAGGTGCACATATGTGATCAAGTCTGTGGAATAGATAATCTAAGCTGTACATATGTGATAAATCTGTGGAGTAGATAATCTAAGCTGCACATATGTGATCAAGTCTGTGGAATAGATAATCTAAGCTGTACATATGTGATAAATCTGTGGAGTAGATAATCTAAGCTGTACATATGTGATACAATCTGTGGAGTAGATAATCTAAGCTGTACATATGTGATCAAGTCTGTGGAATAGATAATCTAAGCTGTACATATGTGATAAATCTGTGGAGTAGATAATCTAAGCTGTACATATGTGATCAAGTCTGTGGAATAGATAATCTAAGCTGTACATATGTGATACAATCTGTGGAGTAGATAATCTAAGCTGTACATATGTGATACAATCTGTGGAATAGATAATCTAAGTTGTACATATGTGATCAAGTCTGTGGAATAGATAATCTAAGCTGTACATATGTGATCAAGTCTGTGGAATAGATAATCTAAGCTGTACATATGTGATCAAGTCTGTGGAATAGATAATCTAAGCTGTACATATGTGATACAATCTGTGGAGTAGATAATCTAAGCTGTACATATGTGATCAAGTCTGTGGAATAGATAATCTAAGCTGTACATATGTGATAAATCTGTGGAGTAGATAATCTAAGCTGTACATATGTGATCAAGTCTGTGGAATAGATAATCTAAGCTGTACATATGTGATAAATCTGTGGAGTAGATAATCTAAGCTGCACATATGTGATCAAGTCTGTGGAATAGATAATCTAAGCTGTACATATGTGATAAATCTGTGGAGTAGATAATCTAAGCTGTACATATGTGATACAATCTGTGGAGTAGATAATCTAAGCTGTACATATGTGATCAAGTCTGTGGAATAGATAATCTAAGCTGTACATATGTGATAAATCTGTGGAGTAGATAATCTAAGCTGCACATATGTGATCAAGTCTGTGGAATAGATAATCTAAGCTGTACATATGTGATAAATCTGTGGAGTAGATAATCTAAGCTGTACATATGTGATACAATCTGTGGAGTAGATAATCTAAGCTGTACATATGTGATCAAGTCTGTGGAATAGATAATCTAAGCTGTACATATGTGATAAATCTGTGGAGTAGATAATCTAAGCTGCACATATGTGATCAAGTCTGTGGAGTAGATAATCTAAGCTGTACATATGTGATCAAGTCTGTGGAATAGATAATCTAAGCTGTACATATGTGATACAATCTGTGGAGTAGATAATCTAAGCTGTACATATGTGATACAATCTGTGGAGTAGATAATCTAAGCTGTACATATGTGATCAAGTCTATGGAATAGATAATCTAAGCTGTACATATGTGATAAATCTGTGGAGTAGATAATCTAAGCTGTACATATGTGATCAAGTCTGTGGAATAGATAATCTAAGCTGTACATATGTGATAAATCTGTGGAGTAGATAATCTAAGCTGTACATATGTGATACAATCTGTGGAGTAGATAATCTACGCTGTACATATGTGATACAATCTGTGGAATAGATAATCTAAGCTGTACATATGTGATACAATCTGTGGAATAGATAATCTAAGCTGTACATATGTGATCAAGTCTGTGGAATAGATAATCTAAGCTGTACATATGTGATAAATCTGTGGAGTAGATAATCTAAGCTGTACATATGTGATCAAGTCTGTGGAGTAGATAATCTAAGCTGTGCATATGTGATAAATCTGTGGAGTAGATAATCTAAGCTGTACATATGTGATACAATCTGTGGAGTAGATATTCTAAGCTGTACATATGTGATCATGTCTGTGGAGTAGATAATCTAAGCTGTACATATGTGATAAATCTGTGGAATAGATAATCTAAGCTGTACATATGTGATACAATCTGTGGAATAGATAATCTAAGCTGTACATATGTGATCAAGTCTGTGGAATAGATAATCTAAGCTGTACATATGTGATAAATCTGTGGAGTAGATAATCTAAGCTGTACATATGTGATCAAGTCTGTGGAATAGATAATCTAAGCTGTACATATGTGATAAATCTGTGGAGTAGATAATCTAAGCTGCACATATGTGATCAAGTCTGTGGAGTAGATAATCTAAGCTGTACATATGTGATACAATCTGTGGAGTAGATAATCTAAGCTGAACATGTGTGATAAATCTGTGGAGTAGATAATCTAAGCTGTACATATGTGATCAAGTCTGTGGAATAGATAATCTAAGCTGTACATATGTGATAAATCTGTGGAGTAGATAATCTAAGCTGTACATATGTGATACAATCTGTGGAGTAGATAATCTAAGCTGTACATATGTGATCAAGTCTGTGGAATAGATAATCTAAGCTGTACATATGTGATAAATCTGTGGAGTAGATAATCTAAGCTGCACATATGTGATCAAGTCTGTGGAGTAGATAATCTAAGCTGTACATATGTGATACAATCTGTGGAGTAGATAATCTAAGCTGTACATATGTGATCAAGTCTGTGGAATAGATAATCTAAGCTGTACATATGTGATAAATCTGTGGAGTAGATAATCTAAGCTGTACATATGTGATAAATCTGTGGAGTAGATAATCTAAGCTGTACATATGTGATACAATCTGTGGAGTAGATAATCTAAGCTGAACATGTGTGATAAATCTGTGGAGTAGATAATCTAAGCTGTACATATGTGATCAAGTCTGTGGAATAGATAATCTAAGCTGTACATATGTGATAAATCTGTGGAGTAGATAATCTAAGCTGCACATATGTGATCAAGTCTGTGGAATAGATAATCTAAGCTGTACATATGTGATAAATCTGTGGAGTAGATAATCTAAGCTGTACATATGTGATACAATCTGTGGAGTAGATAAACTAAGCTGAACATGTGTGATAAATCTGTGGAGTAGATAATCTAAGCTGTAAATATGTGATCAAGTCTGTGGAATAGATAATCTAAGCTGTACATATGTGATAAATCTGTGGAGTAGATAATCTAAGCTGTACATATGTGATCAAGTCTGTGGAGTAGATAATCTAAGCTGTACATAGGTGATACAATCTGTGGAGTAGATAATCTAAGCTGTACATATGTGATAAATCTGTGGAGTAGATAATCTAAGCTGTACATATGTGATCAAGTCTGTGGAATAGATAATCTAAGCTGTACATATGTGATAAATCTGTGGAGTAGATAATCTAAGCTGTACATATGTGATAAATCTGTGGAGTAGATAATCTAAGCTGTACATATGTGATACAATCTGTGGAGTAGATAATCTAAGCTGAACATGTGTGATAAATCTGTGGAGTAGATAATCTAAGCTGTACATATGTGATCAAGTCTGTGGAATAGATAATCTAAGCTGTACATATGTGATAAATCTGTGGAGTAGATAATCTAAGCTGCACATATGTGATCAAGTCTGTGGAATAGATAATCTAAGCTGTACATATGTGATAAATCTGTGGAGTAGATAATCTAAGCTGTACATATGTGATACAATCTGTGGAGTAGATAAACTAAGCTGAACATGTGTGATAAATCTGTGGAGTAGATAATCTAAGCTGTAAATATGTGATCAAGTCTGTGGAATAGATAATCTAAGCTGTACATATGTGATAAATCTGTGGAGTAGATAATCTAAGCTGTACATATGTGATCAAGTCTGTGGAGTAGATAATCTAAGCTGTACATATGTGATACAATCTGTGGAGTAGATAATCTAAGCTGTACATATGTGATAAATCTGTGGAGTAGATAATCTAAGCTGTACATATGTGATCAAGTCTGTGGAATAGATAATCTAAGCTGTACATATGTGATAAATCTGTGGAGTAGATAATCTAAGCTGCACATATGTGATCAAGTCTGTGGAGTAGATAATCTAAGCTGTACATATGTGATCAAGTCTGTGGAATAGATAATCTAAGCTGTACATATTTGATAAATCTGTGGAATAGATAATCTAAGCTGTACATATGTGATACAATCTGTGGAGTAGATAATCTAAGCTGTACATATGTGATCAAATCTGTGGAATAGATAATCTAAGCTGTACATATGTGATAAATCTGTGGAGTAGATAATCTAAGCTGCACATATGTGATCAAGTCTGTGGAGTAGATAATCTAAGCTGTACATATGTGATACAATCTGTGGAGTAGATAATCTAAGCTGTACATATGTGATCAAGTCTGTGGAATACATAATCTAAACTGTACATATGTGATAAATCTGTGGAGTAGATAATCTAAGCTGTACATATGTGATCAAGTCTGTGGAGTAGATAATCTAAGCTCAACATATGTGATAAATCTGTGGAGTAAATAATCTAAGCTGTACATATGTGATCAAGTCTGTGGAATAGATAATCTAAGCTGTACATATGTGATCAAGTCTGTGGAATAGATAATCTAAGCTGTACATATGTGATAAATCTGTGGAGTAGATAATCTAAGCTGTACATATGTGATACAATCTGTGGAGTAGATAATCTAAGCTGTACATATGTGATCAAGTCTGTGGAATAGATAATCTAAGCTGTACATATGTGATAAATCTGTGGAGTAGATAATCTAAGCTGTACATATGTGATCAAGTCTGTGGAGTAGATAATCTAAGCTGTACATATGTGATAAATCTGTGGAGTAGATAATCTAAGCTGCACATATGTGATCAAGTCTGTGGAGTAGATAATCTAAGCTGTACATATGTGATCAAGTCTGTGGAATAGATAATCTAAGCTGTACATATGTGATACAATCTGTGGAGTAGATAATCTAAGCTGTACATATGTGATAAATCTGTGGAGTAGATAATCTAAGCTGTACATATGTGATCAAATCTGTGGAGTAGATAATCTAAGCTTTACATATGTGATCAAGTCTGTGGAATAGATAATCTAAGCTGTACATATGTGATACAATCTGTGGAGTAGATAATCTAAGCTGTACATATGTGATAAATCTGTGGAGTAGATAATCTAAGCTGTACATATGTGATCAAGTCTGTGGAATAGATAATCTAAGCTGTACATATGTGATAAATCTGTGGAGTAGATAATCTAAGCTGCACATATGTGATCAAGTCTGTGGAGTAGATAATCTAAGCTGTACATATGTGATACAATCTGTGGAGTAGATAATCTAAGCTGTACATATGTGATCAAGTCTGTGGAATAGATAATCTAAGCTGTACATATGTGATAAATCTGTGGAGTAGATAATCTAAGCTGTACATATGTGATCAAGTCTGTGGAGTAGATAATCTAAGCTGTACATATGTGATAAATCTGTGGAGTAGATAATTTAAGCTGTACATATGTGATCAAGTCTGTGGAATAGATAATCTAAGCTGTACATATGTGATCAAGTCTGTGGAATAGATAATCTAAGCTGTACATATGTGATAAATCTGTGGAGTAGATAATCTAAGCTGTACATATGTGATCAAGTCTGTGGAATAGATAATCTAAGCTGTACATATGTGATAAATCTGTGGAGTAGATAATCTAAGCTGTACATATGTGATAAATCTGTGGAGTAGATAATCTAAGCTGTACATATGTGATCAAGTCTGTGGAATACATAATCTAAGCTGTACATATGTGATAAATCTGTTTAGTAGATAATCTAAGCTGTACATATGTGATCAAATCTGTGGAATAGATAATCTAAGCTGTACATATGTGATAAAATATGTGGAGTAGATAATCTAAGCTGTACGTGTGTGATACAATCTGTGGAATAGATAATCTAAGCTGTACATATGTGATACAATCTGTGGAGTAGATAATCTAAGCTGTGCATATGTGATAAAATATATGGAGTAGATAATCTAAGCTGTACATATGTGATCAAATCTGTGGAGTAAATAATCTAAGCTGTACATATGTGATAAAATATGTGGAGTAGATAATCTAAGCTGTACATATGTGATAAAATATATGGAGTAGATAATCTAAGCTGCACATATGTGATCAAATCTGTGTAGTATATAATCTAAGCTGAACTTATGTGATAAAATCTATGGAGTAGATAATCTAAGCTGTACATATGTGATAAAATCTGTGCAGTAAATAATCTAAGCTGAACATGTGTGATACAATCTGTGAAGTGGATAATCTAAGCAGTACATTGTGGTCAAATCTGTTAAGTAGATAATCTAAGCTGTACATGTGTGATGGAATCTGTAGAGTAGATATTCTAAGCTGTACATCTGTGATTAAATCTGTGGAGTAAATAATATAAGCTGTACATTTGTGATTACATCTGTGGAGTAGATAATCTAAGCTGTACATGTGTGATAAAATATGTGGAGTAGATAATCTAAGCTGTACCTTTGTGATACAATCTGTGGAGTAGATAATTTAAGCAGTACATGTGTGAAAAAATATGTGGAGTCGATAATCTAAGCTGTACATTTGTGATAAAATCTATGGAGTAGATAATCTAAGCTGTACATTTGTGATACAATCTGTGGAGTAGATAATCTAAGCTGTACATGTGTGATAAAATATTTGGAGTCGATAATCTAAGATGTACATTTGTGATAAAATCTCTGGAGTAGATAATCTAGCTGTACATTTGTGATAGCATCTGTGGAGTAGATAATCTAAGATGTACATTTGTGATAACGTATGTGGAGTAGATACCCTAAGCTGTACATTTGTGATCAAAGGTGTAGAGTAGATAATCTAAGCTGTACATTTGTGATAAAATCTGTGGAGTAGATAATCTAAGCCGTACATGTGTGATAAAATCTGTTGAGTCGATAATCTAAGCTGTATATATGTGATAAAATCTGTGGAGTAGATAATTTAAGCTGTACGCTTGTGATAAAATATGTTGAGTAGATAATCTAAGCTGTACATTTATGATAACATTTGTAGAGTAGATGTTCCAAGCTGTGCATTTGTGATAACATCTGTGGAGTCGCTAACATAAGCTGTACATATGTGATAAAATATGTGGAGTTGATAATCTAAGCTGTACATTTGTGATAACTTCTGTGGAGTAGGTAATCTGAGCTGTACATTTGTGATCAAATCTGTGGAATAGATAATCTAAGCTGTACATTTGTGATAAAATCTGTGGAGTAGATAATCTAAGCTGTACATTTGTGATAAAATCTGTGGAGTAGATATGAATTGCTTCTTAATATTGTCCTTTGTTCAAGATTGGCTTAAATGAGCAATTCAGTAACTGTCATGGTAAAAGGCCTAGCAAAGAAGCTGCTCAACCACCGGTGCATAGCTGGACAAAAATGTAGTCACCGCTCTCATTGGTTTACGATCGATATCATGCTATGATCAACCTTTATCGAATATCTGAATCACAGTTTCCGTTTGTCGTACTCACAATTTCATTCTCACTCACGAATTATTACTTTGTTTGTTACAAGAGTAACACAACGGGCGTGGCTAGTCGAACAGGAAGTATACATTCTTCAGGGCCACCCACCTCTGTTCATCCCCGTTTTTAGAAGGGGTCATGTTACCCAAGCTTTAGTTTCCTCTGTATTGCAATATCGATCATTGATAGTCTTTTTGTTCTGTTTCCATTTGATCATTGCTATTCTTTGCGTTCTGTTTCCTTTTGATCATTCATAATATTTTTGTTCTGTTTCCTTTTCATCATTGATAGTCTTTTTGTTCTGTAACACAACGGGCATGGCTAGTCGAAGAGGAAGTATCCATCCTTATGTGCCATCCACCTGTGTTCATCCCCATTTTTAGAAGGGTTCATGTTTCCCAAACTTTAGTTTCCTCTGTAGTACTATGTCGATCATTGATAGTCTTATTGTTCTGTTTCCTTTTGATAATTGATAATCTTTGTGTTCTATTTCCTTTTGATCATTGATAGTCTTTGTGTTCTGTTTCTTTTTGATCATTACTAGTCTTTGTGTTATGTTTCCTTTTGATCATTGATAGTCTTTGTGTTCTATTTCCTTTTGATCATTGATAATCGTTGTGTTCTGTTTCCTTTTGATCACTGAGAGTATTTGTGCTCTGTTTCCTTTTGATCATTGATAGTCTGAGTTTTGTTTCCTTTTGATCATTGATAGTCTTTTTGTTCTGTTTCCTTTTGATCATTGATAGTTTTTTGTTCTGTTTCCTTTTGATCATTGATAGTCTTTGTGTTCTGTTTCCATTTGATCATTGATAGTCTTTGTGTTCTGTTTCCATTTGATCATTGATAGTCTTTGTGTTCTGTTTCCTTTTGATCATTGATAGTCTTTTTGTTCTGTTTCCTTTTGATCATTGATAACCTTTGTGTTCTGTTTCCTTTTCATCATTGATAGTCTTTGTGTTCTGTTTCCTTTTGATCATTGATAATTTTTTTGTTCTGTTTCCTTTTGATCATTGATAGTCTTTGTGTTCTGTTTCCTTTTGATCATTGATAGTCTTTTTGTTGTTTCCTTTTGATCATTTATAGCCTTTGTGTTCTGTTTCCTTTTGATCATTGATATTCTTTGTGTTCTGTTTCCTTTTGATCATTGATAGTCTTTGTGTTCTATTTCCTTTTGATCATTGATAGTCTTTGTGTTCTGTTTCCTTTTGATCATTGATAGTCTTTTTGTTCTGTTTCCTTTTGATCATTGATAATCTTTGTGTTCTGTTTCCTTTTCATCATTGATAGTCTTTGTGTTCTGTTTCCTTTTGATCATTGATAATTTTTTTGTTCTGTTTCCTTTTGATCATTGATATTCTTTGTGTTCTGTTTCCTTTTGATCATTGATAGTCTTTGTGTTCTGTTTCCTTTTGATCATTGATAGTCTTTTAATTCTGTTTCCTTTTGATCATTGATAGTCTTTGTGTTCTGTTTCCATTTGATCATTGATAGTCTTTGTGTTCTGTTTCTTTTTGATCATTGATAGTCGTTGTGTTCTGTTTCCTTTTGATCATTGATAGTCTTTTAATTCTGTTTCCTTTTGATCATTGATAGTTTTTGTGTTCTGTTTCCTTTTCATCATTGATAGTCTTTGTGTTCTGTTTCCTTTTGATCATTGATAGTCTTTGTGTTCTGTTTCCATTTGATCATTGATAGTCTTTTTGGTGTGTTTCCTTTTGATCATTGATAGTCTTTGTGTTCTATTTCCTTTTGATCATTGATAGTCTTTGTGTTCTGTTTCTTTTTGATCATTACTAGTCTTTGTGTTATGTTTCCTTTTGATCATTGATAGTCTTTGTGTTCTATTTCCTTTTGATCATTGATAATCGTTGTGTTCTGTTTCCTTTTGATCACTGAGAGTATTTGTGTTCTGTTTCCCTTTGATCATTGATAGTCTGAGTTTTGTTTCCTTTTGATCATTGATAGTCTTTTCGTTCTGTTTCCTTTTGATCATTGATAGTCTTTTTGTTCTGTTTCCTTTTGATCATTGATAATCTTTTTGTTCTGTTTCCTTTTGATCATTGATAGTCTGAGTTTTGTTTCCTTTTGATCATTGATAGTCTTTTTGTTCTGTTTCCTTTTGATCATTGATAGTTTTTTGTTCTGTTTCCTTTTGATCATTGATAGTCTTTGTGTTCTGTTTCCATTTGATCATTGATAGTCTTTGTGTTCTGTTTCCATTTGATCATTGATAGTCTTTGTGTTCTGTTTCCTTTTGATCATTGATAGTCTTTTTGTTCTGTTTCCTTTTGATCATTGATAATCTTTGTGTTCTGTTTCCTTTTCATCATTGATAGTCTTTGTGTTCTGTTTCCTTTTGATCATTGATAATTTTTTTGTTCTGTTTCCTTTTGATCATTGATAGTCTTTGTGTTCTGTTTCCTTTTGATCATTGATAGTCTTTTTGTTGTTTCCTTTTGATCATTTATAGCCTTTGTGTTCTGTTTCCTTTTGATCATTGATATTCTTTGTGTTCTGTTTCCTTTTGATCATTGATAGTCTTTGTGTTCTATTTCCTTTTGATCATTGATATTCATTGTGTTCGGTTTCCTTTTGATCATTGATAGTCTTTGTGTTCTGTTTCCTTTTGATCATTGATAGTCTTTTAATTCTGTTTCCTTTTGATCATTGATAGTCTTTGTGTTCTGTTTCTTTTTGATCATTGATAGTCGTTGTGTTCTGTTTCCTTTTGATCATTGATAGTCTTTTAATTCTGTTTCCTTTTGATCATTGATAGTCTTTGTGTTCTGTTTCCTTTTCATCATTGATAGTCTTTGTGTTCTGTTTCCTTTTGATCATTGATAGTCTTTGTGTTCTGTTTCCATTTGATCATTGATAGTCTTTTTGGTGTGTTTCCTTTTGATCATTGATAGTCTTTGTGTTCTGTTTCCATTTGATCATTGTTAGTCTTTGTGTTCTGTTTCCTTTTGATCACTGAGAGTATTTGTGCTCTGTTTCCCTTTGATCATTGATAGTCTGAGTTTTGTTTCCTTTTGATCATTGATAGTCTTTTTGTTCTGTTTCCTTTTGATCATTGATAGTTTTTTGTTCTGTTTCCTTTTGATCATTGATAGTCTTTGTGTTCTGTTTTCATTTGATCATTGATAGTCTTTGTGTTCTGTTTCCATTTGATCATTGATAGTCTTTGTGTTCTGTTTCCTTTTGATCATTGATAGTCTTTTTGTTCTGTTTCCTTTTGATCATTGATAATCTTTGTGTTCTGTTTCCTTTTCATCATTGATAGTCTTTGTGTTCTGTTTCCTTTTGATCATTGATAATTTTTTTGTTCTGTTTCCTTTTGATCATTGATAGTCTTTGTGTTCTGTTTCCTTTTGATCATTGATAGTCTTTTTGTTGTTTCCTTTTGATCATTTATAGCCTTTGTGTTCTGTTTCCTTTTGATCATTGATATTCTTTGTGTTCTGTTTCCTTTTGATCATTGATAGTCTTTGTGTTCTATTTCCTTTTGATCATTGATATTCATTGTGTTCGGTTTCCTTTTGATCATTGATAGTCTTTGTGTTCTCTTTCCTTTTGATCATTGATAGTCTTTGTGTTCTGTTTCCTATTGATCATTGATAGTCTTTGTGTTCTGTTTCTTTTTGATCATTGATAGTCGTTGTGTTCTGTTTCCTTTTGATCATTGATAGTCTTTTAATTCTGTTTCCTTTTGATCATTGATAGTCTTTGTGTTCTGTTTCCTTTTCATCATTGATAGTCTTTGTGTTCTGTTTCCTTTTGATCATTCATAGTCTTTGTGTTCTGTTTCCATTTGATCATTGATAGTCTTTTTGGTGTGTTTCCTTTTGATCATTGATAGTCTTTGTGTTCTGTTTCCATTTGATCATTGATAGTCTTTGTGTTCTGTTTCCATTTGATCATTGATAGTTTTTGTGTTCTGTTTCCTTTTGATCATTGATAGTCTGTGTTCTGTTTCCTTTTGATCATTGATAATCTTTGTGTTCTGTTTCCTTTTGATCATTGATAGTCTTTGTGTTCTGTTTCCTTTTGATCATTGATAGTCTTTTTGTTGTTTCCTTTTGATCATTTATAGCCTTTGTGTTCTGTTTCCTTTTGATCATTGATATTCTTTGTGTTCTGTTTCCTTTTGATCATTGATAGTCTTTGTGTTCTGTTTCCTTTTGATCATTGATAGTCTTTTAATTCTGTTTCCTTTTGATCATTGATAGTCTTTGTGTTCTGTTTCCTTTTGATCATTGATAGTCTTTGTGTTCTGTTTCTTTTTGATCATTGATAGTCGTTGTGTTCTGTTTCCTTTTGATCATTGATAGTCTTTTAATTCTGTTTCCTTTTGATCATTGATATTCTTTGTGTTCTGTTTCCTTTTCATCATTGATAGTCTTTGTGTTCTGTTTCCTTTTGATCATTGATAGTCTTTGTGTTCTGCTTCCATTTGATCATTGATAGTCTTTTTGGTGTGTTTCCTTTTGATCATTGATAGTCTTTGTGTTCTATTTCCTTTTGATCATTGATAGTCTTTGTGTTCTGTTTCTTTTTGATCATTACTAGTCTTTGTGTTATGTTTCCTTTTGATCATTGATAGTCTTTGTGTTCTATTTCCTTTTGATCATTGATAATCGTTGTGTTCTGTTTCCTTTTGATCACTGAGAGTATTTGTGCTCTGTTTCCCTTTGATCATTGATAGTCTGAGTTTTGTTTCCTTTTGATCATTGATAATCTTTTTGTTCTGTTTCCTTTTGATCATTGATAGTCTTTTTGTTCTGTTTCCTTTTGATCATTGATAATCTTTTTGTTCTGTTTCCTTTTGATCATTGATAGTCTGAGTTTTGTTTCCTTTTGATCATTGATAGTCTTTTTGTTCTGTTTCCTTTTGATCATTGATAGTTTTTTGTTCTGTTTCCTTTTGATCATTGATAGTCTTTGTGTTCTGTTTCCATTTGATCATTGATAATCTTTGTGTTCTGTTTCCATTTGATCATTGATAGTCTTTGTGTTCTGTTTCCTTTTGATCATTGATAGTCTTTTTGTTCTGTTTCCTTTTGATCATTGATAATCTTTGTGTTCTGTTTCCTTTTCATCATTGATAGTCTTTGTGTTCTGTTTCCTTTTGATCATTGATAATTTTTTTGTTCTGTTTCCTTTTGATCATTGATAGTCTTTGTGTTCTGTTTCCTTTTGATCATTGATAGTCTTTTTGTTGTTTCCTTTTGATCATTTATAGCCTTTGTGTTCTGTTTCCTTTTGATCATTGATATTCTTTGTGTTCTGTTTCCTTTTGATCATTGATAGTCTTTGTGTTCTATTTCCTTTTGATCATTGATATTCATTGTGTTCGGTTTCCTTTTGATCATTGATAGTCTTTGTGTTCTATTTCCTTTTGATCATTGATAGTCTTTTAATTCTGTTTCCTTTTGATCATTGATAGTCTTTGTGTTCTGTTTCCTTTTGATCATTGATAGTCTTTGTGTTCTGTTTCTTTTTGATCATTGATAGTCGTTGTGTTCTGTTTCCTTTTGATCATTGATAGTCTTTTAATTCTGTTTCCTTTTGATCATTGATAGTCTTTGTGTTCTGTTTCCTTTTCATCATTGATAGTCTTTGTGTTCTGTTTCCATTTGATCATTGATAGTCTTTTTGGTGTGTTTCCTTTTGATCATTGATAGTCTTTGTGTTCTGTTTCCATTTGATCATTGATAGTCTTTGTGTTCTGTTTCCTTTTGATCACTGAGAGTATTTGTGTTCTGTTTCCCTTTGATCATTGATAGTCTGAGTTTTGTTTCCTTTTGATCATTGATAGTCTTTTTGTTCTGTTTCCTTTTGATCATTGATAGTCTTTTTGTTCTGTTTCCTTTTGATCATTGATAATCTTTTTGTTCTGTTTCCTTTTGATCATTGATAGTTTTTTGTTCTGTTTCCTTTTGATCATTGATAGTCTTTGTGTTCTGTTTCCATTTGATCATTGATAGTCTTTGTGTTCTGTTTCCATTTGATCATTGATAGTCTTTGTGTTCTGTTTCCTTTTGATCATTGATAGTCTTTTTGTTCTGTTTCCTTTTGATCATTGATAATCTTTGTGTTCTGTTTCCTTTTCATCATTGATAGTCTTTGTGTTCTGTTTCCTTTTGATCATTGATAAATTTTTTGTTCTGTTTCCTTTTGATCATTGATAGTCTTTGTGTTCTGTTTCCTTTTGATCATTGATAGTCTTTTTGTTGTTTCCTTTTGATCATTTATAGCCTTTGTGTTCTGTTTCCTTTTGATCATTGATATTCTTTGTGTTCTGTTTCCTTTTGATCATTGATAGTCTTTGTGTTCTATTTCCTTTTGATCATTGATATTCATTGTGTTCGGTTTCCTTTTGATCATTGATAATCTTTGTGTTCTGTTTCCTTTTGATCATTGATAGTCTTTTAATTCTGTTTCCTTTTGATCATTGATAGTCTTTGTGTTCTGTTTCCTTTTGATCATTGATAGTCTTTGTGTTCTGTTTCTTTTTGATCATTGATAGTCGTTGTGTTCTGTTTCCTTTTGATCATTGATAGTCTTTTAATTCTGTTTCCTTTTGATCATTGATAGTCTTTGTGTTCTGTTTCCTTTTCATCATTGATAGTCTTTGTGTTCTCTTTCCTTTTGATCATTGATAGTCTTTGTGTTCTGTTTCCATTTGATCATTGATAGTCATTTTGGTGTGTTTCCTTTTGATCATTGATAGTCTTTGTGTTCTGTTTCCATTTGATCATTGATAGTCTGTGTTCTGTTTCCTTTTGATCATTGATAATCTTTGTGTTCTGTTTCCTTTTGATCATTGATAGTCTTTGTGTTCTGTTTCCTTTTGATCATTGATAGTCTGTGTTCTGTTTCCTTTTGATCATTGATAATCTTTGTGTTCTGTTTCCTTTTGATCATTGATAGTCTTTTTGTTCTGTTTCCTTTTGATCATTGATAGTCTTTGTGTTCTATTTCCTTTTGATCATTGATAATCGTTGTGTTCTGTTTCCCTTTGATCACTGGGAGTATTTGTGTTCTGTTTCCCTTTGATCATTGATTGTCTGAGTTTTGTTTCCTTTTGATCATTGATAGTCTTTTTGTTCTGTTTCCTTTTGATCATTGATAGTCTTTTTGTTCGGTTTCCTTTTGATCATTGATAATCTTTTTGTTCTGTTTCCTTTTGATCATTGATAGTCTGAGTTGTGTTTCCTTTTGATCATTGATAGTCTTTTTGTTCTGTTTCCCTTTGATCATTGATAGTTTTTTGTTCTGTTTCCTTTTGATCATTGGTAGTCTTTTTGTTCTGTTTCCTTTTGATCATTGATAATCTTTGTGTTCTGTTTCCATTTGGTCATTGATAGTCTTTGTGTTCTGTTTCCATTTGATCATTGATAGTCTTTGTTTTCTGTTTCCTTTTGATCATTGATAGTCTTTTTGTTCTGTTTCCTTTTGATCATTGATAATCTTTGTGTTCTGTTTCCTTTTCATCATTGATAGTCTTTGTGTTCTGTTTCCTTTTGATCATTGATAGTTTTTTGTTCTGTTTCCTTTTGATCATTGATAGTCTTTGTGTTCTGTTTCCTTTTGATCATTGATAGTCTTTTTGTTGTTTCCTTTTGATCATTTATAGCCTTTGTGTTCTGTTTCCTTTTGATCATTGATATTCTTTGTGTTCTGTTTCCTTTTGATCATTGATAGTCTTTGTGTTCTATTTCCTTTTGATCATTGATATTCATTGTGTTCGGTTTCCTTTTGATCATTGATAGTCTTTGTGTTCTGTTTCCTTTTGATCATTGATAGTCTTTTAATTCTGTTTCCTTTTGATCATTGATAGTCTTTGTGTTCTGTTTCCTTTTGATCATTGATAGTCTTTGTGTTCTGTTTCTTTTTGATCATTGATAGTCGTTGTGTTCTGTTTCCTTTTGATCATTGATATTCATTGTGTTCGGTTTCCTTTTGATCATTGATAGTCTTTGTGTTCTGTTTCCTTTTGATCATTGATAGTCTTTTAATTCTGTTTCCTTTTGATCATTGATAGTCTTTGTGTTCTCTTTCCTTTTGATCATTGATAGTCTTTGTGTTCTGTTTCTTTTTGATCATTGATAGTCGTTGTGTTCTGTTTCCTTTTGATCATTGATAGTCTTTTATTTCTGTTTCCTTTTGATCATTGATAGTCTTTGTGTTCTGTTTCGTTTTCATCATTGATAGGCTTTGTGTTCTGTTTCCTTGTGGTCATTGATAGCCTTTGTGTTTGTTTCCTTTTGATCATTGATAGTCTTTGTGTTCTGTTTCTATTTGATCATTGATAGTCTTTTTGGTGTGTTTCCTTTTGATCATTGATAGTCTTTGTGTTCTGTTTCCATTTGATCATTGATAGTCTTTGTGTTCTGTTTCCATTTGATCATTGATAGTCTTTGTGTTCTGTTTCCTTTTGATCATTGACAGTCTGTGTTCTGTTTCCTTTTGATCATTGATAATCTTTGTGTTCTGTTTCCTTTTGATCATTGATAGTCTTTGTGTTCTGTTTCCTTTTGATCATTGATAGTCTGTGTTCTGTTTCCTTTTGATCATTGATAATCTTTGTGTTCTGTTTCCTTTTGATCATTGATAGTCTTTGTGTTCTGTTTCCTTTTGATAATTGATAGTCTTTATGTTCTGTTTCCTTTTGATCATTGATAGTCTTTGTGTTCTGTTTCCTTTTGATCATTGATAGTCTTTTTGTTGTTTCTTTTGATCAATGATAGTCTTTGTGTTCTGTTTCCTTTTGATCATTGATAGTCTTTGTGTTCTGTTTCCATTTGATCATTGATATTCTTTGTGTTCTGTTTCCTTTTGATCATTGATAGTCATTGTGTTCTGTTTCCTTTTGATCATTGATAGTCATTTTGTTCTGTTTCCTTTTGATCATTGATAGTGTTTTGTTCTGTTTCCTTTTGATCATTGGTAGTCTTTTTGTTCTGTTTCCTTTTGATCATTGATAGCCTTTGTGTTCTGTTTCCATTTGATCATTGATAGTCTTTGTGTTCTGTTTCCTTTTCATCATTGATAGTCTTTTTGTTCTGTTTCCTTTTGATCATTGATAATCTTTGTGTTCTGTTTCCTTTTGATCATTGATAGTTTTTTTGTTCTGTTTCCTTTTCATCATTGATAGTCTTTGTGTTCTGTTTCCTTTTGATCATCGATAGTCTTTTTGTTGTTTCCTTTTGATCATTTATAGACTTTGTGTTCTGTTTCCTTTTGATCATTGATAGCCTTTGTGTTCTGTTTCCTTTTGATCATTGATATTCTTTGTGTTCTGTTTCCGTTTGATCATTGATAGTCTTTGTGTTCTATTTCCTTTTGATCATTGATATTCATTGTGTTCTGTTTCCTTTTGATCATTGATAGTCATTTTGTTCTGTTTCCTTTTGATCATTGATAGTGTTTTGTTCTGTTTCCTTTTGATCATTGGTAGTCTTTTTGTTCTGTTTCCTTTTGATCATTGATAGCCTTTGTGTTCTGTTTCCATTTGATCATTGATAGTCTTTGTGTTCTGTTTCCTTTTGATCATTGATAGTCTTTTTGTTCTGTTTCCTTTTGATCATTGATAATCTTTGTGTTCGGTTTCCTTTTGATCATTGATAGTTTTTTTGTTCTGTTTCCTTTTCATCATTGATAGTCTTTGTGTTCTGTTTCCTTTTGATCATCGATAGTCTTTTTGTTGTTTCCTTTTGATCATTTATAGACTTTGTGTTCTGTTTCCTTTTGATCATTGATAGCCTTTGTGTTCTGTTTCCTTTTGATCATTGATATTCTTTGTGTTCTGTTTCCGTTTGATCATTGATAGTCTTTGTGTTCTATTTCCTTTTGATCATTGATATTCATTGTGTTCGGTTTCCTTTTGATCATTGATAGTCTTTGTGTTCTGTTTCCTTTTGATCATTGATAGTCTTTTAATTCTGTTTCCTTTTGATCATTGATAGTCTTTCTGTTCTGTTTCCTTTTGATCATTGATAGTCTTTGTGTTCTGTTTCTTTTTGATCATTGATAGTCGTTGTGTTCTGTTTCCTTTTGATCATTGATAGTCTTTTAATTCTGTTTCCTTTTGATCATTGATAGTCTTTGTGTTCTGTTTCCTTTTGATCATTGATAGTCTTTGTGTTCTGTTTCTTTTTGATCATTGATAGTCTTTGTGTTCTATTTCCTTTTCATCATTGATAGTCTTTGTGTTCTGTTTCCTTGTGATCATTGAACCGAAGATGCCTTCCCGTCCGGAGCCCCCTAGTGTGATCTTTGGTTTTTTTTTCACTTTTTGTTTGCAGACCATTTCTTGTCTTCTTTTCCAATTCACTGCATGCCATTTTACTTTCTTTATATTGTCTTTACGTCTATTGGTTGCGCCTGGTTTCCGATTTATTATTTTTAAACTTTTAAAATAAATAGTGATGACATTCGCTTAATAACTAAATATATTCTCTCCACTATAATACATACTGGGGTTATGGTTTGTTGACATGGACACATTTATCATTGTAGTAATTTATCAATATATTTTAGAATTAGACTAGTTAATATTTTCGTGCTATGCTGTGATTCACACTCACTGAGTTTGTTCGAGTGTAAGTACAAAGCCCAGTCACATTTAATAGTATACCATAATGATTAGTCAATGTTGAATCAAGTACAGAGTAATTTGGTTAGCGAGCTGGAGTCAGGGGAAACTTTTGTAATTATGTTGATCTATTGTAATTATTAATTACTTTGTCGTATGCTGAATTTATTTATCGTATGCTGCATTGATTTATTGCATACTGTATTTGTTTATTGCATACAGTATTTATTTATTGCATACTGCATTTATTTATTGTATGCCGTATTTATTTATTGCATACTGCATTTACTTATTGTATGCCTTATTTATTTATCGCATAATGTATTTGTTTATTGCATAATGCATTTATTTTTGTATACTCCAGATGAAAAAGGTATCGCTTAAATGTAGGAGGAATTTGAAGATACCAAAGGGCAATCACAATCCGTAAATCGAAGGACAGACAACACAATGGCTAAAATAAAAAAAAAGAACATAAGGACAAACTACGATCTACAAAATATTACACATACAATTAGAGATCGAGAAACACGCACCCCACTAAAATCCTGAGGTGAACTCAGATGCACCAGAGGGGTGAGCAGTTTATGCTCCACTGATGGCTCCCGCTGTGCTACTCTAATTACAAACCCGGTGATGTCTTGAATGAAGAAAGGGCAGTAATGTGATTAAAACAAGTGATCAATGATAATTGATACACTTGTAATGGGAAATTTATAATACCAAGTCAGATATACATTAACCGATCTAACCCTGCTATATTTGTCTGTCCGTCGCACGCCAAGACCTGTATTCCTGACATCGTATGCCGCGGCTTATTTTTTGTGTTCAGCGAGCTAAGATGAGAGCTGATTGCTCATGTTGTTGACATTGGGGGAATTGTTGACCTTCACTGTTTTAACTTTTCATCTTAATATCATTATTTATTATATACCAGTAGTCAATATTTCACTTATATAGAACATTTCTCTATTTACCATGTTTCTCTTTACATTTCAGTCAGTATTTTCATTACGTCAAGGAGGTGTAAGACCACTAGTATACGTGTCTGAAATAGAAGATGAACCTTAAACGTGGAAACGAAAAGAAAACTGAAAATTATATGTAGAATATAAAATATATGTTAATGTAAACACTTTTGTTGATCACTATTAAATTGTAAAGAAAATAAACAAATAATAGTGTACTATTATATTAATATATAGTATGTACTCCATGTTTTAGTTGATTTTACTTATATCTGTTCTACATTTGACTTTGTCTAATTTTCACCTTGCCTATATTTGACCCTGCCTACATTTGACCCTGCCTACATTAATTTTATCCTGTTTACATCTAACTCTGCCTACAATTGGCCCAGCCTACATTAATTTGACCTTGCTTAATTTTGTCTGCAGATAGTGGTCCCTGTGTACATTTGACCCTGCTGCATTAGTCCTTGCCTACATTTAACCTTCCCTATATTAGACCCTGTCTACATTTGACCTTCCCTACATTTGACCCTGCTTACATTTGACCTTGCCTACATTTGGCTCTACCTACATTTGATTATGCCTACATTTGCCCCTGCCTACATTTGACCTTGACCACGTCTTACATTGATAACATTTGACCTTACCTAATTTTGATTCAGCTGACAGTTGTCCCTGTGTACATTTGACCCTGCTTACATTAAATATGGCCCACATTTGACCCTGCCTATATTTGACCCTGATCAAATTTGACCCTACATACATTTGACCTTGCCTACCTTTGACCTTCTCTACATTTGACCCTGTCTATATTTGATCCTCCCTACATTATACCTTGCCTAAATTTCATTTTCCTTACATTAGAGCCTGCCTACATATGACCATACCTACATTTGATCCTGCCAACATTTGATCCTGCCTACATTTTACCTTGAATACATTTGACCCTACCTACGTTTGACCTTGCCTACATTTGACCTTACCTAACTCTGACATTGTCTACATCTGACCCTACCTACATTTGATCCTGTCTAACTTTGACTCTCCCTACATTAGACCTTACCTACATTAGACCCTGCCTACATTTGACCCTTTCTATATTTGACCCTGCCTATTTTTGAACCTGCCTACATTTTACCTTAAATACGTTTGACCCTGTCTACGTTTGACCTTGACTACATTTGACCCTGCCTATGCTTGACCTTGTCTACATTTGACTTTGCCGAACCTTGACCTTGCATACATTTGACCCTACCTACATTTGACCCTGCCTACATTTGATCCTGCCTACATTATATTTTTTTAAATACATCAATGAGGAGTAAGATTACTATTATACGTGTCTGATATAGAGGATGTAACTCGTATACAAATAAAGTATAAAAAGATGTGAAATATAATATATATAAAACTGTTGAATATGACCACTAATTAACACTAATTAACAAATACTAATGTATTTTTATATATTTTTGAACATATTGTACTTCAATTGTTAGGTTTTTAATTATATCTGTTCGACCTTTGACCTTGCCTACATTGAATGTTTTGCTAGGGTTAATAAAGTGTAGTATTATCAACCTCTCTCGTTGTGTTTCTTTGTGCACAATTCTCGATTCAGTGATTATATACATCTCATCTATCCAAATGAGCTTGAAGAAAAGGTTACTACTGATACCCAAAAGTCTGATTCTTACCTTGACCTCACCTTGAGATCGACAACGGTGGAATACTAAAAAAAACTACGACAAACGCGATGACTTCACTTTTCCAATAGTCAACTTCCCCTTCATCAGTAGTAATTTTCCAGCATCACTAGCGTATGGAGTTTACAATTCACAACTCATACGCTAATCTAGAGTTTGTGCCCAGTACAGTAATATTCTGGACAGAGCCCAGCTGCTGATGGAAAAGCTACTCAAACAAGGCTACATTGCTATCAAGTTGAAGTCATTGCTGCAAACATGCTACGGTCATCATCAAAATGTATTACGAAATATTCATATCGCAAATATCAATGGATCTTTTATTTTTTATGCAGATGGTTCTTTCTTCTTCAATACCAATACTTTTGCCGGACTTGTCTGAATATATGAGTAAAACGGCGGGTGTCCTATAAGAAGCAAGAACTGCTTACCATTTACGGGCACATGAGTTCACCCCGGTTTCTTGTGGGATCCGTATTGTTCATCCTTTTAGTGTTTTGTGTCTTTACCTTCTGACTTCCGTGTTTTGATATCTGTTACGATTACCGCATAAAATCGAATTTCGGTTCGTCATAATCTCCAGTTTTTTGTAGGAGGAGCTCATGTATTATTTACGTTGCTTGTGTTTGTTTGGGCATAGTGGTCTCCAACACATATTGTGTTGTGTTTTTGCTTAGTTTTTCTTTATCATATGTACAATATGATGCCAATTTCTCTTGATTGTCATTTTTGATCGGGGGCCCGGCTGGCTCAATGAGCTAGGTCGCTGGATCTAACAGCTCATACAAGCCTATCACCAATACGGCGTGGGTTCGCACCCAGCTTTGTAAATTACAAAAAAGGTGCACTCGACTCGCAGCCTGAAGTGATAAAGCTTACCAGTTGCTTGCTCAGGGTCGGTGGTTCTCTCCGGGTACTCCGGCTTCTTCCACCACTAAAGCTGGTCGCTATGATAGAGCTGAAATATTGCTGAAAGTGGCGTTAAAAAACACCCCAAAACATAATTCATTTTATATTGCCCCTTCGGTATTCTCTACCGTTTATTAGATATATTTTTGTTTCTTAATGGAACCCACTTATCAAAGTTTGGGGCCCCGGGTGACTCAATGAGTTAGGTAGTTTGATTACCTAGCAACTCACACAAGCCTATCACTAATACGACGTGGATCGACGTCCGGCTTTGTAAATTACAAGAAGGGTGCACTTGACTCGCAGCCGCAAGTGATAAAGCTTACCAGTTGCTTGCCCATATTAGTGGTTCTCTCCGGGTACTCCTGCTTCTTCCACTACTAAAACTGGTATTTCTGAAACAGGCGTTAAACACCAAACATCAAAATCAAATTACTATCAAAGTGTGGATTATTAAATTACAGAACATCATCAATATACCCAAAATCGTCGAAAGAGGAGAAATCGACACCCCTAAGACACAAATTGCGGATATCTCTGATTACCACTCTTCTCACCTTCCTGACCTGATTTCAGTTACGCCAGGTTTTATATTTGTATGCAGAAACGTATTGTAAAGTGTAAAAGTAAAAAGTAATTGCTTACAGTGTCAACATTAGATTGATGATCTTTCGTGATAGACTAGGTCATACTATGATTGTATACCCTGTTTGACTACAGATCAACTATTAGTCATATGTGCTTCATAAAAACGAATAAGCAACGTAGGTTAAATTCTTTGTCTTTGGAAGGCCACGTCTTTTTTTGGGAAAATTGAAATCATCTCTTTTGTCGTAAAGTTGTGTTCTTAACCGCCCCTCATTGTCAATTTCGACGTGTAGTTCAAGATATGACGCAGACCTACTTGGATCTGTGGTATCCTTTATTTCAAACTCAATGGAATAGATGCCAATAGCAAATTCACAAAACGTGTTTAGGAAAGAACATCATTTGTATAATGGAACGTAACATTAAAGGACCGGGATAGCTTCTTTTCGCTTTTTCGTGAGAAACACCTGTATGAAGTCTCACACGTATAAAGGAACAAATTGGCAATAAGAAGAGCTGCATGTTGCAAAACACGTCCACCAAGCATAATATCTTGGCAATCAAAAGCTCGGCGTCTTGATGATATATGTTTTTGAGAACCTTTTGGCAGAACCATAATATTTTTTCTACAGTAAAGGTAGGTTAAGAATGAATAAAGGATAAACGAGATATTATTTAGAATATATCTGATAGACTCAGATCGACGTCCAGTCTCTCATCGACGTCCACTCCTCAAATCGGCGTCCACAGACGTCATTATCGCAAGTCACGGTCCTTTCCAAATTATCAGATCTATGGTCGATTTATTACTATCAAATCGACGTTCTGTTCAGTGCGAAGATATGTATATGCTGTTATCCTGTCACGTAATGGATGTTGGTCAAGTTTGTATTTCATCTGCCATTGCATATTATGTCAAGCGTCAAAGTTCCAGGCATAAATTCAGTGTGTCTGACCCACGTTTCATCTACAAAAAAGCTCATCAGCGACCCTCTTATTTAAACAGGTTTGAAAGCAAAATCTAATACGACGTTGAATGGCGTTTAAAGTCCAAAATTCAAAATGGTTGAGCAGTGAATGCTTTCAATCAGTTTTATGTAGATTCCATGCTCTATTCTATGTATGATTTTTGATATCTGTGTAGTCTATAAAGATTTGCTATATAATACTTATTTGCCTGTTTTAATAGTTGCATTCCGCACAAAAATTAGAAATAATTGTAATGACAGTTTTGTTTTGCGTGTTTTTTTAATCTGTTATTTAAAGTTGGTTTTTATTTTTGTGTGTGTGTGTGTTTTTTGTATGCATTTTCTCACTCTTTAATATCATCAATATAGTGTCATATATCGAAATAATAAGTGTTTTCAATGATTTCTCAAATTACAGGCAATATGCTCCGACTAAACACAATAAGATTGTATCTCCAGTCACCATTATAAAAAATATAAGCATTTTTTGGTCATTAAGAATCCCTCATCTGGAATCTGTTGTGGCGTCATTTAAAGGATACGTCAGTGACGTCATTGGACGTCGTTATGATAAAGTGAAAAACGGCCATATATTTGAGAATTGGACACCGATTTGAGACTGGACGTCGATTCGAGTCTTCCATATCTAATAGACCATGTCAGTGCTTCGGAACTGACACGGTTTATTATATATTTATTACTAAAAGTTATAGTTCCTTTATAATGTAGTTATTATTAAAGCTAAAGTTCTCCTCCCTCTGGTATAGATAGATGACCTTAGCTGATTTGGACTATCGTGTTTAGGTTCTTTGCTTTTATTGATTCCAAAACTTTAAATTATTTGACTTTTAAATCTTTCGATTTTGAACGTAGTTGATCAATGGAGATTATTCCAGAAACGCCTCGGGCGCCCTAGATTTGATATCTACCTTTTTATTCCACTTGACGTAAGCACTTGCGTTCCTTTTCTCATTCATGAATAATCACCGCATTTGTAACTGGAGTAACACGAAGGGTGTCACTGATCGAGCAGGAACTGTTTACCCTTCCGAGGCATATGAGTTCACCCTCGATTTTAAGTAGGGCTCGTCTTGCCCGTTCTTTAGTGTTATGTGTAGTGTTTTGTAGATCGTTGTTTGTCCTCATCCGGTTTATGGATTGTGATTACCCCTTTTGTTTCTTCAAACTCTTCACTGCAATTATAGACAGTTCTTTTGTTGCTCAAATAGAAGAAATGACAGCATACCCTTCTCGATATGGATTTATATGGCAGTTTGGTGTCAGATAGAAGGTAATATTAATGTTTATTCAATATCCAGAATATGCATTGATAACGTGATTGCCTTTTGACTTGTCAAAATTTCCTTTTATTAAAACTTGTATTTTTGTAAGTAGGAGTACAAGTTATCTTAGAAATGCACATAAAGCTTTTATTTATGGTCTTTAAAAAGAATGTAAAGCTCTTTAAATATACTGCATCACACGATATCAATGTAAATAGTATACAGTTATTTAATGGAGGTGGGTGCAATTGTTCACAATATTTGGCCTGAGGTAATGGAAATGATCAAGTGAACTATTGCACAAGGACAGCCACATCCATCAAATAACTGTTTTATGACATAATCACACATTTTACGAAGAAATTGAACACAATCTGTATATATTCTACAATGTGTCTTCAAGTTCTTTCTCATTTATATCGGCGAATCTGTCCATCTCTCTAGACGCTGCAGCAGACACAACATCACAGGCAGATGATCGTTTTAAGTCACATGACCAATTTCAGCCAATCTATTGCCGGCTAATAATTCATTCCGGGTGCAATAGGTCGGCACAAATACCACAAATGGTCAAGCATATTATCTACTTGATTGACGAAAATAGGGAAATACTTTCTATTTAGGTAATATAAAGGAAATATCTATCAGTCTGATTTATAATCTGATTTAATAAATCTCCTTCTTTATATAGAAAAAGTAACTATAAAATAACTATAAACAATCTATTTTTAAACTATTATTTCAGTATCAGTTTGCTGCTGTTTTGCTTACATTTTATTGTTGACACACTGTCACTATCTGTCACATTGTTATTGATTTCATTGCCAATAATTGGACAGGAAGAGAAGTTTTATCAAACGTATGCTTCCGGTTAGATCAGCATGGCGGTACCTCGAGTAACAATCCCTGGTACAGATTTAAATGTTTCCAGAATTTGTCTTGGGACTTGGCAGTTCAATGACAATAAAGCTACTAATGCCTGGGATGCACAGTCAGAAAAGGTACGTCTTATCATTCTTAATGCTTCATTTTAACTAAACCTTTATAGCTGTACAATGAAACAATAATATATGACGTTAAATAACTGAGTAGTAAGTGGTTACATTTTAAATAAATGAGAAGAAAATCAAACTAAAATGGAAAAGAAAGTGTTATATATATAAATATATCTCTAATATAAGACAGATATAAATTGTGCATCATGTAGATTAAACAAACAATCATAATTCTATATTATAACCTCTTATGATAACGACAAAACATTCAGTAACGATATCAACTCTAAAGGTATGATGGAATCTTAATATCTTTTTCAACACTAAAGATAAAGAGGTCATCTTACATTTATGTCACTATTTATTGGCCTTTAACACGGGCATGTGTCGTCGTTGTCTTAGTAGTGTGGTAGTTTAATTTATATTTATGTATGTAATCATGGCCTATTACAATTAATGTTGTGATGTTCGATTTCGGCAAGGTGTATACCTACTAAAGTAAAGCTTTAAGATACCAAAGGACCAAATCCAGAAACACTACACAGAAAACTAAAGATCTAGCAAAGCAAATACCTCTAAACCTGTGGTGAACTAAGTGGTTTCGGAAGGGTTAAGAGGTTTAACAAGTGCTATATAAATCGTGTTGGATACCAGTTTACATAAATTAATATTAAAAAAAAATATTTTTAGTTTTATTTGTATGTTTTATAGATCGTTGTTGGATACCAGTTTACATCAATTAATAAAAATAAGCATCCCCAGTTTTAGTGGAATTCGCGTTACTCGTTTTATATATCGTTGCTTGTCCTTTTCTCCTTTTTATTTTGGCCATTGTGTTGTTTGTCCTTCTTCGATTTACGACTTCTGATCACCCCTTTGGTATCTTCAAACTCTTTTAGCATTATTAAAACATGAACTCCCGATAAAACAAATGGGAGTAATGTCACTGTAATTGATGAATTTGTCAATGACTTGAGACAAATCGGAAGTATTCTCTAGTTTACTTCCATCAGTATAATAATATGGCACAATATAACCGGAAAACTGTTAAAAAATTGTATTAGAAAACAGTGTTAACCACCCATGATTGATCCGAAGCTCAGTCACTAATAATAATAATAATAATAATAATAATAATAACAATAATAATAACAATAATAATAATAATAATAATTTATACAAACGTATCTCCCCATTGTATTTCAAAGTTATCTGAAATACTTGACAATTATTAAATATGTATATGCGTCTGAAAATTTAAACCAACGGTGTTAGAATTAGATTTTTCGGGTGACCAATAGTTTGCACTCGCTCGGCGGGAAAATTCAGACGTATATCACAAATGTAAGTCATGCTCACAATGGACAGTACTACTACTATTGAAAAGTAAAAAATAATTATGTTATGTTGATGGATGACAAGTGAGGTGTAGTGTTTTGTAGATCGTTTTGTAATGTTTTCAGTTTGGCCATAGTGTGACATGTCCTCTTGGTTTACTGTCTTAATTCCTATAAATTATCCACCCGTGTTTAATTGGATGTCTCAATGTTACAACACGTAATCTAAGTCATGATTATGTAGTTATGATTGTTCATGTAATATATTGTAGGTTTCAAGCGCAATAGTTTCTAAATGTTTAGAGGTTGGTATTAATTTCTTTGATACCGCAGAGGTATCTTATCTTAAACTGGGTATAGAAATATACAAGAGTTATATAGGTTGCTATTAAAAACACAGTTAGAATAATAAATGTGTTAACACTGTGACATTATAATAAGTTCATTTAAATGTGTTGACAATGATGCTATTTAATTAATATTGGTTATCCTGCTCAGAGTCAGAATTGAAAGAGCAGGGCCACAATTGAAACTAGAGCCAAATCCAGTTAGATGGAGAGAGTTCGCCAATGACCTATGCTCCCTAGCGGAGGAAAGTACTTAAGTAAGTAAGTATCCTGCTTAGGTCGTTTGGTTTACTTGCATCTAAAATGTGACTAATTATATTTGGCATTCCAACTTTTCTACATTGAGTGTACCTGATGAAGTTAATTCTAGTAACTCGTCGTGTGCACTAAGTTTGATATGTATGTTTTATTCATTTAAAAATTAATCATAGAATTATTACTCATGCATTTCAAATTAAAGTATAATTAATGTAAGCCATAGTTTGTATCTAGTTTTAACATGGAGAACATTATTTGGCAACATTTTATCCCGAGCGAGAGCGAGGTATTAAATGAAAAAGAAAAAATGTTGCCCATGATAGCGCGTTATACAAACGATTTTGATTCCAATATGAATTGCTTTAGCATATCTTTTTAAGTGGAAGTCAGTAATAGAAATGAATGCTGTAACAAAATCTATTAATTTGCATGTTTACAGTAGCTTTTCGTATATAGAAAGTGTTGCAATTAAAGGCATACATGCTGTCAGAATTGATTTTTTTTTTTATTAAAAGTTGCCAATAATCGATGTTTTATACTAATTGCAGTTGAATTTTTTTCCATAATATCATACGTAAATAGCCTAGAACGATGGAAATACGTCGCTGTTTTATTTTCTTGAATCCAGTAAAGAATCCAATGTTTACCCGCGCAATATTCATACGACCTGAGAGTGAACTCATCGGGGAAAGCGTTTGCGCATGTGCGAAATTATTTGTTGATGAAGAAAGCACATGGCACAAATCAAATCGTAGAAGAACAAAAATATTGATGGGTTCTATACGAAAACGACACAAAAAGGAGGATTCAGCAAGCTTTGTGTAACAATTAGAAAAAGATGTTATACCGACCTAATCCATTTTTCAACACGTAAGCATAATTTAGTATCTTTTTTCGGCCGAATCATATTTTAACAGTAGAATTGCATCGTAGTTTTTTAATACATTCTTTTTTTCAGGAGAAAACGCTAGGTGATATCTCTTTTAAATTAGAGACTAAAATATTGAACTTCATGTCTGTTTTTTTCTAAAGAAATATAATCAAGTCAACTCAAGTGTTGTCAATAATGTGCAATACAATTTGTTTACAATTTTTCCTTTGATCGGGTCCCTATGCAGAGTTTGGGTTTGTTTTTATTGATTTCATCACGTTTTCCCGCTTTTTAGTGTCATTCTTACTAAATGCCATTATATAACATTAACTGATTACCTAGAGATCCAATTTCATAGATATATTTCTTATTACTGTGAATTGCCGTCGTTGTTCGGTTACGAGAGATTTATTTTTGATATTCCGATTAAAAGAGTACTTATATTTATATAGATTGTATACCTTTGTGTACGATAATACGACATATTTAAGAAAGATCTTGGTTTAAATTGCTTGACCTCAATGATATTCCCGACACAAATTTAGCAATTAAACAAATCCTTGAATCTCACCAGCTTTTGGTAAAACAATAGTTCGTTAACGCCGCATGGTCTTTATCAAGCACAAGTTCTTAACATTTCCAACTCTACAAACATCTACTAGTTATAAAATGAAAAGCAAAAATAAAAATACCAGTTCCAAAATCCAATAGGAAATCGCAGAAAGAAACAAATTCGACACCTCTAACATACAAATACATGACTTCTCACTGTCCTGCCTTGGTACAGGCACTTCAATAAAAAGTGGCGAGGTTAATGAGCCCAAACCTTCAAATCAAATGTCTGTCTATATGTAGGGATATGCAGGATCAGAGCAAGTATTAGGACGTGCTCTACAAGGACGCAGACAGAATGTCGTCATTGCAACAAAGTTTGGCTTCAGAGAAGGACCATTTACTCCACCGTACTCTACAGTTAAAATAGATGAAGCTGTTACAAGGAGCCTGACTAAATTACAAACGTCATATGTGGACTTACTACAGATAATGTTATACAACTTGATCCAAGAGTTTACACAACATCAGTTAGTATCAGGTTATTAAATGGCTGTTGCTCAATGTATACTTGTGAACCAACGCATATATTACTGTAAAACACATTCAGCACAATTCAATCTAATATAATAAAGTTTATTGAAGCCGTATATCGACTAAGGACGGACAACACAATGGCCAACAGAAAAAGGACAAAAGGACAAACAACGATCTACAAGACATTACCCACAAAAGAAAATAGAGCTATCGAAATCAGAAATTGTTAGGGACAGGCAATATAATGTTAATTGGTCAAGTAGATCTGAGCCATCCCCTCTGGGTAGTTGGATCTCCAATGGCAATATGTATACGATAAAACAAACCTGCACATATTTGTTTCCAGTCAAAAAGAATACATACTTTCACAAAATGAATGACAACAAAAGCATGGACAGTACAATGTCAGGGTCGATGAGTGATCGTATTTAACTGACTACTAGCTACGAAAGTAAACTCTGTTGATATAAAAACATTACTCTTTGAACACAACAATCATAATTGATACTTCTAACATATCGAATATCAAATAGTCCTGAACATTCAATGAAATTATTGGACTTCGGAATCAGGACAGTGTGTCCGAGTGGGGCGACATTTTCACCGCGATCTGTTGTTTCGGTGAGTTAGCAACATAGTACAAAGCGGACCTTGTCATCACCTCTGTTAAAATTAACTTGTTCTGGCCCTGATATAGTTGACAAATTGCTGAGTTGGCATCAAATAGCAATCACTCACTCACTCTTTGTAAGCTTGTGTCAATCTCCCTTCGGCATATGTAGACTCAGCACATGTTACCTATTTTTCACAATTTGACTTGTTTTGCTCCCAAAGACTTTTATGTTATTTTACTTTCCAATCTTTAGGTACTGATCGTACGCGATGAAGTGTGCACTATATTAGATATCTACGGTTTTATCCACGTATAGGGTGATTTTGTCACATATCATACAGTCCCAGGAAATAAATAGCACATTTGTTTAAAACAAGCGAAAGCCATACAATGTATCTACTCCACTGGATACCAGAGGTTGATTGGGTTGCCTCAAATGACTTATGTATACGTCTGAACATTCAACCCAACAGTATTAATAGTTGTATGTGTTTAGCAGACATTTTTATTTTTGAGAATGATGTTCTACTTTCAGCAGAATTCGAACCGACACTGTTGGTACACTGCAAAACCCATTGGATAAGCATACTATATATTAGACTGACATATTATGATGTAGATACCACCTCCCTGTATAACATCACTAGCGCAGGTTTTCCAAAACAAGTCCTTCCTTACGTTTACACATTCAATCAAGTATTGGAAATAAATTGAATTTCAACATCGCGCAAAATATTTATTGAAACGTGTTTTCCCAATACTTTATATCAACACGCACGCACGCACGCACGCACGCACCCACCCCCACACACACACACACAATTCTGAATTAGACTGGTGCACCGCGATTGGATAATATTGGTTGTGTTGTTTTGATTCCAAAATTGACACTCCATTTTTCTATGTATTAAGACATCCACACGTACCTGCTATCTAAATAAACGTTAGAGAATATCGAAGAGGCAATCAAAAAAGGACAATCCAGAGAAACTGGCAACATAGCGTACCAAAAACATAATACAATTCTTTTTATATGTTGGACACCACTATGCGCAAGCAAACACAAATAATGTAAATAAGACATATGCGCCCTCCTACAAACATTTTCATGATGTTATGCATTGATTCTGCATTGTTGTTTGTCCAAATGTTCGCCGAGTTACCAAGATTTTTGAAATTCAAAGTCAACTTTGGCTTTAGAGTGTTAGCGAAATATTTGCAAAATTGTTCATTGTTTCCATCCATTGTCGTGATTATGTTGCACCTTTCTTCAAACTGATATTCATCTTTAGACTTTTGTATTCCATTGTTACCGAATATGCGTTCAACAATGTTGACTCTTTCTTTTGTATTTACACCAATCTTGTTTTTTAAATAATCGGACACATTGTCTTTTAAATGTTTGTTGCAAAGAGATCTTTTCGATGCTGGAAAAACGGAGTCAATTGCTTTGGTCAATGCCTTCTCATCGTCGCTGCCATATTTTGTTTTTAGAATACAACGACAGAACGAAGGAAAAAGAGATGACCATGCACTGTTGACTTAGACTTAATACGTTTGATCTCCATTAGAACATCGACATCAGAAAAAAAAAAAAAAAAATCAGAATTTATTTCCACATTTGAAACCGGTTTAAGGAATGTATTTCTGGACAAAAACAAATTCAATCTGGAAATAAATCTTACTACATTAAATTTGCAAATAATCAAGAAAATTAAGGAAAACCTTCATTATCTCCGATAAACATAACTCTCTTTTCAGCGAATAATTTAAATTTAAATAAAACCAACACTGTTTGAACAGTTTTAATAATTAGGACTACAATTTCATAGTTAATTTGTTTGGAAATTATTACGGCCGATTAAACCTTTAAAACATTAATCTGTAATTATAAGGGTGACAAATTGTTAATTGCCTTTGTTTATTGCGAAGCCTGCCTTAATTTGTTGATTAAAGAATGGCGTCAAGGTTAGTGATAAGCGTGTCGTTTTTTAATCTGTTAATTAATTACTAATACACAAGCGTGCCTTTATCATATTGATTAACCATTACTACTTGATTATGAATTATTGTTTGGTATTATAATTAAGATTATAATGATTAATTTGAAATACAGTAAATTATATAGTCGCCGATTTAATTAAAAAATTGTATGTTATTATTTGTTTTATATCTTTTGATAATTAAAGAATATTTTCATCGAACACATACCAAACTTAATCTCTGCAACGAAGTTGTGAAGGAGAAGGGGGTCTCAATCTCTTCTCTGAAGAATGACGTTGCTTTCACCAAGTATTCTAGGTCTTCCATGCTGAGATTCTGGCAGTTGTAGTGGTACCAGTACTGGCATGTATCACACTGGACTGAATTCTGTGTACAATTGCCTCTACAATCACCACATGGCCAAAGCACAGACCTGGACATGTACGACACTTTCCTCTTACGTGGCATTGTCAAGATTTCAAGGCGAATATCAATTTGGAAAACGTGATTTTAAAGAAAGTTGTGAAAGTATGACAGAACTTTGGAGTTGCAGCATTTTAAACCAAGACTAAGAAAACAAATTCTGAATAGCCAACCAGATATCCAGCCAATGGATACGCTGCAAAAATCAAAAAAATTACGGAACCATCCAATAATATTTTTCATATTTCCTGAACTACATTACATCAGCAATTTTAAAATTATTTATGGGCTCTTCTTGGGTCTTCTTGGGTGAATAAACGGACCGATGCGGAAACGGTCGAAATAAAAATCCGTATTCGTACCGTAGTTGTTTTAGATATTACTTCTACCAGTAAACTGGTTCCATTTTCATTCCTTACTAACCATCATTATTAAAATTGGTCAGAGAATCAGATCACAGCAAATTTGGAATTTCGAGAGCATGACAGCTATTGAAACGTGTTACATCAACACGGGTTGCAATCGTACGCCCCATTGTGCAGACTGGGGATGCAGTGGGTTAATTTGTTTCGGAGCATGTCGTTCTGTCTCGATTTATCAACCCGAGGTATGATTTTATCCCGCCATTCCGGTTTATTCTCGTTGGAATTTATATACATTGTATTCTCGGAGCTATTCTTTGTGTTGTCTCCTCCTCCACCAAGGAGTTAGACAAGAGTGGCAAATCTCAACGAAATTATGTCCTAGTCTATGTCACTTTTTTTTTACTGAACAAATGCAACCTGCTACAGCAGTCTTCACGAACAACTTTTCAGACCACAAGTGCCGAAGTGGCACAAGCCAACCGGGCCAGTACACCATCAAAATCCACAAGCCCAAATTTTATTTTGCTGGCCCGAAAAAAAATAGTAATTTTTCAAATTTGGGGGTTCTGTTTTCTGTTTGTTATTCTTCTTTCGTTGTTTTTTTTTTTATTATTTCAAACACTATTTATCCCTCTGCTCTAGCCACACACATTGTGGATACATATATTCATGCATGCGCTTTGTTGTCTGAAATCATCACTTGCATGTTTTAGCAACTTCAGGATTTCTCTAGTACGCTATAACCTGCAATTTGAATCTTGTCTTTTCTAGCAAGGTCAGATTTATTCTTTAAAGTTTAATTATATGTTTTACAAAATGGCGTATTTTTCTTATTCCCTAATTCTTGCAATTTACACCGGCCTGAATATATTTGACCCTAAGCTGCAATCCCAAACCCAATTGTCGTATGGCTTCTGGTAAACAAAGTCACGTGAATTTCTTGGAGATCCCGGTCAAAATAAAAAATCTTTGAAACACAATGAGTGCCATAATCTTATGTTTTTGGAGCTTTTAAGCAATGTTCATCAAAGAAGGAAATAAAATGTGTAAGTTGGTTTCATGTACACAAGTATAATTCAAAATATGAATTGAAGCACTATCTTGAATAAAGAGATAGGGAAGTGTACTATATTAAATTATACAATTATTATAGTTTTAAAAAATGCAATGCATTATATGTGTATTTCATTTATAGCTTCCAGGTATCATTTAAAGCAATGTAATCAGTTAAAATGAATGTTAAAAAAGCTTTAAAAATATACTTATAATAAATCATAATTTTGTGGTCACCATTGGGCTTCCATACTGCTATTTACCTTTTAAAGTTATTTTTAGAACATACTATTTCCATGAAATTTTGTGACCTACTTCACATGTTCTGCTGATTTGTATGCACAAAAACAAAGGTCACAACTACTACTAGAGAACGACCAAGCTCTTATAATCAAAACAACTTTATTATTTTAATGAAGTTTAATAGAAACAATGTAGGCATTGAAGACAATTTCCAGGTTTCTAGTTTTACCGCATTCAGGTTGAATAATCGTATGTCCACAAACATGTGTGACACTACCGTAAAAATTCAATCTATCTGTCTGTTTCCTCGTCATGAAATAACCAGGGACGATCCTTCATCCAACTGGGTTGAAATTTATTAGTCCTTTTGTTAATACCGCCACACATGGCATCATAAATTTCTTCTGCCGATCTCTTTAGCGTCTGCAGCTTTTTACCTGGGCGGACATCTTCGGTAAATTTTATGGAAAAAGCCATAACCGATGTTGTTTGTCCTAGTTAAAATAATTATTCAATGTCAAATCGGATGTTTATATCAACAAAAAACGCATGTGTCATCAAACGTTTCAAAGACCAAGTAAATATTTCGGAACCTCTCTATCGATGACTCAGGACTTACCTTTACAATTCAATACCATATGCGGTTCTCCAAAACATGGAGATATTTACGACTGCAAATTTTCCTTTCTCTAGAGGGCAAAATTGTTTATCTTTATTTAAAAAATAATTTAAACAGCAACTTTCAACAGCTGAAACAAAAATACTTACCACTTCTCAGACAAATAATGCACAAGCCAGGCGAACTTCTAGTTTTGGGATTTTTACAAGCCCGAGACCGATTTTACTGGCCTCTGGCACCGGACCACCGACTAATTTCGAAGACTGCTACAGTATCCTGCCTTCCTGGTGTTATCGGTTCTCGATAGCATAACAAACTTGTTTGTCCACTGTCCTCTATCAAATCAAATCAAAAAGTTTTATTTAAAGTCGGTACATTTTATAACAGTACAACATAAGCTCTCAAGAGCTTTTCAAACCGACATGCATAATAAAATTACATAAATTAAATACAGCACAATAAAACATGTCATGCAATACAAAATTAATGCATATCCAGATAATATTTATGCATATACTCCCTTCCTATCGTACCGCAGGTTCTATGATACCGCAGTATGTATTTTGTCTGTTCCTATGCACTGCAGCGCCACCCGCCGGTTTTTCTATTTATATATTCATAAGCACAACAGTCACATTTATCAGAATGTCTGGTAATTCTGTCCAAATGTCTTGAATTTTTGTAAGTACACATATTTTTATCTTTTCCTTAGAAATAGCGAACATTTTTATTTTACCCTGATACCATGCTTTGTAAAATGTCCAATAATTAAACCATAGTTGTTATAATTAGTCTGCTATTTTTTAGAAATGTCGTCCGTTTATTTACGTTTCATTTCAACCCGATTTGGGATTTTTGGTGCTATTTTTAGTTACTTTCTAGACCGACAAAGTTGATGGAAAAATTAAGCTATGAAAACATATTAACCAACATAACGTTACATCAAATTGGCTCAACTTCGTTACATTTGTTATTTCAAAGAAACTACTTTATTAAATGTGATAAATTATCAAGATTTTCTTTACGGTATAAGTTTGCCAGATATTCACCTTGATTTAGTATTTATAAACGATGTCTTGATTTGTCAAACATTGTGTCCCATAACATTAATTTTGCAATCACCGCGATATCATAGGAAACCATTTCTGGGAGGTACATCAGCGTTGTCATAGGGAAAAGTGGCGACGTATTTTTAAACAAATTCAAAGATAAAATGAATTGTGGGGGAAATTAGGTTTCTATACCGGGGAACAAAATATAACATTTTTGGATTAATTCCGAAAACTAGTTACGTTACACAGACGTTTAACATAGAACCCCGGGCTACATTTCTGTGCTTTGACTTCTGGACCCCTACAGCCAGTGCGTATGTGGCAAGTGCCTCTGTACACTTACTGTCATAGGACCAGAAGTCAAAACAGAAAATAGATGCCGACATTTATAGCACCCATTACACATACCTATACAAGTACATTCATGCAAATTATAAGCAGTCTATAATTAAGCAAATAAGCAAATTAACTCAAAACACATATAAAATCCTATAATTTTGTTTTACATTATTGTATCATACATTTTTCTTCATTTACATACTATCCCTATCTATGCCTAAATAATATTTCACTCCCGATCGATGATTTTCATGCGTGCTTATTTCTGACATTTGGTGTTCAACGTCATCTGTTTTCAATAAGTGTGCATTTGTATGCATGGTGGGCATATTTCACTGCTATACTTCCGTTATACATGACTTGCATGTACTTGACCTTCATTACATTACATTGATAACGGGATATTTGGAGGGAAAATGGGGAATTTGTTCTAGTTTTGGGAATAAGAGAAAGGCTGTAAACTTGGGGAAGAAGGAAACTATGTTTATTTACATACTTTAATACGCAACATGGGGATTGTTTTGCTTTGATCAAGCTCCAGATAAGCTGCGTATTTGCGTTTTTTACGCTATGAAAACGAGTAAAAACGCATGTATTATCAGATCAGAGTGTACACATTACGCATACATATGGCTGTGTTAGCAAACTTTCCAAATTCGGAGCGTACTTGTACAGTCGTGAACATAACAATACATTTTTGTCTTTGAGAAATTCCCCGTATTTACTCCCTTTATACTTTTTGAAGGAGAGGGAGTATACATCCGAGGGGTACCGAATGTTTGCCTTTCTAAGCATCGATGTCAAAAGAGATCTGATTGGATATTTACGATAAATCATCCAATCGCGGTCAATATTACAAATAAATGTGGTTTACGTAATAAGTAAGAACTAAAACGTTGTTCGTTGAATATGAGGGATTACTGAAAATGAGCAAGAACATGAATAAGCGTGCTACTAAGCGCAAGAGCGCTACGGAAAATTCTATTCTTAAGTTCCTGGCAGTTTCATCTGTGTCTAGTGACAGTATAGTTAAAGGAATCATTGATGACATTATCAAAACGGCTGTGAAAACTGCCGAAGTCGACGATCAAAAAACAAAATATTTACAACATTTTATTAATAAACATGACACAATCGTGTCAAATTAAACAGAGATATACATTTCACTTGCATCCTGCGTTTATTGAATAACATTTGTGTCAAACATGTTTTAAAAGTGTACATGTAAGCAATCTTTTCTGAAGTAGAGAGTACAACAGTGCAAAGGAAATATGCAAATATCCGTCATTTTCAAAAGTAAGGGGTAATTACCCTTTGGACTTGAAAATTATGTGGAGCTCTGAGTTTTGCTGATGGAGTCAGCAGGTAGATATAGTGGGAAGGAAGGATGATAAGTTCCTATAGCATTTTTTCAAATATATTATACTGTAATGTATGTTATATGATTTGATTTGATTTGATTTTTGGTGTTTAATTCCACGCTAAGCAATATTTGAGCTATATCATGGTGACCAGTTTTAGTGGTGGAAGAAGTTGGAGTACCCAGAGAGAACCAACGACCATGGACAAGCAACTGGTAAACTTGATCACTTCCAGCTGCGAGTCGAGTGCACTTTTTTTTTTATTTACAAAGCCAGTGCGAACCCACACTGTATTAGTGATAGGCTTGTATGAATTGTTAGTAAATTAACAAAATGTTTAATTTAGCAAGTTATTTTTATCTTTTCAGGATGAAAATAATTCTGCTAAAATCTTAAAGACATATATATGTACACCATAAAGAGAGAGTGAACTGTGTGACATGGATAAAGAAGTATCCAGTATCAGGTATTGTAAAATGTTAATAGAGAAATTTATGAAATATATTAATTTTGTATGGTCCCAGTTATTCTTCTTCTTTAGTTTACAATTAGGTTAGAACAATTAGGTCTCTAGTACAAGGTCGGATTCACAAACTCAAAAATTGTGTTAATAGTCGACCTAAGTCTGTATTTAAAGACCAAGAAGCCGTTAAGTGTCTTTCCTCTCTTCATGACAAATATGTTATCGTTCCTGCGGACAAGGCTTCCAACAATATCGTGTTTGTATGTAAATCATATTACTTCGAATGCCTAATCAAGGAATTAGGCATAAATAGCAACACCTCTAGTAATACCACATACAAACCAACTTCGTTCGACAAAGATGAAATCCTAGCTAACCACAGATCATTCATGACCTCTTTAAACATTCCCTCTGGTAAAGAGTCTGAGGATTTACCCTATTTATATTGGATACCTAAACTCCATAAGACACCATACAAAGAAAGGTACATAGCGGGATCATCAACTTGTTCGACGAAAGAATTGTCTATTCACCTGACAAAGATTCTGTCTGCAGTAAAAGAGGGACAACAGAAATATTGTGAAACTGTTTACTCGCGTAGTGGCATAAATCACATGTGGATTTTGAAAAACTCTAAAGATCTTTTGGATAACCTGAAATCAAGATCTTTCTCTCAGGTATCCTCCATCAAAACTTTTGATTTTTCAACTCTATATACCACCCTACCGCATGACAAATTAAAAACCCGCTTAAAAGAAACAATTCATAAAGCTTTTAGTCATAGAAACTATGGCTCAAAATTTGTTGTGTTAGGCTACAATTCCACATATTTTTCAAACAAAATTCATAAAGGTAAAACATGCTACTCCGAGGAACAAGTGATCAGTATGCTGGAGTTCCTCATCGATAACATATTTGTCTCCTTTGGAGGGACACTGTTTCAGCAGGTCGTCGGCATACCAATGGGTACGAATTGTGCCCCTCTTCTAGCCGATTTATTTTTATACTCATATGAGTCGGAGTTTCTTCAAAAGCTTGTAAAAGATAAGAAGATTCATGAGGCTAGAGCCTTTAATTTCACATACAGGTATATTGATGACGTTTTATCTATCAATAATTCTAGATTTGCAGAATTTCTTCCATTGATATACCCTCCAGAGCTGGAAGTTAAAGAGACCACCGATACAGCTTCGTCCGCATCATTTTTGGACTTATACCTCGAATTTGACGACAGTGGTCAACTCAGTACTAAAATTTATGATAAGCGGGACGACTTCAATTTTAAAATCATAAATTTTCCAAACATGTGCAGCAATATACCAGCTTCTCCTGCATATGGTGTTTACATCTCGCAATTGATTCGCTATGCAAGGGCCAGTAGCAATTATTCTGATTTCCTGAAACGTCATCTTCATCTGAGAAACAGGCTACTGGACCAGGGCTATAAAAAGATTCGCCTTATTCGATCTCTTAAAAAGTTTATATTCCGATACCAATATCTTGTCGAAATATATTCCGTCTCTGCAGAAAAAATTATAAGCGATGCATTTCCATATAGTGAAAATGTATAAAGATAAAGAAGTCAAAAATGTCAAGAATTTTTTTTGTCAATGTGTGACGTAAAAGTATTTTTGACATTTACGTCACCGAATATGGTACTGCTTTGACTACTATTTTACCTATTTTGTTCCTGTATTTAAATACTGTTACAGTGACAGCCGGAACCTTTGAACCGTAATGAGAGCGGGAGGTTTGGCGCCTTAAAATCTGATTCAACCCACCATTTCTTTAGAAATGCCTGTACCAAGTCAGGGTCATTACGGTTTTCACAGTTTTCCGGTTGTTGACTGATTTTGTCTGTTTATATAATTATGAGTTTTGACTTTCCCTTTGTAAGATTGTTCGGAGTTCGGTAATTTTGTTATTACCTTTATTTACAGCAAAACTTCATAACTGCAGATTACTTGCTGGTGTGCATGCATGATAATTGACTTAAAAAAAGATATATATATATATATATATACATTTTTGTATATTACACTTGAGTCAGTCTATTATTTACAAATTGTTTATTTTTTATTTTTTTATTTTTATTTTTTTTCTTACAAAATGTTTGGTAAAACTTCATGTATAAATACAGTGTACCTGAGATTTTATCACAATTTGAAGAACAAAATGTGCAAATAATTACATCACTTCCATTAATTGCACATTTTTATTCTTCATTTTATCACAATTTGAAGAACAAAAATGTGCAATTAATGGAAGTGATGACAATATAAATTTATTAATTTCAGATGGTGATGATGTTGGACTGGTATCTGGTTCAGTAGACACTACAGCTGTAGTATGGAGATATACTGAGGGGAAGGTAATATGTTAGGAAAGTACGGTCATAACTTGTGTTAAATGTAGTTGACAGATAAACAAAGGCTTTATACTCTGGTACAGTGAAACCTGGATAAACTGAACCCTGAATAAAACAGAATCCTGTATATACAGAACCCTGAATAAAACAGAATCCTGTATAATACAGCAACCCCGCGGGAACCCCGGGGTATAGAAATGGGACCGAGAGCTTCTTCGGCTTGAAGGGACGTCCGTCGGTTGTGCGGGATGTAGAAATTCACAACCAACCCGTCCTGCGGAAGAGACGTAAATAAAACCGAGGTCCCGTGTTGAGAGATTGCCACGCTCTCCGCACGTTAAAGAACCTAGTGTAACAGCTCATTATGAGCATGTTCATGATGAGTGGTCCATAAGAGACCTGTTGCACTGGCAAAATTATCTGTCCCTACCCATCACCTTTGCTTGTTTCGAGTCCCGTGGCATTTAAATTTTTAAATGTTCTCGTCCTGAATATAGCTGAAAGATTGCTCGCTGGACGTTAAACACCAATCAATCAATAAATCAATCAATGTATAATACAGAACCCTGGATAAAACAGAATCATGTATATACAGTCCTTTAAATAAGGTTCCAGTGTAGGAAATCTGGATTTATTCTATTTCAAACACAAAACTGGCATCAACTCAAACGCTGGAACCAAAGGAAGTTATGTATAGACAGGTTTCACTGTTTATATTTTAACCTATTGACCTTTGGTAATCTAGTTTGAACTTGTCATAACCTATTAACCTTTGGTAATCTAGTTTGAACTTGTCATAAATCAGTTCATTTCCTGTTGACACAAATGTCAAGAGTGGGAACACAATGTGTAATTGTATGATTTTATTATTTAATATAAAATATAATCATCTGTTGATTAATATGATTTTTCTACAAGATAAGTAGAATGTATATAATGCAGTGTCATAAAATATAAAGTTTTTTATGTGTATTCGGCACAAAACTGGGGAAGCTTTATCCCAGCTTTTAATCGTTATACACGTAAACTTTCTATTTTAAGACATTACACATATATTGTATATATCAGTATATCTATTGTCTATGTTGATTTGAAATGTCATCAGTGTGAAGAGATATATAAACACCAGAAAAAGATACATACCAGCTTATAGTAAAGTTGTGATCCTGACTTTTGTGTTAGAGAAAGACGATTGATGACAAACCAGAACACAATGTTTATATTCGTTGTTGAAAGTACAACACGTTGTTATGAATTATTTCTGTATTCATGTCGTAAGCATGCTAACCCTGAGTGTGGTCGTGGAAACCAAAGATTTTAAAGTTAGTTTTTACTGTTTCTCCACTAAGCACACAACATTAAGGAGTAAGATCAGAATCATGATAAGGTGTCAAAGTGAAGTGACATGTTTACCTGTTGACTGTTGTTTCAGTGAGCTAGCACTTTAAATATTCACCTACCAGTAAGTGTATTGGTCTACTACAAAGCAGGCATCATCATGATCAGCGTCTCGTGGAAACGTAACTACAAATGAAGTTCTCATGGTGATCTTGCTGAAAAATGTCTCGTGTTAAGCAACAATCACTCACACTTGTAAATTAATTAACCATCATTTTCAGATGTCTCTTAGCATGTTATTACTCTTTCAGTTGCAGACAATAGCCACTTTGAAAAATCACACTGGTCCAGTCAATGGGGTGTCTGCAATATGTTTGCCTACCTGTCAAAACCAGTCTGTTACCATGACAACTTACGTGGCAACATCATCTGCTGATTCCACTGTCAACATATGGAAACAAGAAAATGATGGTGGTAAATATTACACTGTTAATACACTAATACAAAAAACTAGGGATCATTTTAATTGATAACAATTTGATGGTACTGAGGTCCATATGGCAGTTGTTGAACAAGTCACTCACACACAAAATATTAAATGGACTTGATATTGCCCAGTCAGTCGCTCTAAAAAGCTGAGGTCCATATAATATGTTTGGAGTGACCGACCAGTCCAAAAAGTACCGTTTTGACGGAATTGCCATGAACTGTTTGTTATATTATACTCAACTGAACAACACTGCATGTTTTTCCATAAAATAGGATAAAATCAGAAACAAAGTCGGGACGAAATCTGCAAGTTAGCCAAGTTAAATAGATGATATTCATACAAATACATACCAAAAGTGGCATATTTAATTTTGCTAATGAATAATTTTACAGGGGGTAGCATTATGGTGCTTAACACCACTTTCAACAATATTTCAGTTATTTCGTGGCGATAATTTTACAGGGTAAGATAAGGTGTTAGTTATCCAATGTAAGCTAAATATTTTTGTCAGATCCCACTAACAAATATATTATTCATTTAAGAAATAATTCATGGCAGGCATAGAGTTGTGCAAATTTACACATGGGCTGGGCCTTTATATTTGAATTTTACCCCGAGCAAAAGCAAGGGGTAAAATCTAAGAATATAAAGGCCCAGCCCATGTGTAAATTTGCATAACTCTATGCCTGCCATGAATTATTTCGATTCTAATAGGAGAAATATGGTAATTTTTAACCATTCGTGAACTGTATACACATGGCATTTGGTGGCAGTTCCATTTACCTCCTTCAGAAATTTTGAATTATTTGTATTTGAACGAGATATTTTAAAACAAAGATATGGATGTTAACACGAAAAACATATTTATTGTGTATTTTCCAACATAGATTCGATTGAACAATTCCTATGTAAAAATATTTAAAAAAAAAGTCGGAGTTCATTCGTTCATCATTTCAAGCACTAACAAGATGGCGTAGCGGAGTTGTCTAATAATAATATCGAACATTTGAACAGTTGTTAATAATCGACAATTATTGTTAGATATGAAATAAAAAAAATAAATGCCAATGAAAAAAAAGCTTGTATTGTTGGACATAAAAAAAATTTCCTGAAAAAAAACTTAAGACAACCATCTATCGACTTTCACTTTTGTAATATATCGTCATCCTGTGACGTTGTTTACAAGGGACGCTGATTGACACAAGCTGGTTACTGATTTATTTAAGACTTTGTGAGCATTTTACTTGTTTGAGTAGCAAAATTCAAAATGCCATCAAATTGGAAAATATCAGTAACTTAATTACATCACCGTCTAGTTATCAATGTATACGTAGGAAAACAAGGTTAGTGTCTTTTGTTTTTCATGGCCGACACATATCAATGGAATGTACTGCATGTCTGTGACTGTGTGTGTACTGGGGATCCCCAAATGTAAATTTTCAAAACAAATGATAAAAAAATACTTAGTTATAGAATATTTATTTATAACTGATGGGGAATTTTTATTTTAAGGACTTTAAAAATACGTTATATGCCAGTGTTTAGTTTCAGTGTTCTCCATTGCTGGTTATAGCCGACTTCGCCGACCAGCTATAATTCTCTTCCGACCGGCATTCATTTTTCAAAGCTGGTCGGAAAATTAACATCGTTTTCCCAACTTGTGTATTGATCCCAATTAAAATCATGTGTTGCATTTCATGTGGCTCTTATGTTACAATCGTCAGAATGTCTTTAAACGTATATTGAATCAGGGGACAGTTGACAATTTTAATGACGAAATAAGTACGAGCATATCTCTTAATGGGTTATAATCCACATGCAAATGTTTTTGAATTATTTAACTTTGTAAAATGACAGAAATATTTATCTGTGAAAAGATTTTAACAACTTCTGCAAGTTCCGGTAAAAAATTACTTCCAAAATATACACTAACGGTGACACACTTTTACATGCAAGTGCTGTATAAACATTTCTCTTTTAAATTATAACACCCTTCGATTAGCATATTATATTTGATCATCTTTCTTTAAACAATAAAGTACAAGTTAACTGTACATTTGCCCCCGGGTCAGGATTAATTTTGTGACACAAATATGAGTGGTTTCAATCCGAGACGAGGGTAATTTTACAAGTACAACCTGTCATAATGAGGAAAATAAACACTTTTTGTTCTTTTTTTTTAGTTGTGAAAAACAAAAATTGAAAATAAAATGGAGATTAAATATTTGTAAAATATAATTTTTTTTTTTTTTTTTTACATGTATCGACGGAAATTGCTAATATACATGCTCATAAAGTAATTTCAAATGCCTATTTTTAATTTTCAAATTCCATGAAATAACACTGATCTATATTTATGAAATTCAAAAACTGATTTTGTTCCGATTCTAAGTTGATATATGCAAATAAAAAAAAAATTGAGAAAATGAACACGTTAATATCCACGTTCCACTTCTGATTACATAATTATACAGCTCGTTTGTCTAATGTATTGAATGTGAAAGGGGATTCAGTTGTATGTCTAGAGTGCAGACAGCACTGAGGAACAAACTGGCTGACTAACACCATATTACAAGCATTAATGATGGTTTCAATACATGGACCGGATGACTCAGAATTTGATTTCAGGACAGCCATGAACATTTGGGGGAAACTTAGAAAGAAACCTATCTTGGTTGAAAAAGCAAAGGAATCAACAGAAAAATCAAAACTTTGGAAAAAAAAATTGTGATGAAATCTCTTTTGCTAAGGAAAATTACAAGAGAAAGAAGAATTAAGAGAGACCTGTTGAAAATAAAATAAAATTGCTTAATTGCTGTAGCAAGTAGTACCATAAAATTGGAAATATAAAGTATTCTTTGTATTATTTTTGTCGCGATTACGCGTACTTGAGCGCAACGGCGAAAAAATAAAAACACACTATAAAAGTCAGCAACAAAAAACAACCACCTATCACTGAGCAAAAATGGAGAACACACAGTGTTTGTTTACACTCGGTCGTCACAATAATTTCACAGCAGAAGTCACAATGGAACAGCCAGATTTGTTGTGTACTGCACTTGCGCTAAATATAGAGTTGTTGAGTATTATCGTGTGTGCCGTTTTATAGACGTCATATTAGAACTGATGGTAAACAGTCAATCTAATTAAAATTCAATCTTTAATTGCTTCCGGTTTTGTTATGTCGTGCATAAAGTGCGACATAGCCCGGAGCAATCAAAGATCGAATTTTAATTAGATTGGTAGACAGTCAAAATTCTTTATCCACAACTCAGGTTCTTTAATGATTAATTTTACAGGTGGAGGTTAGGATTATGGTGTTTAACGCCACTGTCAACAATATTTCAGTTATGTGGTGGCGGTAATTTTACAGAGTGAGATAAGGTGTTAGTTATCCAATGTAAGCTAAATATTTTTGTTAGATCCTACTGACAAATATATTGTTCATCTGATAGTAAACAGTCCAAATTCTTTATCCACAACTCAGATAAGACCATCTTGTTCTTTGTGAAATGATGCTGTCATACAAGTGCTTTCTACATGTAGGTAAAATGCCAACCCTCACATTTGAAAATTTTATGATTCAGTTTTGTTCAAATAATTGACACAGGATCTATTGGGTTCAAATCCTGTTTAATTAAAATTGATTGATTGATTGGTGTTAAATGCCAACTTTAGCAGTATTTCTTGGCGTGAACAAATTTTATATTTGCTTAAGACACCTACATGACACTTAGAAATAGAACGTACTTCTCTATAAAACAAAAAGGTTTTATATGCAAATAAAAAAAAGATTAAATAGATAAAACCATATATTGAACATACATGTGTTATGATATGTAATATAGGTCAATCAAATTCTTTTCCATGAACGATATAGGCTCATGTGAGCCTCTCATTTAAGAATCAGATGATGTGAAAACAATCATTATTTTGATTTGTTTATGATATGATATGAATAGAGACTTTTTTTTTATTTCAGATTTTCAGCTTTTACAGACTCACAAGTTTGGAACGGGTTTTGTTCTAGATCTTAGTTTTACAATTATGCCCAATACACAAGGTAATAAATTTGGCCATAAAATATATCTTGATTCAACTTGAGGGACTACAGGTACTTTTGTATAATAAAGTCATACATCATTAAAGAACCATCATCCTCCATTATATAGCTGCATCGGTGGCGTAATGGTTAGTGTGTTCGCCTCGTGTGCGGTAGATCGTGGGTTCAAGCCTCAGTCTGGTCAAACCAAAGACTATGAATTGGTATTTGTTGTTTTTCCTCTAAGCAGCATTCAGGAATACGAGCAAAGACTGGTTGGCTCAGAATCAGAATAATGTGTTCGAGTGGAGCGACATGTCTACCTGCGAACTGTTGGTTCAGTCACCTAGCACTATAAAAATTCAACTCAGCTTGTTGGTCTAGAACAAAATGGACCTCTTCCTCATCTCATTGTAAATTAACGTGTTCTCGTCATGATATAGGTGAAAAATTGCTGAATTGGCATTAAACAACAATCACTCACTCACTCCTCCATTGCATATTTTTTTATTTGATATCTATTGTTTTTCGTTACTTGGTTTGGTGCAGTGGGGTTTGTTAAACTTGTAGATTTGTTGAGTAAAAATTGGGAGTGGGGAATCTGCAAAGAAGCAATGTTTTCACCAAAGCAGATAATTTCACCGGTTCCAACTCCAAAATTAGATTCCGTTATGATGATATGAAAGTTGATTTCTGATTGGTTGAGATAAAACATTTTACCAGTGAAAACTACTATTACTAATATGCTTTGTTTACAGTGAGAAGATGAGGCTTTTAAATAAAATCACTAAAAAAAAGTGCTATTTCAAATTATAATTAAATGTCAGAAAATTGTTAGAACAATGGATTTTAAACCATTTACGCTAGAGCTGCTGGGGGTTTTAAGCTGACCACTGGCTATTGCCATCACTTGGCATCCGTCGTCTGTAAACTTTTCACATTTCAAGCTTCTTCTCCGAAACCACTGGGCCGATTGGAACCAAACTTAGCAGGAATGTTCCTTGGATGTTCCTCTACAAATTTCTGTTTTTCGTTCCAGTCGGATATTCAACATGGCTGCCAGGGCCAATAATATTCTCTGATTGGCTGAAATTTCAAAGATCTTCTCTGAAACTAATGAACTGACAACCCAAACTGTAAATGAATGATCATTGGATTGTCCTTTACCAAGTTTCTGTTTTTTATGCCGATCGGAAATCCAAGATGGCCACCATCGCAGGACATAGATTAACATTGGACCCTATGGGAAAATGTTCAAATGCTTTCTTCTCAGAAACTACAAATATGATTAAAGCCTAACTGTACATGAATGTTCATTGGATGATCTTCTACAAACTTTAGGTTTTTTGTTCCGGTATGAAATTCAAAATGGCGGCTACGGCAAGACTTAGTTTAACATTTGGACCCTATGGGAAAAATGTTTCAAAACGCTTCTTCTCTGAAACCACTGGGTCAATTGAAACCAAACTGCCCAGGAATGATCATTGGAAGGTCCTCTACAAAGAGTGTGTTTTTTATGCTGATCGGAAATCCAAGATGGCTGGCACCGCAGGACTTAGTTTAACATTGGACCCTATGGGAAAATGTTCAAATGCCTTCTTCTCAGAAACTACAAATATGAATAAAGCCAAACTGTACATGAATGTTCATTGGATGGTCCTCTATAAACACTAGGTTTTTTGGTCCGATATGAAATTCAAAATGGCGGCTACGGCAGGACTTAATTTAACATTGGACCTTATGGGAAAAATGTTTCAAAACGCTTCTTCTCTGAAACCACTTGGACAATTGAAACCAAACTGCCCAGGAATGATCATTGGAAGGTCCTCTAAAAAGTTTCTGTTTTTTATGCCGATCGGAAATCCAAGATGACCACCATCGCAGGACATAGATTAACATTGGACCCTATGGGAAAATGTTCAAATGCCTTCTTCTCAGAAACTACAAATATGATTAAAGCCAAACTGTACATGAATGTTCATTGGATGGTCCTCTACAAACTTCAGGTTTTTTGTTCTGATATGAAATTCAAAATGGCGGCTACGGCAGGACTTAGTTTAACATTGGACCCTATGGGAAAAATGTTTCAAAACGCTTCTTCTCTGAAACCACTTGGACAGTTGAAACCAAACTGCCCAAGAATGATCATTGGAAGGTCCTCTACAAAGTTTCTGTTTTTTATGCCGATCGGAAATCCAAGATGGCTGCCACCACAGGTCATAGTATTAACACAGGACCATATGGGGAAAATACAGAATATGTTCTTCTCTGAAGCTATTGCACTGATTGAACCTAAACTGTGCATCAATCATTGGAAGGTTCTTTACAAACTTTGTGTTTTTTATGTTGATCGGAATTCCAAGATGACTACCACTGCAGGACATAGTTTTTACATAGGACCAATTGGTTCTTTTTATAACCAGGTGAACGATACAGGCTCTTGAGAGCCTCTGGTTTATAATATTACAAATAAATATATGACACTATGTGTATACTTATTCAGGGCTCTACAATTTATACCAGCTCTCACTAGCCCTTGACTAGTAAGGACACATTATTTACTCGCCAACAAAAGTATGTTACTTGCCAGTCAATAAATTCTATTACTATATAACTCCAATATGTATTTATTTGTGAACAATTATTAATGCCCTGAATGAGACAGGAGATGCTTACTCTCTTGAACTCAGTCCCACTTTTTGTAGCTCTGTGTTGCTACAGTACAGTCAGAGACATACCATAATAAATGACTGTGATAGACATATCACTCATCTTAGTGATTTAGATATATCTTTTGTTCTAATAAATATATTTTCAAAATTTCTTTTACATTTAGAGTGTTACTTACTATCACCCAAAAGGCATATCAAAAGAAGTAAATAGATTAAACAGACAAAAAGATATATCAGTAACACTAAGAAGAGTGATACGTCAATCACAGTGATTCATCACAATATGACTGACTGTACTGTACTTTTTTTTTGTCTTTGTACTTGCCTTTTTTATTTATTAAAACTTGTAAATAAAGAAACATAAAATAATTAAAAGGTAATTTTTGAACTAATACAGTCTAAATATCCGGGCCTGCCTTTCTGCAAATGTCACAATACAAAAATGTACATAACGTCGTAACTGGAATCATACACAAGCCACGAACACTTTCACTTCCCGACATCTTGGAATTTACGCTTACCGCTTTAGAACCTTCATCACTATTTTCGATTGATATTTCCAGCGATGCTGCATCGGGCAGGCCAGTTTCATGATCAGTTAATTCAACCGATTTATTTTTAACGAAGTATTTTGTAAGAAGGTTTTGTTTTTTTCTCATCGTGGTCACTTGCAAGTGTTAAAAGTATGTGATTTAAAACTTTTTATGTCTGAGTCAATTGTGCGGTTTAAAAGACTGAAGTCTGAAGTTAAATTTAAAAATATGATCGCTGAGGGAACGAAACATTTCCGGATATATTAACTCACCATCTGGCGATCAATACAGAATTTTTACTCCAATTTTACAAAAGTAACTTGCAAATGCGAGTGTTTTGGTCGCAGTGTAAATCCCTGTTATTCAAAAGTTGCTGTCAAAACCCAAGATAATAATACTTTATTTAATTTTCAGTACCTATATATGCTAGCATGTGGCTGTCATGACCAAAAGATTCACATATTTATTAATAATGCTTAATTTAATTTTCAGTACCAATGCTAGCATGTGGCTGTGATGACCAAAAGATTCACATATTTGTTGAGCAAAATGGAAAGGTAAATGATAATACTCTTAAAGATGGCGCCAATTAAAATTTGATATTCTAATCCATACATTGACTTTTATTATATTACCTGTACCACGTGAATGGTCCTGTGTATGTTTGTTTAGGGGTATTGACCTGTACCAAGTGAATGGTACTGTGTATGTTTGTTTAGGGATATTGACCTGTACCAAGTGAATGGTCCTGTGTATGTTTGTTTAGGGGTATTGACCTGTACCAAGTGAATGGTACTGTGTATGTTTGTTTAGGGGTATTGACCTGTACCAAGTAAATGGTCCTGTGCATTTTTGTTTAGGGGTATTGACCTGTACCAAGTAAATGGTCCTGTGTATGTTTGTTTAGGGGTATTGACCTGTAACAAGTGAATGGTACTGTGTATGTTTGTTTAGGGATATTGACCTGTAACAAGTGAATGGTCCAGTGTATGTTTGTTTAGGGGTATTGACCTGTACCAAGTGAATGGTACTGTGTATGTTTGTTTAGGGATATTGACCTGTACCAAGTGAATGGTACTGTGTATGTTTGTTTAGGGATATTGACCTGTAACAAGTGAATGGTCCTGTGTATGTTTGTTTAGGGGTATTGACATGTACCAAGTGAATGGTCCTGTGTATGTTTGTTTAGGGGTATTGACCTGTAACAAGTGAATGGTCCTGTGTATGTTTGTTTAGGGGTATTGACCTGTACCAAGTGAATGGTTCTGTGTATGTTTGTTTAGGGGTATTGACCTGTACCAAGTGAATGGTACTGTGTATGTTTGTTTAGGGATATTGACCTGTAACAAGTGAATGGTACTGTGTATGTTTGTTTAGGGGTATTGACCTGTAACAAGTGAATGGTCCTGTGTATGTTTGTTTAGGGGTATTGACCTGTACCAAGTGAATGGTACTGTGTATGTTTGTTTAGGGATATTGACCTCTACCAAGTGAATGGTTCTGTGTATGTTTGTTTAGGGGTATTGACCTGTACCAAGTGAATGGTCCTGTGTATGTTTGTTTAGGGGTATTGACCTGTACCAAGTGAATGGTCCTGTGTATGTTTGTTTAGGGGTATTGACCTGTACCAAGTGAATGGTCCTGTGTATGTTTGTTTAGGGGTATTGACCTGTACCAAGTGAATGGTCCTGTGTATGTTTGTTTAGGGATATTGACCTGTACCAAGTGAATGGTCCTGTGTATGTTTGTTTTGGGGTATTGACCTGTAACAAGTGAATGGTCCTGTGTATGTTTGTTTAGGGGTATTGACCTGTACCAAGTGAATGGTCCTGTGTATGTTTGTTTAGGGGTATTGACCTGTACGAAGTGAATGGTTCTGTGTATGTTTGTTTAGGGGTATTGACCTGTACCAAGTGAATGGTCCTGTGTATGTTTGTTTAGGTGTATTGACCTGTACCAAGTGAATGGTCCTGTGTATGTTTGTTTAGGGGTATTGAATTTGCCTCTATTTCTGCATTATTTAGCTTAGATTTTTATATCCCTGCCACTAAGTTGATGGGACATATAGTGTTACCCATGATAGGTTAGTATACAGTCTGACTGCTACCCTGATAGGTTAGTATACAGTCTGACTGCTACTCTGATAGGTTAGTATACAGTCTGACTGCTACCCTGATAGGTTAGTATACAGTCTGACTGCTACACTGATAAGTTAGTATACAGTCTGACTGCTACCCTGATAGGTTAGTATACAGTCTGACTGCTACTCTGATAGGTCAGTATACAGTCTGACTGCTACCCTGATAGGTTAGTATACAGTCTGACTGCTACACTGATAGGTTAGTATAGAGTCTGACTGCTATCCTGATAGGTTAGTATAGAGTCTGACTGCTATCCTGATAGGTTAGTATACAGTTTGACTGCTACACTGATAGGTTAGTATACAGTCTGACTGCTACTCTGATAGGTTAGTATACAGTCTGACTGCTACACTGATAGGTTAGTATAGAGTCTGACTGCTATCCTGATAGGTTAGTATACAGGTTGACTGCTACACTGATAGGTTAGTATACAGTTTGACTGCTACACTGATAGGTTAGTATACAGTTTGACTGCTACCCTGATAGGTTAGTATACAGTCTGACTGCTACACTGATAGGTTAGTATACAGTCTGACTGATACCCTGATAGGTTAGTATACAGTCTGACTGCTACCCTGATAGGTTAGTATACAGTCTGACTGCTACCCTGATAGGTTAGTATACAGTCTGACTGCTACCCTGATAGGTCAGTATACAGTCAGACTGCTACCTTGATAGGTCAGTATACAGTGTGACTGGTTCCCTGATAGGTTAGTATGCAGTCTGACTGCTACCCTGATAGGTTAGTATACAGTCTGACTGCTACCGTGATAGGTTAGTATACAGTCTGACTGCTACACCGATAGGTTAGTATACAGTCTGACTGCTACCCTGATAGGTCAGTATACAGTCTGACTGCTACCCTGGTAGGTTAGTATACAGTCTGACTGCTACCCTGATAGGATAGTATACAGTCTGACTGCTACACTGGTAGGTTAGTATACAGTCTGACTGCTACACCGATAGGTTAGTATACAGTCTGACTGCTACACCGATATGTTAGTATACAGTCTGACTGCTACCTTGATTGGTTAGTATGCAGTCTGACTGCTACACTGATAGGTTAGTATACAGTCTGACTGCTACCTTGATTGGTTAGTATGCAGTCTGACTGCTACCCTGATAGGTTAGTATACAGTCTAACTGCTACCCTGGTAGGTTAGTATACAGTCTGACTGCTACCCTCATAGGTTAGTATAGAGTATGACTGTTACCCTGATAGGAGCTTTACTGGAATGTTCCTTGGAAAAGAATATTGTTTTCTCAGATGCTGGAAATAGACTGAATTGAAAAGTCATTGTTTTTGTGCATTTGACATAATCTAAGGGAATATGAGTAAAAGGTGTTTTTTCTCAAAAATCTCAAAACTTGCTTCATCACTTAGCTTGCATAAATAACCAGCTAGTCAAATTATTGCTCTTTGCTAACAAAACCTGCATTCCATTTTTTTACAGTATATTCCAATATTTAATAAAGACTTGATATTTGTTGATTAATAATATTTTCATATTTTCAATGTATGGTTATATGTATTGTGTAAAACAAAAATAATTGAGATTTTAAACTTAATAGATATCTAATAGCAGTTGGCCTACAAAGTGGTGAAATATTACTATATGCATGGAAGTTAACAGACAAGGGAAGTAACTCGAGAGTGGATCCAGATTATACACCTTGATCAACAGTATCCTTTTCTAAGAGATTAAGACTTTTACTACACTCTGACAGTAAACACTGTTACAAGAGACAGACAATAGAATACACAATACATAATGACGAACTGAATGAATGAAACACACTTTACATAAACTGAATGAATGAAACACACTTTACATAAACTGAATGAATGAAGCACATTTACATAAACTGAATGAATGAGACATATTTACATAAACTGAATGAATGAAACACACTTTACATAAACTGAATGAATGAAGCACATTTACATAAACTGAATGAATGAAACACATTTACATAAACTGAATGAATGAAACATATTTACATAAACTGAATGAATGAAACACATTTAAATCAACTGAATGAATGAAACACATTTACATAAACTGAATGTCTGGATTATCTATATACAGATGCAATTGTAGTGAATACATATTTATCCATATGTAGTAAACATGAATTACTTCTGTCAATAAATAATCCAAACTTTGTTAACAGATTCCATTAGTATACCTAAACAAACTTGAGACTAAAGAAACAGCTTCCTATACCTCATTTCTTGACATTTACCTCAAATTTGATACCATTTGTCATCTTTCAACCAGACTCTGTGACTAAAGAGATGACTTCAGTTTTGATAAAATGGTCTTGTAAGACAGGTGACCTCTTTAAGCAGGTTCAATTCATATAACATTTTCTATGACAGGACAAAAAAAATGTGACCTTAAATACAGGTGACTGCTTAATAGAGGTGACCACATTTTTTCAATTATTTGTTGATGTTTGATGTAGAAAAATGGAAGAATATGTCTATAGAACATGAATACACTTCTTGTCTTCAGGTTAAAGAATAATTGGAAGATTCCAAATGGGTGATGAGAAGTCCTATATGGTAGAAAGACAGAAAATGCAATGGCAAAAAAAAAGACAAAAGGACAAATAATGTTGCATATCACTACACAGAAAGCTAATGATTAAGCAATGCGAACTCAGCAAAAAAAAATGGAATGATTTTAGGTTCTGGGGAAGGCTAAACAGTTCCTGCTCTACAGAAAACTTAGGCACAAAGAATATGTTACACTATGTGTACAATGTTACTATGGTTACATTTGTAATGGCATCCATTTTATAATGTTTTATTGGATTACAGCGAAGGCATGCAATGTTCAAATTGATTTTCTTTAATTAATGTTTAGATATGCTCATCATTTAACAGTAAAGAGACTACGATTTAGACCTGTATTAGAACAGAACAATAAGACATTACAGCTAGCTAGTGGTGGGGCTGATCATAGTGTTAAAATATATAATATACAAATTGATACAATAACATTGTGATGTTGTTAGCAATAAAACTAATTTTGCCTTACTTTAGTGTCATGTTCATTCTAAGGCCTCTACATCTGCATGTTGTATTTCAGCGAAAAAGGTAAAGCCTGGATATCAGAGAGACATATCTGATGTATATTAAGAGTTACTGGTACATACATATCTTCTGTTTTTGTGACTTAAGAAGGCCAAGGATTACCTGGTAGTAGTTACATGGCTGAAGTATACAGTTTTAAGTTGAAGATCTTCCAAGGGAACATTGAAATAGTGTCACATAAGACAGGTGGTCGCTTAATACAGGTTTAATTAATATGGAATGCACTGTAAAGGGAAATTGAAATTAAGGTCACATAATACAATTTATGACTTAACAGAGGTGGTCACTAAAAGCAGGTTTGACTGTATTTGTTTTACCGTTTGGGATCCAATTATTAAGAGGGGGGTTAGGATCCCACTAACCATTGTATACCAACCACATCACCATCCATAAACTTTTACATTTTAATCTTCTCTGAAGCCATGGTTTTGACTGCAGATAGAATAGAGTTGGTAAGAGGTTTCGTGGGGCATTTGGTAGACCCAACATCAATACGCTGTTTGTCAGAACACTGTTTGTCAGAACACTTGTGCAAAATAGGTGTCCAGTAGAGTGACACAAGTTCAAGTTCTTCATCCTGGGTTGAAATTCCAAAGTGCAAAATTTGCCTACAATGGTCCAGCATTTCAAGCACTAAGGTTTACAGTTAATTTACTAATAAATTGTTCTAAATAGTCAAATTTTATTGAATTTTAGAAGCAAATACAGGTTATGAAGAGGGATCTGTAGCAAAAACAACATTTTATGATACCAAATTTTGAAATTTAGCACATTCTATTTGCGAATAGTATCATTTTTTCGTCTGTTATACTAACAAATAAATTTATGCAGGATTTTTTTTAGATTTTGCTAGAGTAACATGTCAACCATAGTATTTGTCTTTTTCCAAAAAGGGGAATTTAATTATGTTTTTTCATGTAGGAGGAAACTGTATGCACAATGTTAACAATCTGTATCAGACAGGACCAATAGCGGAAAAGGAATCTACATTTTTATGTATATATGCTACATTTTTCCTGAATCAATTGGTTGTCACCAATAAATCTGACCGCCGCGATATAACTGAAATATTGTTGAAATTGTCGTTGAACACCATAACCCTAACCCATTTGTAGTTGTTTATTTATGTTTGTATTTCAGTGATGATTTTTTCTGTTTTACAAATAGCTAGGCCTACTCTCGATGACATTTCTTTTATTGTATCGATCACTCTGTATTGTTAGAGTAAGGAAACAGAAGCCGTAAATCGTACAAAGGACAGATAATGAAATTACCAAAAGAAAAAGCACAAAATATTAAAAGGGAGAAACAATGTTCTACATAACACTACACAGAAAACCAAAGATTGAGCAGCACAAATATCTCTAAAACCAGTGGCTGAAATAAAGTGCTTCAGGAGGGTAAACCATTCCTGCTCTACCAGTGGCACTCACTTTATACGGAATGTATTGGTGAACTTAAGTTAAATGCCAAATATGGTATGGCAATGAAGTGGCTTGAAAATAACCCACAAATCTGTACGGCAGCCATTTTTATCTCTGAAAAGGAAGATATCTAGCAGCTCATGAAAACTGACAAGGTTCATCATAGTTTTAATAAAATAGCTATAACATATCAGTTTATTAGAACATCAGTTCTTATTTTAATAGTCCAAAGATTTAACATGTAACAGACTTCAAGTGACACACGTATTGGACAATAAATCAATTTCTCATAATATAATATTATTTACAATCTATATAAAAGAACAGATAAGTCATTTGTTGTCAGTAACTACATTTATTGATTGTGTCAATATATACGATTGTTGTTTATTTATAAGTAAATTGTGGTGTTGTTTACAAATCTGAAATTATTAGATGGAATTGAATTTATATAAAAAATTCTGTAATTATACAGCTGTTACTAACATATATTAGCTGACTGCCGATAATAAAAGGGTTGAACTTGCTATGTTTTTTTTTAAATGTTTAGTGAGACCTAATCATAAACAGGTAAGTAACCATGTAACACGAAAATTACAACAACAAAAGTTGTAAATTTAAAAGTCTTAGTTTGAATATCGGGTTATGTTAAGGTTATTGGTATTTAACACCACTTTCAACAATATTTTGAATTATATCGTAGTAGCAGCTATTGATTTTGCAGGTGGAGGAAACCCGGGTAGCAGGAGTTCGTTTGTTTGATTGATGGTGTGTAACACCACTTTCAACAATATTTTAGTCACCTCATGGTGGTCAGTTGTAGTGGGGTATACTTGTTTCACCATGTCCGTCCGTCCGTCTGTAGACAAATCCTATGTCGTACGATAACTTGAATTGTGTTTCTTAGAATCTTTTAAAATTTTATCAGCAGCTTACTGGTGAAGAGAGGAGGATCCCTTTCATATTTGACGATTTTCACCTTTGCCGTTCCAGAGTTATTGGACTTTATATGACGGAAAATAGGATTTTTACCCTACATGTATGTCGTATGATAACTTGAGTAGTGTTTCTCAGAATGTTTTGAAATTTTATCAGCAGCTTACCGAGGAAGAGAGGAGGGTCCCTTTCATTTTTGGTTGGAACAATCAGTAATGTTTTGGTTATGGAAATAGGTTGGACAGATGTGGGGAGCGGGGGGGGGGGGGGGGGAGTATATCTTAGTGAGCTGTGCTCACAGTAATACAAGTTGGTGGAGTACCCAGAGAAAACCACCAACCTGCCAAAAGTCACTGACAAACTTTATCACATAATGTTGAACTTACAACGTTAGTGGTGATATGCACTGATTGCACAGATAATTGTAAATCCAACTACCATGCGATCACGGCCACGACGGCCTTGGGTAGCAGGCAGGTAATTATTGCATATGTAGATGCGGGTCAATATTATTATATACCATACGATTCTGGTACGACAGGCCCTTGAATATAATAAATTCTTCAAATAATAATGCCGAAGTTTCTGAAATAAAGGTAACTCATTTCCCATTATACAGCTAAGTGGTTGTAGACAATAAGAATAAGACAAACACTGAAGAATATCATCATGGCCAATGCACTATTAAACGTTATTCCATTTTATAAACGTTATTCCATTTTATTTAAGATCAGAGGGTGAACAAAAAGGGGTAATAATGAGACCTATAAATTATAGTGATGAGCAGAAAACAACATTCTGATTTCTTGGAAGCAAAACGAGAATTAATATGTTGAGTAGCAACGATATGTCCAAGAGACGGACATTAATAACAACTTAAGATATTTAGTTAAGTGTGCAAGGCGTGTTAATTTCTAGAGTAATCTTCATCAGGTACGGGCGTAATCAAAAGATTGGAGAGCCAAATTAATTTCCAAATATGTTTTCTTTAAATTAATACTTTTCTATGTCATTACTTCTTTATTTTAAATTAGAATATGCATTATATTCATTAAATACTTCTTTTAATTATCGGGGCGAACGGACCCAAGGCTAATATGTAGTTCTTCTTCCAAATACAGGACTAGACTCAAAGATTTGAGTTTGTAACGTCCCGGAACTGTGTGCGCTATGTACATGGACAATTTAAAAGGATAATAAATAAGAAATAACCAAACAAAAATAACTAAGTATATATATATATATGTACAGTGGCATGCAATATGTTTTTAAAGGTGGGTTGGGAATCCTTCAAATGTTAATGTGGAGATACCACTTTTGAAGGATTCTAGGCTAGGTGAATGAGCTATTGACTGAGTTAAACTGTTCCAGACTGATAATGTATTAGGGAAGAAAGAAAACTTATAAAAATCTTTATTTGACTGAATTTATGTGTCCCACAAGTACCCCTGTCAGATTGGGATATCATGGTTGTTGGTACCTCTACTAAACCCCCCGTTTATTTTATATAGCAGTATCAGACTTGCTTTAGTTCGTCTACAAGCAAGATAGTCCCACTGTAAGGTGTCCATCATATTGGTGACTGCACCAGGTGACCTGTCACGATAGTCATTAAAGACTAGTTAGGGCGAACGGACCCGATACCTTAAAAGTCTTCGGGAGCAAATAAACCAAAGGGACTAAACAGAATATCCAATATCTTGGACAAGAAGAGTTTAAAATACCAAAAGGGTAATTAGAATCTGTACTGAGACTGACAAGAGTTTTGTTGGCGTTCGTTCAGGCGTTATTTACATGGCTTTTCCATTTTAAATCTTGCTTGACCAAGATAGTTGGCTTCTGCTAGTGACATGACTACACTAGATGACGATGAAGATGTAATTGAATTTGCAATAAAACCACAGGGCCTAAACAGCTGCTGAAAATCGGCCAAGGCTACCTATGCCTGAGGTGATCAAGAACCTCAGTTTTAATAATACAGTAGAACTTATGCAATCCGAAATCTGAGTTTTCTGACATCCTGTGACATCCGACAAAAATGTATGGCTCCAAAGAATTTCTGTTAACTAAAATAAAACCTGAGTATTCCAACATCCTGTCTAATCCGACACATTTCCCGTGTCCCTTGGTGTGTCGGATTAGACAGGTTCCCCTGTAATTACATTATCTGAGTATTCCGACATCCTGTCTAATCCGACACATTTCCCTTGTCCCTTGGTGTGTCGGGTTTGACAGGTTCCACTGTAATTACATTATCTGGTAGCTGTAAAGGTCAATGACATCCTGTCTAATCCGACACATTTCCCTTGTTCCTTGGTGTGTCGGGTTTGACAGGTTCCACTGTAATTACATTATCTGGTAGCTGTAAAGGTCAATGACATCCTGTCTAATCCGACACATTTCCCTTGTTCCTTGGTGTGTTGTGTTAGACAGGTTCCTGTAATTACATTATCTGGTAGCTGTAAAGGTCAATGATAAATATATGTAATAAAGCTGATCATTGCCGAAACACTGACTACTGGGCTGATCATACACGAAGACTAATAGTCTACCAGCATAGGTATCGACCCAGTAAAAACTTATCAAATTTATTGCGAAAGGACGTAAAAAAGATTATTATATACACTTACAGAACTAACAACATATGATTGAGCTCAATGCAAGTGTCCGGACAATACAAGGTGAAACATGATTTAGAGAAATAATCCACGGGTTAAATATAACTAACGAGAGATAAATAACTACATATAATTTATTTTTAAAACGAGTCAATATTAATGCGAGCTTTATTTAACATGTTTAATGAGCATATTTCAGGGGTTATTTAGGAAATCGTCTAGGTGTTTATAGGTATATTGTTGCTGTAGAATCGTTGCACTTACTACGGTCAAAAAGACAATTGTATACATTCTACTACTTATTAGGTATGACGAAGTGTGTGTTTACTATCACATGTTTAATTGTAGGTAGTATGCATCGATTTCAAAAGATATGCTATGTAGTCATAGTGTTTATATTATTAGCGGCACAATTAGCTGTTTGCTCAACAAGCAGTAAGTATACCAATATACTGGAGATTACAAAGAAAACATTCCTTAAACGGCATGTATTTGTATTCTTTTGTATTATTCACGTTGTCATTGTATTTATCTATGTTGGGGGAGTTACTAGTAGTCGCAGGCTGTATGTAATTCTCATGAAATAAATACAGAATTAAATTGAATGCATGCATCTATATTCAAAGATACATGTATATATAAATTATTACATGGTATTTTCCATATCATACCCATTATCAGCCCGAGGTCGTGATATCAGCACGAGAGCAGATAGGCTCAAGGGATGATATATGAACGAGGGCTGATAAAGGGTATGATATGAAAAATGACATATTATGATATGTTTATCATATACTTCAACAGAGGAAATAACTGATTTGTACCAAAGAGTTTAGTGATTTTGGCTAGAATTAAATACATGTATATAGTCACAGGCACTTGTTTCATTCCAAAAATAAATGCCCCCTCCTCTTCCTTGCTTCAAGGTAAATATCTGCCCTTTTCCCCTTCCCCACTTCGTCTCAATAGTTTTCGCCTATGTGTGATCCTTTCGCTGACCCAATTATATCGTTACACTCCCGAGATATTTCTCTTTTCGACTGCCACATTTAATTATACCTACCGGGCCCCCCTCAGACGAATTGGACAAGAATATTCAGCGAACGTCGCTTCGTCTACTTTTCAGTCATTGAAACGGATACAGCCACTTCCGGTTTGCACTGGATGTTTCATATGCATTCGGAATTCTCTAGACAGGCCATGAGTAACAATGCCATCATGTTCATCTTCTCTCAAATGTAAAAGTAAACCTTTAAAATACAGATAATTTTTCCAATGCAGATTATAAAAATATGTTCAACTGCAAATTACTGACATTTGATTTTGAAAGCACCTTTTTTTTATTTTTTAAATCAATTTAGACCGGACCGGAAGTGGCTGTATCCGTTTCAATGACTGAAAAGTAGACGAAGTGACGTTCGCTGAATATTCTTGTCCAATTCGTCTAAAGGTAGGTATAATTAAATGTGGCAGTCGAAAAGAGAAATATCTCGGGAATGTAACGATATAATTGGACCAGCGAAAGGATCACAACTAAGCGAAAAATATTGAGGCGAAGTGGAGAAGGGAAAAAGGGCAGATATTTACCTTGAAGTAATAAAGAGGAGGGCATATATTTTTTGAATGAAACAAGTGCCTGTGTATATAGTTAGAGAACAAGAACATTATTGTTTGAATATACAAATCCAATAAATGCACGTTTTTTAAGCACTTTCAATATCATAAGAGAGAAACTGGTAGTTAAGAATTTTCTGTGCAAATATTTTATAAAACAGTTGAATCCGCCGTGTCTGTAAACACAGTTTTCCGGAAATTCACGAAGTGAACATACGGACATTGACGGAAAGGCATGTAATAGCATTCCGGAAGCAGTTAATAAACTTGCGTTATCAGCCCGCTTGGACCATTGTGAAACTGGGTGAAATTAACATGACTCCTCTTATTATTCTAAACAAAACTCAAAGTTTTATTACAGGGTAAAATTTTAGCTTGATCAACTACAAGTATATGATAAAGAGTTTTATTGCTTTTCTAGTACAGTGTGAGGAAAGTTTGGAGATCCCAAAGGTGTAATCGGAAGCTGTAAATCAATGGACAGACACTACTATAGTCAGCAGTGGACAGACACTACTATAGTCAGCAGTGGACAGACACTACAATAGTCAAAAGAAAAAGGATAAACGGATAATTCAACGATCTACAACACACTATGCAGAAAAGATATGATTGAGTAGCACGAAATCCACATTTCATTAAATAAAATATGTAATCATTTGATATAGAAATAAACTAAAAGGAAATTACATAGATGCCTGTGAAATACTATGATTTCAAAGTGAAGGAAAAATCAGTATTTCACTAGGTGAAATTAAAACGTTACCAACGTCGTCACAATCGCTATTGTGGCTTTATCGATAGCACTGCATGTCACAGAATAATGCTGTTATAACACTCGTAATTTAGAGCATTGTATGTCACAGAAAATAAAACCTATCTAATCATTGTTATTGTTGTTGTAGATAATAGCACTGGCTGTGCAACCTGTGCATTCGGTGGTGCACCTGGTCTTCCTGGACGTTAAATATAGATACAGCATACACCAACGAACATTTCGTATGATTAAAAGAAATAATCTGTATACTATGTATGTCAATATATTAGTCCTAATACAATGATGATAAATGTACTCACGTGACCATATTAAATGAGAGCATCTATGTGTCGTCAATTTGCTTGATCTATTACGATATATACATTATGATATGTGAATTTGTAAGAAAATGTAGGACAATGCAGAAAAATATCCCCGTCCCTAAAAAAACAGGAATAAAAAGGTGCATATCAAATTTAGTGCGAACAACGCGTTTCTTGAATAACCTTCATAAGGTACAATGGGAGCAATACAATCAAAGGGCCTAAACAGGATAACCAAAATCGGCTAAGGTCACCTATGTCTGAGCGCGGAGAACCTTAGTTTGATTAATATATACATTATTTAGGAACTTTAAATTTCAGTAATACATATATCTAATAAACCATGTCGGTACCAAATCACTGACTACTGGGAGGGCAAATCAACATAAGGCAAAGCAAAACGGACTTTAAGTTGAAAACCTATTGTAATGTTGCATGATCTCAGCATTGACGACTTAGTATAAACTTCCTGATTTACTTATCCAAGTTCCTCATTCATATATAATCCGGCTGGCCACGTTGTAAGAAGAGTTCGAAGAGGGTTCCCCTTGGTTAAATTGAAGTCTCTAGTGGAGCAGGAACATCTGAGTTCACCCCTGCTTTTTAGTGGGATTCGCGTACCCCGATTTTTAGTTTTATATACATGTATATGTTTTGTGGATCGTTGTTTTTCCTTTTGTACTTTTTCTTTTGGCCATTGTGTTGTCTGTTTTTCTTCAATATACGAATTCTGATTACCCCTATGGTATCTTCAAGCTCTTCTTTTAACTAAAGTGCTGACATATCGTGAGCATAACATCATAACTTTTAAATTCTTATGGATACCGTCGAGGATTATGCGTTACAATTGGATCTTCCGTTACTCTACTAGATTCCTAAATGACACACATGTCTTTGAAAAGAGTGTTTTATGGATGGGTCTGACAAATATTTCACGACACCTCTATCCACATTATGGTACATGCCATATGGAAACTCAAACACTCGCATACAATCATGGATACTGAAGATAATGTCGTTCTTTGTTCTACTTTCTGTGTACTGTCTAGTGACAATCTTCTTGTATGTGACCTTACTGATATTGACATGATTTATCATTCGCTTTCATTGTAAAGCTATAACAGAAACTGTGTATGGTGTGTTTTTAATGTAGATAATTTTATTAGATAGCTGGGTACTTTGACGTGATGAGCTGTAAGGATAGCAGTATTAGGAATTGAATAGAAAAAAAATAGCATGGTATTATTTTAGATTAGACAACCATAGGACGAAGTTTTACGATTCAGTAGTAAAAATATGACAAGTGTTATCAGTTTTGCTTTGGTGGACATGTATAGCCGAGAGTTATCAGTTTTGCTTTGGTGGGCATGTATAGCCGATCGTTTACTCTGGTGTTTATGAATGGGAATTAAATCTAGTAAACGAGGTAAAATAGATGGGTTGATATTACGACATCATGTACATGAATGGTATGCACGAACATCATGTTGAAGTTTATATGTCGCCATGAAAGAACAAGATAAAGATCCGTTGCAAGTGACATCCAAATAAATCTTTTATAACCACCGTCTTAGAATTTATTAAATGAGCAAAATAGCTATAGACTATGCCAAATGGGTTTGTAACATCACTTTCATTTTCTTAAAGTCTATATATTTTTATTGAAAATAACTCATAGTAACATCTTTAACATGTATGCTTAAACAAAACCAACAAATTGACATTAATTGTGATGTCATTATCAAGTGTCATTCACTATCTTTGATTTCTGACAGTCAAGACGCTTTTTTTATTCGAAGACCAAAATAAGTTATTTTAAGTCAATAACACACAGTAGAAATAGAGTATGCAATCAATAAGAGACATCTTAAAGATAGAGAAAGATATGCCAGTTAAGACGGAATAATACCACCAGGTTCAATCGTAAGTTAATGTTAGACATTTATAATGTTTGAATACAGGAGTTTGAAATTATATGCACTGGGTTATGACTTGTGGCTTCGCGAAACCATGTTACAGTCAGAGCTTCTTCTACTTCTACTTTGATATAATAATAAGATGTCTAATGCGTAGACGGTAGTGGAAAACATGTTTTTTTTAGATAAAAATAACTTCTAATTATCTATCAAGGTCTTTTCCGTTTTCATGATCCTCAATATTGATACACTAATTTATATATCACAGTATTGAAGTATACTTATACCTTTTATATTCATCCAAACTTGTAATAAAACATATATGAACATTATTTACACTCATCCATAGAAAAGTAATAACTTTCGTGGTTATTTTTGTTTTGCAATTACAGCTTTAATATATTGATGTTTTTTTTTAACTCAATGACTGTGAGCGTTTTATTTATGTGCATGGTTGTATAGCAAACATTTTCCAAAACCCAGTGTTCATAGATACTCTCGTCATACCTAAAGCACATACATTGAGTTTAAATTACAACACTATGTAAAGCAAAATAATGTCCTATGAAATAATGTCTATTAGGACAACATTTCATAGATTTGTAATATGAAATGTAGTCCTAGTTTATGAAAGTTTGTCCCTGTTGAGACAGTATTTCACATGATATTTTTCCATGTTTGGACGACACTTCATAGATATTCACTATGAAATTTAGTCTTTAAAAGGGAGATAATTTATGGACAAAATTTCATGTATGATTATCATGAAATGTTGTCCTTTCAAAGGAAATTATATTCAAGTCATTAAGATGGTTTTATTATACTTTTGAATACTTATTACAATAAAGGTTCTAAATGATTGAATGCAAATTTAAGTACAAATAACGGCGAGTCAGGAGTATAAACACCTTTTGGATTATATGAGTGAAAAAAGGACAGGAAGAACAGCATTTTTGAATATTACTAGATATAACGATACAAAATGTTGATTAATTTGTATGATATATTTACATTTCATTACTAAATACTTTTCGCATTCCATATTTTGTTGTATATATTTCTATATTGTGTCGTTTAAGTTTGGTAACATTTAATATTCAGAATTTCTCAGATGGAATATATTTAAAAGATTTCCTTAGTACATTTTCTCAATGGGTAAGTTTTTCATTTGTAGACATTATTTTACATTTAATGAAATTTTGTCCATGGACGATATTTCCTATGAAATTTTGTCTCATGGACACTATTTCATAGAGGACAATATTTTATGATACAACTACACCTAATTATAATGATTATTTCTGTTCAACATGTACAATCTTTTTTTATTCCAATTTAAAATCTGATCTACAATATGTTATTTGTATAGTAAATGTCGCCTTTAGTGGTATATAAATACCATAGTATCTGAGGATAACAAACGTCCATCCGCACGTACATTGTAATTGACAAACAGCATAGCCAGACTAAAAACGTAGATATTAAATTTAGTGCGCATGACACGTTTCTGGGATAACCTTCATCATGTACGCTCAAATAAAATCGTAGATATCAAATGAAGAGTACATAGCGCGTTTCTGGAATAAACTTCATCATGTACGCTCAAATAAAATCATAGATATCAGATACGATCCAAGTAATATTGTCACTGTACTTTCTTTTCGTAAAACTGGTAATGATAATATTTAATGGTTAGTCCATCAGAAATAAGATTCTGTTTATTGCAGTGATAAAATGCCGTAATGTATACAGTTAGTTCTCCGCATGTTATTCTAATCTTTGAAATGAATGATTACATGATTTAAAAAATTGGTTAGGAAACAAAAATTAAACAAAACATGGTGTTCATTGTAATGTATTACTGATAAGATTAAGATAAAATCACGTATACCTCTATGCTACCAATCACAATGTACTCATTACTTCTTAATTACAATTTTATGTTAATACGACATGTGTTCACATGGACCGTTTTGATAAGTATCCAGAATATCAATAGTCTAAAACACTATGGTCCAACGTTTATGTGACAAAATGCGATGTTGCCGATACATGAAGACATTGACACCAGGTGTAACTACTGCACGTCAAAATGAACAATCAAAATGAATCAACAACAAGACCGCAGTGCACACCACTCCATGTATTAGTACAGATACAACGAAGCCGTGACTGAATGAAACCCGTGCATAGACCCCGTCAGAAATCGGAGTTGGAATGGGAAAGTTTGCTATGTACTCCTCAAAGGTAGAATGTTTTCCTTTTTTTCCGATAAAGTGTGGTTTTATATTTTTCAACCATACAATAGTGCCATGTGTTTTGTAATTTTTAAATACAAAAAGTTGATCATAGTACTCTCTCAATTGTACATTTATGTAGGGTTAATAATTGTACAGCAGCATAAGGAGGAAATGATGATCTTCATACTGATCCTGTCTTCAAGATTTTCATCAAAATAACCCCAGGATGTCAATAGACTATCTGCCTCCATAATGCTTTACTTTCATGAATTGGGGATTGATCCACTACATAGCACTAAATGAACATATCTCTGAAGAGTTGAGTAGAATGTTAACTACAGTGGATGTAATTTGATACCTTAAGATTTGTCGACATTGTGTTTCCAGCATTCATAGAATAGTGGGTTATACTAACACAAATATTTGTGGTTTGGAGGTCTCTCCGTGAATGTATATTATTTCACCATCGTGTAGCCACCATGACCTGGCTAACCATCACGGAATGTCACAGTTGACCATGGACATTTTCCGTTGTCAAAATCATGTCTTCTTTGTTGTGCCTGTATCAAGCCAGGAGTGTACAGTCACATACTTATGTATTGCGGGGTTATCTATTTTACCTCCTTGTGCGAGGTTGGTTTTGGATTTTGTGACTGTTCTGACAGTGTGGTATTTTCTGCTTTTCGCTTTATTCCTGGATCGTGATTTACCACCGAGTATGTCTACTCACAAGCATCTTAACATACGTAACACGACGGATGTCATTAGTTGAACAGAAATTACATTCTCTTATAATATCTCATAGCATGAAAGCATGATTTACGTAGATAACATCACGAGTAATTAATACTGTTTCTGTACACCTTTAGGGAAACAATAACAATAGTAACTTAATATAGTAAGTGATATTACACAGTAAAAATGTAAACCCTGTGATTTCGAATATAAGGTACACATATGCATCCGGAGAACACTAAATGTATTTGACAGATATCCTTATACACCGAAACTTACCATTAAATAGCACCTTCGGAGAACGTTGAATGTATGATCCTACTATCCTTATTATTTTCACGGAAAGTAGAATGCTGATTGGCGGATAGCTGCATTCTAACAGGCAATGGATGGCCCTTCAGTTACACAATTCATAACGACGGACTTAACGAAAACAACAGACGACTTTTCTCTTGGTCATCTAGTTACAGAAGCCAATAATAGGACATGATTAAACAAAACCAGAATTGCTGAAAAGAGTGCTTTCTATTTTTGATCAGTAATATATACGAATGAGAAAATCAATATCTCTCTCCTTTATATATTTCTGATTCTATTAGGTTCAGGTTTCTGGGGTTAAACGCCACTTTCAACGCTATTTCAGTTGTATCGTTGTATCAGTTTTAATGATGGAGGAAACCGGAGTACCTGCAGAAAACTAGCGACCTGTCGTAACTCACTTCCAATTTTTATCACATAATGTTGACTCCAGTACACCTCGCCATGAATGGGGTTCCGATTCACAACTTTACTGGTGATAGGCACTGATTACACAGGTAGTAGTAAATCCAACTTCCATACGATAACGACCACGACGGCACCTCTTATTCCATTAAATAGGACGCATACATTGGTACAAGAACTGTCAGATGAAAATGTCATCAGTCTAAAAAAGCCGAATATGGCGCTCTGGACGTCCATCCGGACCTGGGAAGCGATTTGTCTTGAGTCTCTCTATTTAACAGGACTAGCTGTCCATCAATGCGCCATATCTGACCTATCTAGAATGATTACGTATGCTACACACATACAATGCTCCTTCAATGGAACAGTTCAAACTGATACAACATATTTGGAGAATATAGAACGTCTTTACATTGACCGTATGCTTCTATTCGACATCATTGTGTATTGTCTTACATATAAATGACTGTTAAGGCTTTCTTCAATATAATTCTCACCTATTTATACATGTGAGTTGACATGTGAAAGCACTTGCATGGCCTTATTGTTTTACAATGAGACAAGGCTTGGGCCAATAAAACTAGCTAAGCCCAGCGTATCGTGTATTGTCTCCGACCGCTCGAGTGTAATGAACAAGTCAAATACGCTTTTTAATGAAAGGAGAGAAAATCTTTTTAAAGAAAATATTCCTGCTTTCAGTGTACAAGGAAAATCGCGCAGTGTTACCGTATTTGCAGAAAAATCTGGTAACAATCATCCAAAGCATTTCAGAAAGTTAATTATGTATTGGTATTATGAAAATAAACATTTGGTGTTATTTGTGCAAAAAAGTTACAAATCCAGAGAAAAATATGTTTTAAAGTAAATATTTTTTTCATGAAATTTGCTTTAATTCGTATTAACACAACAATAACAAACCAAAAAACACACAAAAACAAAAAGAGCGAAAAAAAACTCCATAAAAAACAAAACAAAAACACATACAAATTCAGGACATGGATATTCATAGGCTAAGGTTCATTACACTCAGGTCATTTTGCTTTATTTTATGGTTAATAATGGTAAATTTTGCTTTCGAGATGCTATTTCTTGCTCGCGGTCCAGAATGTACGGAACATTAACATATTATGCAAATGTTTAGACAATGTAAGTAATGCGTGGGTTCAATATCTATTTTACAGGTTTTTTTTATGCCTGGTTGTTGGTGTGCGTGTAGCAAAGTTTGATGTCGGTGTAAATGGTGTCGGTGTTGAAATGGCACCGGTTTTGGTGTACACAAATTGATGTCACAACGTCCAGCATCGGTGATATTATTATCGTTAAATGCCGTCATAAATTTGGAGCTTAAGAGTCCGAAATTACAACCCGAGAAATCCGTGCTGAATACATTGTATGTATGCAGTCATATTAGTCACGGTTCGCTGGATACAACAGTGAAGCGATATATTAACCATCTAGTGTCCTCGCCATCAATTTAAAATCCACATGTATGTGAAATTAATCCGTCGGTATTGATAAATTATCCAAGGGAAACAACCCAGTCCAAGTAGTGAATTGCTACAGTACCGCAAACGTTCAACAATACCAGGAATGCGTGCGTGCAGAATGGTATGTCTCCGGCTGTAAAATGCATATCGTTTATATATGCATTATATTGGTTCAGTGTTTTGAATGAATATCGTTTATGTTCAGTGTTGTGAATCTTGTAATATTGTGTACATTTCATTGCATATATCATTTGTTTTGTGTTTATTTTTCTTATGTTTTGTTCATTAAATTCATATGTTTAGTATTGTTTTATATGACATTGGCCACCTGACAATCCAAAGAACTTACTTCTTTACACATATGCGCATCCATGGTTACAATGGCAACCGAAATTGTTAGACCAATGTGAATATGACATTACCTGCTTGAACATATTCTGTCCGCAAAAACAACAATTTTAAACTATACTAATGTCAATAGTTGTTTTGTAAAAAACTATAGCCATTCTGCATCTGTATCCAATGAAATTCTGCCAATTGAGGCACACCTCCTTGATTGGAGTAATAAATCACAATGTTACCATATCCCAATTGTCAATACGGTCCAACACCAATGTATTTAGGGAACGACCATTTAACTGGAAGGGGGGTATTCTAACTCTTTCTGAACGAAACGAAAAACCATACCCCCTTTCAAGTTAAATGGTCGGTCCCTTACACGTCACATGCTATTTACATAGTTCATATTGTTCATATTAAGTATTCGTTTAAAAGGTAAAATTTATGTATTTTAAAACAATATATGTCTAGGCGATCTGTATACACACAAGAGTTACCGACTACGCAGAAATGTTTATCTTTCTCGGGTCGTTCTTCGCAAGCAGTTCATATCTTTTACAGTGCATTTTATATATTAATTGTCTACACAGTGGCTCAATGCTGGTGCATATATTTGCTTCTAAGCTATTATTCACAGCGTAGTGAAATGGATTAATAATCAATTGTATAATATCTAGCTGCGGGTTAGTACAGGGTGAAGCAAACAGTTTACTACTTTCCTCAATAATGTTATTTACCGTTGGTGCTCGGAGATATTCTAGGGTTTTGCAGCATATTAAAAAGTGTGATACGGTTTCTTCTGCCTGGTTACACAGTTTGCAGGTTGGATCAATAGGGTTTTGATTATAAGCTGCCCTCATGGATTGCAGCATGTAAATCCCAGTTGCAAGTTTAAGACTGGTTGGAATTATGTTGCTATCTTTCTGGTTAACAGTATTTGTTTTGGCTAGTGGATGGATTTTTCCAATTTCATATGTTGGCGAGAGGTATTTCAGGGTAGAATAATATTTTATTTCCTCATTAATTCTGTCACTTCAATACTTATATATTGCTGATGTAATCAAACTCTTCCATTTTGTTTTAGATAGATGGTTTTACACATAAGGTATTGGATCCTCTAGTTCGTATTTTATACATAGCTTTTTTATTTCCATGAACCAGCTGTTACTGTCAAGACTTTTGATATGCAATTGCCTTTCTACTAACTTCCATTCATTGGCGTTTTTATGCGCTCTTGTAATATTGCCGAACATTGTAAAAACCTTGATATGTATCTCTGCTTCCAGAGGTAATAGTCCTGATATAATATATACAGCAGGATCTGCTACATTTATAGTCAGGGACAACAATTGCTTTAAAAGTTTCTTGTATTAATTTTGTATGTGATCTAATATTTTTTCTTTTGGCATTACAATTTCTAGTCCACAGGTTAATATTGGTAAGGGACCGACCATTTAACTTGAAAGGGGGGGAGGGGGGGGGAAGGGTATGGTTTATTGTTTCGTTCAGAAAATTCTTTTCCGACAACACAAGAGTTAGAATATATTTTTTTTCCAGAATTTAACATTAGGTTATATATCAGAAACTCTGAATCAGATTATTTTTTTTTACTCCACCAAAATCAGAATATTTTTTTCAGCAACATTGGGAATCAGAATATTTTTTTAGAAAAAAAACATACCCCCCCCCCCCCCCCCCTTCAAGTTAAATGGTCGTTCCCTAAGATATAGGTTTTTAGCAGTGATATTGATGTTTCAGGATCTAGGCCATTTTCGCCATGCAATCCAGTACCCATGAGACTGTATGTAGCCCTTCGTTTGTTTCAATTGTCTTAATTTTGGATTTGACTGAAAGAATAACACTTTTAGCAGGTTGTAGTTGGTATTTTTCACGTTTACTGAAATCTACTGCAATGTCTACCATCGTCTGTATATCCAATGGGTTGTAAGTTATCAAAGCAACATCATCTGCGCAGGTAGGAGCGCAGACATTAATATTTCCAATTTTCACAGCTAATCCAGAGTCATCAAGGAAATTCAGGAGAGGGTTGATATACAGTTTATACAGGTCGGCACTTAAAACCACTTTTTGTCGAACTCCCTGTTCAATATTAAAGTTTTGTTCGGACATTAGGTTTTTCCATTTTATATGGAATACTGCATTTTCATAAAGACTATTTATTAATAGGATAGACTGATCCGAGAATTCATACTGATGTAGTCTTCTAATTAGATTTGCGTGCACTACAACATCGAACGCTGACTTTGCATCCAACATAGCAATATATGTAGGTCTTTTGAGAGCTTTGTTTTCTCGTTCAAATTCTTCTACAAGTAATTCACAAAGAAGTGGTGACGAGTTTTCGGTAAATCCTTTTTGTAGTGGATTCTGATTCAATAGGATTTTGCCATTTTCTCTTATTTTTAGTATTTTCTCTATTATTTTAGAAAGTGTAGGTGTTATTGTGATTCCTCTGTAGTTTTTAGCATTTTTGCAGTCACCTTTATTTTTGAATACAGGAAATAAGATTCCAATTTTCAGAATATCCGGAATGTGATGTAGTTGGAAGATGTTATTGAGTACCTCTTGTATATATGCTACAAGATTATCCCCTCCATAGACAATATTTTCAGCTGTGATGCCATAAATGTCTGCTGCTTTGTTACTTCTTGTTTGGTCACTGGAACATGTACGACTCTTTCTTTACATAATTGGATGATGGTTTGATATTCAGCGTTAGCTAAGTGTATTAGTAATCCTGATCATAATTCTCACTTATGGAGTGTTCTGCTAGTTGTTCAAAGTGTGATTTCCATCCTTCTAGTATCTGGTCTTCTGTATTGTGTGTTTGACTTCTAACATAAAGTTCGTCAATAAATCTTGTTAGTTTTTCGCGTTACTGTCTTATGATTCTATACAATAGAGTTTTATCAGAGGTCCTAGCTTCTGTTATTGTTTGTCTCTCTTGTATACGTTTTTCCGCCATTTCTTTTCTACAGTTTTTCCTCAGTTCATATGTTGCAATTTTCTTTTCCAACAAGAAGGGGTCATGGATGTCCTTTTTTCGCCCATTTGTTTTCCAGTTATAAAATGCAGTCTTTTTATTTTGCATAGCCTAGAGTATCTCCTCTGACATTACTTGTAATTTAGGTTTGTTCTTCCGTATTTTTGGCTTTGGAGTAATAGCACTAGCTGCATTATTTATGACACTGTTTAGATTAAGAAAGGCTTTCTCAACATCTTTTGCTGTTTCCAAAGTTAGATCTGAAGAATGTATGCCTTCATTGACTAATTCTACATATGTGTCCTTGTTGCCGTATCCCATTAATTTTTGTCTTTTGAGTATGTGCAGGTTTTTGATTCTTATCTATTGGTTTTTTATACTTCAAAGTTAGTAGTATGGGATAATGATCAGAGACATTTGCTATGACGTCAATTTTCTTGATGCTGCTTATATGCTCTCTGCTAGGGAACGACCATTTAACTTGAAGGGGGGGGCGGGGTTTTTCTAAAAAATATTCTGATTCCCAATGTTGCTGAACAAAATATTCTGATTTTAGTGGAGGAAAAAAATATAATCTGATTCAGAGTTTTTGTCACATAACTTAATGTTGAATTCTGGAAAAAAAAATTAGCGCTTTGCGCGACAAAACAAATGAATATTCTAACACGTGTGTTGTTCGAAAAAAAAAATTCGGAGCGAAACAAAAAACCATAACCCCCACTTCAAGTTAAATGGTCGGTCCCTAACTCTCTTGGAACAGTATATAATCAATTGATGTACAATCTTTTCCCTTATAATTGATAAAAGTAGATCCCATTTCTTTCGTGTACATCTGGTGTTCAGCCATACATTCTACTATATATTGCTGTCTAGTTGTGGTATTGATATTTGTAATTTCTTCGTTAAAGTCCCCTCCAACGACTACTTGATGTGTTTGCTCATAAGTTGACATTATTTCATGTAACTGATCTATACATTCCTGGAATTCCTCTTGACTGTTGGGAAAACCTTTACAAGGAAGATAGACAGAGGTGATTAATAGATTTGGGTCTCCTGTGATCTCTATGCATTGTTTACGATTGTTGCCTATTGTCAGTGGTGTTACTATTGTATCAATATCTTTTCTCCAAAGTATATCTGTTCCACCATATCCTCTTGGCATACGCAACGGTGTAATTGGGTCATTGGAGTCCACTGCTTTGCCTACTCCTGTATATTGTTGGTGAATTTCGTTTAATAAATTCAGTTGACAATCAAATAACCAGTGTTCTTGCAATAGGTAGATATCAATGGAGTTATTAAGTTCTTGAACACATGGTTCAAATGTTAAAATGTTCTTACAGTTAAAATCTAAAATCTTTAATACATATTTACAAGTATTTGACTGTATTCTTTTTAATACATCTGATTGTTTGTGTATTTCAGTCGCGATCGGATAAGGCTGTTCTGGTATAAAAAAAATATTCATTTCTGTCATTTGTGCTGTAATACAGTGGTTGTCCCTCCCGAGACATGTATAACCAGTTTTCATCCATATTCTTTGGTCCTTGTTGTCTACCATCTGTTTTCTTTTCCGCAGATGTTCTATTTGTAGTCAATGTATAGTGGTTTGAGCTGTTATCAGGTATATTTGTATACCTTAGACTATCATCATGTTCTTCTCTCGGTGTTAGTTCTATTAGATTGTCTCTACATATATTTTGATCATCATTAATGTATCTTTGGTTGTGGTCTATTTCCTGTTTGCTTTGATGGCTATTATACTGATTATAGTCGTTTGTCCAGTCTTGACAGTAAGAGCTAGGCCACTGATTATATATTGGTATACATGATTGTTGCTGGTTGTAATATCCTTGTCTTTGTTTGTCCAGTCTTGACAGTAAGAGCTAGGCCACTGATTATATATTGGTATACATGATTGTTGCTGGTTGTAATATCCTTGTCTTTGTTTGTCCAGTCTTGACAGTAAGAGCTAGGCCACTGATTATATATTGGTATACATGATTGTTGTTGGTTGTAATATCCTTGTCTTTGTTTGTCCAGTCTTGACAGTAAGAACTAGGCCACTGATTATATATTGGTATACATGATTGTTGTAATATTGCTGGTATACATGATTGTTGTAATATTGCTGGTATACATGATTGTTGTTGGTTGTAATATCCTTGTCTTTGTTCATTTATGTTGGTTTTTGGTGTTTCGTCATAATCATGATTTTACAATTTGTTCAGCTCATTTCCTACTTTCCCAATAATGAATCTGGTGACTTTTTCACGTATTCCTAATATGAGATCGTCATTTTCTCAAGTAGGATAACTATTTTCATCTTTCTTAGGGATACTGTGGAAATTCCCACCGTCTGCCTGAAGAGTCTTTCTGCTCTCTAACATCTCTATTCTGTTTTGTAAGTTCTTCACTGTGTGTTCCATTTCATTCAATTAATGAAGTGGATCTATTGTATCAACATCTTGACGTCTTCACAGTGGACGTTTCTATAAATGGGATAAAACTGGGATTTTTTACTTTACCGTATTTGGAATTATCTGAAGTAGGAATTATGTACTAGTGATTTTATCTATTAACTATACAAAGTTCAGCAAATTCATGTTATTCAATATCTACAATTGCCTGCAAAAAAGTTATACGGGTAGCTTCATATTAATGTCACTTTTTATCCTTGTTCGGAAGTAATCCCACAAAATCGCACAAAGGTAATTACATTTTTGAAAACTCAAAATGCAGTAACTTTTTAAAGGGTTCTCCGATTTCCAAAAAATAAAATGATATGGAGTCCTTGTCGATGTATCTTTTTGACATTGCGAATGGATAAGGCCTTTATTTTAAAGAAAAAAATAATGTGACATACCTACTAGATACCCTTGTCCATATTTCACAGTTTTCCAAGAGGAAAATAAATTACGCTGGTCGATTTCACAAGTTTTATGCTTCGTAGTCTAACCATGCTTTCACAATAGTCTGATCGTGTCATTGTAATGAATTTCTTTGTGTGTTTTTCAACAAAGTGTTGGAGTCTGTTCAGGAGTAACAACTCCTTATTCTTTTAATCATTCCAGAATTCCCAACTGTCAAAAACGCTTGGTATTACTACAGATTTGCACAATTTATGTAGAGTAATGTAGAGGAACGTCGTCCATACTACGACATATTTGTACAGTTTAACAAGATTAAAAAGAAATTGTAATGTCATCTTTGATGTTAGTAATAACAAAATAAGTGTTTTTACCCTTCATACAAGCCTTTGTTGTTCTAGAAAACGCACTTTATTTCCGTTAAGTTCAATTCCTAAATAGCTGTGACTATCCGCAACTAGACGTAATTCCTGATTTATTATCCAATGAAAATCCGGTTTGACTGAGAATTTTGAAAATTGAATCACACAGGATTGCATTTCATTGAATTGAAACATCCACTTGTTGGAACAGTCTGTGCAAATATCGACCATTCGCTTTAGACCTCTTGATTTTGTACTAATACATGTAATATCGTCAGCTAGTGACAGTGCACAACATTTTATACTATTGACTCCTGGTACTTCATTACAATTCACTTATACATTAATTGGATCGTTTATAAATACAAGTACGAATAATCAGATAGCGCCCCACCTGTCTAGCACTTTCAGTGACCTCAGTGACCATGCATTCCCTTTCAAATTAAAACGTTTGAACATAACTGCTTTGCACCATTCAGTATCAAAGGCTTGTCTACTGTCAATGAATGCTACGTATACTGTTTGTTCGAAATACTAAGACGACGTCAGAAAACAAAGACTTTTTTGGAAATCCGTCTTACTTCGAATGTTTTTATCCTATTTAGCACGATCTATTCAAATACTTTCAGCAAACTGGATTATAGGCACTCCGACTGGTAGCTGTCAGGGTGTAATTTTGGTTTATCACCACCTTTAAATAACGGACAAACAAGTCACTTATGCACCACTTTGGGCACATGCGCTCTGCTTATGACATTGTTAAGAAAAATTGTAAGACACTTGACCAGTTTTGGGCTGCTGAAGCTTAAATGATAATTCTGAATCTTGTCACTTCCACATGCTGTTCTACGTTTTATCTGTTTGATACCAGAGATGGCATCGTCCTCAGATATAGAAGCACCAGGTAAATATGGATTAAAGCCAGGTTTGCACACTCGGTGGGTTTCATCATAAGCTTCACTCGATTGTAGTTAAAATAAGACTGATGCTGCATGCCTCGGGGCCTACCCTCGTGTAGCCATACTTTTTTTGTACCATATAAGGTAAGTAAGGGTAAAAACAAAATTATCGAACTTCGAACAATCTTACAAAGTGAAAGTCAAAACTCATAAGTATTTAAACAGACAAAATCAGTCAACAACCGGAAAACTATGAAAACCGTAATGACCCTGCCTTGGTACAGGCATTTGTAAAGAAATGGTGAGTTGAATCATATTTTAAAGCCCCAAACCTCCCGCTTTCATTCCGGCTGTCACTATAACAGTATTTATAACAATACTGGAACAAAATAGGTAAAATAGTTGTCAAAGCATATTAACATCACTATTCCAGTACGATTTTGTAAGAGGATTTAATGTATAACTTGGCATTGCCTCTTTTGCAGAATTCAACAACACACTAACCACTTCTGAGTTAAAAAAGATTCAATATCAATGTCACCATAGCCACTTTTATGTATCTGCTTATCTAAGGCTTCCTATAAATTATTTTGATATTTTTTTTTATATTTTCATCTGTAATTACCGGGTATGTGCCAATTTGGTAGCTTTGAAAAACAGTTCAAATCAATATGAGGATCTTCTTCCAGTTCTACGCACACAGGAACATGTAGGTGATCTGACTTTGAACTATACGTTCCTTGTTCAAGAATTTCATATCGTCTTAATTGTATGACTAGCGTCTCGTCTTTCACAATATTGTATAACATAGTATTTGTAAATATGGGTGTAAACTGAGGACCTTTGCGTATAGTTTTACAAGTGTCAGTAAATGGACGACAGAAAAAGAGTCTGTTTGAACAATTCTGATAGTGTTAGCAAGCTCTAAATTCGTATTAATACAACTAGCATTAAGATCTCGAGCAACAAATACATTGCGTAATTAATGTAATCAAGAGCATTTAACTCTATTCTATAGTTATCAATTTATCCATCAACAGGTAAGTATACACCAAATATAAATATTGACCTATAGTTTTGGCTTTTCAGCTCATTACATACAATCCTATCTGAATTTGTATATACCATTTCTTTTACCAAAAACTGCAAAGAAGGTATGTACATCATATAGATGCCACCTTTACCATGTGTACAACTAAAGTAATCATTGAATCTATCAGTTTTTGATACACTATGATATATTGTATCTATACTATTAATATAAGACACTGAGCTCAGTTTAAGTTTGTTTTCACATATAATCGCAATGTCACATTCAGTGACAAGCAGCAAATTTGACAGACATAAAGGGGATGACATAATACCTCTCACATTCCATGTTAATATGGTTAGACTCATTATAGCATAGAAAATACAGTAATTTTAAATATGAACATTAAGAACAACACTATAGACATTTTTAGATGTCTATTTAATGTAATGAGTTTTACTATTCGTCTTCTGGACTTTCGTTCCATCTAAGTTGCCAGTCACAATACTTCACCATCTCCTACACCGTACACCGGATGACCAGAATGTGTCGGTTTATTGAACTTCGCTGATACACGAGAACAGTTATACTTGCCGAATAATTATTGCAAACATGTAGTTTTTACATTTTACATTTATTATTTCTAGAAATCGTAGAATTCCAGATTGCGCTGACTTCTTGTCTATCCCTGATATATAAAATATAGCTGAGTTTTTCTAAGGAAGTACAAAACAAATACATCGTTATTTACCGGTTGTATTTCTTCGGTATTGCCTTGTATACGGACCTGAATTATGAAGTTGGATTGTTCCTTATACGTGTCATTCAACGTTCAGTCAGATTTAGAACTTGTCAAAGTGTGTGTATGTTAATATCAACTAATTGAAGTGAACACTTGTTAATAACACTATCAACTACATTCGTACCGTTACTTTTGTCTGCAGTAATTTGTATGTTTAACTGTTCATTTATCGGACACTCATTATTAACCAATTGTAAAGAATAGTTGACATTTAATTCGTCAGGGGTTCTCAACAAGGAAGCCATCGATTCATACCAAGGTTTAGCAGATAGTCTTAAGTCATATAAACTTTTTTGCATCGTAATTTGCAATTGTGTATTTATTTCTGTGTTTATGGATTTTATATTTTCTTGGAAATTATTTAGATCAAAATCATGTAATGTTTTAATCTGCTGTTTCAACAATTTAATCTTAGTATCATTTGGGGTCGATTTTCTGTTGTATTCAGTCGAATGTATATTTAATTATTCCTTTATTTCAGACACATGTAAACATAATTTATTGTTTTCAGTCTGTAAAACCTTAATTGTTTTCTCGTTTATTGGTTCTGCATTTTACTAGATGGTTCACTCTTTTCAATGTAGGTGATCATCTCAATCATTTCTATATTTACAGACTCACTATTCTGATCAGTAACAGTTACTCTATTGTCATCTTTTCTGAAATCAATTTGAGTGGTATCACCCTGTAGAACATCCATGATATAACAATTCCTAGCATATTTAGATGTCTAAGAGCTCTTCTTTGTTGATTTTCGGGTGACAAGTTTCCTGTAGAACACCCCTGTAATGACTTTGCTCTACTTGTAGGTGTACTGCGATACCAAGTCGACAAGCTTCAGAATTGTTTGTCAGTTCTGTAAGTTTTAACATGAACGAATATTGTGGTAGATCTAAAAGATCTAAAAGATAGTGATCTTTTTGGCAATATATTCTTGTTGAGGAATATAATCTGACTTGTGAGCTCGAGAGAGCTGCGAAAAGGTCAACTACTTTTCATCATGGACATTGTTTACCTTTTGTTGACATGGGTGCCGATTTCGGTAAGACATCGAACAAAATCTGAATTGTTAGGCGAATATTTAGAAAATAAAATAACGACACAGTACCAATTATTATAAAATATCAAATATTTACAAAATAAAATAATAAAAGCTACGCTTAATTAAGCAACAAATTAGTTTTTAAAGTAAAAGATAACATATGATTAAATAATAATAATAATTACACGACGGTAGTCTTACAAGAAACAGGAACTGGTTACCCAGGTGTTTTTATGGTGTCTGTGTTGCTTATCTTTTTGATTTATGTGCTGGGTTGTGCTTCGTTTTATTTTTTGTTTGTCTTCGTTCTATGTCGTGTGTACCCAATGTTGCCAGTGTCTCTGGATTGTCCATTAGTGATTATACCTTCCGTTTTTCTAATGTTGATTACCCAAGCACATTTTATTGTAATAAAATGCTACATAGATACACATATAATCATGTAAACAAACACATTTTATGTTTTATAAAATACTACATATTACCTCTATGAAGTCAAAATAAAACATAATGTTTATGCTGATTGATTCCCCCTTTTTTCATATGTAGATATTGTCAACATTGTATATAAAAAATACAACTCACATAATCATCATTATAATTAGATACAGAGTTGTGTTGTGTTGCTTTGGTTAAAGAATAGCATCGGTATTTTCTGTAATAAATTATTATGATAACATCAGATCACAATATCAAAAAATAATAAACACGTACTTCAATACTAACCGTAACTTTTCATACCTTTGTCGGTAATCGGTTCTAATTTTAAAGTTCTCACCTATATAGATTACACGTATTGACTTGTTGACTACACTATTATGGCTCAATCCGCACTGAAGACTTGTGAGATATGCATGGGGGGTTCTAGTACGGACTTTTGTCTAATCTGTGAACAATATTTTTGCTTGAGTTGCAAATCTTTACATAAGCGGCAAAAGGTTACTAAAAATCATGAGTTTCAAAGCGCTGAAAATGTCGTCCCGGAAGTAAAATTGAGATGTAATGAACACAAAGAAGATTTCCTTTTTGTTTGCGACGAATGTAATATTTCAGTCTGTACGCAATGTGTCACTGGTAAACACTACGGCCATAAAGTTTCCAATATGAAGGAGTCTATTTCTAGTCTTAGAACAACCTTCAGACAGGAAATGCGCACGAAACTGGATGTATTCCAAACAAACCAAAAGCAGGTGGATACAGGTCTTACTAGATTTGACCTCAATGTTACATCTGTTATAAATGAAATAAAAGAAGAGGGTAAAAAGATAAAAGCAATGGTTGACCGCCATATTGAGAAGATGATCGCGACATTGGGGGAGAAAGCAAGACATGAAAAGGAATCGCTTACGAAGATGTTGGTGGATTACAAACAACAGTTGGAGAAGGCAAAGGTGATCGAAAAAAGGGAAGACAAAATACAACAATTCAGAGATGATGCTTCTATCCTTCTACATCTGAAGACATTAAATGATGAACTATCAAAGCTGTCAGTTGTACCTTTACGTGCTTTTCCTTCTATTAATTACAGCCACAAGAAAGTTGCTGATTCTGATATTGATCAGCTGATTGGTACATACATTCTCAGGTATGTACATGTCATTGAAATAATAAGCATACATTTGTATCGTAAATATTGAATCATTTATTGTATCTCATAAGATTAATTCATTTATTGATGTATAACACCATTTCAGCACGGCTTGAAAACACATAGCATTATGTCCAATACACTTTCAGGTACGTGTTTCGCACTTCGTACTTTCATAACTGTCATGTCTCTGCTATATATGATCTAAACATCTACTTGGTGGTACATTATAAATCATACTACTCACAACAAATAGGTGATATATCTGTTATATATGATCTAAACATCTACATGGTGGTACATTATAAATCATACTACTCACAACAAATAGGTGATATATCTGTTATATATGATCTAAACATCTACATGGTGGAACAGTATAAATCATACCACTCAAAACAAATAGGTGATATATCTGTTATATATGATCTAAATATCTACATGGTGGTACATTATAAATCATACCACTCAAAACATATAGGTGATATACCTCTGTTATATATGATCTAAATATATACATGGTGTATATTATAAATCATACCACTCAAAACATATAGGTGATATACCTCTGTTATATATGATCTAAATATATACATGGTGGTACATTATAAATGATACTCCTCAAAACATATAGGTGATATACCTCTGTTATATATGATCTAAATATATACATGGTGGTAAATTATAAATCATACTACTCAAAACATATACGTGATATACCTGTGTTATAAATGATCTAAATATATACATGGTGGTAAATTATAAATCATACTCCTCAAAACATATACGTGATATACCTCTGTTATATATGATCTAAATATCTACATGGTGGTACATTATAAATCATACCACTCAAAACATATAGGTGATATACCTCTGTTATATATGATCTAAATATATACATGGTGTACATTATAAATCATACCACTCAAAACATATAGGTGATATACCTCTGTTATATATGATCTAAATATATACATGGTGGTACATTATAAATGATACTCCTCAAAACATATAGGTGATATACCTCTGTTTTATATGATCTAAATATATACATGGTGGTAAATTATAAATCATACTACTCAAAACATATACGTGATATACCTGTGTTATATATGATCTAAATATATACATGGTGGTAAATTATAAATCATACTCCTCAAAGCATATACGTGATATACCTGTGTTATATATGATCTAAATATATACATGGTGGTAAATTATAAATCATACTACTCAAAACATATACGTGATATACCTCTGTTATATATGATCTAAATATATACATGGTTGTACATTATAAATCATACTACTCAAAACATATACGTGATATACCTGTGTTATATATGATCTAAATATATACATGGTGGTAAATTATAAATCATACTACTCAAAGCATATACGCGATATACCTGTGTTATATATAATCTAACATCTACATGATGGTGCAGAATGAATGATACACCTGAACACATATAGGAGATATACCTCTAATTTATACTGAACTAATATGAGGGAAATAACTAGTCATTGGTTTGACGTGCTGAGGGAAATAACTAGTTATTGGTTCGACGTGCAAAAGCGCGCCAATTTCAAGCAGTTATTATGAGCTACGTGCAGATTCCCTCACAGTTATTTGACCTACGTGCAGTTTGCCGCGGGAATAATGAGTTATTTTTTGTTCATAGAATAAAACTTTAAAATATCTTAATTATTTCTTGCTTGGTTTCTGTAGTAAAGTATAATAATTATGGATATTAACTTCTCATGAAGGCCATAATTGTATATAATTGTATTATATAAATGTATGGAGTTATAGGAGAAATATTTATAACATGATAGTGGTAACAGTAAGACGGATATCTAATAATAATTATAATTGTATTATATAAATGTGTAGAGTTATAGAAGAAATATTTATAACATTATAGTGTAACAGTCAGAAGGATGTCTAATAATAATTATAATTGTATTATATAAATGTGTGGAGTTATAGGAGAAATATTTATAACTTGATAGTGGTAACAGTAAGATGGATGTCTAATAATAATTATAAGTGTATCATATAAATGTGTGGGATTTATAAATGTATTTAGTACTGAACCTGAAAACTTGAAAATGTGCCTTAAATAGATTTCAATAGTAATTCAGTGATGTTTTAAGATATTCAACAGATTAATACAGCAATATCAAATTAAATTGAGACTTCAAATGAAAATGTTCATCATTTTAGATATGAAAAAGAAAAAAATTGACAATTTTTCACTTAAAATAATAGTATTGACAATTATTGACCACTTAAGGAGTATTGACCGGGACTGATTCTCTTTCTGCTACCAGTGGATTACGAAATTTCGCCACTTTCGATTGGCTGAATTTTCTAATTTTAAAGCTCTTGCTAAAGATTAAGTTGAGAACTATTTTAATGCACTTGTAGTAGATGGAAAATCTATATTTCCAGGTTAACATAAGCTTTAAATTAAAGTGATATATGATCTGTAGTTGGTATTCCTGTATAAATTTATTCAACCTTGCCTCAAAGGCATAATTTCTTCTAAGTTTGCTTATCAGTTTATATTCTAATGAAGTTGAAAAGTGGTTTTCTTTTGGAATTCATCTCAGTCATTTGCCATTTTGAATTACTTTTACATTGAGCAAAAATTACTTTGAGCAAAACAAAATCACACTTGCAATTTACCCTTGACCTAAAACCTGCAAAGGCATGTTCAGTCTAATATTTTGTCATGGTGAGATGGATCACAGGGACTCGGATAATTATTTCTGACAAATATGCGCTCTCGGGCAATGGCAATCTCGTAGAAAAAACCAAAATGCTTGAGAGTGCTTATTTGTCAGAAATAGTTATCCGAGTCCCTATGGATGGATACACAGATAGGAGGTTGTATTACTTTACAACTTCATAGGTGAGGGGATACTAAAATATCATTATATTAACATCTAGTCAGCATATGAAAACAATCCTGTGGTAATTTGATTATTTAATTGTGTAACATTTACTACAATATTTCAAGGCAGCATTATAAGCATAAACTTTCAAATAGAGACTACAAAATGGAAAAAAAATAAGGGGTCACGTTGGAAATCTCACATAGATGTGTGGTTCAAATGATGTTTATATCTTGGAATTTTTTCAATATTTAAGTCAACATTCACATCTAAAATACTGGAATGAAGAGAATGCAATATTAAAACACATGAGAACAATCTACAAATGTCATGCTTGCAGATAAAAGCCTGAAGCAAACAGAAATCTCGCTATTTTTCCTTTGAAAATACATTGAAATGGTGGCTGCCTTTGGAGGTCAAAATATAGTTTGTGGCTAAGCATGCTGGGAGTTGATGTTTTGTATGGGATTCCTTATTAATTATATAGAGTTTATATTTACCATCTTTGATGTGATTGGCTAAGGGGGATGTGATTGTGTCAGTTAAATATAGAGAGGTTTTTTCACCGCCATATTTTTAGGTGATGAAAGGCTTGGAAGAGGTCACTGGGAAAATACCGATTTTCACCCTTTTTCTACACGAAAAAGCTGTCAAAAACGATCAGTCATTTGCCTGTAATAATAAACTTGTGATAAATAAAAATAAACACGAATTACGGTTATTTCATCGTTTCCCAACAGGGTTTTCTGAGATACCGTATCGCGGATGATTTTGTTTATGTAGTAATGAAGCGCCACATGTGCGTTGAATCGAGGTTATCTGTCCTTAGCGCGGCAAATTTGACATCCGATAGATTGATTGATTCGGTCCCTGGCTTCCGGGCTGTATAGGAGAAATATTTATAACATTATAGTTGTAACAGTAAGAATGATGTCTAATAATAATTATAATTGTATTCTGTGGAGTTATAGGAGGAATATGTCTAACATTATAGTGGTAACAGTAAGAAGGGTGTCTAATAATAATCATAATTGTATTATATAGATGTGTAGAGTTATAGTAGAAATATTTATAACATTATAGTCGGAACAGGAAGAGGGATGTCATAATTATAATTGTTTGGTTTAAGACCAGTACAAACATGTTGTTATTATCAGTATATATTATTATACTTACAGATCAACCCCACACAGAGGAGGACTAGAACATGGATACTTACACAGATGTAAAGAATGTCGGTTAGTTTTATATATATTATATTTCATGTTAGAGTTTATATATTGCCGTCTCTTGATTACCCTTTAGTAAAGCATCTCATGAACATCTCGTGTTTGAGAGTTCTCTCATCCAATAATACACTATGTCAAGTTTGAGAGTTCCCCCATCTAATAGCAAAGTGTCTTATATTTGAGAATTCCCTCATCCAATAGCAAAGTACCTTACGTTTGAGAGTTCACTCATCCAATAGCAAAGTGTCTTATATTTGAGAATTCCCTCATCCAATAGCAAAGCATCGCATAAGCATCTCACGCATATAATTCCCTCATCCAAAAGCAAAACATTTCATCAGCCTCTCATATTTAGTGTTTCCCTGTTCAATATCTCATGTTTGAGAGTTCCGTCATCCAATAGCAAATCTCATATTTGAGAATTCCTTCTCAAACCATCTCATGTGCATCTCAAGTGTCGAAATGTCATTTACATGAGAAAACCGTTTTAGGTAAAAATAAACCTCGTGCAAACATTTGCTGAAAGCTTGCAGTAAATTTCTTCCACGCTTGTGGAATCTATATTTATATATAAAATAAATGCAAAACTGTGTTGCCACGCAAATTAGATCTCCAACAGGTTGTATACCTATACACGATGTAATACAAATAGTTTCATCGTCAATCAAGAGGCTCCTACTGGCAGTAAGATTAACATAAATGTCTTACACTATTCTTAATAGATGTGACAGAAATAAATGAAAAAAGGAGATAGCTTAAATAAATGCTAGATAAAATCGAAGGTGCAATCAAACATAGACAATCCACAGAAACTGGTTACATTGGAAGCACATAAATAGACGAAGACAAACAAAACAAAAAACAAAATACAATATGTAATGGACGCCACTATAAGCAAACAAACATAAATAACGTAAATAAAATATGCGCCTTCTTACAACTATAGGTAAAGTAGAACCGAACATCGTTTATATGCGGAAATCGTAACGGACATCACAACACGGAGCTCAGAACGTAGAGACACATACTTAATGTTGTTATATCCTTCGTTCTAAAAAGACAATGGTTAATAAAAATATCATAACATTTACAAACATTATCAGGAAGACAGAACGATTGAAGTTTTTACTTGGTAATATACTGATGTTTATACTTATCAATACTTCATGTAAATATACATGGTATTAAGAATATAAAGCGATATATTACTGTAACCCTGGTAATATTTCCCTTTCAGTAGTTAGATGTTCTATCCAGCTACAAATCAGTGATGAACGTTCTGGATCTTTGTAACTAATCCAAATGAATAAATATGTGTCACTACGAGTTTTAAATTTGACTTCACATAAGAATAGCTTGAAGATACCAAATGCTTAATCAAAGGCCGTAAATAGAAGAAGGACAGACAACTCAATGACCATAAGATACGGCCGTCATACTTCTTGATTTAAATGTGTTCCTATGATCGTGTGTACTATCTAATACTTATGATAACGCTGTCTTCTCAGTAACATGTGAGGGTTGGCATCTTACTCTACTGTAGAACGCACTTTCGTGACAGCATTATTTTCCTTAGACGGGAGGTATCGGCCTATACAATTTGTCTAACTTCGCCACTGTTTATTGAAGTTCTTGTACCAACCAGAACAGTAGGCTCTCATGTATTTGTGTGCTAGAGGCTTCACCTTTCATCTTTCCATGATTTTGATATTTTATTTTGTAATTGTTCCGACAGTGTGGTATGTTTTGTTTTTTATTTATATCATAGTTAAGCCCATCAGCTCTATTTTATACTAATACATTTAATATTTTACATCTGCTGACAACTTCAATGACACGAATATTAATTAATTTCATGTAAAAAGTTAAAGAATAAGAAATTAAAACAACTCTGCCCTACTAGTAATATATTAGAGCTGAAATTTTCTCACATTTGGAACGCACTTGCATGATCTCATTTCTTCTCTACCAGTGGAGGTTGGGACCTCTAATACTAGGTTAACCCGGCACTTCTTATTGGAGTGCTTCTAGCAAACCCGAACAATGTGCAGTCTCAAATGTCTATGTGTGGTAGAGGCGTAGTATCTGTTTCTTGCTATGTTTTTGGATTTTGAAATGTTACCAAAGTGTTGTATTCTTGTTGATATTGTTAGACACTATCAGGGGCGTAGCTACAAGGACGAAACAACTCATGTGGGTACACATTATTTGAGCAAACACATTTTGACTTTCTATTTTAATATTTTGCCTTAAAGCAATACATAAGTCATTGAAATATTTGCTTGTATTTAGACTTTAATATTACTTCGATAATTAAAAAAAAATACATTTACCATTTGCAGACGTAACACCGCCGAGAGTAACAACAACGTCCAGGAGCGTCTTTTATAATGCAGACACGGGGAAAGGATAGTTTTTCTGCAATATATCGTATCATGAAGGAAAGGTATTCTCTAGATCATCTCGACGACTCCATGCTACTAGAAATGTACTGACTGTAGTCAATTAATGATTTATTCATCCGTGCTACAACTGTAGCACATCATGTGTCGCAGCATAATTGATTTACACACGTGCATGTTGTGCTGTTTCTAATTCAGATGATGAAAAGGACATGTCGATAATCATAGTCACACTTTGAAAGTGATATGACTAACAAATAGAAATAGGTCGTTGTTTTTGACAGATTTCTAGATTGATCCAGAGTCCTATACAGAGAGTGCTAACGACGGTCTATTTTCATTGGTCAGTAACGGTGTTGCTTTGAGTGTCCTAATATATCAATATCACTGAAACGTAGAGGTAGAAATTAATAATGCTGTGACGCTAAAGATGTAGCAACAGTCACAAGGAATAGATAATTATTGACTACAACATTGTTAGTTTGGATCCGACTGATGATCTCCAAAATACCAGTCTTTACATGTATTTGTAATTTATAGACGAAATATAAATTCACATATTATGTGTAGTTGATGACTGTTCTCCTTATCAAAACCAAAAGAATATCGGAAGTCACATTTTTTTAACAACTCACGGGAGAGTATGCTCATTCACATGACCGATCCGCGATGTTGTCAAATTCGACGTACAAGTAACATAACAATACACCACGGATACTTTGTAGCTGTTTCTGGACATTAATAACCGTAATATCAATCACTCGCTACATTTAGAAACTTTAAATTATTGATGCTTAAATTGTGATGAGGCAATTGTAGGTGTACGTGTGGTATTAGATTCGTCAAGTATACCCTAATAAATAATAGACATATGTTTGGTCACGAGTTGTCGAGGGATATGATCTACATTTCCGGAAGTCCACATTACTTAAGCACCCCACAGACCGTTTGTCGCTAATTACCTGTGCGTACATACCATTTAGCCTTTGCTACGCCCCCTGACTCTATTAAGTTAATATTAGTCTTGGTATAATTATTTTACCTAAGTCAATCAGTAGTGTCCACAATATACCAGCTACTCCCTGATTCGTCGAAATAAAATGTGTATTTATTTGTTCTTGGATTGTTTTGTCTTGGTTTGTTTATTTTATTTCTAGCTTATTGTTGCTGCACACTGCATTAAGTTAATAATATTCTTGGTGTATTTGTTTTACCTACATTAATAGCTAGTGTATACCAGATACTCTTTAAATCACCGAAATAAAATATTGCTTTTTTTATATCATGCATTATACAAACTTGTCAGTCCAGTTTGAGGTGATTGGTACAAGATTACCTCCTGATATGTATATACAACCTTGTCAGTGTAGTGTAAAGTGATAAATAAAGTAGTTCCTTCTGACATGTATATACAACCTTGTCAGTGTAGTGTAAAGTGATAAATAAAGTAGTACCTTCTGACATGTATATACAACCTTGTCAGTGTAGTGTAAAGTGATAAATAAAGTAGTACCTTCTGACATGTATATACAACCTTATCAGTGTAGTGTAAGGTGATAAATAAATTAGTACCTTCTGATATGTATATACAACCTTGTCAGTGTAGTGTAAAGTAATAAATAAAGTAGTACCTTCTGACATGTATATACAACCTTGTCAGTGTAGTGTAAAGTGATAAATAAAGTAGTACCTTCTGGCATGTATATACAACTTTGTCAGTGTAGTGTAAAGTGATAAATAAATTAGTACCTTCTGATATGTATATACAACCTTGTCAGTGTAGTGTAAAGTGATAAATAAAGTAGTACCTTCTCACATGTATATACAACCTTGTCAGTGTAGTGTAAGGTGATAAATAAAGTATTACCTGCTGGCATGTAAATACAACCTTGTCAGTGTAGTGTAAGGTGATAAATAAAGTAGTACCTTCTGGCATGTATATACAACCTTGTCAGTGTAGTGTAAGGTGGTAAATACAATATTGCCTCTTGACATGTATATATACAACCTTATCAGTTTAGAGTAAGGTGATAAATAAATTATTACGCCCTGATATAAAGACACAAAATGACAAAAGAATCAGTTTTATCATTCATGTAGAGCGAATCAACAAAATGTTACACTACATGTTAAACATGACCATCAATACTGTAGGAACTTTAAATCTCTCAACATAATTTGGTGCATTGTTTGTTTTAACTACATTTATTGAGACACTAGATATCAAGAAATACGTCCTCCGTTCTCCATGTTGAATGCAAAGCACTTTGAGATTGTTTACGCTTTACATCATCTTTACATCATGTATTGCAACGTAAAGACCCCCATTGACGTTACGTATCTACCAGCCGGTAGCATGGGTTTTGTACCAACGGGTCATCGACCAATCAAAAGCCGACATTTTTATCAAGCCGGGGATAAACAACTTTGTCAGTGTAGTGCAAGGTGATCAATAAAGTATTACATCCTGACATGTACATATCGCGTTGTCAGTGTAGTGTAATGTGATAAATAAAGCATTATCTTCTGACGATAAATAAAGTATTACCTTCTGACATGTATATATAACGTTGTCAGTGTAGTGTAATGTGATAAATAAAGTATTAACTTCTGACGGTAAATAAAGTATTACCTCCTCACATGTATATATCACGTTGTCAGTGTAGTGTAATGTTATAAATAAAGTATTAACTTCTGACGGTAAATAAAGTATTACCTCCTGACATGTATATAACATGTTGTCAGTGTAGTGTAATGTGATAAATAAAGTATTAACTCCTGACGGTAAATAAAGTGTTACCTCCGGACATGTATATATCACGCTGTCAGTGTAGTGTAATGTGATAAATAAAGTATTAACTTCTGACGGTAAATAAAGTATTACCTCCTGACATGTATATATCACGTTGGCAGTGAGTGTAATGTGATCAATAAAGTATTAACTTCTGACGTGTATAAACAACCTTGTCAGTGTAGTGTATGGTGACAAACAAAGATTTACCTCCTGACATGTATATACAACCTCGACAGTGTAGTAAGGTGATAAACAAAGATTTGCCTCCTGACATGTATATACAATGTTGACAGCGTAGTAAGGTGATAGACAAAGATTTGCCTCCTGCCATACATATGCAATGTTGACAGCGTAATATAAGGTGATAAATAAAGCATAGTCTAGAAGTTTGTGTTAATTAATATGATATGGACACCCCCTCCTCAACTCCTCGCCCCAGTATATACTGATTATTAACATTCATATTGGTTTTTTTTATCAATTAATAGAACAATAGTAAGAAGAAACGATTCCAACTCATGTTCTGTAATGTTCTAATATATTTCCTTTTCTTTCTTTTTTTTTAGATATGAGCATGTTCATCCTATGCAACCGTAAGTTTATTATCAGACAATGATTTATACAAGCCCATAATAGCACAATATTATGAACTATGCTGATCACTTAATTAATATAGAATTACTATATTTAAACATTGCTGTGAGCAAATTAACTAAGAAGTTATTACTATGATGAAATAACTAACATAACATTACTATGTTGAAACATTACTATGATAACTTAACTAACATAGCATTAAAATGTATTAATATTTCTATTCTCATTTAACCAACATTGCATTACTATGTCTAAGCAGTAAGATCATCACTTAACTAACATCGCGCTACTATGATTAAACATTACTATGCGCACTTAACTGACATAACACAAAATGACAAAAGAATCAGTTTTATCATTCATGTAGAGCGAATCAACAAAATGTTACACTACATGTTAAACATGACCATCAATACTGTAGGAACTTTAAATCTCTCAACATAATTTGGTGCATTGTTTGTTTTAACTACATTTATTGAGACACTAGATATCAAGAAATACGTCCTCCGTTCTCCATGTTGAATGCAAAGCACTTTGAGATTGTTTACGCTTTACATCATCTTTACATCATGTATTGCAACGTAAAGACCCCCATTGACGTTACGTATCTACCAGCCGGTAGCATGGGTTTTGTACCAACGGGTCATCGACCAATCAAAAGCCGACATTTTTATCAAGCCGGGGATAAACAACTTTGTCAGTGTAGTGCAAGGTGATCAATAAAGTATTGCATCCTGACATGTACATATCGCGTTGTCAGTGTAGTGTAATGTGATAAATAAAGCATTATCTTCTGACGATAAATAAAGTATTACCTTCTGACATGTATATATAACGTTGTCAGTGTAGTGTAATGTGATAAATAAAGTATTAACTTCTGACGGTAAATAAAGTATTACCTCCTCACATGTATATATCACGTTGTCAGTGTAGTGTAATGTTATAAATAAAGTATTAACTTCTGACGGTAAATAAAGTATTACCTCCTGACATGTATATAACATGTTGTCAGTGTAGTGTAATGTGATAAATAAAGTATTAACTCCTGACGGTAAATAAAGTGTTACCTCCGGACATGTATATATCACGCTGTCAGTGTAGTGTAATGTGATAAATAAAGTATTAACTTCTGACGGTAAATAAAGTATTACCTCCTGACATGTATATATCACGTTGGCAGTGAGTGTAATGTGATCAATAAAGTATTAACTTCTGACGTGTATAAACAACCTTGTCAGTGTAGTGTATGGTGACAAACAAAGATTTACCTCCTGACATGTATATACAACCTCGACAGTGTAGTAAGGTGATAAACAAAGATTTGCCTCCTGACATGTATATACAATGTTGACAGCGTAGTAAGGTGATAGACAAAGATTTGCCTCCTGCCATACATATGCAATGTTGACAGCGTAATATAAGGTGATAAATAAAGCATAGTCTAGAAGTTTGTGTTAATTAATATGATATGGACACCCCCTCCTCCACTCCTCGCCCCAGTATATACTGATTATTAACATTCATATTGGTTTTTTTTATCAATTAATAGAACAATAGTAAGAAGAAACGATTCCAACTCATGTTCTGTAATGTTCTAATATATTTCCTTTTCTTTCTTTTTTTTTAGATATGAGCATGTTCATCCTATGCAACCGTAAGTTTATTATCAGACAATGATTTATACAAGCCCATAATAGCACAATATTATGAACTATGCTGATCACTTAATTAATATAGAATTACTATATTTAAACATTGCTGTGAGCAAATTAACTAAGAAGTTATTACTATGATGAAATAACTAACATAACATTACTATGTTGAAACATTACTATGATAACTTAACTAACATAGCATTAAAATGTATTAATATTTCTTTTCTCATTTAACCAACATTGCATTACTATGTCTAAGCAGTAAGATCATCACTTAACTAACATCGCGCTACTATGATTAAACATTACTATGCGCACTTAACTGACATAACATTAACACACTTAAACATTACTATGAACACTTAACTAACATAGATTATTACAGAAGCACGTCGTGTGAACCAAATTTGATATCTACGTTTTCAATATTTGTATAACATTGCTATGATACATAAGAATATTAATTTAACTAATATAGCATTAATATGCTTAAACATTACTGTGATAACGTAGCTAACATTGCATTACAGTGCTAAAACATTATTATGATAACTTAACTTTTGGTCATTGTGTTGTCTGTTCTTCTTCGATATACGGATTCTGATTTCCCCTTTCATATCTTCAAACTCTTCTTTTAGCTAACATATCATTGCAATGTTTAAATATTACTATGATAGCTTAACTAATATGGTATTACAATGCTTAAACTTTATTATGATATCTTAACTAACACAGCATTACAATGGTTAAACATTACTATGATAGCTTAACTAACATGGTATTACAATGCTTAAACTTTATTATGATATCTTAACTAACACAGCATTACAATATTTAAATATTACTATGATGACTTAACTAACATAGCATTACAATATTTAAACATTACTATGATAACTTTACTAACAGGTGATTCCTGAAACGTGTCGTGCGAACCATATTTGATATCTACGTTTTCATTATTTTTTATAACATTGCAATGATACATATATTAACACTTTGTGTACTTGACCTACTGTGATTTGCCATCTGCATACATATATTTGTTACATGTATTATTCAGTTATTGGTGAACCATTCATATAGTGCAATCACTGCCTATAATCACTAAAGTTGCTAGCACGAAACCCACTCCTGGCGAGGTGTAGTCAACACAACACTATATGATATAGTTTGCCAGTGAGTTGTGGCAGATTGGTGGTTTTCACAGGGTACTCCAGTTTTCTCCACCAGACAAAACTGACCGCCAAGATATAATTGAAATATTGTTAAAAGAGTAGCTAAACACCATGCCAGTAAAGAATGTCTTGATTACACGCTCTGTGCGAATAGTAACAACAATCAACGTCCACTCGCAAATCATTAACAGGAATTATGCCTTTCAACTAAGCTGTAAAAATGTGTCCGCCTCATTTTGACATACAAGTACATAGTATTAGCATTGATTACTTATTTTGTTACTTTCACATGTTTCATATATATATATGTTAGCGGCAATAAGTGGAATCAGGCATTAAGCTTAAATCCTAGGCAATAAGCTATTGCCTGGGCATTAAGCTTAATGCCTAAAATTTCAGGCATTTAGCTTATTTCCTGAAATGAATTAATGAATTTTTCACCTATTGCCGAATTCAATTTTATGCAATAGGTGAAATTTATGCATGCTAAATTTATGCATGCTAAATTTTTCAAATTATTCTGTATTTCAATCTGTCTTATATAAGTTGAATAAAATTAGATATTGTCTAAAAATGTATTGTTTTGCCAAAAAATGAAAAAAGGTTGAGGATAGAATTATTTTATTATAGAATAATTTCAAGATATTTTCCCAAAATAAAATTCACACTTCAGTGGCTTGGCTGGTTTCAACTGGACACATCTAGATTTGAATTTTGCTCACTTACTTGTGCAAATGATTTTATTGGTTAAGTAAAATTTCTTTGTTTAACATGCCTTTAAATGATATATGCCCCCAGACCTCTTCATTTCTTGATCTGGATTATAAGTAGTTAAATAACACATGTGACAAGATGTCTTCTTCTGAGCAAAAATTGCTTGTGGCTTTACGAAATAAGTTTGAATCGAAGAAAACTAGGAATATATACCCAAGAGAGCAGTACAATGAACTTTTGGCTAAGATCAAATTATTGGAGTCATCAGAAAAGAAATCGACTACAGATTATTACAATTTGAAAAGGTATGACATTTTTATTATTGGAGGCTATGAAAGGCTAATTACCAAAGTCAAAGAGACTTATGAGGCAAATTTCAAAATTTATGTTTATATGGAGGAATTATATGGAATTTTAGAGAAAGCACATAAGGAGACCGGTCATGGTGGTAGAGACAGAATGATTAAACATATTAACAAGGCTATGCAAACATTTCAAGAGAAAGCATTGAACTATTCACATCGCTGTGTGAAAATTGTAATATGAAAAAAAAGAACATAGCTAAAGGTGTGGTCGTTAAACCTATGTTATCAAAAGAATTCAATAGTAGGGGACAGGTTGACTTAATGGATTTCCAGTAAACCTCTGATGGCAACTACAAATTTTTAATGGTTTACCAGGATCACCTTACAAAATTTTGCAACATTCGTGCACTTACTTCGAAGCATGCCTCAGAAGTTGCTTTCAATTTGATAGAGGTTTTTACACTTTTCGGCGCACCTCATATATTACAAAGTGATAATGGTCGTGAATTTACAGCTTTGGTAATCTCTGAGTTAAAACTTATGTGGCCAGAGTTAGTAATTGTTCACGGGAAGCCCAGACACCCCCAATCTCAGGGGAGTGTTGAGAGATCAAACGGCGACATTCATGACATGCGTACTGCATGGATGAGAGACAATGAATAAAAAAAGTGGTCAATTGGGATAACATTTGTCCAGTTGCAAAAAAATTTTGCCCTCAACAAAGGAATTGGACAATCACCTTACGAAGCTCTCTTTGGGAAATGTGCAACTGTAGGTTTAACCTCGGAGACCAAAATTCCGAAAGAAATATTAACCACCCTAGAAAAAGAGGAAGACTTGCTTAAGCTTCAAAATGACTCCATACATACCCAGCCTGTCGCTGAAACTAATTCAGACACTATAGCTGATGTTCAGGAAATTGTCTACTCTAGAACAGAACCTTCTGCAGAGCCCAGTACTTCAGTCACTATTGAGATGCCTAAGGTATGCAGCTATTGATTCTAATGAAACCTTTTATTCATAAGACCACACCAATTTTCATCATATTCTTCAGAATTTTGTTTTTAAAAATACATGTATTTCTTTTAACTTTAATAGTTTAATGAAAATGCGTCTCAAGTCTCAATTCAATGAGTTGGTGTGGTCTAATCAATAAATATTGTTTAACTGATTACATTTCATGTGTATTTCGCTGTCTATGTCTGTCGGTTTGTGTCCCGTAAGTTAGTGCACACCAAATAAAATATAATCATATGAAAGATTTTCGTGAAACTTATACCACCTGGAGCTGTGCATGAAAGAAAATAACATATAATGAGGTCCATATAATATTTTTTTGGTGACGGACCGGTCCATATACTGCCATATGACCCGAAGTGGCATGAACTTTTTGCTATATTATTCTTTTTATCTAAAATAATAATGCAGATACCTGGCCGGTCAATATACGAAAATAGTGACCGGCTGCGCTAACAAAGACAAATAGGGAAAATAAAAACGTAAAGTGTAATATATATAGTTGAATACACATTTAATAACATTGCCATACCAATATTAGGCAAACCTTTGCAGTTAAAAATCATGAGCGTGGTCTTCGTATAAAAACATTTTTTTTTATTTCAGGATATCTTGAAGTGCTATGTTTGTGACATGGAAACCTCAGCAGCTCACACTTGTATCAAATGTAACAAATACATCCATGTTTTATGTGGAACTTCGTGTGAGGAGGGGTTGATATGTCCAAATTGCAAGGTTGATTCCAACAGAGTTCGTCATCGTTCAGGGGCCATGGACAGTCAGCTAAAACAGGCAAACACAATGGTAGCTAGGAGTAAAAAGGAACTAGGGACACCAGCAATCGGCCAAACAGTTGCAGTGCCAATACCTACGTTTGATCGAGGGAAGGGAGATAGTAGAAATTTACTAGGAAGAATCATTGAGGTATTTAATTTAACAATTTTTATATGATCGTTATTTGTTTATTAAGTTTTAGAAAGTTTGTATTCATTTAAAAACAATAGCTCAAAACGGCAATAGGATGAAATGTGTATTTGTTGATGAGACAACAGCCTAAAACTGAATTAGTTCACTAAATCGCTATGTTTGTTTAAAAATAAGAGATGTTGTTAATGTCAGAGAGACAAAATCCTTTCTCCTAAGAACGACACCAAATGCGTCATCCAGAGGTCATCTCAAGGTCTTCAACACAGTGGAAACCCACAACATGCATTGAGCTCTGAATTGCCCTGACAACACAACACAGTGCACAAATCAGTAAAACACTAAGCTAAAATACTACAATAATAAGATGACTAACAAACCTCAAAAAGAGAAGTAATTTGGACTCTTTATATTTTCTATTCTTTTGGTACGAGTTTCCCTATTTGTTTTTCAGGTGAACGACAAAGGAAATGCAGTTATTGGTACGCGATATGGACGACTTAACGGCATGTTTGGAGCTAATGAGATGAGTATCTGCAAGCAGGATTTGATTTTACAGGAGGAGCTTAACTGTGAAACATCTATCAGTGTTCGCGAAGCTGCATCTCAGCAGTCCTTATCGGGTGGTCAGGGATTTTGTGAATGTTCGTTTAAATCAAAATGCTCAAGTAACAGATGCAAGTGTAAACAAATTGGAGTACTGTGCAATAGTCGGTGTCATAGCTCTGGATCATGTGATAACAAATGATTTTTAATATATGACTTTAAATATTTCCATAAAACTTTATTTTTAATATTTTATTCTATTTAGCATTTTAAGTGACTGATGTAGTTTTAGAAATGATTTTTATTTCAGGTATTTGACATTTTAAATATCTCGCTTTAATATAAAATTGTCAATGTTTTACTGACTTATAATATTAATAAATGTATTATATCTATGTTTTTTATGTTTTAGGCATTAAGCCTAATGCCTGGACATATATTTCAGGCATTAAGCTTAAATCCTAGGATTTAAGCTTAATGCCTAACACAATTTAGGCATTAAGCTTAATGCCCAGGCAATAGCTTATTGCCTAGGATTTAAGCTTAATGCCTGATTTCACCTATTGCCGCTAACATATATATGTAGTTTTTATTCTGTCACACATATTAAATGCTTGGCTTTCGATTGACAATATATGTGTTATATTTGGTGGACGTGTTTCTTAACGAACAGTCCACATACACATGTGTACCAACTGTCCTCTTCTTCTTGCCAATTTGTTTCTTTAGTCGTATGATACAGACCTCATGTAGAGTAGGACGATACCAAAAGTGTAAACAGAAGCCGTAAACCAACAAAGGACAGAGAGCACAATGGCCAAAAGAAAACGTAGAAACAAAACTATGATCTGCAAAACATTATTACATATAAATCTAAAGATCGAGTGACACGAACTCCAATAAATACCGAGGTTAAGTCATGTGCTCTGGAAGGGTAGGCAGTTCCTACTTCAACAATCGCAATTATATCACAAAGATAAGGACATGATAGAGGGATGCTTTAATATCAGGGGAGATAACTCTTTATAGCTACCTGACATCTGACTAGCAAGTTAGACTGTACTTGTTATAGAAAATGATTCTCTTGATCAGCAGTCACAATTGATATCTCACTAGATATATTATTAATTAGCTATACAAATATCTAGTACAATGACAGTATTATAAAGTCTTATCATCTTAAAAACATATGTATTTACTTGATTTCGAACAAGAACGTTACTTTGTCATCTTACTCTCCTGATTTTATCATTTAATTTGTGTTGTACATATAAATAATTTCTTCTAGTTCAGTTAAGTAACAAGTGACATTTATTTGTACATCAATATACAACTGGTTTTAATAACATAAATCTGTAGATTGTGATGGACGTCAATATTTAGTTGAAAACAAATAATAAAACAATATGAGGATGATGTACACAACATAAACTTATTATTTCTACCAAATGATGATTTACATTATATGATTAATTTTATATATTTACAGGTTTTTGTAAGTATCAAATGAACAACAAGACAGATAAGTACATCATAAATATACTTGAGCATCATCACGAACAAAACACAATGTTTACATTGTTGCAAATATTTATACAGGAACAACATGATATAAATAGTATGTCATGTTTAATCTTGGTCGACATTATCTACTTATATATATACAAAACAATGTATATAGAACATCATATATAAAGTTATAGACTACAAATCAAATGTAATGTACAGTATCATATTAAATTAATACCGACATATATGTGAACTATTACACCGTTCAAATAGTTAACACAGTTTGATTTGTCTACAATACTGTTCTAATAGAGAACATATTGTCTATGATAGGTCTGTTTGATTTGTCTACTATACCGCTGTAACAGTTAACACAGTGTCTATGATATGTCCGTTTTATTTGTCTACAATACCATTATAATAGTTAACACAGTGTCCATGATAGGTCTGGTTGATTTGTCTACAATACCGTTCTAATAGAGAACACATTGTCTACGATAGGTCTTGTTGATTTGTCTACAATACCGTTCTAATAGAGAACACATTGTCTATGATAGGTCTGTGTGATGCGTCTCAAATACCGTTCTAATAGTTAACACAGTGCCTATGATAGATCTGTCTGATTTGTCTACGATACCATTCTAATAGTTAATACGGTGTATATGATGTGTCTGTTTTATTTGTCTACAATACCGTTCTAATAGAGAACACTTTGTCTATGATGGGTCTGCTTGATTTGTCTACAATACCGTTCTAATAGTTAACACAGTGTCTATAATAGGTCTGTCTGATTTGTATACAATACCATTCTAATAGCTAACACAGTGTCTATGATAGGTCTGTTTGATTTGTCTACAATACCGTTCTAATAGTTAACACAGTGTCTATGATAGATCTGTTTGGTTTGTCTACAATACCATTCTAATAGATAACATATTGTATATGATAGGTCTGTCTGATTTGTCTACTATACCGTTCTAATAGAGAACATATTGTCTATGATAGGACTGTTTGATTTGTCTGCAATACCATTCTAATAGAGAATATATTGTATATGATAGATTTGTTTGATTTGTCTACAATACCGTTTTTATTGTTAACACAGTGTCTATGATAGGTCTGTTTGAGTTGTCTACAATATCGTTCTAATAATTGGCACAATGTATATGATAGGTCTGTTTGATTTTTCTGCAATACCATTCTAATAGAGAACATATTGTCTATGATAGGTCTGTTTGATTTGTCTACAATACCATTCTAATAGATAACATATTGTATATGATAAGTCTGTCTGATTTGTCTACTATGCCGTTCTAATAGAGAACATATTGTCTATGATAGGTCTGTTTGATTTGTCTACAATACCATTCTAATAGAGAATATATTGTATATGATATATCTGTTTGATTTCTCTACAATACCGTTTTTATAGTTAACACAGTGTCTATGATAGGTCTGTTTGAGTTGTCTACAATATCGTTCTAATAATTGGCACAATGTATATGATAGGTCTGTTTGATTTTTCTGCAATACCATTCTAATAGGTAACTCATTGTGCATGATATGTCTGTTTGGTCTGTCTACAATGCCGTTCCTATAGAGAACATATTTTCTATGATAGGTTTGTTTGATTTGTCTACAATACCGTTCTAATGGTTAACACCGTGTCTATGAGTCAGTCTGATTCGTCTACAATATAATTATAATTGTTATTAACACAGTATCTATGATAGGTCTGTTTGATTTGTCTACAATACCATTCTAGTAGATAATACAGTGTCTATGATAGGTCTGGTGAAGCTTAAATACAAATAAAAGTTAACATTAATGAATAGTTTAACATCACTATTTAAAAATATCAATATAAATATTTTAAGCTTACATTTCTAATGGGGAATATTGGTGAAGATTATCCCCAATTAACTATGAATGTCGCTGTGGTAGATCAGGCCCAGCATCAGTTATCATGATAAGCCGCCATGTATTTACTGCTATGTGTTTGTGTTATTTATCAATACATTTCTTTCTTTGATTTTTCATTTATAATAGTATTAATGATGCAAAAAATGTCAAATTAGTGAGGTTTTGTATTACATGTACATGAACTGAAAAAGGGAATTAAGATCAAAGGGTGCACATGTATCTGTATGCACATTTAAGGAAAACAAAATCTTTACAGTTGATAGAAATGATATGTTTATTTCTGAAATTATTAGTACTTTAGTTTATCTGCATTTTATGATAAAACAATTTTAAAAAGATATTTTTAAATAAATTTAGGTATTATGAATACTACAAATTATTCTTGGTGATATGAAACTTTAAATCAAGTTATATTCCAAAACTGACTTGGTTGATATGTAGATGCACAGAGGAACATAAATAAATTTGTATATGATAGGAATACATTTACTCTGTTTATTAGTGTATATATATTATAATTTATTCTCAATATTGCATTAATTGAAATCTGATGTCACCAGGAAAATTTGCGTCTGTTCTGTTTGAAGCAAAGATGATAATTTTAAATGTTTTTGTTAAGCCTATCACATGTTCAATATGAACAAGCTCACTGGATATATTTCTGTCTCTTTACACTTTTTTCCAGATATCCTATTTCTTTTCTTTAAAAAACTGTTGGAATGTTAATTGTGATATTTGATCCTCATATGCAGGAGACAGATCTGACACAATTCCACTAGTTGAACATCCAAACAATACTGCTACTGCGTTTCTGTTTATATGTAGAACAAGCAAGATCATTGTGTCTGGTTGATGAAATTTAATTTCAATCAGATGAACTAAAGACATAAAAAACTACCAAATCGCTGTGTGGAGTCAAAGCTAACTCCTTTCATTGTCTAGACCTAACATTTATCCAGAATACCAATTTACACTATTTAGATGTCCACAATCTGTTATATGCATCGTTTAAGTTATATGCTCCATCACCTAAGGAGGTTAATGCAAATTTCATGTTGGTGTATTTTGCCTATCCAGTATGAATTAATACTGATCATTGTCAGGTCTAATGTTTTTTAATGACAATGGATGGCGAATCTGGAGTTTGACATCCAAATTCATAATATTGTGTAACAGCACAACACACTTTTCATATTTTGTATTTAAATAAGACTAATATTCACTCTAAACACGCCCTTTCCCCCCATATTAGATATATACAGAAGTCGCATTCCTCTTCATCTTTTGCTATGAACTCAAAATTGCTTCATATGTTTAAAATGGAAAATGACAGGCATCAATCTTACAAATAAACATTGTAAGTAAACACTGTAAAGATTGCCATCTCAACATGAATACTAAATAACAAATATAATCACTATAAAGTGTAATGAAACAATAATAAAGAAATTATATTTTGCAATAAATATGTATATATACTTTGTGTATAAAAAGTAATAAAAAGATATAAATCTGAAATGTATATTCGATATACTAAATTAAACCATGCTATTAAATTATTACATTTTACAGTTTAATTTTAATTTACACATACCAAAACTTGCCATTGATGTATTATCATTTTCTATGAAGTTCAAAGCAAACAATACTGCTTCTGTTTTTTGTTCATTCTGTGTGTTTGTGTTCACTTAATTCTTCTTAATAGCATTTAATCATTCTTTTTTATATGCCCATCATTATGAAACCTTTATAATAGTATCATGTGCACAAAAAATACGTAGGAAACATTTTAATTATTAGCAAGAATACTAATAATTACTTGTAAGAAAAAATTAATTTAGCCAATGTAAATCTGTATAACTTAGAGATAAAATGCTGCTGCTGTTGGACCTGCTCTACAGCAGCGCCATCTGTGTTATCAGTTAGGGGAAATAATTGACCAATTGTCCCCATTAAATCTTCAATTAACCTACCTGTACATAAAGTATATAATATATACCGTCATAATGGCAGAAACCTCTAAAGACCTTAAAACAAACTAAATACTTTTAATGATTATTGCTAGACTTGGAAATTAAAAGTAAATATAGACAAAACTAAAATTATGTGCTTTACAAATAGAAGATTACAACAAACGTTACAATTTACATATAGCAACAGCGAAATTGAAATTGTGAAAGAGTTTAATTATTTTGGTATATTGTTGACAAACATGGGAAACTTTAAAAGGGCAATTAAAACACTGGTTGGAAAAGGGACCAAAGCAATGTACGACATTCTGAAAAGTGGAGAATTCCACAATCTTTCTATATCATGTCAACTTGAATTATTTGATAAAGTGGTAAAACCTATATTACTTTATGGTTATGAATCATGGAGATTAAGTAACTGTGATATAATTGAGAGAGTATATTTGAAATATTGTAAACTTCTACTAAATCTCAAATCTTCAACTCCAAATTGTATGATTTATGGTGATTTGGGACGCTGACCTCTTCATACAGATATAAAACAGCGGATGTTGTTATACTGGACCAAACTTATAACAAGAAAACAGTCAACCTTTTGCTATGTTGTGCATCGTTTAATGCACCATTTACGTAATATACAGAATGCAATTAGTTCTTGGTTAAACAGTGAACAAACTATTTTCGATGAATGTGATTTTTCTTATATTTGGGACACACACATTATCATATGTGAAATTTTGTTAAAATTCAATATAAAAATAAGATTGCACGATCAGTTCCAGCAGACATGGCGAGAAACATTACAAAATTGTAATACGACTCTAAGTTATCGTATTGTTAAAGAAACGTTTATTCTTTTAACAATATTTTGATATTTTAAGCGAAAAAGATGTCTTAGCTCTATGTAAGAAGAGTTTGAAGATACCAAAGGGGTAATTAGAATATCCGTATTTCGAAGAAGAACAGACAACACAATGGTCAAAGGAAAAGGTACAAAAGGACATACAACGATCTACAAATCATACATATAAAATTAAAGATCGAGTAATACGAACCTTACTAAAAACTGGGGCTGAATTCAGGTACTCTGGAATGGTGAGCAGTTCTTGTTCCACTAGTGATACCCGTCGTGTTAATCTAATTGCAAATCTGGTGATCAATCATGAATGGGGAAAGGACCGGGAAGTGTTTACGACAAGTGGAACATATCCCTCTTCATTTGTGAGACAGATATTCCATAGCGGTAAACCAAGTCATGTTGGCGACCGTTAAGCTTTCGAAGTGATGACTTGAACTGAACTAAGAGAAACCCTTGGTTCAATAGCTTCGTTGTTAGCACAAACCCTCTATCAAGGAAATCCTGATATGTACCACAGGCTCTGGAATATCGTATCAACTGAGATATATATACTCCATATGCAGGTGCTGCTGGAATGTTGCTACATATCAATGGAAAGTTCACAATGGGAAAATTGAAATCATCTCTTTTGTCGAAAGTTTTGAACAACAAGCCATAAAGTGTCAATAGAACATGCAAGATGGAATAACATACCGCTCGAAAATAGAAAATGTAACTTATGTAATTAAGAGGAAATTGGTGATGAATTCCATTATATTTTAATTTTAAATAGTCCATATTTTAAGCAATATAGATATATATTTATATATCAAGAAGAGATATGCAAAAGTACCAAATATTATTAGCTTTTTGGGAATTATGGAGTCAAAAAATTGATTGAATCTGACTAACCTATGTTGCTGAAATTGCTTAAAATGATCGCAAGAAATCTTATCTAAAATTGTCATCTTTAAATGTAAGAACTACGTACCACATCTATTATTTCACGTTGAAAATGTCTTTTGTTCGTAATTCATATTTTTCATCACGTTAAAAAAGCTTTGATTACTAAGAAAAGGAATATAGTGTGCATACCAAATTTGATTTCATCGTCTGCTATGATATTGATTATGTAAATGTTGAGGTCATATCAATTCAGTAACTTATTAACATAGAACCTCGAAAACTGGTGACCTAGAACACATTATGTCTAAATTGATATGTGTTGTTTTCCATGCCATCGTTTTGAAACGGAAAGAAAATACCGATATTTTAATTAAGTAAATCATCCACAAACGATCCATTTTCTTGTAATGTTTGGTATTAAAATAATAACCAACAATATCACATGCACAGACGTGTAAAACAGAACTATCTTAAAGATCTAATAGATATATTTAATTAGACAATAGCTGCCATTTTCAAATTGTTTAAACACTTTTTAAACTATACGTAATTCTTAATGGCAAACAATGTGATGATATATGTACATTTTTACCTACAGCCACCACAAATCTATCAAGACAATTGCCAATGTGCGGATTGAGACAAGTCTAATATCGCTTTTTTATTACATAGAAATATTTTGGGAAGCAACATTTTTAATATGTAGCGATCGTAGCTACGAAGCTGTTATATTATTTTTTTTTCTATAAACTGATAACAAGCCTTGGAATAAGAAATCTCATAGAAAGTGGTTGTTGATTTATGGTTTGGTTTATTTTGCTCAAAGCCACTTTCAACAATATTTCAGCTATATCGTGGCGGTCAGTTTTATTGGTGGAGGAAACGGGAGTACTCAGAGAAAACCATTGACCTGCAAGTCACTGACAAACTTCATCAACTAATGTTGGATCGAGTACACCTCCCCATGAATGGTGTTCGAATTCACAACCTTAGTGGTGATATGCATTGATTGCACATGTAGTTGTAAACCCAACTACCATATCATCACGACCACGACGGTCCCTCTACTCTTATATATTACATCATTTATGCATCAAGTCATTAGTTATTATTATTTCGCAGTCTCAGTTGTTGTTTATCAGTTTAATTTACGACAATTGTCAGTTGTTTTATGTCGTTATCTCAACGTACAACCCATTAGTTTTCGATCAGTTTGAAAGTGCTTTTTACAGCATGAAATTCAGATTATGTTGTCCCTTTGTGACAATACTACTACCGACTAACTAGAACTTTAACGTCCTTGGCTACCCAGACAGATCTCTCGCGGACAGATGAATGGTCATGTTACTGTATGCCTATTGAAACTTTAATGCCGAAAGGGATAAACAAAATACATGTATGATTGAGGTTACTTTCTGGACGTTTAGTCATCATGAATTATTCATAGTTTTTCATTTGTATAAATTAATGAAAATCCAATGCGCAGATTCCTTCTGCTAACAAGTTCATCAATAATAATATCCAAGTCGACTTTCACATATCTGTATATAAGTTGGACAGTCGTTTATCGCCCATAGTCGACCTTAAGTAGGATTTCACGCGTCTCCTTCTACTTAAAGATATTGCTTGTTGCTGATGGCACCGTGTAGTGTAAGTAAGATACTGATGATACTGTATATAGCCGGGTATAAGTCACGGTTTGTTTCATGTAGAATGTCGAGTAGTATCTTTGGTTTATAATCTACAAGAGTCCACCTAAAAACATAATCCACAAAATCATAGAACATATTTAAATTCTTATTCCAGAAGGAAAGTGTAGCATTGCTTTAAATAACAAAAATGTCACATATATGCATAGGCACGTGCCTACTTGAACTTAAGGTAACTACGCCCCTGAAGATAGATTGAAATCATGCTACGGTTCGAATAGCACCACAACCCGAGAGAAGAAGCTCCAGTCAATAAACAATTACATGTATCGTAGACGCACTGTCGTTTGAACTCAAAGGAATAGAACACATTCTGAAGTGGCCAATAAACCACAATATCCGATGATAACGCAGTTACGCTAAATGAATCAATCAATATGAAGATTGTAACAACGAGAAAGGACTACAGATAACATTAGAAGTTCTCTATCCTTAAAGAACATGTCTTTCACTCGCCATTAGAAATTTTATTATTTAATCAAAAACGTTTTACATCTACGATATATACAGGTTTAGTCCGTTTGAATTCTATGATTCTCCAGAAAAAATTCTTAAAAATTGTAAAAATAATTTGTAAGTATTTTTACTAATATTCCGTCATCTCCTGGAATCGAATATTTCTTTTGTTTTCTTTTGATCAAATAACTCCAGATTTTTGTATTTATGCTTATGAATTCTAACGTAAGAAGGCTTGTTTGTGGCTGTACAGTTTTGATTGATATATGCATTTAGAATAATAAAATGATTGTTATATTTTCCCGTGAAAAAAATAGGTTTCGTTTTTTTCTCCACATCGTTCTTTAGAATGAGCGGGATGATAAACTGTCGTCATGTCTAAGCTAAATAAAATTCTTGGATAATTATTTAAGGATACATCATTCCGCATCAAACTTGTTTTTGCTTCATTTTAGAAGTAGCAACGATAGGTATTAAAACTATATCAGTATCCCGGTAATCATAATTATTTAAGTATCTCGGAATAAAATATCTAATCAATAATTGTGGCCATATGAACAAAATATATTGGATGAAGTTGTGTTTATTTTATTTTTATCTTATATAACTGTTAATTGGTTACAAGACGACATACCATTGTTTTTACTGCAAAGATAGGAAATATCGTGTTTCTCAAACATCGAAACGTCATAGAACCTGTAATATTTGAACACTTTCCCGTCGTTTTTTTAAGAAATTTAACACCTCGCAGTCGTGCGCCAAAAAAAAAAATACTTTAACAGTATTTGTGTTTTATTAATTCTAATAATCTGCTATAATATTTTTTTGGTGCATGACTGCGGAGGTGCTTAATTTCTTCAAAAGCGTCGAAATATCGGCAAAATTCATCGACATATAGTAGATACATGACGCTCATGACGTCACAATAACGTCAAAAACGTACCGATTTTGTTGGAAGCAAGTTTTAACATCAAAAGTATGATGTCGTCTATAAAATAAAACACATCAACTGTTGATCAAGTATTTTCTAAAATTCATTAAATATGGGGCCATATAGGGCCTGTATAGCCCCCAGTCCTTTATACGGGTCATAAATGGAAGGGTGTGTCCTCATCGCTAACTGTTGGCCTGTGTTCTAATGTTGTATATATTGTACATATTGTATATAGTTGTGTCTATGCTTTCTCTGTACCTATGTCATATGGCGATGAGAATAAAGATATATATAAAATATGGAGGAATGTCTAACGATGATGATCGACAATTAAGCACATCAAACAATAACAACATTAATTCATTCTTTTACTCATCCACAAAATATCACCATATATACAATAAATAAAACATGCAGAGAAGGTTGTGGAAATATGTATCCTGGTTTGTAAATGGCACAAATAACAATATGAAAGAATAAGTCTGTAAAGGGAATAATTGATGATTAGATTTTATGAAACAAAATAAAACTGAAACTTACCAGGTTAACAGATGACATTGTAAACAAAGATAATGACAGAATGAAAAGGGATACTTTAATATCAGGGGAGATAAATCTTCTTATCACCAAATGACATTGTAAACAAAGAAAAAGACAGAATAAAGAAAGATACTTTAATATCAGGGGAGATAAATCTTTTTATCAACAGATGACAGTGTAAACAAAGATAAGGACAGAATAAAGAGGGATACTTTAATATCAGGGGAGATAAATATAGATTATTACATGGCCTTTTCCATATCGGCCCTGGTATCATCCCGAGACTCCCATATGAGCCCAAGGCGATAGTCGAGGACGTATATGGATCGAGGGATGATACCAGGACCGATATGGAAAATGTCATGTTATAATTTGTTTATCACATATTTAACCATGACTGAAATAAATTGAAAATAAATGAAGAATTTATGTTTATTCATCAAAATAACAGCAAACTAAATAATGTCAACAAAAATCCAACAATAAAATTCACCATATTTATTACAGCTATTAAACATCACTTTTCAATATAAATCAGAGTTCCAATTCTTATCATTTGAGCCATAAAACTGTATTGTCAAATTTTCCTGAATATTTGAGTATGGCAAAATGTTATTCTTGGGTTGTGCATCATGGGAACCAAATGGATAACGGTTTGCTGAATAGTCTTATTATTGGTAACCGTTGACTGGACTGCACTACTATTGTTGGAAAATTGCAGTAACTGTTCTATTTCCATAGTTCTGAATAGTCGACACGATGGCGTGAATATCAACATTCGCTATCACTAAGATATATAATGATGGAAGCTTAGATACATTTCAATGGAATTTCGTGCGCGCTGATATAGCAAATCTTGCAAGGTGCATGTTCATCTCCGCTACTCCAATATCTTAAATAAATAAATAAATAAATAAATAAAGTTTTATTTAGAGTCGATGCATATCACAACATACATAAAAAACACAAGCTCTACAGAGCTTTTCAAATCGACAAATCTTCGGGATTACGTAGTTCTAACACTGTTGAATCACAATCATTGAACATTCTTATCCCAGAATAAAGAGGGATACTTTAATATCAGGGGGAATAAATCTTTGTATGTACCTGATATCTGATTAATAAGTTAGAATGTACTTGTTGTAGACAATGACACTGTTGATCAACAATCAAAATTGTTATCTTATTAAATGTATTATCAATTAGTTATAACAATGTCGAGTACAATAACAGTATTATAGTATTATAAAGTCGTATCATCTTAACACGAAAGTTAATTTCGAACAAAAACCTTTCTTTTTCATCAAACTCTCCTGATTTTATAATTAAATGTGTATATGTACATATAGATCATGTCTGATACTTCTAGTTCAGTTAAGTAATAAGTGACATTTATTTGGACATCAATATACAACTGGTTTTAACACCATAAGTCTGTTAATTGTGATGGATGTCAATATTTCGTTATTAATGTTACAGACTACAAATCAAATGTAATGTAAAATATCACATCAAATTAATACCGACAGCTATGTGATCTAACTATACAGTTCTAATAGACAACATATTGTCTATGATAGATATGTTTGATTTGTCTACAATACCGTTCTCATAGTTAACACAGTGTCCACGATAGGTCTGTTTGATTTGTCTACAATACCGTTCTAATAGTTAACATACTGTCTGTGATAGGTCAGTTTGATTTGTCTACTATACCAAACCGATATTTAATTACTCGATTTAGAACAAAAAGATCACTTTTTCATCATTTTCTCTTGATTTTATAATTTAATGTGTGTATGTAAATAGAGATCATGTCTAATATTTCTAGTTCAGTTAAGTAACAAGTAACAATAAGTGACATTTATTTGTTCATCAATATACAGCTGGTTTTAATAATATAAATCTATTGTTTGTGATGGATGTCAATATTTCGTTATTAATGTCTACTACATCATTTTCAATTAATAACCGATGGACATTTATTTGTACATGAATATACAACTATTTTAAAAACATAAGTATGATGATGATGAATGAAAATCTCAACAATTAATAAAACAATATGACGATGATGTGCACAACATCAACTGATTATCTTTACCAAGTGATGATTTATATTATATGATTTATTTCTGTATTTTCTGTATTTACAGTTTTCGGTAAGTACCAAGAGAACAACAAGACAGATAAGTACAAGACTACAAATCTAATGTAATGTAAAATCTCTTAAATATACATGAACATAATAACTTACAAAACACAGTGTTTAAATTGTTACATATATTTATACAAGAACAACACGATATAAATATGATAAAATGTTTACTTCTGGTCGATATTATACTTTATCATAAAGAAAGTTACAGACTACAAATCAAATGTAATGTAAAATATCACATCAAATTAATACCGACAGTTATGTTATCTAACTAAACCGTTCTAATAGACAACATATTGTCTGTGATAGATCTGTTTGATTTGTCTACAATACCGTTCTAATAGTCAACGCAGTGTCTATGATAGGTCTGTTTCATCTGTCCACAATACCGTTCTAATAGTTAAAACAGTGTTTATGAGAAGTCTGTTTGATTTGTCTACAATACTGTTCTAATAGTTAACACAGTGTCTATGATAGGTCTGTTTTATGTCTCTACTATACCGTTCTAATAGTTAACATAATAACTATGATAGGTCTGTTTGATTTGTCTACAATACCGTTTTAATAGTTACCTTTGTGTCTATGATAGGTTTGCTTGATCTGTCTACAATACCGTTCAAATAGTTAACACAGTGGTTATAATAGGTCTGTTTGATCTCTCTACAATACTGTTCTAATAGTTAACATACTGTCTATGTTAGGTCTGTTTGATATATCTACAAAACCGTTCTAATAGCTAACACAGTGGCTATGATAAGTCTGTTTGATCTCTCTACAATACTGTTCTAATAGTAATCACACTGTCTATCATAGGTCTGTTTTATTTGTCTACTATACCGTTCTAATAGTTAACACAATATCTATGAAAGGTCTGTTTGATTTGTCTACAATACCGTTCTAATAGTTAACATAGTGTCTATGATATGTCTCTTTGATTTGTCTACAATACCGTTCTAGTAGCTAACACAGTGTCTATGTTAGGTCTGTTTGATCTGTCCACAATACTGTTCTAATAATTAAAACAGCGTTTATGATAAGTCTGTTTGATTTGTCTACAATATTGTTCTAATAGTTAACACACTGTCTATGATATGTCTGTTTAATTTGTCTACTATACGGTTCTAATAGTTAACACAATATCTATGATAAGTCTGTTTGATTTGTCTACAATACCGTTTTAGTTGCTAACACAGTGTCTATGTTAGATCTGTTTGATCTGTCCACAATACTGTTCTAATAATTAAAACAGTGTTTATTATAGAACTGTTTCATTTATGTACAATACCGTTCTAATAGTCAACACAGTGTCTATGATATATCTGTTTGATCTGTCCACAATACCGTTCTAATAGTTAAAACAGTGTTTATGATAAGTCTGTTTGATTTGTCTACAATACAGTTCTAATAGTTAACACAGTGTATATAATAGGTCTGTTTTATTTGTCTACTATACCGTTCTAATAGTTAACATATTAACAATGATAGGTCTATTTGATTTGTCTACAATACCGTTTTAATAGTTACCTTAGGGCCTATGATAGGTTTGCTTGATCTGTCTACAATACTTTTCAAATAGTTAACACAGTGGCTATGATAGGTTTGTTTGATCTCTCTACAATACTCTTCAAATAGTTAGCATACTGTCTATGTTAGGTCTGTTTGATATGTCTACAATACCGTTATAATAGTTAGCACAGTGTCTATGATAGGTCTGTTTGATTTGTCTACAATACCGTTCTAATAGTCAACCTAGTGTCTATGATATGTCTGTTTGATTTGTCTACAATACCGATCTAGTAATTAACACAGTGTCTATGTTAGGTCTGTTTGATCTGTCCACAATACTGTTCTAATAGTTAAAACAGTGTCTATGATAAGTCTGTTTGATTTCTCTACAACACTGTTCTAATAGTTAACATAGTGTTTATGATAGGTATGTTTGATTTGTCTAGAATACTGTTCTAATATACAGCATATTGTCTATCATAGGTCTGCTTGATTTGTCTACAATACCGTTTTAATAGTTAACACAGTGGCTATGATAGGTCTGTTTGATCTCTCTACAATACTGTTCTAATAGTTAACATACTGTATATGTTAGGTCTGTTCGATATGTCTACAATACCGCTATAATAGTTACCACAGTGTCTATGATATATGTGCTTGATCTCTCTACTATACCGTTCTAATAGTTAGCACAATATCTATGATAGGTCTGTTCGATTTGTCTACAATACCGTTATAATAGTTAACATAGTGTCTATGATATGTCTCTTTGATTTGTATACAATACTGTTCTAGTAGTTAACACAGTGTCTATGTTAGGTCTGTTTCATCTGTCCACAATTCTGTTCTAATAGTTAAAACAGTGTCTATGATAGGACTGTTTCATTTGTCTACAATACCGTTCTAATAGTCAACACAGTTTATATGATAGGTGTGTTTGATCTGCCCACAATACCGTTCTAATAGTTAAAACAGTGTTTATGATAAGTCTGGTTGATTTGTCTACAATACTGTTCTAATAGTTAACACAGTGTATATAATAGGTCTTTTTTATTTGTCTACTATAACGTTCTAATAGTTAACATAATAACTATGATAGGTCTGTTTGATTTGTCTACAACACCGTTTTAATAGTTACCTTAGTGCCTATGATAGGTTTGTTTGATCTCTCTACAATACCGTTATAATAGTTAGCACAGTGTCTATGTTAGGTCTGTTTGATCTGTCCACAATACTGTTCTAATAGTCAACACAGTGTCTACGATAGGTGTGTTTGAAATGTCCACAATTCCGTTCTAATAGTTAATACAGTGTTTATGATAAGTCTGGTTTATTTGTCTACAATATTGTTCTAATAGATAACACAGTGTCTATGATAGGTCTGGTTTATTTGTCTACTATACCGTTCTAATAGTTAACATAATAACTATGATAGGTCTGTTTGATTTGTCTACAACACCGTTTTAATAGTTACCTTAGTGCCAATGATAGGTTTGCTTGATCTGTCTACAACACCGTTCAAATAGTTAATACAGTGGCTATGATAGGTCTGTTTGAACTCTCTACAATACTGTTCAAATAGTTAGCACACTGTCTATGTTAAGTCTGTTTGATATGTCTACAATACTGTTATAATAGTTAACATAGTGTCTATGATATGTCTCTTTTATTTGTCTACAATACCGTTCTAGTAGCTAACACAGTGTCTATGTTAGGTCTGTTTTATCTGTCCGCAATACTGTTCTAATAATTAAAACAGTGTTTATGATAAGTCTGTTTGATTTGTCTACATTACTGTTCTAATAGTTAACACACTGTCTATGATAGGTCTGTTTGATCTGTCCACAATACTGTTCTAATAATTAAAACAGCGTTTATGATAAGTCTGTTTGATTTGTCTACAATACTGTTCTAATAGTTAACACACTGTCCATGATAGGTCTGTTTTATTTGTCTACTATACGGTTCTAATAGTTAACACAATATCTATGATATTTCTGTTTGATTTGTCTACAATACCGTTTTAGTTGTGAACACAGTGTCTATGTTAGGTCTGTTTGATCTCTCCACAATACTGTTCTAATAATTAAAACAGTGTTTATGATAGGACTGTTTCATTTGTCTACAATACCGTTCTAATAGTCAACACAGTTTATATGATAGGTGTGTTTGATCTGCCCACAATACCGTTCTAATAGTTAAAACAGTGTTTATGATAAGTCTGTTTCATTTGTCTACAATACCATTCTAATAGTTAACACAGTGTATATAATAGGTCTTTTTTATTTGTCTACTATACCGTTCTAATAGTTAACATAATAACTATGATAGGTCTGTTTGATTTGTCTACAACACCGTTTTAATAGTTACCTTAGTGCCTATGATAGGTTTGCTTGATCTGTCTACAATACCGTTCAAATAGTTAATACAGTGGTTATGATAGGTCTGTTTGATCTCTCTACAATACTGTTCTAATAAATAACACACTGTCTATGATAGGTCTGTTTGATATGTCTACAATATTGTTATAATAATTAGCAAAGTGTCTATGATAGGTCTGTTTGATTTGTCTACTATACCGTTCTAATTGTTAACACAGTGGCTATGACAGGTCTGTTTGATCTCTCTACAATACTGTTCTAATAGTTAATGCACTGTCTATGATAGGTCTGTTTTATTTGTCTACTATGCCGTTCTAATAGTTAACACAATATCTATGATAGGTCTGTTTGATCTGTCCACAATACTGTTCTAATAGTTAAAACAGTGTCTATGATATGTCTCTTTGATTTGTCTACAATACCGTTCTAGTTGTTAACACAGTGTCTATGTTAGGTCTGCTTGATCTGTCCACAATACTCTTCTATTAGTTAAAACAGTGTCTATGATAGGACTGTTTCATTTGTCTACAATACGTTGTAATAGTCAACACAGTGTCTATGATATGTGTGCTTGTTCTGTCTAAAATACCGTTCTAATATTCAACACAGTGTCTACGATAGGAGTGTTTGATCTGTCCAAAATTCCGTTCTAATGGTTAATACAGTGTTTATGATAAGTCTGGTTTATTTGTCTACAATACTGTTCTAATAGTTAACACAGTGTCTATGATAGGTCTGGTTTATTTGTCTACTATACCGTTCTAATAGTTAATATAATAACTATGATAGGTCTGTTTGATTTGTCTACAATACCGTTTTAATAGTTACCTTAGTGATTATGATAGGTTTGCTTGATCTGTCTACAATACCGTTCAAATAGTTAATACAGTAGCTATGATAGGTCTGTTTGATTTGTCTTCAATACCGTTCTAATAGTTAGCATAGTCTCTTTGAATTGTCTACAATACCGTTCTAGTAGTTAACACAGTGTCTATGTTAGGTCTGTTTGATCTGTCCACAATACTGTTCTAATAGTTAAAACAGTGTCTATGATAGGAATGTTTCATTTGTCTACAATACCGTTGTGATAGTCAAAACAGTATATATGATAGGTGTGTTTGTTCTGTCTAAGATACCGTTCTAATAGTCAACACAGTGTCTACGATAGGTGTTTTTGATCTGTCCACAATTCCGTTCTAGTAGTTAGTACAGTGTTTATGATAAGTCTGGTTTATTTGTCTACAATACTGTTCTAATAGTTAACACAGTGTCTATGATAGGTCTGGTTTATTTGTCTACTATACCGTTCTAATAGTTAACATAATAACTATGATAGGTCTGTTTGATTTGTCTACAACACCGTTTTAATAGTTACCTTAGTGCCTATGATAGGTTTGCTTGATCTGTCTACAATACCGTTCAAATAGTTAATACAGTGGTTATGATAGGTCTGTTTGATCCCTCTACAATACTGTTCTAATAAATAACACACTGTCTATGATAGGTCTGTTTGATTTGTCTACTATACCGTTCTAATTGTTAACACAGTGGCTATGACAGGTCTGTTTGATCTCTCTACAATACTGTTCTAATAGTTAATGCACTGTCTATGATAGGTCTGTTTTATTTGTCTACTATACCGTTCTAATAGTTAACACAATATCTATGATAGTTCTGTTTGATCTGTCCACAATACTGTTCTAATAGTTAAAACAGTGTCTATGATAGGACTGTTTCATTTGTCTACAATACCGTTGTAATAGTCAACACAGTGTCTATGATAGGTGTGTTTGTTTTGTCTAAAATACCGTTCTAATAATCAACTCAGTGTCTAAGATAGGTGTGTTTGATCTGTCCACAATACCGTTCTAATAGTTAATACAGTGTTTATGATAAGTCTGGTTAATTTGGCTACTATAACGTTCAAATAGTTAAAACAGTGGCTATGATAGGTCTGTTTGATCTCTCTATTATACTGTTCTAATAGTGAACACATTGTCTTTGTTAGGTCTGTTTGATCTGTCTACAATACCGTTATAATAGTTAGCACAGTGTCTATTATATGTCTATTAGATCTGTCTACAAAACCGTTCTAACAGTTAACACAGTGGCTATGATAGGTCTGTTTGATCTCTCTACAATACTGTTCTAATAGTTAATGCACTGTCTATGATCGGTCTGTTTTATTTGTCTACTATACCGTACTAATAGTTAACACAATATCTATGATAGGTCTGTTTGATCTGTCCACAATACTGTTCTAATATTTAAAACAGTGTCTATGATAGGACTCTTTCATTTGTCTACAATACCGTTCTAATAGTCAACACAGTTTCTAAGATAGGTGTGTTTGATCTGTCCACAGTACCGTTCTAATAGCTAAAACAGTGTCAAGGATAAGTCGATTTGATCTCTCTACAATACTGTTCTAATAGTTATCACACTGTCTATGATAGGTCTGTTTTATTTGTCTTCTATACCGTTCTAATAGTTAACACAATATATATGATAGGTCTGTTTGATTTGCCTACAATACCGTTCTAATAGTTAGCATAGTGTCTATGATTTGTCTCTTTGAATTGTCTACAATACCGTTAGAGTAGTTAACACAGTGTTTATGCTAGGTCTGTTTGATCTGTCCACAATACTGTTCTAATAGCTAAAACAGTGTCTATGATAGGACTGTTTCATTTGTCTACAATATCGTTCTAATAGTCAACACAGTGTCTATGATAGGTGTGTTTGTTCTGTCTACAATACCGTTCTAATAGTCAACACAATGTCTAAGATAGGTGTGCTTGATCTGTCCACAATACCGTTCTAATAGTTAATACAGTGTTTATGATAAATCTGGTTAATTTGTCTACTATATCGTTCTAATAGTTAATATAATAACTATGATAGGTCTGTTTGACTTGTCTACAATACCGTTTCAATAGTTACCTTAGTGCTTATGATAGGTTTGCTTGATCTGTCTACACTACCGTTCAAATAGTTAACACAGTGCTATGATAGGTCCGTTTGATCTCTCTACTATACTGTTCTAATAGTGAACACACTGTCTACGTTAGGTATGTTTGATATGTCTACAATACCGTTATAATAGTTCGCACAGTGTCTATGATATGTCTGTTTGATCTGTCTACAAAACCGTTCTAATAGTTAACACAGTGGCTATGATAGGTCTGTTTGATCTCTCTACAATACTGTTCTAATAGTTAACACAATATCTATGATAGGTCTGTTTGATTTGTCTACAATTCCGTTCTAATAGTTAACATAGTGTCTATGTTAGGTCTGTTTGATCTGTCCACAATACTCTTCTAATAGTTAAAACAGTGTCTATGATATGACTGTTTCATTTGTCTACAATACCGTTGTGATCATCAACACAGTGTCTTTGATAGGTGTGTTTGTTCTGTCTAAAATACCGTTCTAATAGTCAACACAGTGTCTACGATAGGTGTGTTTGATCTGTCCACAATTCCGTTCTAATAGTTAATACAGTGCGTATGATAAGTCTGGTTTTTTTGTCTACAATATTGTTCTAATAGCTAACACAATGTCTATGATAGGTCTGGTTTATTTGTCTACTATACCGTTCTAATAGTTAACATAATAACTATGATAGGTCTGTTTGATTTGTCTACAATACCGTTTTAATAGTTACCTTAGTGCCTATGATAGGTTTGCTTGATCTGTCTACAATACCGTTCAAATAGTTAACACAGTGTCTATGTTAGGTCTGTTTGATCTGTCCACAATACTGTTCTAATAGTGAACATACTGTCTATGTTAGGTCTGTTTGATATGTCTACAATACCGTTATAATAGTTAACAAAGTGTCTATGATAGGTCTGTTTGATTTGTCTACTATACCGTTCTAATTGTTAACACAGTGGCTATGACAGGTCTGTTTGATCTCTCTACAATACTGTTCTAATAGTTAATGCACTGTCTATGATAGGTCTGTTTTATTTGTCTACTATACCGTTCTAATAGTTAACACAATATATATGATGGGTCTGTTTGATCTGTCCACAATACTGTTCTAATAGTTAAAACAGTGTCTACGATAGGATTGTTTCATTTGTCTACAATACCGTTCTAATAGTCGACACAGTGTCTATGATAGGTGTGTTTGCTCTGTCTACAATGCCGTTCTAATAGTCAACGCAGTTTCTAAGATAGGTGTGTTTGATCTGTCCACAATACCGTTCTAATAGTTAATACAGTGTTTATGAAAAGTCTGTTTGATCTCTCTACAATACTGTTCTAATAGTTAACACACTGTCTATGATAGGTCTGTTTGATTTGTCTACAATACCATTATAATAGTTAACACAGCGTCTATGATAGGTCTGTTTGATTTGTCTACAATGCCGTTCTAATAGTTAACACAGTGTCTATGATAGATCTGTTTGATTTGTCTACAATACCATTCTAATAGATAACATATTGTATATGATAGGTCTGTCTGATTTGTCTACTATACCATTCTAATAGAGAACATATTGTCTATGATAGGTCTGTTTGATTTGTCTACTATACCATTCTAATAAAGAACATATTGTCGATGATAGGTCTGTTTGATTTGTCTACAATACCATTCTAATAGAGAATATATTGTATATGATAGATCTGTTTGATTTCTCTACAATACTGTTCTAATAGAGAACATATTGTCTATGATAGGTCTGTTTGATTTGTCTACAATACCGTTTTTATTGTTAACACAGTGTATATGATAGGTCTGTTTGAGTTGTCTACAATATCGTTCTAATAGTTGGCATAATGTATATGATAGGTCTGTTTAATTTTTCTGCAATATCATTCTAATAGTTAACTCATTGTGCATGATAGGTCTGTTTGGTCTGTCTACAATGCCGTTCCTATAGAGAACATATTGTCTATGATAGGTCTGTTTGATTTGTCTACAATACCGTTCTAATGGTTAACACCGTGTCTATGATCGTTAGTCTGATTTCTCTACAATATCATTATAATAGTTATTAACACAGTGTCTATGATAGGTCTGTTTGATTTGTCTACAATACCGTTCTAATATTTAACACAGTGTCAAAGATAAGTCTGTTTGATTTGTCTACAATACCATTCTAGTAGATAATACAGTGTCTATGATAGGTCTGGTGAAGCTTAAATACAAATAAAAGTTAACATTAATGAATATTTTAACATCACTATTTAAATATATCAATATAAATTGTTTAATCTTACATTTCTAATGGGGAATATTGATGACGATTATCCCCAATTAACTATGAATGTCGCTGTGGTAGATCAGGCCCAGCATCAGTTATCATGGTAAGCCAGCATTTATTTACTGCTATGTGTTTGTGTTTTTTATCAATACATTTCTTTCTTTGATTTTTCATTTATAATAGTATTAATGATACAAAAAATGTCTAAATTAGGGAAGTTGTGTGTTACATGTACCTGAACTAAAAAAGGGAATTAAGATCAAAGAGTACACCTGTATCTGTATGCACATTTAAGGATAACAAATCTTAACAGTAGATAGAAATGATATGTTTATTTCTGAAATTATTGGTACTTTAGTTTTTCTGCATTTTATGATAAAACAATTTTAAAAGGATATTTTTAAATAAATTTAGGTATTATGAATACTGCAAATTATTCTTGGTGATATGAAACTTTAAATCAAGTTATATTCCAAGACTGACTTGGTTGATATATAGATGCACAGACGGACATGAATAAATTTGCATATGTTAGTAATACATTTACTCTGTTTATTAGTGTATATATATTATAATTTATTCTCAATATTGCATTAATTGAAATCTGATGTCACCAGGAAAATTTGCTTCTGTTCTGTTTGAAGCAAAGATGATAATTTTAAATGTTTTTGCTTAGCCTATCACATGTTCAATATGAACAAGCTTACTGGATATATTTCTTTCTCTTTACACTTTTTCCAGACATCCTATTTCTTTTCTTTAAAAAACTGTTGGAATGTTAATTGTGATATCTGATCCTCATATGCAGGAGACAGATCTGACACAAGTCCACTAGTTGAACATCCAAACAATACTGCTACTGCGTTTCTGTTTATATGTAGAACAAGTAAGATCATTGTGTCTGGTTGATGAAATTTAATTTCAATCAGATGGACTAAAGACATAAAAAAAACCTACCAAATCGCTGTGTAGACTCAAAGCTAACTCCTTTAATTGTCTAGACCTAACATTTATCCAGAATACCAATTTTCACTATTTAGATGGTCCACATTCTGTTGTATACATAGCTTAAGTTATATGCTCCATCACCTAAGGAGGCTAATACAAATTTGATATTTGTATATTTTACCTATCCAATATGAATTAATACTGATCATTATCAGGTCTAAAGGTTTCCATGGCAATGGATGGCGAATCTGAAGGTTGACATCCAAATTCTTAATATTGTGGAACAGCACAACAGTTTTTTTCATATTTTGTATTAAAATAAGACTAATGTTCACTCTAAACACGTCCCTTTTCTCCCACATTAGATATACACAGAAGTCGCATTCCTCTTCTTCTTTTGCTATGAACTCAAATTTGTTAGCATTTTTTTACTAGGTCTGTCATCCCCTTCAGATGAACATTTACCTTCACAATGGACCATGTTTCACTCCCCCCCCCCTTTTTAGCCGTTTCCTACAAACATTGGTACCTGCATGAAATAAAATACAAAAAAATTAAAATGGAAAAACAAACTTTCTATCCAATAACATTTTCTAATGATCAATTGATTCTCTAATATGTGATCACAGGCATCAATCTTACAAATAAACATTCTCAGTAAACATTGTAAAGATTACAATCTCAACATGTAATATTAAATAAAAAATAAAAATAAAATCACTATAAAGTGTATAGATATTAATTATGCACCAATATTAAAGAAATTATATTTTGCAATAAATAAAATATTTATTATATGAAGTTGTCTTAATATTTTCATTTAAAATATTTCTTTTTATTATATTTATATATACTTTTTGCATAAAAAGTATTAAAAAGATAAAAATCGGAAATGCATAATCCATATACTAAGTTAAGCCATGCTATTAAATTATTACATTTTACAGCTTACCAAAACATGTCATTGATGTATAGCATTGTCTATGAAGTTCATAGCAAACAACACTGCTTTTGCTTTGTGTCCATTCTGTGTGTTGTGTTCACTTAATTATTCTTAATTGCATTTAATCATTCTTTTCTATTTACTCATCATTATGAAACCTCTATAAGAGTATCATGTGTACAATAATATGTAGAAAACATTTTAATTATTATATATATATGATATATATATGATAAATAATATAAATATTTACCCAATACAAATCTATGTAACTTAGAGATAAAGAGATGCTGCTTTTGGACCTGATCTACGCAGTGCCAGTTGTGTTATCAGTTAGGGGAAATAATTTACCAATTGTGCCAATTAAATCTCCAATTAACCTACCAGTACATAAAGTATATACCGTCCTAATGGCAGAAACCCCTAAAGACCTTTAAAAAACTAAATATTTTTCATGATTATTGCTGGACTTGGAAATTAAAAGTAAATATAGACAAAACTAAAATAGTATGCTTTACAATAACGGTAATAACAAAATTACCGAACTCCGAACAATCTTACAAAGGGAAAGTCAAAACTCATAATTATATAAACAGACAAAATCAGTCAACAACCGGAAAACTGTGAAAACCATAATGACCCTGACATGGAACAGGCATTTCTAAATGAAAGATTGCCACAAAATTTACAATTAATTATTTGGGTATATTGTTGTCAAAAACGGGAAGCTTGAAAAAGGCAATTATAACACTGGCTGAAAAAGGGACCAAAGTAATGTACGACATTCTGAAAAGAGGAGAATTCCACAATCTTTCTATATCATATCAACTTGAATTATTTCATATAGTGGTAAAACCTATATTACTTTATGGTTGTGAATTATGGGGATTGAGTAACTGTGATATAATTGAAAGAGTACATTTGAAATATTGTAATCCTCTACTAAATCTGAAATCTTCAACTCCAAATAGCATGATTTATGGTTATTTCGGGCGCTATCCTCTTCACATAGATATAAAACAGCGGATGGTGTCATACTGGACCAAACTTAAACCAGGAAAAGAGTAAACAATTTGCTCTGTTGTGCATCGTTTAATGTACCATTTACGTAATACACAGAATGCTAGTTTTTCTTGGCTAAACAGTGTGCAAACTATTTTGGATGAATGTGATTTTTCGCATATTTGGGACACACAAATTTTCATATGTGAAATCTAGTTAAAATTCAATAAAAAAATGAGATTGCACGATCAGTTCCAGCAGACATGGCGAGAAAAATTGCAAAATTGTTCTAAAACTCAAAATTATCGTATTTTTAAAGAAACGATTATTTTTAAACAATATTTTGATATTTTAGGCGAAAAAGATTTCTTAGCTCTGTAAGAAGAGTTTGAAGATACCAAAGGGGTACTCAGAATATCTATATATCGAAGAAGAACAGACAACACAATGGCCAAAAGAAAAAGTTGAAAAGGAAAAACAACGATCTACAAAACATACATATAAAACTAAAGATCGAATAATACGAACCCCACTAAAAACCGGGATTGAACGCAGGTGCTCCGGATGGGTGAGCAGTTCTTGCTCCACTAGTCACAACCGTCGTGTTAATCTAGTTGCAAACCCGGTGATCAGTCATAAATGAGGAAAGGACCGGGAAGTGTTTACCACAAGTGGAACATATCCGTCATCCGTTGTGTCACAGATATTCCATAGTGGTCAAGCAAATCATGGGACGATCGTTAAGCTTTCGATGTGATGACTTCAACTGAACTAAAAAGAACCCTTGGTTCGGTAGCTTCCTTGTTAGCATAAACCCTCTATCAAGGAAATCCTGATATGTACCACAAGCTCTGTAATATCGTATCAACTGAGAGATATATACTCCATATGCAAGTGCTGTTGGAATGTTGCTACATATGAATGGAAAGTTCACAATGGGAAAATAGAAATCATCGCCTTTGTCGAAAATTTTGAACAACAAACCATAAACCATATACTGTCAATAGGACATGCAAGATGGAATAACAAAGCGCACGGAAATAGAAAATGTACCTTATGTAGCTTAGAAGAAATTGGTGATGAGTTCCATAATATTTTCAATAGTCCATATTTTAAGCAATATAGATATATATATATATCAAGAAGAGATATACAAAATATCAAATATTATTAGCTCTTTGGGGATTATGGCGTCACAAAATAGATCGAATCTGACTAACATATGTCGCTGAAATTGCTTAAAATTATCGCAAGAAATCTGGTCTAAATATTTCATCTTTAGATGTAAGAATTACGTACCACATCTATTATTTCACGTTGAAGATGTCCTTTGTTCGTAATTCATGTTTTCGTCACGTTGACAAAGCTTTAATTACTAAATAAAAAAATAGGAATCTAGTGTACATACCAATTTTCATTTCATCGTCTGCTATGATATTGATTATGAAAATATTGAGGTCATATCAATTCAGTAACTTATTAACATTGACCGTCGAAAACTGGTGACGTAGTACACATTATGTCTAAATTGGTACGTGTTGTTTTTCATGTCACCGTTTTGAAACGGAAAGATAATACCGATATTTAATTAAATAAATAAATCATTCACAAACTATACTTTTTCTTGTAATGCTTGGTATTAAAATAATAACCAACATTATCACATGTACAGACGTGTAAAACAGAGCTATCTTAAAGATCTAATAGATCAATTTAATTAGACAGTAGTTGTCATTTTCAAATTTTTCAAAAACTGTTTTAACCATACTTAATTCTTAATGGCAAACAATGTGATGATATACTCCAGTACATTTTTACCTACAGCCACCACGAATCTATAAAAAAAAATATTGCCAATGTGCAGATTGAGACAAGTCCAATATCGCTTTTTTCATAATATAGAAATATTTTGGGAAACAAAATGTTTAATGTGTAACGACCGTAGCAACGAAGCTGTGAGATCTTTTTTTTTCATAAACTGATAGCAAACCTTGGAATAAGAAATCTGATGGAAAGTGGCTGTTGATTTATGATTTGGTTTAATTTGCCACTTTCAACAATATTTCAGTTATATCGTGGCGGTCAGTTTTATTGGTGGAGGAAACCAGAGTACCCATTGAAAACCACTGACATGAAAGTCACTGACAAACTTCATCAACTAATGTTGAATCGATTACACCTCCCCATGAACGGTGTCTGAACTCACAACCTTATTGGTGATAGGCACTGATTGCACATGTAGTTGTAAACTCAACTAACAGACCACGACGGCCTCTCCACTCTAATATATTACATCAGTTATGCATCAAGTCATTAGTTATTATAATTTCTTAGTCTCAGTTACTGTTGGTCAGTTTAGTTTTTGACAATTGTCAGTTGATTTATGTCGTTATCTCAACGTACAACCAATTAGTTTTTGATAAGTTTGAAAGTGATTTTTACATGAAATTCAGATTATGTTGTTCCTTTTTAACAATGTATACTACTACCGACTAACTAGAACTTTAAGTCCTTGACTACCCAGGCAGATCTCTCTCGTACAGATGAATGGTCATGTTACGTTATAGCCTTCGAAACTTTATTGCCGAAAAGGATTACAAAATACATGTATGATTGAGGTTACTTTCTGGACTTTTATGCATCATGAATTATTCATAGTTTTTCATTTGTATAAGTTGATGAAAATTCAAGGCACTGATTCCTTCTGTTAACAAAGTGATCAATAATCATATTCAAGTCGACTTGCACATGTCTGTGTATAAGTTGGACAGTCGTTCATCGTCCATAGACGACCTTAAGTAGGATTTCACGAGTCTCCTTCCACTTAAAGATCTCTCGCTTCTTGCTGATGGCACCGAGTAGTGTCAGTAAGATACTGATCAAAATGTGTATTGCCGGGTATACGTCACGGTTTGTTGCATGCAGAGCGTCAAGTAGTATCTTGGCTTATCATCTACAAGAGCCCATCTAACAACATTATCCACAAAATCGTGGAACATATATAAATTCTTATTCCAGAAGAAGAGTGGAGCATTGCTTTAAATACAAAAAAAATGTCAAATTTATGCATAGTCACGTGCCTACTTGAGCCTAAGGTAGCTACGGCCCTGATAGATGGATAAACTTATGTGGTGAATTGATGTCGACGATTGTTTTGTGGGCGAGTATCTTTTACGCGGTCACCAGAAAATACACCAATTGAAATTATCGACAACCCGAAAGGAAAAGTTCCATTCAATAAACAATTGCATGCATCGCAGACGCACTGTCGTTTGAACTCAAAGGAATGGAATACATTCTGAAGTGGCTAATAAACCACAATATCCTATGATAACTGGAGCTACTCTAAATGAATCAATCAATATGAAGATCGTAACAACAAGAAAGGACTACAGAGAACGTTAGAAGTTCTCTATCCTTAAAGAACATGTCTTTCACTCGCCATTAGAAATTGTATTATTTATTCAAAAAAGTTTTACATCAACGATCTATACAGGTGTAATCCGTTTGACTTCTATGAATCTCCAGAAAAAAACTCTTAAAAATTGTAAGAATAATTTGTAAGTAGCTTTACTAATATTCCGTCGTCTCCTGGAATCGATTTTTTTTTTTTATTATTGATCAAATAACTCCAGATTTGTGTATTTATGCTTACGAATTCTAACGTAAGAAGGCTTGTTTGTGGCTATACAGTTCTAGTTTCTTTTGATTGATATATACATTTAGAAAAATAAAATGATTAACATATTTTTCCGTGAAAAAATTAGGTTTCGGTTTTATTTCCACATCGTTCTTTAGAATGAACGGGATGATAAACTGACGTCATGTCTAAGCTAAATACAATTCTTGGATAATTATTTAAGGATACATCATTTTGCATCAAACTTGTTTTTACTTCATTTTAGAAGTAGGAACGATAGGTATTAAAACTATCTCAATATCCCGTTAATTATTTAAGTATCCCGGAATAAAATATCTAATCAATAATTGTGGTCATATGGAAAAAAATATTTTGGATGAAGTTTATTTTTTTCTTATGAAACTGTTAATTGGTTACATGCCGACATACCCTTGTTTTTAAGAGCAAAGATAGGAAATATCGTGCTTCTCAAACATCGAAACGTCATAGAAGCACCTGTAATATTTGAACATCTTCCCGTCGTTTTTTAAGAAATTTAACACCTCCGCAGTCGTGCACCAAATAAATACTTTAACAGTATTTGTGTTTTATTAATTCTAATAATATGCTATAATATTTTGTTTGGTGCACGACTGCGGAGGTGCTTAATTTCTTCAAAAAGCGTCGAAATATTGGCAAAATTCAGCGAAATATAGTAGATAAATGACGCTCATGACGTCACAATGACGTCAAAAACGTACCGATTTTGTTGGAAACAAGTTTTAACATCAAAAGTATGATGTCGTCTATAAAAAAAACTCATCAACTGTTGATCAAGTATTTTCTAAAATTTATTAAATATGGGGCCATATAGGGCCCTTATAGCCTTCAATCGTTTATACGGGTCATAAATGAAAGGGTGTGTCCTCCTGGCTAACTGTTGGTCTGTGTGCTAATGCTGTATATATTGTACATATTGTATATAGTTGTGTCAAGGCTTTCTCTGTACCTATGTCATATGGCGATGAGAATAAAGATATATATATAAAATATGGAGGAATGCTTAACGATGATGATCGACAATTAAGCACACCAAACTATAACAACATCAATTCATTCTTTTGCTCATCCCCAAAATATCACCGTACATACAATAAAAAGAAAATGCAGAAAAGGTTGTGGAAATATGTGTCATGGTTGTTAATGGCACAAATAACAATATGTAAGGATAAGTCTGTAAATGGAATTATTTATGATTAGATTTTATGAAACAAAATAAAACTGAAACTTACCAGGTTTGTTTCTTATCAACATATGCCATTGTAAACAAAGATAAGTAGGTGTAATACCACTAAAGAATTCTCCCTAGCCTTCTATGTTAAATAACATCTTTTTGAAATTTCATACAGGATTCACCTTAAGTTTAATCTAAGTGACACTCATATCTCATGGAAGGGGTACCTAATAGGAAGCTTAACTCCGAAAATCAACATACATTTAATGGCATATAAGAAAAAACAGACAGTCTGAAGATGTCTACCGTCAAAAATCCTACTTTCACTTTCGATTTAACACAAATTCAGGTGGTTTCTTTCCAATGCAATAATTTTTTTATTTAAAACCACAAGGACATCAAATATGGGCTTAAAATTATCCTAAAATGTGTAGGTTTCTGCTGACATTCAGTATTTTGCAGTATCTAATAGGGTTTATTTTTTATCCAACAATGTAGGAATCCATTTTCTGTTTACGTACTACTTTCCCATACGTTCTTTTCGACTGGTACCCATGTTTAGTGGTAGTACACCTAAGTACAAAATAAAGAGGGATACATTAACATCGGGGGAGATAAATCTTCTTATCAACAGATGACAGTGTATGCAAAGATAACGACATAATAATGAGGGATACTTTAATATCAGAGGAGATAAATCTCCATATCAACAAATGACATTGTAAACAAAGAAAAAGACAGAATAAAGAGAGATACTTTAATATCAGGGGAGATAAATATAGATTATTTCATGGCCTTTTCCATATCGGCCCTGGTTTCATCCCGAGACTCCCATATCAGCCCAAGGCGATAGCCGAGGACTTATATGGGTAGAGGGATGATACCAGGACCTATATGGAAAATGTCATGTTATAATTTGTTTATCACATATTAAACCATTACTGAAATAAATTAAAAATAAATGAAGAATGTATGTTTCTTCATCAAAATAACAGCAAAATAAATAATGTCAAAAAAAAGCCAACAATATAATTCACCATATTTATTACAGCTATTAAACATATAAATCAGAGTTCCAATTCTTTTCATTTGAGCCATAAACATTTATTGTCAAATTTTCCTGAATATTTGAGTATGGGAATAGTGTTATTCTTGAGTTGTGCATAATGGGAACCAAATGGATAACGGTTTGCTCAATAGACTTATTATTGGTAACCGTTGACTGGACTGAGTTACTATTGTCGGAAAATTGCAGTAGCTGTTCTATTTTCATAGTTCTGAATAGTCGACTCGATGTCGTGAATATCAACATTCACTATCACTAATATATGTAATGATGGAAGCTTAGATACATTTCACTGAATCAGATTGGTAAGCCTTCTTGGAATTTCGTGCGCGCTGAAATAACAAATCTTGCAAGATGCATGTTCATCTCCGCTACTCCAATATCTTCGGGATTACGGAGTTCTCCCACTGTTGAATCACGATCATTGAAAATTATTATCCCTCTCTCAGCTTTACGTTTTTCTTTGAGATTCTTCATCTCTGCCGTATCGATTTGTGATGCTTCCTCGTCTGTCACGTTTTCTTATGTGTCACAATGACGTCATCGACGCCGGGCAAAATAACCGGTTATTTTCCCCTTGCACTGATATGGATCGGGAACGTCTTCGTTTATCACATGCAAAAAGGATCGTATTACGTACAAATATGTGATCAATCTTCTTATCAACATATGACATTGAAAGCAAATATAAGGACCTCATAATAAGGAATGCTTTAATACAGGGGGAGATAAATCTTCTTATCAACAGATGACTGTGTAAACAAAGAAAAAGACAGAATAAAGAAGAATACGTTAATATCAGGGGAGATAAATATTCTTATCAACATATGACATTGTAAACAAAGATAATGACAGAATAAAGAGGGATACTTTAATATCAGGGGAGATAACTCTTTTTATATACCTGACATCTGACTAACAAGTTAGAATGTACTTGTTGTAGACAATGACTCTGTTGATCAGCAATCACAATTGATATCTTACTAGATGTATTCTCAATTAGTTATTACAATGTCTAGTACAATAACAGTATTATGAAGTCTTATCATCTTAAAACGATATTTAATTACTTGATTTTGAACAAACACATTACTTTTTCATCATACTCTCCTGATTTTATTATTTAATGTGTTTATGTACATATATACCGTTTCTAATACTTCTAGTTCAGATAAGTAAGAAAGAACATGTATGTGTTCATCAATATACAGCTGGTTTCAATAATATAAATCTATTGTTTGTGATGGATGTCAATATTTCGTTATGAATGTCTACTACATCATTTTCAATTAATAAACGAGCGACATTTATTTGTACATGAATATACAACTATTTTAAAAACATAAGTATGATGATGATGATGAATGAAAATCTCAACAATTAATAAAACAATATAACGATGATGTACACAACATCAACTGATTATATCTACCAAGTGATGATTTACATTATATAATTAATTTTCTGTATTTACATGTATAAGTAAGTATCAAGTGATCAACAAGACAGATAAGTACATCCTAAATATACTTGAATATAATCACTTACAAAACATAATGTTTACATTGTTGCAAATATTTATACAGGACCAACACGATATAAATAGTATTTAATGTTTACTCCTGGTCGATATTATACCTTATCATATAGAAAGTTACAGACTACAAATCTAATGTAGTGTAAAATAGCACATCAAATTAATACCGAGAGTTATGTGATCTATCTATACCGTTCTAATAGACAACATGTTGTCTATGATATGTCTGTTTGTTTTGTCTACAAATTGTAATAGTTAACAAAGTGTCCATGATAGGTCTGTTTGATCTCTCTACAATACCGTTCTAATAGTTAACATGCTGTCTGTGATAGGTCAGTTTGATTTGTCTACAATACCAAACCAAATGTATCAACATTGTAATGACGACTATATGGTGAAGGAACATACAATAATCCTAACGTGATTGCACGTTTTAATTATCGTACATAATTGTTACTATTGTCTGTATAATGTCAAATAGATGTAAAATTACGCAATCTGCTAAACCTAAAATAAAAGTACAAGTTAACATTGATGAACATTTTATCATAAGAATTTAAATATATAAATATAAATCGTTTAAGATTAAACTTTTGATTATGTCTCCTATTTACCTACGAGTACATGCAATATATTATAAAATGTGGAGGAATGCTTAATGATGATGATCGACAAGTAAATACATCAAACAATAACAATACTAACTCATTCTTTTACTCATCCCAAAATATGTCCATCCAACAACAACTAGCAGAGAACCTCGTGGAAACGTATCTCCTGGTTTGTAAATGACACCCCAAAAAAAACATATGACAGGATAAATCTATCAATGAAGTTATTGATGATTATTTTTAAAGCCCAACAAATATGAAACAAGATAAAACTAAACCTTACCAGGCTTGTTTCTTATCAACATATGACATTGTAAGCAAAGATAAGTACAAAATAAAGAGGGATACATTAACATCAGGGGAGATATATCTTCGTAGGTGCCTGACATCTGACTAACAAGTTAGACTGTGCTTGTTGTAGACAATGACTCTGTTGATCAACAATCACAATTGATATCTTACTGATTTATTATCAATTAGTTATAACAATGTCTAGTACAATAACAGTATTATAAAGTCTTATCTTAAAATGATAGTTAATTACTTGATTTCGAACAAATCTTTACTTTTTCGTCATACTCTCCTGATTTTATAGCTTAATTTGTGTATGTACATATAGATCATTTCTAATACTTCTAGTTCAGTTAAGTAATAAGTGACATTTATTTATACATCAATACACAGCTGGTTTTAATTACATAAATATGTTGATTTCCGTGGCCGTAAATCACTGTGTAGCATCATCACTGGATATAGGTATTCTCGAAGCGGGGGTAAAAACAAACGTAAAGTCAGGTAAGTTCAAATTCTTCTTATTTTCATTATATTCTACCTTTTGCTGACAAGTCAAGTTTTGTGATGTTGATTCCTGATAATGTAGCTACTACTTATGGCTGATTATGATCCATAATTGACTTTCTATCTCTTCAAATCGTCAGAATCGGACCGGGTGGTACCTGTTCAAAGAAGCATGTGACCAGTTCAATGTTGTAAAACATACGTTTATCCTTTAATTATTCATTTGACGTTCTCGTAGAACAAAGTTTTATCATATTTAAGCTTGAACAACACTTTATTTCGAAATAAATTATTGCTTTCACAGAGAAATTCATGTAAATAAAGCGGATAAATTGTACGGCGAATAGTTATTTACTCTACGGGGAATAGTTTTTACTGTACGGGGAATATATACTTTTTGCTTTTCAATGTGTACGCCATACATTGTTTTTAAAAACAATATATATTCGCCGTACAGCGAGGGTATCTATATCCGGTGGTGATGCTACACAGTGTAAATATTTGGTTAAAAATAACAATAAATAATATAACAATATGGCGATGTTGTACACAACATAAACTGAATATTTCTACCAAGTGATGGTTTACATTATATTATTAATTTTCTCTACTTACGGGGATTGATGAGTATCAATGTGAACAACAAGACAGATAAGTACATACTAAATATACATGAACATACTCACTTACAAAACACAATCGGGTAAAACACAATAAAGGCCAATGCTTTGTTGTAGCAGAGCTGAACATGCAAGTACTGTTATTCTTAAAAGCAACATGTTTTCTATGATCTATAATGTCTGAAGTTGGTATGATGTTAAGATTACTCAGAATTATTTGCTAGTTCTCTTTTCAATTATCATGTATTCACAACATTATAATTACACGCTTAAATATTTTCTGTTCTGCAGTTTTTATTCTGTCCACAATTGTTCATATTTTGACTGATTATAACTAGTCTGTGTATTTTACATCTTCAAATATGAAAATATCAATCTGTTGACCGTGTTTTCTGGAAGATTGTTTTACTGTTTACGGACCCTACATATTTCTGATAGACATTGTTTGGACTTTGAAATACAAATAAACAAAATTTTAATCCAATATCCTACTGAACTGGATTTTTTACTCACTTGTTATATTTGATCAGTGGGAAACATATTTGTTTGTATGAAATTAGGTGTTTTATTATGTTAAGCTTCACATAACGAAAGGGAGAAATTCTAACCTAAAACTATATTACGAAACATACCTTTTGGATAAAGCCTGATAATTTCTCCAATTGATGTCTGATTTTCATGAATTTGGTATCAAATTAATCCTGATTATTTTTTCTAAAGATTTATTTTAAAATAGTTTTGTTGTTTTCCTATTTTCAAAAGTAAATTTGATGTAAATATAAACAAATTTCAAGTGCAACAGCATAACGCCTTATTAGTACAAATTGTTCGGTACCCTTTTGCCTGTTACTCAAAAACTATGAGAGATATCTTCTTGAAATTTTGCATGCAACTTCTGTGTTTCACCATCCAAAACATGATATTAGAGTGATACCTTTATATTCAATGGAAGTATGTTAACATTGCACATAAGACACTGCTTTTGAGTATGAGTCCTATATTTTATTTCAACCGAATGATTACATTGCTAAAAATATTTAGACAGCAAAAACACGATATAAATAGTATTTAATGTTTACTCCTGGTCGATATTATCTACTTACCGGTATATATATATAATATAGAAATTCATACATAAAGTAATAGACTATAAATCAAATGTAATGTACAGTATCATATTAAATTAATACATACATCTATGTGAACTATTATACCGTTTTAATTCAGAACATATTGTCTATGAAAGGTCTGTTTGATTTCTCTACAATGCCGTTATAATGGAGAACATATTGTCTATGATAGGTCTGTTTGATTTGTCTACAATACCGCTATAATAGCGAACATATTGTCTATGATAGGTGTGTTTGATTTGTCTACTATACCGCTCTGATAGTTAAAACAGTGTCAATGATATGCCATTGTCAACAAACATAAGGACAGAGTAAAGAGGGAAACTATAAAATCAGGGGAGATAAATCTTCTTATCAACAGAGGACATTTTAAACAAAGATAAGGACAGAATAAAGAGTGATCCTTTAATATCAGGGGAGATACATTTTCTTATCAACAGACGACGACATTGTAAACAAATATATGGACAGAATAAAGAGGGATACTTTACTATCAGGGGAGATAAATCTTCTTATCAACAGATGACATTGTAAACAAAGATAAGGACAGAATAAAGAGGGATGCTTTAATATCAGGGGGATAAATATTTGAAGGTACCTGACATTTGACTAACCAGTTAGAATGTACTTATTGTAGACAATTGATCAACAATCACAATTGATATTTTACTGATTTATTATCAATTAGTTATAACAATGTCTAGTACAATAACAGTATTATCAAGTCTAATCATCTTAAAACGATATTTAGTTACTTGATTTTGAACAAAAACTTTACTTTTTCATCATACTCTCCTGATTTTATAATTTAATTTTTAATTTGTATATGTACATATAGATCATTTATAATACTTCTAGTTCAGTTAAGTAACAAGAGACATTTATTTACAATACCATACTAAATATATAACTCTGCAATTCTAATAGACAACCCATTTTATATGATAGGTCTGTTTGATTTGTCTAAAATACTGTTCTAATAGTTAACACAGTGTCTATGCTAGCTGTTTGATTTGTCTACAATGCCATACTAAATATATAACTATGCAATTCTGGTAGACAACGCATTTTATATGATAGGTCTGTTTGATTTGTCTAAGATACCGTTATAATAGTTAACACAGTGATAAATACTCTTAAGCATTTTGGATTCAATGAATTGTTCATTAACTGAGTAAAAACATTATATACAGATATACAAACGTGTGTAATGAATAATGGGTGGTTCTCAGAAATGTTTAAGAATACAAGAGGAATTCGTTAAAATTTCCTTTATCAGCTTTGTTGTTTGTCTTGTCAGTGGAAAGCATGGCATCAAGACTTAGAAACAATAAAGATATTAAGGGATTTCAAATAAAAATAGACGAAACAATTCATAGCATTAAGATATCGCAACTCGCTGATGACACAACTTTATGTGTACGTCTAAAGAAGAAATTTATTTAGCACTTAATGAAATAGAAACTTTCGGGTCTTTTTCTGGATTATTAATGAACATAAATAAAATTGGGGGAATTTGGGTAGGAAAACTTAAGCACAGTAATGATAAGAATTTAAATATATAAATATAAATCGTTTAAGCTTAAATTGTTGATTAAGTCTCCTATTTACCTACGAGTACATGCAGTATATAATAAAATGTGGAGGAATGCTTAATGATGATGATCGACAATTAAATACATCAAACAATAACAACACTAACTCATTATTTTACTCATCCAAAATATGTCCATAAGATAACAACTAGCAGAGAACCTCGTGGAAACATATGTCCTGGTTTGTAAATGACACCCAAAAAAACACATATGACAGGATAAATCTGTAAATGAGGTTATTGATGATTATATTTTAAGTCCAATAAATATGAAACAAAATAAAGCTAAACCATATCAGGTTTGTTTCTTATCAACAGGTGACTTTGTAAACAAAGATAAGGACAGAATAAAGAGGGATACATTAATATCAGGGAATGACTCTGTTGATCAACAATCACAATTGATATCTTACTAGATTTGTTAGTTAGTTTAGTTTAAGCATATTTTTATTTGCTAAATATAACAAATAGGGATCGGACACAAGTTTCTCCAACTTATGAAGTCTTCTTCCGAATACAATAATTTACAATATGGATTAGCATGCGCAGTGAAATGATATAATATGTATATAATAGCATAGAGTTAAATATACAAAGAATGACTATGTACAAAACATAAGTTTAGACAATATACGAAAAAAAAAAGAACAAAGAAAAAAGAAAAGAGAATAAATACTTTTGGAGATGTGTGTTGGTTCTTTAGATCATTTAGACAATCGTAAATCTTTTGGAGTGTTTAATATATTTAAACGCATGTTTAAAAATGGTTATATTTTCTTCATATGTTAGGAGATCACTTCCTTTTGTCAGTAGATTTACATCAATATTAATGTTAGAAGGTAGCCAGTTAAGATGTGTTATCAATTAGTTATAACAATGTCTAGCGCACTAATAGTATTATAAAGTCTTTTGATCTTAAAGCGATATTTACTTACTTTATTTCGAACAAAAACTTTACTTTTTCATCATACTCTCCTGATTTTATAATTTAATTTGTGTATGTACATATAGATCATTTATAATTCTAGTTCAGTTAAGTAACAAGTGCCATTTATTTGCACATCAATGTGCAATTGGTTTTAACACCATAAATAGTTTGATTGTGAAGGATGTAAATATTTCGCTAGCAATTTCCACTACCTCCTGTTAAATTCAGAAGCAAGAGATATATTGTTTTTAAATATCGAGATACAACAGTTTTAAGAACATAAATATGATGATTATGATGACTGTCAAAGATTGGTTGAAAATCTCACCAAATAATAAAACAATATCACGATGATGTACACAACATAAACTGTGATGGTTTACATAATGTGATTAATTTTCTGTATGTACAGGAGACTGTAAATATCAAGTGAGCAACAAGACAGATATGTACATCCTAAATATACTTAAACATAATCACTTACAAAATATAATATTTACATTGTTAAAGATATTTATACAGGAACAACACGATATAAATAGTATTTAATGTTTAATCCTGGTCGACATTATACTTTATCATATAGAAAGTTACAGACTACAAATCAAATGTATTGTAAAATAACACATCAAATACTGATATGTGATCAAACAATACAATTCTAACAGACAACGTGTCTATGATGGTTCAGTTTGCTTTGTCTACAATACCACATTAAATGTATAACTATACAATTATAATAAAACACTCGTTTTATATGATAGGTCTGTTTGATTTGTCTACAATACCATATTAAATATATAACTATACAATTATAATAGACTACCCATTTTATATCATAGGTCTATTATAGAGTATTATCATCTTAAAGCGATATGTAATTACTTGATTTCGAACAAAAAACTTTACTTTTTAGTCATACTCTCCTGATTTTATAATTTAATTTGTATATGTACATATATATCATTTCTAATACTTCTAGTTCAGTTAAGTAACAAAGGACATCTATTTGTAAATCAATATAAAACTGGTTTTAACAACATAACTAGTGTGATTTATATGGCATTTGGTTGAAAATATCGACCACTAATATAGCAATATGACGATGGTGTACACAACATAAACTGATTATTTCTGCTAAGTGATGGCTTACATTATTTGATTTATCTACAATACCGTTCTAATAGTTAACACAGTGTCTATGATAGGTCTCTGTTTGATTTGTCTACAATACCATACTAAATATATAGCTATGCAACTCATTTTATATGATAGGTCTGTTTGATTTGTCTACAATACCATATTAAATATATAACTATACAATTATAATAGACTACCCATTTTATATCATAGGTCTATTATAGAGTATTATCATCTTAAAGCGATATGTAATTACTTGATTTCGAACAAAAAACTTTACTTTTTAGTCATACTCTCCTGATTTTATAATTTAATTTGTATATGTACATATATATCATTTCTAATACTTCTAGTTCAGTTAAGTAACAAAGGACATCTATTTGTAAATCAATATAAAACTGGTTTTAACAACATAACTAGTGTGATTTATATGGCATTTGGTTGAAAATATCGACCACTAATATAGCAATATGACGATGGTGTACACAACATAAACTGATTATTTCTGCTAAGTGATGGCTTACATTATTTGATTTATCTACAATACCGTTCTAATAGTTAACACAGTGTCTATGATAGGTCTCTGTTTGATTTGTCTACAATACCATACTAAATATATAGCTATGCAACTCATTTTATATGATAGGTCTGTTTGATTTGTCTAGAATACCATGCTAAATATATAACTATTCAATTATAATAGACAACTCATTTCATATGATAGACCTGTTTGATTTGTCTACAATACCATATTAAATAGATAACGATCCAATTATAATAGACAACGCATTTTATATGATAGGTTTAAGCTTAAAGTGTTAATTAAGTCTCCAATTAACATACTAATGCATAAAATATATAATAAAATATGGAGGAATGCTTAACGATGATGATCTACAATTAACCTACTAGTACATAAAGTATATAATAAAATATGGAGAAATGCTTAACGATGATGATCGACAATTAACCTACTAGTACATAAAGTATATAATAAAATATGGAGGAATGATTAACGATGATGATCGACAATTAACCTACTAGTACATAAAGTATATAATAAAATATGGAGGAATGCTTAACGATGATGATCGACAATTAACATACTAGTACATAAAGTATATAATAAAATTTGGAGGAATGCTTAACGATGATGATCGACAATTAACATACTAGTACATAAAGTATATAATAAAATATGGAGGAATGTTTAACAATGATGATCTACAATTAACATACTAGTGCATAAAGTATGTAATAAAATAGGGAGGAATGTTTAACGAAGATGATCGACAATTAACCTACTAGTACATAAAGTATAAAATAAAATATGGAGGAATGTTTAACGATGCTGATCGACAATTAACCTACTAGTACATAAAGTATATAATAAAATATGGAGGAATGTTTAATGATGATGATCTACAATTAACATACTAGTACATAAAGTATATAATAAAATATGGAGGAATGTTTAATGATGATGATCTACAATTAACATACTAGTACATAAAGTATATAATAAAATATGGAGGAATGTTTAACGATGATGATCTACAATTAACCTACTAGTACATAAAGTATATAATAAAATATGGAGGAATGCTTATCGATGATGATCTACAATTAACATACTAGTACATAAAGTATATAATAAAATTTGGAGGAATGTTTAATGATGCTGATCTACTATTAACATACTAGTGTATCAAGTATAATAAAATATGGAGGAATGTTTAACGATGATGATCTACAATTAACCTACTAGTACATAAAGTATATAATAAAATATGGAGGAATGTTTAACAATGATGATCTACAATTAACATACTAGTGCATAAAGTATGTAATAAAATAGGGAGGAATGTTTAACGAAGATGATCGACAATTAACCTACTAGTACATAACGTATATAATAAAATATGGAGGAATGCTTAACAATGATGATCTACAATTAACCTACTAGTACATAAAGTATATAATAAAATATGGAGAAATGTTTAACGATGATGATCTTCAATTAACATACTAGTACATAAAGTATACAATAAAATATGGAGGAATGTTTAACGATGCTGATCGACAATTAATCTACTAGTACATAAAGTATATAATAACAAATGGAGGAATGTTTAACGAAGATGATCTACAATTAACATACTAGTACATAAAGTATATAATAAAATATGGAGGAATGTTTAACGATGATGATCTACAATTAACCTACTAGTACATAAAGTATATAATAAAAGATGGAGGAATGTTTAACGATGATGATCTACAATTAACATACTAGTACATAAAGTATATAATAAAATATGGAGGAATGTTTAATGATGCTGATCTACTATTAACATACTAGTGTATCAAGCATAATAAAATATGGAGGAATGTTTAACGATGATGATCTACAATTAACCTACTAGTACATAAAGTATATAATAAAATATGGAGGAATGTTTAACGATGATGATCTTCAATTAACATACTAGTACATAAAGTATGTAATAAAATATGGAGGAATGTTTAACGATGCTGATAGACAATTAATCTACTAGTACATAAAGTATATAATAAAATATGGAAGAATGCTTAACGATGATGATCTACAATTAACATACTGTTTAACGATGATGATCGACGATTAAACAATCAAGCTATAACAACACTGACGCATTCTTTTACTCATACACAAAGTATCACCATACAATAAAAACAGAGAAGCTGGTGGAAATAGGTGTCCTGATTTGTAAACGGTGCAAACTAAAATATGACAACACTAACTCATTCTTTTACTCATACACAAAATAAGAACATACAATCAGAACTAGGAGTGAAGCTGGCAGACATATATGTCCTGGTTTGTAAACGACACGATCAAAAATATGAGAGGATAAGTCTGTAAATGGGATTATTGATGATTAGATTTTAAGTCCAAGAAATATGAAACAAAATAAAACTGAACCTTACCAGGTTTGTTTCTTATCAACATATGACAATGTAATCAAAGATAAGGACAAAATAAAGAGGGATACCTTAATATCAGGAGAGATAAATCGTTGCTGATAACGGACAGCTGATTAACACGTTAGACTGTACTTGTTGTAGAAAATGACTGTTGATCAACAACCAAAATTGTTATCTTACTAGATTTATTATCGATTAGTTATAACAATGTCTAGTACAATAACAGTATTATAAAGTCTTTTGATCTTAAAGCGATATTTAATTACTTGATTTCGAAAAAAAGCTTTACTTTTTCATCATACTCCCCTGATTTTACAGCTTAATTTGTGTATGTATACATAGATAATTTCGAATACTTCTAGTTCAGTTAAGTAACAAGGGACATTTATGTGTACATCAATATACAGCTGGTCTTAACAACATAAATCTGTTGATTCTGATGAAAGTCAATATTTGGTTGAAAATCTCAACAAATAATATAACAATATGATGATGATGTAATCAACATGAACTGATTATTTCTACCAAGTGATGTTTTACATTGTGATTACTTTTCTGTATTTACAGGATAAAGTAAGTATCAAGTGAACAACAAGAGAGATAAGTACATCCTAAATATACTTGAACATAATCACTTGCAAAACACAATGTTTACATTGTTACGGATATTTATACAGGCACAAAACTATATTAGTAGTATTTAATGTTTACTACTGGTCGACATTATAAAGAGTTTGAAGATACCAACGAGGTAATCAGAATCCGTAATTCAAAGAAGAATAGACAACGTAATGGACAAAAGAAAAAGAATAAAAGGACGAACAACGATCTATAAAACATTGCACATAAAACTAAAGATCGAGTAACATGAACCCAATTAAAAACCAGGGGTAAACTGGTAGATAGGAATATGTACCTTTATAAACAGAATAAGGGTACCCTAGCTCTTTATTCCTGATAAAAAAAATGTCCATCGATAAAAGAAATATAAATTGAAATAATAAAAACGGGGAAAATCGACTTCAACACATCAAACATAAAACATTCAAATGTCAGTGTCAATAAAATATGTTTTATCACAACTAGTGACGACTTAGACATTATAATGTATCTCGGGCAAGGCATGTAAATTGTAGACCAAAGAATACAATTAATATTTGTTTCTGTATTTATTGATTTATTAATTCTTAATTGGTTCCATTCATCTGAATGAAGTTTAAAAAATACATGTTCAAAGTTATAATGTAACTCGGTCATGGTATGTAATTTGTAGATAAAAAAATACAATTAATATTTCTTCAGTATTTATTGATTTATTATTTCTTAATTAGTTCCATTCGTCTTAATGAAACTTAGAAACTACAGGTTCAAAGTTAAATATTGTAATATAATCTGAATAAAAGTTAGAGAATACTGGACAAATTAATTAAGAAATATATATCAACAAGCGAACATAATGTTATATTAAATTTTTACTAATATAAGCATTAAAACATTAATAATAAAATAATATTCTACTGATGCAAACATAAAAACATCAATGATAAACTGATATTTTACTGATAAAGACATTAAACCATAACAAATAAACTGATATTTCACTGATACAATCATAAAAGCAACAATAATAAACTCATGTTTTACTGATGCAAACATTAATAATAAACTAATATTTTACTGATACAAATATTAAAACTTCAATAATAAATTAATATTTTGCTGACACAAACATTAAAACATCAATAATAAACTGATATGTTACTGATAAAAACATTAACACATCAATATTAATCTGAAGAATAGACAACGTAATGGTTTAGCTTAGAAAATACAAGTTCAAAGTTAAATATTGTAATATAATCTGAATAAAAGCTAGAGAATACTGAATAAATTAATTAAGAAATATATATAAATTAGCGAACATAATGTTATATTAAATTTTTACTGATATAAGCATTAAGACATTAATATTAAAATAATATTCTACTGATGCAAACATAACAACATCAATGATAAACGGATATTTTACTGATATAAACATTAAAACAACAATAATAAACTGATATTTTACTGATAAAGACATTAAAACATTACAAATACTGATCCAATTTTAAAAGCAATAATAATAAACTCATGTTTTACTGATGCAAACATTAATAATAAACTAATAGTTTACTGATACAAACATTAAAACATCAATAATAAACTGATATGTAACTGATAAAAACTTTAAAACATCAATAATAAACTGAAGAATAGACAACGTAATGGTTTTAAATAATAAAACAATATGATGATGATGTAAATAATATAAACTGAATATTTCTACCAAATGATGATGTACATTATGTGATTAATTTTCTGTATTTACAGGAGATTGTAAGTATCAAGTGAAGAATAAGACAGATAAGTACATCCTAAATATACTTGAACATAATCACTTACAAAATACAATGTTTACATTGTTACGGATATTTATACAGGAACAAGACTATATTAGTAGTATTTAATGTTTAACTGAATATTTTTACCAAGTGATGATGTACATTATGTGATTAATTTTCTGTATTTACAGGCATACGTAAGTATCAAGTGAAGAGCAAGACAGATAAGTACATCCTAAATATACTTGAACATAATCACTTACAAAATACAATGTTTACATTGTTACGGATATTCATACAGGAACAAAACTATATTAGTAGTATTTAATGTTTATTCCTGGTCAACATTATAACGAGTTTGGAGATACCAACAAGGTAATCAGAATCTGTAAATCGAAGAAGAACTGACAACGTAATGGACAAAAGAAAAAGAATAAAAAGACGAACAACGATCTATAAAACATTACACATAAAACTATAGATCGAGTAACATGAACCCCACTAAAAACCAGGGGTAATCTGGTAGATAGGAATATGTACCTTTATAAACAGAATAAGGGTATCCTAGCTCTTTATTACTGATAAATAAATGTTCATCGGTAAAAGAAATATAAAGTGAAATAATAAAAACGGGAAAAGTTGACTTCAACACAACAAACATAAAACACTCAAATATCAGTGTCAATAAAATATGTTATATAGCAACTAGTGACGACTTAGATATTATAATGTAACTCGGTCATGGTATGTAATTTGTAGACACAAAATACAATTAATATTTCTTCTGTATTTATTGATTTATTATTTCTTAATTGATTCCATTCGTCTGAATGAAGCTTAGAAAATACAAGTTCAAAGTAAAATATTGTAATATAATCTAATAAAAGTTAGAGAATACTAGACAAATTAATTAAGAAATATATATAAACAAACGAGCATAATGTTATATTAAATGTTTACTGATATGAGCATTAAAACATTAATACTAAAATAATATTCTACTGATGCAAACATAAAAACTTCAATGATAAACTGATATTTAACTGATACAAGGCCGTTCTAATAGCTAACACAGTGGCTATGATACGTATGTTTGATCTCTCTACAATACTGTTCTAACAGTTAACACAATATATATGATAGGTTTGTTTGATTTTTCTACAATACGTTCTAATAGTTAACATAATGTCTATGATAGGTTTGTTTGATTTGTCCACAATACGTTCTAATAGTTAACATAATGTCAATGATAGGTTTGTTTGATTTTTCTACAATACTGTTCTAATAGTTAACACAGTGTATATGATAGGTTTGTATCATTAGTCTATAATACTGTTCTAATAGACAGCATATTGTTTATGATAGGTCTGGTTGATTTGTCTACAATACCGTTCTAATAGCTAACACAGTGTATCTGCTAGATTTGTATGATTTGTCTACAATATCGTTATAATAGTGAACACTGTGTCTATGCTAGGTTTGTTTGATTTGTCTACTATACCGTTCTAATATCTAACACGGTGTCTATGATATGTATGTTTTATTAGTCTACCATAGCGTTCCATATGTGCCCTGGTTTGTAAACGACACGAACAAAAATATGAGAAGATAAGTCTGTAAATGGGATTATTGATGATTATATTTTAAGTCCAAGAAATATGAAACAAAATAAAACTGAACCTTACCAGGTTTGTTTCTTATCAAAATATAACAATGTAATTAAAGATAAGGACAGAATAAAGAGGGATATTTTAATATCAGGGGAGATAAATCTTTGTAGATAACTGACAACTGATTAACAAGTTAGACTGTTATCTTATTAGATTTATTATCAATTAGTTATAACAATGTCTAATACAATAACAGTATTATAAAGTCTTAGTATCTTAAAACAATAGTCAATTACTTGATGTTGAACAAAAACTTTAATTTTTCATCATATTCTCCTGATGTTATAATTAAATGTGTGTATGTACATATAGATCATGTCTAAGTAATAAGTGACATTTATTAGAACATCAATAAACAACTGGTTTTAACACCATAAGTCTGTTGATTGTGATGGATGTAAATATGTCCTTATTAATGTAACAGACTACAAATCAAATGTAATGTAAAATATCACATCAAAGTAATACCGACAGTTATGTGATCTAACTATACAGTTCTAATAATTAACAGTGTCTATGATAGGTCTGTTTTATTTGTCTACAATACTGTTCTAATAGTTAACAGAGTGTCTATGATAGGTCTGTTTGATTTGTCTACAATAGTGTTCTAATAGTTAACACAGTGTCTATGATAGGTCTGCTTGATTTGTCTAAAATACCGTTATAATAGTTAACACAGTGTCTATGTTAGGTCTGTTTGATTTGCCTAAACGACTGTTCTAATAGACAGCATATTGTCTATGATAGGTATGCTTGATTTGTCTACACTACCGTTCTAATAGTTAGCACAGTGTATATGATAGGTCTGTTGTATTCGTCTACTATACCGTTATAATAGCTAACACAGTATCTACGATAAGTCTCTTTGATTTGTCTACAATACGTTATAATAGTTAACATAATGTCTATGATAGATCTGTTTGATTTGTCTAAAATACTGTTCTTATGGTTAACACAGTGTCTATGATATGCCTCTTTGATTTGTCTACAATACTGTTCTAATAGTTAGCAGAGTGTCTATGATAGGTCTGTTTGATTTGTTTACAATACCGTTCTATTAGTTAACATAATGTCTACAATACCGTTCAGATAGTTAACACGGTGTCTCTATCAGGTCTGTTTGATCTGTCTACAATACCGTCCTAATAGTTAACACAGTGTCTATGCTAGATCTGTTTGATATGTCTAAAATACAGATCTAATAATTAACACAGTGTCTAATAGTTAACACAGTGTCTAATAGTTAACACAGTATTTATGATAGATCTGTTTGATTTGTCTACAATACCGTTCTAATAGTTAACATAGTGGCTATGAGATGTCTGTTTGATTTATCTACAATACTGTTCTAATAGACAGCATATTGTCTATGATAGGTATGCTTGCTTTGCTTACAATACCGTTCTAATAGTTAACACAGTGTATCTGCTAGATTTGTATGATTTGTCTACAATTCCGTTATAATAGTGAACATTGTGTCTATGCTAGGTCTGTTTGATTTGTCTATTATACCGTTCTAACACGGTGTCTATGATATTTATGTTTTATTAGTCTACTATAACGTTCCTTATTTGCCCTGGTTTGTAAACGACACGAACAACAATATGAGAGGATAAGTCTGTAAATGGGATTATTGATGATTAGATTTTAAGTCCAAGAAATATGAAACCAGGTTTGTTTCTTATCAACATATGGCAATGTAATCAAAGATAAGGACAGGATAAAGAGGGATACTTTAATATCAGGGGAGATAAATCTTTGTAGATAAATGACATCTGATTAACAAGTTAGACTGTACTTGTTGTAGGCAATGACTGTTGATCAACAATCACAATTGTTATCTTACTAGATTTATTATCGATTAGTTATAACAATGTCTAGTACAATAACAGTATTATAAAGTCTTTTGGTCTTAAAGCGATATTTAATTACTTGATTTCGAACCAAAGCTTTACTTTTTCATCATACTCTCCTGACTTTACAGCTTAATTTGTGTATGTATATATAGACAATTTCTAATACTTCTAGTTCAGTTTAGTAGCAAGGAACAGTTATGTGTACATCAAAATACAGCTGGTTTTAACAACATAAATCTTTTGATTGTGATGAAAGTCAATATTTGGTTGAAAATCTCAACAAATAATAAAACAATATGATGATGAACTGATTATTTCTACCAAGTGATGGTTTACATTATGATTAATTTTCTGTATTTACAGGTTAATGTAAGTATCAAGTGAAGAACAAGACAGATAAGTACATCCTAAATATACTTGAACATAATCACTTGCAAAACACAAAAGAAAAAAAAGAAAAGTACAAACAACGATCTATAAAACATTTCACATAAAACTAAAGATCGAGTAACATGAACCCAACTAAAAACCAGGGGTAATCTGGTAGATAGGAATATGTACCTATATAAACAGAATTAGGGTATCCTAGCTCTTTATTCCTGATAAATAAATGTTCATCGATAGAAGATAGGAATATGTACCTATATAAACAGAATTAGGGTATCCTAGCTCTTTATTCCTGATAAATAAATGTCCATCGGTAAAAGAAATATAAAGTGAAATAATAAAAACGGGAAAAGTTGACTTCAACACAACAACCATAAAACACTCAAATATCAGTGTCAATAAAATATGTTATATAACAACTAGTGACGACTTAGACATTATAATGTAACTCGGTCATGGTATGTAATTTGTAGATAACACAATACAATTAATATTTCTTCTGTATTTATTGATTTAGTATTTCTTAATTAGTTCCATTCGTCTTAGTGAAGCTTGGAAAATACAGGTTCAAAGATAAATAGTGTAATATAATCTGAATAAAAGCTAGAGAATACCAGAAAAAATAATAACATGATATTCTACTGATGCAAGCATAAAAACATCATTGATAAACTGATATTTTACTGATAGAAAGTTTAAAACATCAATAATTAATTGATATTTTACTGATGCAAACATTAAAACATCAATAATAAACTGATATTTGACTGATGCAAGCATTAAAACATCAATAATTGACAAATAATTTACTGATGAAAAAGTATCAATGATAAACTGGTAATTTACTGATACAAACATAAAAACATCAATAATAAATAACAAATTGATATTGTACTGATACAACCATTAAAACACCAATAATGAACTGATATGTTACTGATACAAACATTAAAACATCTATAACAAACTGATATTTTACTGATACAAACATTAAAACATCTATAATAAACTGATATTTTACTGATACAACCATTAAAACATCAATAATGAATTGATATGTTACTGATACAAACATTAAAACATCTATAATAAACTGATATTTTACTGATACAAACATTAAAACATCTATAATAAACTGATATTTTACTGATACAAACATTAAAACATATATAATAAACTGATATTTTACATGTGTAGAACTCTATAATGTTTGAGATGGTCTATCTATTTATCTGGTTATCAGAACCACAATATCGAGATATTTATATCTTAATTTGTGATAATTGTGTTAAAGTGCTAAAGGAGGAGCTCATATATATATATAAGTTTTATTTTATCAGCTAAACGTCAGATAATTTAAATATATTATTAATAATATAATTTTGAATACATTTTTTTACAGTTTTTGCCCCAAATGTAGCAAAGAGTAAGTATAATAATTAATGTCATAGATTATATTTCATAAGATAAGTATAAATATATACAATAAGTCAAATGATTTATTCAATATATGTCATAACAGTAATATGACGTTGTATACTTAGATTCTTAGATTCTTTATTTTCTTTTAAACCATAATACATACAGGTATAGAGATATGAAAATATGTACACTATTTACAATATATACAGACAGGTCATAACAAGAGGTTAACCGGGAGTCGACACACCCTTATTAATAATTCTGACAAAACGACATAATTTTTGAAGTTCTATTTTTGAAGTTGATGTCATTAATAGTTTGAACTTTATTATGTTTGGATTTATACGAATGTTTTTCTTTATATAATTTTTTCTTTGATTACCGAAATACTGACATTTAAATAGATAATGAAATTCATCTCCAATTTCTCCATTATTACATAAGGGACATATTCTATTCTCTCTGGCTATGTTTTTCCATCTACCATTTTCGACTGGTAACTTATGGTTTGTTGTTCTAAATTTACTTAATGTCAAATTATCCTTATCATTTAAAATATTTAAGTAGTTTTCGAAAACCAAATTATCTTTATATATTCTGTAATTCAGTGCTTTCGGAGAGTCGTTTACTGAAGAAAGCCACGTTTGGAGATATTGATCAGTGAGATTTTGTATAATTGAGTGTTTCAACCACAATTCATTAATAAAAGTTTGTGACTCCCAAGTATAATTAAAACCACAATTACACAATATATGTTTTACATATTTCAACCACATAAAGTTTCTATCTCTCACTCGCAACATATTATACATACATTTATAAATGATAGCAGATAGTTTGTTTGCTTTCCACTGATTAATTTAGCCCAAAAAGATATTGTTCTAACTTTTATATCAATGTCTAGGGGATATCTACCTAGTTCCCCATAAACCATGTAACTTGGTGTGGAAGTTTTAAAATTAAGCAATAGTTTACAAAATCGCAAGTGCACCCTTTCTATAATTTCGTTTTTTGAAAACCCCCAAACTTCACACCCATACAATAAAATAGGTTTGATTAATTTATCAAATAAGTCTAACTGGCACTGAATTGATAGGTTATGTACTTTTCCTCTTTTTAAAACTTCGAACATTGCTTTTGTGGCTTTCTCTACTTGAGCTTTTTTTGCCATTGAAAAGTTCCCAGATTTTGAAAGTAAAACACCCAGATAATTAAATTCAGACACTATTCCAATTTCCATTTCATTAAATGTGAATGTTAGATTATTTGGAAACCTCCCTCTAGAAAAAAACAAAATTTTAGTTTTTTCGACATTAACTTTAAGTTGCCAAAACTTACAGTATTCAGAAAAGACATCAAGTTGTTTTTGAAGATCCTCTTTGGTTTCCGACATTATCACTGTATCGTCGGCGTACAGTATAACGAAAAGTTTCAGATATACATTTAACTGGTTTTCAATTTCTTCAGACAATGTTATCAACCCACTGACATCTTTTGACTGCAGGTAAGATTCTAAATCATTTAGAAAAGTTGAAAACAAAATGGAGTATAAGTTCTCACCCTGTCTAACACCGTTTTCACACCTAAAGAAATCAGATTTACAATTGTTATATACTACACATGATTTAATGTTATCATACATATTTAATATCAAACGATACATTTTACCATTGATATTGTTCAATAAAAGTTTGTACCATAATGCTTCACGCCAGACTTTGTCGAACGCTTTTTCAAAGTCCACGAAAGCACAAAATAATTTTTTATTTTTACTTTTGAGACATTCGAAGAAGGAATAAAGGATAAATATACTATCAATAGTGGAGTATTGTTTACGGAATCCACACTGGCTTTCGTTTAATACCTTAAATTCTTCTGAGAATGTATTTAGTCTGTCGTTCAATATAGATGTGAAAAGTTTACCTAGGCAGCTTAATATGGTTATTGGTCGAAAATTGTTTGGGTCATATTTATTTCCTTTGTTTTTGAATATAGGTTTAATGCTTCCAATTAACCATATATCAGGGATAATACCTGTATCAAATATAACGTTAAATAACTTCTCGTATATGTTAATAAACTGGGTCGCGGTAGCTTTAATATACTCGTTTGTAATATAATCTTCTCCGCTAGCTTTATTACATTTTAACTTTTTTATACAATTCAAAATCTCATTTTTTTCGATATACTTATTAATTTCTTCATTTATTTGTTTTGTTTCCTGAACTTCTGGTTCAGGTAAGTTTGGCGTATCTTTTTGATTAGGTTGCTGGTTTAATTCCTTATAAAACTCGAAAAAAGTATCAACTGGGATGTCTGGTTGCTCTTTTCTTTTACCTTTATTTAAAATTTTCCAAAATTCTTTTGGATTTTTTGTGCGCATAGTTTTAAGTTTATTTTGCATGTCTTTTCTATGTCGTGACATACTTGTATCAAGTGTTCTTTTATACTGTCTTTCCGCTGCAGCTAACTCATTTTTAACTGCTTCTGTCTTATACCTTTTGTATTTTCTTTTCAATTTTCTATAATTTTGTCTTTGAAATTTACATTGCACAGTAAACCATGGTTTATGAGTTTTACCTAGTATATATACCTAGTATATATGCTTGGATGAAAAAGATAATTAAAATCTTCTGCTAAGCTGTACATATCTGATAAATTCTGTGGAGTAGATAATTAAGCTGTACATATGTGATAAAATATATGGAGTAGATATCTAAGTTGTACATTTGGGATAAATCTGTGGAGTAGATAATATAAGCTGTACATGTGTGATAAAATCTGTGGAGTAGATAATATAAGCTGTACATTGGTGATACAATCTGTGGAGTAGATAATCTAAGCTGTATATATGTGATAAAATGTGTGCAGTAGATAATCTAAACTGTACATGTGTGATACAATCTGTGGAGTGAATAATCTAAGCAGTACATTGTGATCAAATCTGTTAAGCAGATCATCCAAGCTGTACATGTGTGATCAAATATGTGGAGTAGATAATCTAAGCTGTACATGTGTGTTAAAATATGTGTAGTCGATAATATAAGCTGTACATATGTGATAAAATCTGCAGAGTATATAATATAAGCTGTACATTTGTGATAAAATCTCTGGAGTAAATAATCAAAGCTGTACATGTGTGATAAAATATGCGGAGTTGATAATACAAGCTATACATATGGGATAAAATTTGTGGAGTAGATAATCTAAGCTGTACATTTGAGATAAAAGTCTGTGGAGTAGATAATCTAAGCTGTACGCTTGTGATAAAATATGTTGAGGAGATAATCTAAGCTGTACCTTTATGATGACATTTGTGGAGTAGATGTTCCAAGCTGTGCATTTGTGATAATATCTGTGGAGTCGATAACATAAGCTGTACATATGTGATAAAATATGTGGAGTTGATAATCTAAGCTGTACACTTGTGATAAAATCTGTGGAGTGGATAATCTCAGCAGTACATTTGTGATCAAATCTGTGGAGTAGATATTATAAGCTGTACATTGGTGATGCAATATGTAGAGTAGATAATCTAATCTGTACATGTATGATAAAATCTGTAGAGTAGATAATATAAGCTGTACAGTTGTGATAAAATCTCTGGAGTAGATAATCTAAGCAGCACATTTGTGATTAAATCTGTGGGGTAGATAATTTAAGCTGTACGCTTGTGATAAAATATGTAGAGTAGATAATCTAAGCTGTACATGTATGATAACATTTGTGGAGTAGATGTTCCAAGCTCTGCCTTTGTGATAACATCTGCGGAATCGATAAAATAAGCTGTACATTGGTGATAAAATATGTAGAGTAGATAATCTAATCTCTACATTTGTGATTAAATCCGTGGAGTAATTCAACCAAGCTGTACAGTTGTGATACAATATGTGGAGTAGATAATATAAGCTGTACATGTGTGATAAATTATGCGGAGTTGATAATATAAGCTGTACATATGGGATACAATTTGTGGAGTAGATAATCTAAGCTGTACATTTGAGATAAAAGTCTGTGCAGTAGATAATCTAAGCTGTACATTTGTGATTGAATCTTTGGAGTAGATCATCTAAGCTGTACGCTTGTGATAAAATCTGTTGAGTAGATAATCTAAGCTGTACATTCATGATAACATGTATGGAGTAGATGATCCAAGTTGCGCATTTGTGGTAACATCTGTGGAGTCGATAACATAAGCTGTACATATGTGATAAAATATGCGGAGTTGATAATCTAAGCTGTACATTTGTGATAAAATCTGGAGTAGGTAATCTAAGCTGTACATTTGTGATAAAATCTGTGGAGTGGATAATCTAAGCAGTACATTTGTGATCAAATCTCTGGAGTAGATATTCTAAGTTGTACATTGGTGATAAAATATGTAGAGTAGATAATCTAATCTGTACATTTGTTGTTAAATCCGTGGAGTAAATCATCTAAGATGTACATTTGTGATCAAATCTATGGAGTAGATAATCTAAGTTGTACATTTGGGATAAAATCTGTGGAGTTGATAATTCAAGCTGTACATTGGTGATAAAATATGTAGAGTAGATAATCTAATCTGCACATTTGTGATAAAATTTCTGGAGTAGATAATCTAATATGTACATGTGTGCTACAATATGTGGAGTCGATAATATTAGCTGTACATATGTGATCAAATCTGTAGAGTAGATAATATAAGCTGTACATTTGTGATCAAATCTCTGGAGTAGATAATCAAAGCTGTACATGTGTGATAAAATATGCGGAGTTGATAATCTAAGCTGTACATTTGTGATAAAATCTGGAGTAGGTAATCTAAGCTGTGCATTTGTGATTAAATCTGTGGAGTAGATAATCTAAGCTGTACATTGGTGATAAAATATGTAGAGTAGATAATCTAATCTGTACATTTGTGATTAAATCCGTGGAGTAAATCATCTAAGCTGTACATTTGTGATAAAATCTGTGGAGTAGATAATCTAACTTGTAGATTTGGGATACAATCTGTGGAGTTGATAATTCAAGCTGTACATGTGTGATATAATCTGTTGAGTCGATAATCTAAGCTGCACATATGTGATTAAAGCTGTATAGTAGTTAATGTAAGCTGTACATTTGTGATAAAATCTGTGGAGTAGATAATCTAAGCTGTGCATATGTGATAAAATCTGTGGAGTAAGTAATCTACGCTGTACATATGTGATAAAGTCGGTGGAGTAAACAATCTACGCTGTACATATGTGATAAAGTATGTGAAGTAGATAATCTAAGCTGTACATTTGTGATACAATCTGTGGGATAGGTAATCTACGCTGTACATATGTGATAAAGTCTGTGGAGTAGATAATCTAAGCTGTATGTAAGTGATAAAATCTGTGGAGTAGGTAATCTACGCTGTACATATGTGATACAGTCTGTGGAGTAGACAATCTACGCTGTACATATGTGATAAAGTCTATGGAGTAGATCATCTAAGCTGTATATTTGTGATAAAATCTGTGGAGTAGATATGATTAGATGATCCAAGCTGTGCATTTGTGATAACATCTGTGAAGTCGATAATATAAGCTGTACATATGTGATAAAATATGTGGGGTTGATAATCTAAGCTGTACATTTGTGATAAAATCTGGAGTAGGTAATCAAAGCTGCACATTTGTGATTAAATCTGTGGAGTAGATAATCTAAGCTGTACATTTGTGATAAAATCTGTGGAGTGGATAATCTAAGCAGTACATTTGTGATCAAATCTGTGAAGTAGATAATCTAATCTGTACATTTGTGATTAAATCCGCGGAGTAAGTCATCTAAACTGTACATTTGTGATCAAATCTGTGGAGTAGATAATCTAAGTTGTACATTTGGGATAAAATCTGTGGAGTTGATAATTCAAGCTGTACATGTGTGATATAATCTGTTGAATCGAAAATCTAAGCTTTACATATGTGATAAAAGCTGTATAGTAGATAATCTAAGCTGTACATTTGTGATAAAATCTGTGGAGTAGATAATTTATGCTGTACATGTGTGATAAAGTCTGTGGAGTAGATAATATAAGCTGTACATATGTGATAAAATCTGTGGAGTAAGTAATCTACGCTGTAAATATGTGATAAAGTCTGTGGAGTAGATAATATACGCTGTACATGTGTGATAAAGTATGTGGAGTAGATAATCTAAGCTGTATATTTGCGATAAAATCTGTAAAATAGGTAATCTAAGCTGTACATATGTGATAAAGTCTGTGGAGTAGATAATCTAAGCTGTACATAAGTGGTAAAATCTGTGGAGTAGGTAATCTACGCTGTACATATGTGATAAAGTCTGTGGAGTAGATAATCTACGCTGTACATATGTGATAAAGTCTATGGAGTAGATAATCTAAGCTGTACATTTGTGATAAAATCTGTGGAGTAGGTAATCTAAGCTGTACAATTGTGATAAAATCTGTGGAGTAGATATGAATTGTTTCTTAATATTGTCTTTTGTTCAAGATTAGCTTAAATGAGCAATTCAGTAACTGTCATGTTAAAAGGCCGAACAAAGAAGGTGCTCAACCACCGGTGCATAGTTGAAAAAAAATGTAATCACCGCTCTCACTGGTTTACGATCGATATCATGCTATGATTAACCTTTATCGAATATTTGAATCACAGCTTCCGTTTGTCGTACTCACAATTTCATTCTCACTCACGAATTATCACTTCGTTTGTATCTAGAGTAGCACAAAGGGCATGGCTAGTCGAGGAGGAAGTATACATCCTTCTGTGCCACCCACCTGTGTTCATCCCCGTTTTTAATAGGCTTTCCTTCTGATCATTGATTGATAATCTTGGTGTTCTGTTTCCTTTTGATCATTGATAGTCTTTGTGTTCTGTTTCCTTTTGATCATTGGTAGTGTCTGTGTTCTGTTTCCTTTTGATCATTGATAGTCTTTATGTTCAGTTTTCTTTTGATCATTGATAGTCTTTGTGTTCTGTTTCCTTTTAATCATTGATAGTTTTTGTGTTCTGTTTCCTTTTGATCATTGATAGTCTTTGTGTTATGCTTCCCATTGATGATTTATATTTTTGTTGTTCTGTTTCCTTTTGATCATTGATAGTCTTTGTGTTCTGTTTCCTTTTGATCATAGATAATCTTTGTGTTCTGTTTCCTTTTGATCATTGATAGTCTTGTGTTCTATTTCCATTTGATCATTGATAGTCTTTGTGCTATGTTGCCTTTTGCTCATTGATAGTCTTTGTGTTCTGTTTCCTTTTGATCATAGATAGTCTTTGTGTTCTGTTTCCTTTTGATCATTGGTAGTGTCTGTGTTCTGTTTCCTTTTGATCATTGATAGTCTTTATGTTCAGTTTTCTTTTGATCATTGATAGTCTTTGTGTTCTGTTTCCTTTTAATCATTGATAGTTTTTGTGTTCTGTTTCCTTTTGATCATTGATAGTCTTTGTGTTATGCTTCCCATTGATGATTTATATTTTTGTTGTTCTGTTTCCTTTTGATCATTGATAGTCTTTGTGTTCTGTTTCCTTTTGATCATAGATAATCTTTGTGTTCTGTTTCCTTTTGATCATTGATAGTCTTGTGTTCTATTTCCATTTGCTCATTGATAGTCTTTGTGCTATGTTGCCTTTTGCTCATTGATAGTCTTTGTGTTCTGTTTCCTTTTGATCATAGATAGTCTTTGTGTTCTGTTTCCTTTTGATCATTGATAATCTTTGTGTTCTGTTTCCTTTTAATCATTGATTGTCGTTGTGTTCTGTTTTCTTTTGATCATTGATAGTCTTTGTGTTCTGTTTCCTTTTGATCATTGATAATCTTTGTGTTCTGTTTCCTTTTAATCATTGATTGTCGTTGTGTTCTGTTTCCTTTTGATCATTGATAGTCTTTGTGTTCTGTTTCCTTTTGATCATAGATAATCTTTGTGTTCTGTTTTCTTTTGATCATTGATAGTCTTTGTGTTCTATTTCCATTTGATCATTGATAGTCTTTGTGCTATGTTGCCTTTTGCTCATTGATAGTCTTTGTGTTCTGTTTCCTTTTGATCATTGATAGTCTTTGTGTTATGTTTCCCTTTGATGATTTATACTTTTGTTGTTCTGTTTCCTTTTGATCATTGATAGTCTTTGTGTTCTGTTTCCTTTTGATCATTGATAATCTTTGTGTTCTGTTTCCTTTTAATCATTGATTGTCGTTGTGTTCTGTTTCCTTTTGATCATTGATAGTCTTTGTGTTCTGTTTCCTTTTGATCATTGATAGTCTGTGTGTTCTATTTCCTTTTGATCATTGATTGTCTTTGTGCTATGTTGCCTTTTGATCATTGATTGTAGTTGTGTTCTGTTTCCTTTTGATCATTGATAGTCTTTGTGTTCTGTTTCCTTTTGATCATTGATAGTCTTTGTGTTATGTTTCCATTTGATCATTGATAGTCTTTTTGTTCTGTTTCCTTTTGATCATTGATAATCTTTTTTTTCTGTTTCCTTTGAATCATTGCATTGTTTGTTCTTCGATTTACCTCTTCTGATTACACCTTTGATATCTTTAATAAGAAAATAAATATTATTAAAAGGCTCTGTATTTCTGTTGCTTTTAATTTTGTTTTGTTATTTACTATTATATCATAAATGTATTTTTTTCAATGTAAACATTTAAGCAGTTTGTGATGAAATAGCATTCCACATGATGTTCACATACAATTAATCATAAAGTAGACTTCGTTCACTGAACTACATACTGTACTTATGATTTGTTGACATGAACAAAACATACCAGTTTGTGACACACATTACATATACTGGCTGCAAATATAGCAGGAACCGAAGATGCCTTCCCGTCCGGAGCCCCCTAGTGTGGTCTTTGTTTTTTTGTTTTTACTTTTTGTTTGCAGACCATTTCTTGCCTTCTTTTCCAATTCACTGTATGTGTATGCCATTTTACTTTCTTTCTATTGTCTTTACGTCTTTTGGCTGCGCCTGGTTTCCAATTTATTATTTTTAAACTTTTAAAATAAATAGTGATGACATCCGCTTAATAACTAAATATATTCTCTCCACTATAATACATACTGGGGTTATGGTTTGCTGACATGGACACATTTATTATTGTAGTAATTTATCAATATATGTTAGAATTAGACTAGTTAATATATGTTCGTGCTATGCTGTGATTCACACTCACTGAGTTTGTTCGAGTGTAAGTACAAAGCCCAGCCACATTTAATAGTATACCATACTGATTAGTCAATGTTGAATCAAGTACAGAGTGATTAGGTTAGCGAGCTGGAGTCAGGGGAAACTTTTGTAATTATGTTGATCTACTGTAATTATTAATTTCTTTGTCGTATGCTGAATTTATTTTTCGTATGCTGCATTAATTTATTGCATACTGCATTTGTTTATTGTATGCCGTATTTATTTATTGCATACTGCATTTACTTATTGTATGCCGTATTTATTTATCGCATAATGTATTTGTTTATTGCATACTGCATTTATTTTTGCATACTCCAGATGAAAAAGGTATCGCTTAAATGTAGGAAGAATTTGAAGATACCAAAGGGCAATCACAATCCGTAAATCGAAGGACAGACAACACAATGGCTAAAATAAAAATAAAAGAACATAAGGACAAACAACGATCTACAAAATATTACACATGCAATTAGAGATCGAGAAACACGCACACCACTAAAATCCTGAGGTGAACTCAGATGCTCCAGAGGGGTGAGCAGTTTATGCTCCACTGATGGCTCCCGCTGTGCTACTCTAATTACAAACCCGGTGATGTCATGAATGTAGAAAGGACAGTAATGTGATTAAAACAAGTGATCAATGATAATTGATACACTTGTAATGGGAAATTTATAATACCAAGTCAGATATACATTAACCGATCTAACCCTGCTATATTTGTCTGTCCGTCGCACGCCAAGACCTGTATACCTGACATCGTATGCCGCGGCTTATTTTTTGTGTTCAGCGAGCTAAGATGAGAGCTGATTGCTCGTGTTGTTGACATTGGGGGAATTGTTGACCTTCACTGTTTTAACTTTTCATCTTAATATCATTATTTATTATATACCAGTAGTCAATATTTCACTTATATAAAACATTTCTCTATTTAAATATTTACCATGTTTCTCTTTACATTTCAGTCAGTTTTTTGATTACGTCAAGGAGGTGTAAGACAACTAGTATACGTGTCTGAAATAGAAGATGAACCTTAAACGTGGAAACGAAAAGACAACTGAAAATTATATGTAGAATATAAAATATATGTTAATGTAAACACTTTTGTTGATCACTACTAAATTGTAAAGAAAATAAACAAATAATAGTATACTATCATATTAATATATAGTATGTACTCCATGTTTTAGTTGATTTTACTTATATCTGTTCTACATTTGACTTTGTCTAATTTTGACCTTGCCTATATTTGACCCTGCCTACATTTGACCCTGCCTACATTAATTTTATCCTGTTTACATCTAACTCTGCCTACAATTGGCCCAGCCTACATTAATTTGACCTTGCTTAATTTTGTCTGCAGATAGTTGTCACTGTGTACATTTGACCCTGTTGCATTAGTCCTTGCCTACATTTGACCTTCCCTACATTTGACCCTGTCTACATTTTACCTTCCCTACATTTCACCCTGCTTACATTTGACCTTGCCTACATTTGGCTCTACCTACATTTGACTATGCCTACATTTGCCCCTGCCTACATTTGACCTTGACTACGTCTTACATTGATAGCATTTGACCTTACCTAATTTTGATTCAGCTGACAGTTGTCCCTGTGTACATTTGACCCTGCTTACATTAGATATGGCCTACATTTGACCCTGATCAAATTTGACCCTACATACATTTGACCTTGCCTACCTTTGACCTTCTCTACATTTGACCCTGTCTATATTTGATCCTCTCTACATTATACCTTGCCTAAATTTAATTTTCCTTACATTAGAGCCTGCCTACATATGATCATACCTACATTTGATCCTGCCAACATTTGATCCTGCCTACATTTTACCTTGACTACATTTGACCCTGCCTATGCTTGACCTTGTCTACATTTGACATTGCCTAACCTTGACCTTGCATACATTTGAACCTACCTACATTTGACCCTGCCTACATTTGATCCTGCCTACATTATATTTTTTTAAATACATCAATGAGGAGTAAGATTACTATTATACGTGTCTGATATAGAGGATGTAACTCGTATACAAATAAAGTATGAAAAGATGTGAAATATAATATATATAAAACTGTTGAATATGACCACTAATTAACACTAATTAACAAATACTAATGTATTTTTATATATTTTTGAACATATTGTACTTCAATTGTTAGGTTTTTATTTATATCTGTTCGACCTTTGACCTTGCCTACATTGAATGTTTTGCTAGGGTTAATAAAGTGTAGTATTATCAACCTCTCTCGTTGTGTTTCTTTGTGCACAATTCTCGATTCAGTGATTATATACATCTCATCTATCCAAATGAGCTTGAAGTAAAGGTTACTACTGATGCCCAAAAGTCTGAATCTTACCTTGACCTCACCTTGAAATCGACAACGGTGGAATACTAAAAAAAACTCTACGACAAACGCGACGACTTCACCTTTCCAATAGTCAACTTCCCCTTCATCAGTAGTAATTTTCCAGCATCACTAGCGTATGGAGTTTACAATTCACAACTCATACGCTAATCTAGAGTTTGTGCCCAGTACAGTAATATTCTGGACAGAGCCCAGCTGCTGATGGAAAAGCTACTCAAACAAGGCTACATTGCTATCAAGTTGAAGTCATTGCTGCAAACATGCTACGGTCATCATCAAAATGTATTACGAAATATCCATATCGCAAATATCAATGGATCTTTTAATTTTTATGCAGATGGTTCTTTCCTCTATCAATGCCAATACTTTTGCCGGACTTGTCTGAATATATGAGTAAAACGGCGGTGTCCTATAAGAAGCAAGAACTGCTTACCATTTGCGGGCACATGAGTTCACCCCGGTTTCTTGTGGGATCCGTATTGTTCATCCTTTTAGTGTTTTGTGTCTCTACCTTCTGACTTCCGTGTTTTGATATCTGTTACGATTACCGCATAAAATCGAATTTCGGTTCGTCATAATCTCCAGTTTTTTGTAGGAGGAGCTGCTGTATTATTTACGTTGCTTGTGTGTGTTTGGACATAGTGGTCTCCAACACATATTGTGTTGTGTTTTTGCTTTGTTTTTCTTTATCATATGTACAATATGATGCCAATTTCTCTTGATTGTCATTTTTGATCGGGGGCCCGGCTGGCTCAATGAGCTAGGTCGTTGGATCTAACAACTCATACAAGCCTATCACCAATACGGCGTGTGTTCGCACCCAGCTTTGTAAATTACAAAAAAGGTGCACTCGACTCGCAGCCAGTTGCTTGCTCAGGGTCGGTGGTTCTCTCCGGGTACTCCGGCTTCTTCCACCACTAAAGCTGGTCGCTATGATAGAGCTGAAATATTGCTGAAAGTGGCGTTAAAAAACACCCCAAAAAATAATTCATTTTATATTGCCCCTTCGGTATTCTCTACCGTTTATTAGATATATTTTTGTTTCCTAATGGAACCCACTTATCAAAGCTTGGGGCTCCGGGTGACTCAATGAGTTAGGTAGTTTGATTACCTAGCAACTCACACAAGCCTATCACTAATACGACGTGGATCGGCGTCCGGCTTTGTAAATTACAAGAAGGGTGCACTTGACTCGCAGCCGCAAGTGATAAAGCTTACCAGTTGCTTGCCCATATTAGTGGTTCTCTCCGGGTACTCCTGCTTCTTCCACTACTAAAACTGGTATTTCTGAAAGAGGCGTTAAACACCAAACATCAAAATCAAATTACTATCAAAGTGTGGATTATTAAATTACAGAACATCGTCAATATACCCAAAATCGTCGAAAGAGAAGAAATCGACACCCCTAAGACACAAATTTGCGAATATCTCTGATTACCACTCTTCTCACCTTCCTGACCTGATTTCAGTTACGCCAGGTTTTATATTTGTATGCAGAAACGTATCGTAAAGTGTAAAAGTAAAAAGTAATTGCTTACAGTGTCAACATTAGATTGATGATGTTTCGTGATAGACTAGGTCATACTATGATTGTATACCCTGTTTGACTACAGATCAACTATTAGTCATATGTGTTTCATAAAAACGAATAAGCAACGTAGGTTAAATTCTTTGTCTTTGGAAGGCCACGTCTTTTTTTGGGAAAATTTAAATCATCTCTTTTGTCGTAAAGTTGTGTTCTTAACCGCCCCTCATTGTCAATTTCGACGTGTAGTTCAAGATATGACGCAGACCTAGTTGGATCTGTGGTATCCTTTATTTCAAGCTCAATGGAGTAGATGCGAAAAACAAATTCACAAAACGTATTTAGGAAAGAACATCATTTGTATAATGGAACGTAACATTAAAGGACCGGGATAGCTTCTTTTCGTTTTTTTGTGAGAAACACCTGTATGAAGTCTCAGACGTATAAAGGAACAAATTGGCAATAAGAAGAGCTGCATGTTGCAAAACACGTCCACCAAGCATAATATCTTGGCAATCAAAAACTCGGCGTCTTGATGATATATGTTTTTGAGAACCTTTTGGCAGAACCATAATATTTTTTCAACATTAAAGGTAGGTTAAGAATGAATAAAGGATAAACGAGATATTATTTAGAATATATCTGATAGACCCAGATCGACGTCCAGTCTCTCATCGACGTCCACTCCTCAAATCGGCGTCCACAGACGTCATTATCTCAAGTCACGGTCCTTTCCAAATTATCAGATCTATGGTCGATTTATTACTATCAAATCGACGTTCTGTTCAGTGCGAAGATATGTATATGCCTGTCACGTAATGGATGTTGGTCAAGTTTGTATTTCATCTGCCATTGCATATTATGTCAAGCGTCAAAGTTCCAGGCATAAATTCAGTGTGTCTGACCCACGTTTCATCTACAAAAAAGCTCATCAGCGACCCTCTTATTTAAACAGGTTTGAAAGCAAAATCTAATACGACGTTGAATGGCGTCTAAAGTCCAAAATTCAAAATGGTTGAGCAGTGAATGCTTTCAATCAGTTTTATGTAGATTCCATGTTCTATTCTATGTATGATTTTTGATATCTGTGTAGTCTATAAAGATGTGCTATGATACTTATTTTCCTGTTTTAATAGTTGCATTCCGCACAAAAATTAGAAATAATTGTAATGACAGTTTTGTTTTGCGTGTTTTTTTAATCTGTTATTTAAAGATGGTTTTTATTTTTGTGTGTGTGTGTGTTTTTTGTATGCATTTTCTCACTCTTTAATATCATCAATATAGTGTCATATATCGAAATAATAAGTGTTTTCAATGATTTCTCAAATTACAGGCAATATGCTCCGACTAAACACAATAAGATTGTATCTCCAGTCACCATTATAAAAAATATAAGCATTTTTTGGTCATTAAGAATCCCTCATCTGGAATCTGGTGTGGCGTCATTTAAAGGATACGTCAGTGACGTCATTGGACGTCGTTATGATAAAGTGAAAAACGGCCATATATTTGAGAATTGGACGCCGATTTGAGACTGGACGTCGATTCGAGTCTTCCATATCTAATAGACCATGTCAGTGCTTCGGAACTGACACGGTTTATTATATATTTATTACTAAAAGTTATAGTTCCTTTATAATGTAGTTATTACTAAAGCTAAAGTTCTCCTCCCTCTGGTATAGATAGATGACCTTACCTGATTTGGACTATCGTGGTTAGGTTCTTTGCTTTTATTGATTCCAAAACTTTAAATTATTTGACTTTTAAATCTTTCGATTTTGAACGTAGTTGATCAATGGAGATTATTCCAGAAACGCCTCGAACGCCCTAGATTTGATATCTACATTTTTATTCCACTTGACGTAAGCACTTGCCGTTCCTTTTCTCATTCATGAATAATCACCGCATTTGTAACTGGAGTAACACGGAGGGTGTCACTAATCGAGCAGGAACTGTTTACCCTTCCGAGGCATATGAGTTCACCCTCGATTTTAAGTAGGGCTCGTCTTGCCCGTTCTTTAGTGTTATGTGTAGTGTTTTGTAGATCGTTGTTTGTCCTCATCCGGTTTATGGATTGTGATTACCCCTTTTGTTTCTTCAAACTCTTCACTGCAATTATAGACAGTTCTTTTGTTGCTCAAATAGAAGAAATGACAGCATACCCTTCTCGATATGGATTTATATGGCAGTTTGGTGTCAGATAGAAGGTAATACTAATGTTTATTCAATATCCAGAATATGCATTGATAACGTGATTGCCTTTTGACTTGTCAAAATTTCCTTTTATTAAAACTTGTATTTTTGTAAGTAGGAGTACAAGTTATCTTAGAAATGCACATACAGCTTTTATTTATTGTCTTTAAAAAGAATGTAAAGCTCTTTAAATATACTGCATCACACAATATCAATGTAAATAGTATACAGTTATTTAATGGAGGTGGGTGCAATTGTTCACAATATTTGGCCTGAGGTAATGGAAATGATCAAGTGAACTATTGCACAAGGACAGCCAGATCCATCAAATAACTGTTTTATGACATAATCACACATTTTACGAAGAAATTGAACACAATCTGTATATATTCTACAATGTGTCTTCAAGTTCTTTCTCATTTATATCGGCGAATCTGTCCATCTCTCTAGACGCTGCAGCAGACACAACATCACAGGCAGATGGTCGTTTTAAGTCACATGACCAATTTCAGCCAATCTATTGCCGGCTAATAGTTCATTCCGGGTGCAATAGGTCGGCACAAATACCACAAATGGTCAAGCATATTATCTACTTGATTGACGAAAATAGGGAAATACTTTCTATTTAGGAAATATAAAGCAAATATCTATCAGTCTGATTTATAATCTGATTTAATAAATCTCCTTCTTTATATAGAAAAAGTAACTATAAAATAACTATAAACAATCTATTTTTAAACTATTATTTCAGTATCAGTTTGCTGCTGTTTTGCTTACATTTTATTGTTGACGCACTGTCACTATCTGTCACATTGTTATTGATTTCATTGCCAATAATTGGACAGGAAGAGAAGTTTTATCAAACGTATGCTTCCGGTTAGATCAGCATGGCGGTACCTCGAGTAACAATCCCTGGTACAGATTTAAATGTTTCCAGAATTTGTCTTGGGACTTGGCAGTTCAATGACAATAAAGCTACTAATGCCTGGGATGCACAGTCAGAAAAGGTACGTCTTATCATTCTTAATGCTTCATTTTAACTAAACATTTATAGCTGTACAGTGAAAAAATAATATATGACGTTAAATAACTTAGTATTATGTGGTTACATTTTAAATAAATGAGAAGAAAAACAAACTAAAATGGAAAAGAAAGTTTTATATATATAAATGTATCTCTAATATAAGACAGATATAAATTATGCATCATGTAGATTAAACAAACAATCATAATTCTATATTATAACCTCTTATGATAACGACAAAACATTCAGTAACGATATCAACTCTAAAGGTATGATGGAATCTTAATATCTTTTTCAACACTAAAGATAAAGAGGTCATCTTACATTTATGTCACTATTTATTGGCCTTTAACACGGGCATGTGTCGTCGTTGTCTTAGTAGTGTGGTAGTTTAATTTATATTTATGTATGTAATCATGGCCTATTACAATTAATGTTGTGATGTTCGATTTCGGCAAGGTGTATACCTACTAAAGTAAAGCTTTAAGATACCAAAGGACCAAATCCAGAAACACTACACAGAAAACTAAAGATCTAGCAAAGCAAATACCTCTAAACCTGTGGTGAACTAAGTGGCTTCGGAAGGGTTAAGAGGTTTAACAAGTGCTATATAAATCGTGTTGGATACCAGTTTACATAAATTAATATTAAAAAAAAATATTTTTAGTTTTATTTGTATGTTTTATAGATCGTTGTTGGATACCAGTTTACATCAATTAATAAAAATAAGCATCCCCAGTTTTAGTGGAATTCGTGTTACTCGTTTTATATATCGTTGTTTGTCCTTTTCTCCTTTTTATTTTGGCCATTGTGTTGTTTGTCCTTCTTCGATTTACGACTTCTGATTACCACTTTGGTATCTTCAAACTCTTTTAGCATTATTAAAACATGAACTCCCGATAAAACAAATGGGAGTAATGTCACTGTAATTGATGAATTTGTCAATGACTTGAGACAAATCGGAAGTATTCTCTAGTTTACTTCCATCAGTATAATAATATGGCACAATATAACCGGAAAACTGTTAAAAAATTGTATTAGAAAACAGTGTTAACCACCCATGATTGATCCGAAGCTCAGTCACTAATAATAATAATAATAATAATAATAATAATAACAATAATAATAACAATAATAATAATAATAATAATTTATACAAACGTATCTCCCCATTGTATTTCAAAGTTATCTGAAATACTTGACAATTATTAAATATGTATATGCGTCTGAAAATTTAAACCAACGGTGTTAGAATTAGATTTTTCGGGTGACCAATAGTTTGCACTCGCTCGGCGGGAAAATTCAGACGTATATCACAAATGTAATAGTCATGCTCACAATGGACAGTACTACTACTATTGAAAAGTAAAAAATAATTACGTTATGTTGATGGATGACAAGTGAGGTGTAGTGTTTTGTAGATCGTTTTGTAATGTTTTCAGTTTGGCCATAGTGTGACATGTCATCTTGGTTTACTGTCTTAATTCCTATAAATTATCCACCCGTGTTTAATTGGATGTCTCAATGTAACAACACGTAATCTAAGTCATATATGTAGTTATAATTGTTCATGTAATATATTGTAGGTTTCAAGCGCAATAGTTTCTAAATGTTTAGAGGTTGGTATTAATTTCTTTGATACCGCAGAGGTAACTTATCTTAAACTGGGTATATAACTATACAAGAGTTATATAGGTTGCTATTAAAAACACAGTTAGAATAATAAATGTGTTTACACTGTGACATTATAATAAGTTCATTTAAATGTGTTGACAATGATGCTATTTAATTAATATTGGTTATCCTGCTCAGAGTCAGAATTGAAAGAGCAGGGCCACAATTGAAACTAGAGCCAAATCGAGTTAGATGGAGGGAGTTCGCCAATGACCTATGCTCCCTAGCGGAGAAAAGTACTTAAGTAAGTAAGTATCCTGCTTAGGTCGTTTGGTTTACTTGCATCTAAAATGTGACTAATTATATTTGACATTCCAACTTTTCTACATTGAGTGTACCTGATGAAGTTAATTCTAGTAACTCGTCGTGTGCACTAAGTTTGATATGTATGTTTTATTCATTTAAAAATTAATCATAGAATTATTACTCATGCATTTCAAATTAAAGTATAATTAATGTAAGCCATAGTTTGTATCTAGTTTTAACATGGAGAACATTATTTGGCAAAATTTTATCCCGAGCGAAAGCGAGGTATTAAATGAAAAAGAAAAAATGTTGCTCATGATTGCGCGTTATACACACGATTTTGATTCCAATATGAATTGCTTTAGCATATCTTTTTAAGTGGAAGTCAGTAATAGAAATGAATGCTGTAACAAAATCTATTAATTTGCATGTTTACAGTAGCTTTTCGTATATAGAAAGTGTTGCAATTAAAGGCATACATGCTGTCAGAATTGATTTTTTTTTTATTAAAAGTTGCCAATAATCGATGTTTTATACTAATTGCAGTTGAATTTTTTTTCCATAATAACATAGCCTAGAACGATGGAAATACGTCGCTGTTTTATTTTCTTGAATCCAGTAAAGAATCCAATGTTTACCCGCGCAATATTCATACGACCTGAGAGTGAACTCATTGGGGAAAGCGTTTGCGCATGTGCGAAATTATTCGTTGATGAAGAAAGCACATGGCACAAATCAAATCGTAGAAGAACAAAAATATTGATGGGTTCTATACGACAACGACACAAAAAGGAGGATTCAGCAAGCTTTGTGTAACAATTAGAAAAAGATGTTATACCGACCTACTCCATTTTTCAACACGTAAGCATAATTTAGTATCTTTTTTCGGCCGAATCATATTTTAACAGTAGAATTGCATCGTAGTTTTTTTTACATTCTTTTTTTCAGGAGAAAACGCTAGGTAATATCTCTTTTAAATTAGAGACTAAAATATTGAACTTCATGTCTGTTTTTTTCTAAAGAAATATAATCAAGTCAACTCAAGTGTTGTCAATAATATGCAATACAATTTGTTTACAATTTTTCCTTTGATCGGGTCCCTATGCAGAGTTTGGGTTTGTTTTTATTGATTTCATCACGTATTTCCGCTTTTTAGTGTCATTCTTACTAAATGCCATTATATAACATTAACTGATTACCTCGAGATCAAATTTCATAGATATATTTCTTATTACTGTGAATTGCCATCGTTGTTCGGTTACGAGAGATTTATTTTTGATATTCCGATTAAAAGAGTACTTATATTTATATAGATTGTATACCTTTGTGTACGATAATACGACATATTTAAGAAAGATCTTCGTTTAAATTTATTGACCTCAATGATATTCCCGATATTGATGACACAAATTTAGCAATTAAACAAATCCTTGAATCTCACCAGCTTTTGGTAAAACAATAGTTCGTTAACGCCGCATGGTCTTTATCAAGCACAAGTTCTTAACATTTCCAACTCTACAAACATCTACGAGTTATAAAATGAAAAGCAAAAATAAAAATACCAGTTCCAAAATCCAATAGGAAATCGCAGAAAGAAACAAACTCGACACCTCTAACATACAAATACATGACTTCTCACTGTGCTGCCTTGGTACAGGCACTTCAATAAAAAGTGGCGAGGTTAATGAGCCCAAACATTCAAATCAAATGTCTGTCTATATGTAGGGATATGCAGGATCAGAGCAAGTATTAGGACGTGCTCTACAAGGACGCAGACAGAATGTCGTCATTGCAACAAAGTTTGGCTTCAGAGAAGGACCATTTACTCCACCGTACTCTACAGTTAAAATAGATGAAGCTGTTACAAGGAACCTGACTAAATTACAAACGTCATATGTGGACTTACTACAGATAATGTTATACAACTTGATCCAAGAGTTTACACAACATCAGTTATTATCAGGTTATTAAATGGCTGTTGCTCAATGTATACATGTGAACCAACGCATATATTACTGTAAAACACATTCAGCACAATTCAATCTAATATAATAAAGTTTATTGAAGCCGTATATCGACTAAGGACGGACAACACACTGGCCAACAGAAAAAGGACAAAAGGACAAACAACGATCTACAAGACATTACACACAAAAGAAAATAGAGCTATCGAAATCAGAAATTGGTAGGGACAGGCACTATAATGTTAATTGGTCAAGTAGATCTGAGCCATCCTCTCTGGATAGTTGGATCTCCAATAGCAATATATATACGATAAAACAAACCTGCACATATTTGTTTCCAGTCAAAAAGAATACATACTTTCACAAAATGAATGACAACAAAAGCATGGACAGTACAATGTCAGGGTCGATGAGTGATCGTATTTAACTGACTACTAGCTACGAAAGTAAACTCTGTTGATATAAAAACATTACTCTTTGAACACAACAATCATAATTGATACTTCTAACATATCGAATATCAAATAGTCCTGAACATTCAATGAAATTATTGGACTTCGGAATCAGGACAGTGTGTCCGAGTGGGGCGACATTTTCACCGCGATCTGTTGTTTCGGTGAGTTAGCAACATAGTACAAAGCGGACCTTGTCATCACCTCTGTTAAAATTAACTTGTTCTGGCCCTGATATAGTTGACAAATTGCTGAGTTGGCATCAAATAGCAATCACTCACTCACTCTTTGTAAGCTTGTGTCAATCTCCCTTCGGCATATGTAGACTCAGCACATGTTACCTATTTTTCACAATTTGACTTGTTTTGCTCCCAAAGACTTTTATGTTATTTTACTTTCCAATCTTTAGGTACTGATCGTACACGATGAAGTGTGCACTATATTAGATATCTACGGTTTTATCCACGTATAGGGTGATTTTGTCACATATCATACAGTCCCAGGAAATAAATAGCACATTTGTTTAAAACAAGCGAAAGCCATACAATGTATCTACTCCACTGGATACCAGAGATTGATTGGGTTGCCTCAAATGACTTATGTATACGTCTGAGCATTCAACCCAACAGTATTAATAGTTGTATGTGTTTAGCTGACATTTTTATTTTTGAGAATGATGTTCTACTTTCAGCAGAATTCGAACCGACACTGTTGGTACACTGCAAAACCCATTGGATGAGCATAATATATATTAGACTGACATATTATGATGTAGATACCCCCTCCCTGTATAACATCACTAGCATAGGTTTTCCAAAACAAGTCCTTCCTTACGTTTACACATTCAATCAAGTATCGAAATAAATTGCATTTCAACATCGCGCAAAATATTTATTGAAACGTGTTTTCCCAATACCTTATATCACGCACGCACGTACGCACACACACACACACACACACACACACACACACACACACACACACACACACACACACACACTTCTGAATTAGACTGGTGCACCGCGATTGGATAATATTGGTTGTGTTGTTTTGATTCCAAAATTGACACTCCATTTTTCTATGTATTAAGACATCCACACGTACCTGCTATCTAAATAAACGTTAGAGAATATCGAAGAGGCAATCAAGAAAGGACAATCCAGAGAAACTGGCAACACTGCGTACCAAAAACATAATACAATTCTTTTTATATGTTGGACACCACTATGCGCAAGCAAACACAAATAATGTAAATAAGACATATGCGCCCTCCTACAAACATTTTCATGATGTTATACATTGATTCTGCATTGTTGTTTGTCCAAGTGTTCGCCGAGTTACCAAGATTTTTGAAATTCAAAGTCAACTTTGGCTTTAGAGTGTTAGCGAAATATTTGCAAAATTGTTCATTGTTTCCATCCATTGTCGTGATTATGTTGCACCTTTCTTCAAACTGATATTCATCTTTAGACTTTTGTATTCCATTGTCACCGAATATGCGTTCAACAATGTTGACTCTTTCTTTTGTATTTACACCAATCTTGTTTTTTAAATAATCTGACACATTGTCTTTTAAATGTTTGTTGCAAAGAGATCTTTTCGATGCTGGAAAAACGGAGTCAATTGCTTTGGTCAATGCCATATTTTATTTTTAGAATACAACGACAGAACGAAGTAAAAAGAGATGACCATGCACTGTTGACTTAGGCTTAATACGTTTGATCTCCATTAGAACATCGACATCAGAAAAAAAAAAAAAATCAGAATTTATTTCCACATTTGAAACCGGTTTAAGGAATGTATTTCTGGACAAAAACAAATTCAATCTGGAAATAAATCTTACTACATTAAATTTGCAAATAATCAAGAAAATTAAGGAAAACCTTCATTATCTCCGATAAACATAACTCTCTTTTCAGCGAATAATTTAAATTTAAATAAAACCAACACTGTTTGAATATTTCTTATATAATCTTATCTCACACAACAGTTTTAACAATTAGGACTACAATTTCATAGTTAATTTGTTTGGAAATTATTACGGCCGATTAAACCTTTAAAACATTAATCTGTAATTATAAGGGTGACAAATTGTTAATTGCCTTTGTTTATTGCGAAGCCTGCCTTAATTTGTTGATTAAAGAATGACATCAAGGTTAGTGATAAGCGTGTCGTTTTTTAATCTGTTAATTAATTACTAATACACAAGCGTGCCTTTATCATATTGATTAACCATTACAACTTGATTATGAATTATTGTTTGGTATTATAATTAAGATTATAATGATTAATTTGAAATACAGTAAATTATATAGTCGCCGATTTAACTAAAAAATTGTATGTTATTATTTGTTTTATATCTTTTGATAATTAAAGAATATTTTCATCGAACACTAGAGGCACTGGCTGTGGAGGTCCAGAGGTCAAGACACAGAAATGTATGCATAAATATTTTCCGGATATGTATTTAATTTTGTATTGCATGACATGTTTTATTGTGCTGTATTTAATTTATGTAATTTATTATGCATGTCGGTTTGAAAAGCTCTTGAGAGCTTATGTTGATTGTTATAAAATGTACCGACTTTAAATAAAACTTTTTGATTGATTTTGATTTGAACACATACCAAACTTAATCTCTGCAACGAAGTTGTGAAGGAGAAGGGGGTCTCAATCTCTTCTCTGAAGCATGACGTTGCTTTCACCAAGTATTCTAGGTCTTCCATGCTGAGATTCTGGCAGTTGTAGTGGTACCAGTACTGGCATGTATCACACTGGACTGAATTCTGTGTACAGTTGCCTCTACAATCACCACATGGCCAAACAATGGACCTGGACATGTACGACACTTTCCTCTTACGTGGCATTGTCAAGATTTCAAGGCGAATATCAATTTGGAAAACGTAATTTTAAAGAAAGTTGTGAAAGTATGACAGAACTTTGGAGTTGCAGCATTTTAAACCAAGACTAAGAAAACAAATTCTGAATAGCCAACCAGATATCCAGCCAATGGATACGCTGCAAAAATCCCAAAAATTACGGAACCATCCAATAATATTTTTCATATTTCCTGAACTACATTACATCAGCAATTATTGATGGGCTCTTCTTGGGTCTTCTTGGGTTTTCTTGGGTGAATAAACGGACCGATGCGGAAACGGTCGAAATAAAAATCCGTATTCGTACCGTAGTTGTTTTAGATATTACTTCTACCAGTAAGCTGGTTCCATTTTCATTCCTTACTAACCATCATCATTAAAATTGGTCAGAGAATCAGATCACAACAAATTTGGAATTTCGACAGCATGACAGTTGTTGAAACGTGTCACATCAGCACAGGTTGCAATCGTACGCCCCATTGTGCAGACTGGGGATACAGTGGGTTAATTTGTTTCGGAGCATGTCGTTCTGTCTCGATTTATCAACCAGAGGTATGATTTTATCCCGCCATTCCCGGTTTATTCTCGTTGAAATTTATATACATTGTATTCTCGGAGCTATTCTTTGTGTTGTCTCCTCCTCCACCAAGGAATTAGACAAGAGTGGCAAATCTCAACGAAATTATGCCCTAGTCTATGTCACTATTTTTTTTTACTGAACAAATGCAACCTAACAACGAACAACTTTTCAGACCACAAGTGCCGAAGTGGCACAAGCCAACCGGGCCAGTACACCATCAAAATCCACAACCCCAAATTTTATTTTGCTGGCCCGAACAAAAATATTAATTTTTCAAATTTGGGGGTGAGCTTCTGTTTGTTATTCTTCTTTCATTGTTTTTTTTTTTATTATTTCAAACACTATTTATCCCTCTAGCCACACACATTGTGGATACATAAGTTCATGCATGCGCTTTGTTGTCTGAAGTCATCACTTGCATGTTTTAGCAACTTCAGGATTTCTCTAGTACGCTATAACCTGCATTATGAATCTGGTCTTTTCTAGCAAGGTCAGATTTATTCTTTAAAGTTTAATTATATGTTTTACAAAATAGCGTATTTTTCTTATTCCCTAATTCTTGCAATTTACACCGGCCTGAATATATTTGACCCTAAGCTGCAATCCCAAACCCAATTGTCGTATGGCTTCTGGTAATCAAAGTCACGTGAATTTCTTGGAGATCCCGGTCAAAATAAAAAATCTTTGAAACACAATGAATGCCATAATCTTATGTTTTTGGAGCTTTTAAGCAATATTCATCAAAGAAGGAAATAAAATGTGTAAGTTGGTTTCATGTACACAAGTATAATTCAAAATATGAATTGAAGCACTATCTTGAATAAAGAGATAGGGAAGTGTACTATATTAAATTATACAATTATTATAGTTTTAAAAAATGCAATGCATTATATGTGTATTTCATTTATAGCTTCCAGGTATCATTTAAAGCAATGTAATCAGTTAAAATGAATGTTAAAAGCTTTAAAAATATACTTATAGTAAATCATAATTTTGTGGTCACCATTGGGCTTCCATACTGCTATTTACCTTTTAAAGTTATTTTTAGAACATACTATTTCCATGAAATTTTGTGACCTACTTCACATGTTCTGCTGATTTGTATGCACAAAAACAAAGGTCACAACTACTACTAGAGAACGACCAAGCTCTTATAATCAAAACAACTTTATTATTTTAATGAAGTTTAATAGAAACAATTTCCAGGTTTCTAGTTTTACCGCATTCAGGTTGAATAATCGTATGTCCACAAACATGTGTGACACTACCGTAAAAATTCAATCTATCTGTCTGTTTCCTCGTCATGAAATAACCAGGGAAGATCCTTCATCCAACTGGTTTGAAATTTATTAGTCCTTTTGTTAATACCGCCACACATGGCATCATAAATTTCTTCTGCCGATCTCTTTAGCGTCTGCAGCTTTTTACCTGGGCGGACACCTTCGGTAAATTTTATGGAAAAAGCCATAACCGATGTTGTTTGTCCTAGTTAAAATAATTATTCAATGTCAAATCAGATGTTTATATCAACAAAAAACGCATGTGTCATCAAACGTTTCAAAGACCAAGTAAATATTTCGGAACCTCTCTATCGATGACTCAGGACTTACCTTTACAATTCAATACCATATGCGGTTCTCCAAAACATGGAGATATTTACGACTGCAAATTTTCCTTTCTCGAGAGGGCAAAATTGTTTATCTTTATTTAAAAAATAATTGAAACAGCAACTTTCAACAGCTGAAACAAAAATACTTACCACTTCTCAGACAAATAATGCACAAGCCAGGCGGACTTCTAGTTTTGGGATTTTTACAAGCCCGAGACCGATTTTACTGGCCTCTGGCACCGGACCACCGACTAATTTCGAAGACTGCTACAGTATCCTGCCTTCCTGGTGTTATCGGTTCTCGATAGCATAACAAACTTGTTTGTCCACTGTCCTCTATCAAATCAAATCAAAAAGTTTTATTTAAAGTCGGTACATTTTATAACAGTACAACATAAGCTCTCAAGAGCTTTTCAAACCGACATGCATAATAAATTACATAAATTAAATACAGCACAATAAAACATGTCATGCAATACAAAATTAAATACATATCCAGATAATATTTATGCATATACTCCCTTCCTATGATACCGCAGTATGTATTTTGTCTGTTCCTATGCACTGCAGCGCCACCCGCCGTTTTTTCTATTTATATATTCATAAGCACAACAGTCACATTTATCGGAATGTCTGGTCATTCTGTCCAAATGTCTTGAATTTTTGTAAGTACACATATTTTTATCTTTTCCTTAGAAATAGCGGACATTTTTATTTTACCCTGATACCATGCTTTGTAAAATGTCCAATAATTAAACCATAGTTGTTATAATTCGTCTGCTATTTTTTAGAAATGTCAGCCGTTTGTTTACGTTTCATTTCAACCCGATTTGGGATTTTTGGTGCTATTTATAGTTACTTTCTAGACCGACAAAGTTGATGGAAAAATTAAGCTATGAAAACATATTAACCAACATAACGTTACATCAAATTGGCTCAACTTCGTTACATTTGTTATTTCAAAGAAACTTTACTTTATTAAATGTGATAAATTATCAAGATTTTCTTTACGGTATAAGTTTGCCAGATATTCACCTTGATTTAGTATTTATAAATGATGTCTTGATTTGTCAAACATTGTGTCCCATAACATTAATTTTGCAATTACCGCGATATCATAGGAAACCATTTCTGGGAGGTACATCAGTGTTGTCATAGGGAAAAGTGGCGACGTATTTTTAAACAAATTCAAAGATAAAATGAATTGTGGGGGAAATTAGGTTTCTATACCGGGGAACAAAATATAACATTTTTGGATTAATTCCCAAAACTAGTTACGTTACACAGACGTTTAACATAGAACCCCCGGCTACATTTCTGTGCTTTGACTTCTGGACCCCTACAGCCAGTGCGTATGTGGCAAGTGCCTCTCTGTGCACTTACTGTCATAGGACCAGAAGTCAAAACAGAAAATAGATGCCGACATTTATAGCACCCATTACACATACCTATACAAGTACATTCATGCAAATTATAAGCAGTCTATAATTAAGCAAATAAGCAAATTAATTCAAAACACATATAGAATCCTATAATTTTGTTTTACATTATTGTATCATACATTTTTCTTCATTTACATACTATCCCTATCTATGCCTAAATAATATTTCACTCCCGATCGATGATTTTCATGCGTGCTAATTTCTGACATTTGGTGTTCAACGTCATCTGTTTTCAATAAGTGTGCATTTGTATGCATGGTGGGCATATTTCACTGCTATACTTCGTTATACATGACTTGCATGTACTTGACCTTCATTTCATTACATTGATAACCGGGATATTTGGAGGGAAAATGGGGAATTTGTTCTAGTTTTGGGAATAAGAGAAAGGCTGTAAACTTGGGGAAGAAGGAAACTATGTTTATTTACATACTTTAATACGCAACATGGGGATTTTTTTGCTTTGATCAAGCTCCAGATATGCTGCGTACTATGAAAATGAGTAACAACGCATGTATTATCAGATCAGAGTGTACGCATACATATGGCTGTGTTAGCAAACTTTCCAAATTCGGAGCGTACTTGTACAGTCGTAAACATAACAATACATTTTTGTCTTTGAGAAATTCCCCGTAATTACTCCCTTTATACTTTTTGAAGGAGAGGGAGTATACATCCGAGGGTTACCGAATGTTTGCCTTTCTAAGCATCGATGTCAAAAGAGATCTGATTGGATGTTTACGATAAATCATCCAATCGCGGTCAATATTACAAATAAATGCGGTTTACGTAATAAGTAAGAACTAAAACGTTGTTCGTTGAATATGAGGGATTACTGAAAATGAGCAAGAACATGAATAAGCGTGCTACTAAGCGCAAGAGCGCTGCGGAAAATTCTATTCTTAAGTTCCTGGCAGTTTCATCTGTGTCTAGTGACAGTATAGTTAAAGGAATCATTGATGACATTATCAAAACGGCTGTGAAAACTGCCGAAGTCGACGATCAAAAAACAAAATATTTACAACGTTTTATTAATAAACATGACACAATCGTGTCAAATTAAACAGAGATATACATTTCACTTGCATCCTGCGTTTATTGAATAACATTTGTGTCAAACATGATTTTAAAAGTGTACATGTAAGCAATCTTTTCTGAAGTAGAGAGTACAACAGTGCAAAGGAAATATGCAAATATCCATCATTTTCAAAAGTAAGGGGTAATTACCCTTTGGACTTGAAAATTATCTGGAGCTCTGAGTTTTGCTGATGGAGTTAGCAGGTAGATATAGTGGGAAGGAAGGATGATAAGTTCCTATAGCATTTTTTCAAATATATTATACTGTAATGTATGTTATATGATTTGATTTTATTTGATTTTTGGTGTTTAATTCCACGTTAAGCAATATTTGAGCTATATCATGGTGACCAGTTTTAGTGGTGGAAGAAGTTGGAGTACCCAGAGAGAACCAACGACCATGGACAAGCAACTGGTAAACTTGATCACTTCCAGCTGCGAGTCGAGTGCACTTTTTTTTTTATTTACAAAGCCAGTGCGAACCCACTCTGTATTGGTGATAGGCTTGTATGAATTGTTAGTAAATTAACAAAATGTTTAATTTAGCAAGTTATTTTTATCTTTTCAGGATGAAAATAATTCTGCTAAAATCTTAAAGACATATATATGTACACCATAAAGAGAGAGTGAACTGTGTGACATGGATAAAGAAGTATCCAGTATCAGGTATTGTAAAATGTTAATAGAGAAATTTATGAAATATATTAATTTTGTATAGTCCCAGTTATTCTTCTTCTTTAGTTTACAGAAAAACTTCATAACTGCAGATTACTTGCTGGTGTGCATGCATGATAATTGACTTAAAAAAAGATATATATATATATACATTTTTGTATATTACACTTGAGTCAGTCTATTATTTACAAATTGTTTATTTTTTATTTTTTTATTTTTATTTCTTTTTCTTACAAAATGTTTGGTAAAACTTCATGTATAAATACAGTGTACCTGAGATTTTATCACAATTTGAAGAACAAAATGTGCAAATAATTACATCACTTCCATTAATTGCACATTTTTGTTCTTCATTTTATCACAATTTGAAGAACAAAAATGTGCAATTAATGGAAGTGATGACAATATAAATTTATTAATTTCAGATGGTGATGATGTTGGACTGGTATCTGGTTCAGTAGACACTACAGCTGTAGTATGGAGATATACTAAGGGGAAGGTAATATGTTAGGAAAGTACGGTCATAACTTGTGTTAAATGTAGTTGACAGATAAACAAAGGCTTTATACTCTGGTACAGTGAAACCTGGATAAACTGAACCCTGAATAAAACAGAATCCTGTATATACAGAACCCTGAATAAAACAGAATCCTGTATAATACAGCAACCCCGCGGGAACCCCGGGGTATAGAAATGGGACCGAGAGCTTCTTCGGCTTGAAGGGGCGTCCGTCGGTTGTGCGGGATGTAGAATTCACAACCAACCCGTCCTGCGGAAGAGACGTAAATAAAACCGAGGTCCCGTGTTGAGAGATTGTCACCCTCTCCGCACGTTAAAGAACCCAGTGTAACAGCTCATTATGAGCATGTTCATGATGAGTGGTCCATAAGAGACCTGTTGCACTGGCAAAATTATCTGTCCCTACCCATCACCTTTCCTTGTTTCGAGTCCCATGGCGTTTAAATTGTTAAATGTTCTCATCCTGAATATAGCTGAAAGATTGCTCGCTGGACGTTAAACACCAATCAATCAATCAATCAATCAATGTATAATACAGAACCCTGGATAAAACAAAATCATGTATATACAGTCCTTTAAATAAGGTTCCAGTGTAGGAAATCTGGATTTATTCTATTTCAAACACAAAACTGGCATCAACTCAAACGCTGGAACCAAAGGAAGTTCTGTATAGACAGGTTTCACTGTTTATATTTTAACCTATTGACCTTTGGTAATCTAGTTTGAACTTGTCATAAATCAGTTCATTTCCTGTTGACAAAAATGTCAAGAGTGGGAACACAATGTGTAATTGTATGATTTTATTATTTAATATAAAATATAATCATCTGTTGATTAATATGATTTTTCTACAAGATAAGTAGAATGTATATAATGCAGTGTCATAAAATATAAAGTTTTTTATGTGTATTCGGCACAAAACTGGGGAAGCTTTATCCCAGCTTTTAATCGTTATACACGTAAACTTTCTATTTTAAGACATTACACTTATATTGTATATATCAGTATACAGGGGTTTCAAAGTGGGCCGGTACCCGTACTTTTACCCGCCTGAGATCGTGTATAGTACCGGCAGAAATTACTGAACCCCCCCCAAAATTAGCGGTGGTCAAAACCACAAGTACGATGGTCGATAGGCTTGTGGAATATTTTTCATAAAAAATTAATGATCGCGTCAATTGCTGAATTCGCGCATTCAAATCGAACAATTGCGTCACGACCAAGTTGATGGGATATTCCCTGTTTTAAAAATAACTTTACCTTAGAATCGTAAATAGCAGTTTGCGCATGCGGTAAATAGATATTTTTTCGTCCTAATATCTTTTCATCCTTGTGTAAAACTCGGATCTGAACAAAGCTGACATCATTTCAAAATAAAAAAATGACCGATTACAAATTATGTTCAAACACAATTGAGTGTAATCTCCAGTAATATAAGTATGCTCATTATGTATTATGAATATATGACTACACAATATTTTGTGCGATTTTTTTTATCCATTTAAAACCCAGGGTTGAATCATTCTGGGGCATCTTGTTGCTTAACTCCATCCATATTGTTTAACTTCCGGTATAAAAAAATAAAAACCTATGGCTAATTTATTTACATATTTTGACGGGGCCCTACCGCAGTTGTTCACAGAAATGAAAGTGTGCTAAAAAACATTTTTAAAAGGGGGTACGAGGAGATAAGGGATAGAAAATTACTAAAAATCTTGAAAAAGGACCGGAAATTGGCTCAAATACGAATTACATTGTAATGTCAAAGCGCCGGCCCCCCTTTTTTTCCAAAATAATTTAACTTTTGTGATTCAAATGTTAATAAATGTCTTCCCGGGAATCGTTTTTGTTCGAACATTTTTTTGCACATAAGTCGTGAAAGTAACAATATATATTGTTTTTGTTTAATTATATTTGTATTGATCTATTAAAAATTTTATTAAAGATTGATCATTGGCATTGCAAATTAATTTTATGTTTCATCAAGGACGTATTCTATATACGTCCTTGGTTTCATTAATTATGACACTTATATGTCTTGATCCGTGCCAATGGTCTTTGAGGAGTTTAATTACTGGTAATAAAGTAAAAAAAAACACACAAGCCAAGGTATTGTGAAAAAGAAAAGGACAAAGCCAGCAAAAGAATTTTGAGAAGTTTAAGCTTTGATAACAATGGCTTGGTCAAGCCTAGCTGAGGAACTGTAGCTCTTTATGGTCCTTTTGGTTTTTTTTAAGATATGGCAGACTATCTATGAATAATCTTGGCTGAAGTCTGTAAACTGAAATATTCAATAAAGAAATTGGGGGGGGGGGGGGGGGGGGGGGAGGGGAAATCCAGGCATTATGCATGGTCTTCACTCTTGGTGAAATCTGAACTCTAAAGTTAATGGGAATTTTCTTTCAAAAAAACTTAATGTTTTGCAGTCTCTGAAGTACATTTTTTGGTCCACAAAATGCTATATTTCGGGAGCTTCCGTCCCCTGGACCCTTACGGCCCTCAGCCTAATTTTTTAGGTACCTCCTAAAATTTAAGAAGTACCTCCTATTATAAAAAACTTTGAAACCCCTGAGTATATCTATTGTCTATGTTGATTTGAAATGTCATCAGTGTGAAGAGATATATAAACACCAGAAAGAGATACATACCAGCTTATAGTAAAGTTGTGATCCTGACTTTTGTGTTAGAGAAAGACGATTGATGACAAACCAGAACACAATGTTTATATTCGTTGTTGAAAGTACAACACGTTGTTATGAATTATTTCTGTATTCATGTCGTAAGCATGCTAACCCTGAGTGTGGTTGTGGAAACCAACGATTTTAAAGTTAGTTTTGACTGTTTCTCCACTAAGCACACAACATTAAGGAGTAAGATCAGAATCATGATAAGGTGTCAAAGTGAAGTGACATGTTTACCTGTTGCCTGCCATGAATTATTTTGAATCTAATAGGACAAATACGGTAATTTTTAACCATTCGTGAACTGTATACACACGGCATTTGGTGGCAGTTCCATTTACCTCCTTCGGAAATTTTGAATTATTTGTATTTGAACGAGATATTTTAAAACAAAGATATGGATGTTAACACGAAAAACATATTTATTGTGTATTTTCCAACATAGATTCGATTGAACAATTCCTATGTAAAAATATTTAAAAAAAAAGTCTGAGTTCATTCGTTCATCATTTCGAGCGCTAACAAGGTGGCGTAGCGGAGTTGTCTAATAATAATATCAAACATTTGAACAGTTGTTAATAATCGACAATTATCGTTAGCTATGAAATAAAAAAAATAAATGCCAATGAATAAAAAGCTTGTATTGTTGACATATAAATTTTTTTCGGAAAAAATACTTAAGACAACCATCTATCGACTTTCACTTTTGTAATATATCGTCATCCTGTGACGTTGTTTACAAGGGACGCTGATTGACACAAGCTGGTTACTGATTTATTTACGATTTTGTGAGCATTTTACTTGTTTGAGGAGCAAAATTCAAAATGCCATCAAATTGGAAAATATCAGTAACTTAATTACATCACCGTCTAATTATCAATGTATACGTAGGAAAACAAGGTTAGTGTATTTTGTTTTTCATGGCCGACACATATTAATGGAATGTACTGCATGTCTGTGACTGTGTGTGTACTGGGGATCCCCAAATGTAAATTTTCAAAACTAATGATAAAAAAATACTTAGTTATAGAATATTTATTTATAACTGATGGGGAATTTTTATTTTAAGGACTTTAAGAATACGTTATATGCCGGTGTTTTGTTTCAGTGTTCTCCATTGCTGGTTATAGCCGACTTCGCCGACCAGCTATAATTCTCTTCCGACCGGCATTCATTTTTCAAAGCTGGTCGGAAAATTAACATTGTTTTCCCAACTTGCGTATTGATCCCAATTAAAATCATGTGTTGCATTTCATGTGGCTCTTATGTTACAATCGTCAGAATGTCTTTAAACGTATATTGAATCAGGGGACAGTTGACAATTTTAATGACGAAATAAGTACGAGCATATCTCTTAATGGGTTATAATCCACATGCAAATGTTTTTGAATTATTTGACTTTGTAAAATGACAGAAATATTTATCTGTGAAAAGATTTTAACAACTTCTGCAAGTTCCGGTATAAAATTACTTCCAAAATATACACTAACGGTGACACACTTTTACATGCAAGTGCTGTATAAACATTTCTCTTTTAAATTATAACACCCTTCAATTGGCATATTATATTTGATCATCTTTCTTTAAACAATTAAGTACAAGTTAACTGTACATTTGCCCCCGGGTCAGGATTCATTTTGTGACACAAATATGAGTGGTTTCAATCCGAGACGAGGGTAATTTTACAAGTACAACCTGTCATAATGAGGAAAATAAACACTTTTTGTTCTTTTTTTTTTAGTTGTGAAAAACAAAAATTGAAAATGAAATGGAGATTAAATATTTGTAAAATATAAAAAAAAAAAATTATTTTTTTTACATGTATCGACGGAAATTGCTAATATACATGCTCATAAAGTAATTTCAAATGCCTATTTTTAATTTTCAAATTCCATGAAATAACACTGATCTATATTTATGAAATTCAAAAACTGATTTTGTTCCGATTCTAAGTTGATATATGCAAATAAAAAAAAAATTGAGAAAATGAACACGTTAATATCCACGTTCCACTTCTGATTACATAATTATACAGCTCGTTTGTCTAATGTATTGAATGTGAAAGGGGATTCAGTTGTATGTCTAGAGTGAAGACAACACTGAGGAACAAACTGGCTGACTAACACCATATTACAAGGATTAATGATGGTTTCAATACATGGACCGGATGACTCAGAATTTGATTTCAGGACAGCCATGAACATTTGGGGGAAACTTGAAAGAAACCTATCTTGGTTGAAAAAGCAAAGGAATCAACAGAAAAATCAAAACTTTCGAAAAAAAAATTGTGATGAAATCTCTTTTGCTAAGGAAAATTACAAGAGAAAGAAGAATTAAGAGAGACATGTTGAAAATAAAATAAAATTGCTTAATTGCTGTAGCAAGTAGTACCATAAAATTGGAAATATAAAGTATTCTTTGTATTATTTTTGTCGCGATTACACGTACTTAAGCGCAACGGCGAAAAAATAAAAACACACTATAAAAGTCAGCAACAAAAAACAACCACCTATCACTGAGCAAAAATGGAGAACACTGTGTTTGTTTACACTCGGTCGTCACAATAATTTCACAGCAGAAGTCACAATGGAACAGCCAGATTTGTTGTGTACTGCACTTGCGCTAAATATAGAGTTGTTGAGTATTATCGTGTGTGCCGTTTTATAGACGTCATATTAGAACTGATGGTAAACAGTCAATCTAATTAAAATTCAATCTTTAATTGCTTCCGGTTTTGTTATGTCGTGCATAAAGTGCGACATAGCCCGGAGCAATCAAAGATCAAATTTTAATTAGATTGAAACCAAACTGCTCAGGAATGATCATTGGAAGTTCCTCTACAAAGAGTGTGTTTTTTAAGCTGATCGGAAATCCAAGATGGCTGGCACCGCAGGACTTAGTTTAACATTGGACTCTATGGGAAAATGTTCAAATGCCTTCTTCTCAGAAACTACAAATATTATTAAAGCCAAACTGTACATGAATGTTCATTGGATGGTCCTCTACAAACACTAGGTTTTTTGGTCCGATATGAAATTCAAAATGGCGGCTACAGCAGGACTTAATTTAACATTGGACCTTATGGGAAAAATGTTTCAAAATGCTTCTTCTCTGAAACCACTTGGACAATTGAAACCAAACTGCCCAGGAATGATCATTGGAAGGTCCTCTACAAAGTTTCTGTTTTTTATGCTGATCGGAAATCCAAGATGACCACCATCGCAGGACATAGATTAACATTGGACCCTATGGGAAAATGTTCAAATGCCTTCTTCTCAGAAACTACAAATATGATTAAAGCCAAACTGTACATGAATGTTCATTGGATGGTCCTCTACAAACTTTAGGTTTTTTGTTCTGATATGAAATTCAAAATGGCGGCTACGGCAGGACTTAGTTTAACATTGGACCCTATGGGAAAAATGTTTCAAAACGCTTCTTCTCTGAAACCACTTGGACAGTTGAAACCAAACTGCCCAGGAATGATCATTGGAAGGTCCTCTACACAGTTTCTGTTTTTTATGCCGATCGGAAATCCAAGATGGCTGCTACCACAGGTCATAGTATTAACACAGGACCATATGGGGAAAATACAGAATATGTTCTTCTCTGAAGCTATTGCACTGATTGAACCTAAACTGTGCATCAATCATTGGAAGGTTCTTTACAAACTTTGTGTTTTTTATGTTGATCGGAATTCCAAGATGACTACCACTGCAGGACATAGTTTTTACATAGGACCAATTGGTTCTTTTTATAATCAGGTGAACGATACAGGCTCTTGAGAGCCTCTGATTTATAATATTATAAATAAATATATGACACTATGTGTATACTTATTCAGGGCTCTACAATTTATACCAGCTCTCACTAGCCCTTGACTAGTAAAGACACATTATTTACTCGCCAACAAAAGTATGTTACTTCCCAGTCAATTATAACTTCTATTACTATATAACTCCAATATGTATTTATATGTGAACAATTATTAATGCCCTGAATGAGACAGGAGATGCTTACTCTCTTGAACTCAGTCCCACTTTTTGTAGCTCTGTGTTGCTACAGTACAGTCAGAGACATACCATAATAAATGACTGTGATAGACATATCACTCATCTTAGTGATTTAGATATATCTTTTGTTCTAATAAATATATTTTCATAAATAGATTAAACAGACAAAAAGATATATCAGTAACACTAAGAAGAGTGATACGTCAATCACAGTGATTTATCACAATATGACTCTGACTGTACTGTACTTTTTTTTTGTCTTTGTACTTGCCTTTTTTATTTATTAAAACTTGTAAATAAAGAAACATAAAATAATTAAAAGGTAATTTTTGAACTAATACAGTCTAAATATCCGGGCCTGCCTTTCTGCAAATGTCACAATACAAAAATGTACATAACGTCGTAACTGGAATCATACACAAACCACGAAAACTTTGACTTCCCGACATCTTGGAATTTACGCTTACAGCTTTAGAACCTTCATCACTATTTTCGATTGATATTTCCAGCGATGCTGCATCGGGCAGGCCAGTTTCATGATCAGTTAATTCAACCGATTTATTTTTAGCGAAGTATTTTGTAAGAAGGTTTTGGTTTTTTCTCATCGTGGTCACTTGCAAGCGTTAAAAGTACGTGATTTAAAACTTTTTATGTCTGAGTCAATTGTGCGGTTTAAAAAACTGAAGTCTGAAGTTAAATTTAAAAATATGATTGGTGAGGGAATGAAAAATTTCCGGATATATTAACTCACCGTCTGGCGATCAACACAGAATTTTTACTCCAATTTTACAAAAGTAACTTGCAAATGCGAGTGTTTTGGTCGCAGTGTAAATCCCTGTTATTCAAAAGTTGCTGTCAAAACCCAAGATAATAATACTTTATTTAATTTTCAGTACCTATATATGCTAGCATGTGGCTGTCATGACCAAAAGATTCACATGTTTATTAATAATGCTTAATTTAATTTTCAGTACCAATGCTAGCATGTGGCTGTGATGACCAAAAGATTCACATATTTGTTGAGCAAAATGGAAAGGTAAATGATAATACTCTTAAAGATGGCGCCAATTAAAATTTGATATTCTAATCCATACATTGACTTTTATTATATTACCTGTACCACGTGAATGGTCCTGTGTATGTTTGTTTAGGGGTATTGACCTGTACCAAGTGAATGGTCCTGTGTATGTTTGTTTAAGGGTATTGACCTGTAACAAGTGAATGGTCCTGTGTATGTTTGTTTAGGGGTTTTGACCTGTAACAAGTGAATGGTCCTGTGTATGTTTGTTTAGGAGTATTGACCTGTAACAAGTGAATGGTCCTGTGTATGTTTGTTTAGGGGTATTGACCTGTAACAAGTGAATGGTCCTGTGTATGTTTGTTTAGGGATATTGACCTGTAACAAGTGAATGGTCCTGTGTATGTTTGTTTAGGGGTATTGACCTGTACCAAGTGAATGGTCCTGTGTATGTTTGTTTAGGGGTATTGACCTGTACCAAGTGAATGGTCCTGTGTATGTTTGTTTAGGGATATTGACCTGTACCAAGTGAATGGAACTGTGTATGTTTGTTTAGGGGTATTGACCTGTAACAAGTGAATGATCCTGTGTATGTTTGTTTAGGGATATTGACCTGTACCAAGTGAATGGTCCTGTGTATGTTTGTTTAGGGGTATTGACCTGTAACAAGTGAATGGTCCTGTGTATGTTTGTTTAGGGGTATTGACCTGTAACAAGTGAATGGTCCTGTGTATGTTTGTTTAGGGGTATTGACCTGTAACAAGTGAATGGTTCTGTGTATGTTTGTTTAGGGGTATTGACATGTACCAAGTGAATGGTCCTGTGGATGTTTGTTTAGGGGTATTGACCTGTACCAAGTAAATGGTCCTGTGTATGTTTGTTTAGGGGTATTGACCTGTAACAAGTGAATGGTTCTGTGTATGTTTGTTTAGGGGTATTGACCTGTAACAAGTGAATGGTCCTGTGTATGTTTGTTTAGGGGTATTGACCTGTAACAGGTGAATGGTCCTGTGTATGTTTGTTTAGGGGTATTGACCTGTACCAAGTGAATGATCCTGTGTATGTTTGTTTAGGGGTATTGACCTGTACCAAGTGAATGGTCCTGTGTATGTTTGTTTAGGGGTATTGACCTGTAACAAGTGAATGGTCCTGTGTATGTTTGTTTAGGGGTATTGACCTGTAACAAGTGAATGGTCCTGTGTATGTTTGTTTAGGGGTATTGACCTGTACCAAGTGAATGGTTCTGTGTATGTTTGTTTAGGGGTATTGACTTGTAACAAGTGAATGGTTCTGTGCATGTTTGTTTAGGGGTATTGACCTGTAACAAGTGAATGGTCCTGTGCATGTTTGTTTAGGGGTATTGACCTGTACCAAGTGAATGGTCCTGTGTATGTTTGTTTAGGGGTATTGACCTGTACCAAGTGAATGGTCCTGTGTATGTTTGTTTAGGGGTATTGACCTGTAACAAGTGAATGGTCCTGTGTATGTTTGTTTAGGGGTATTGACCTGTAACAAGTGAATGGTTCTGTGTATGTTTGTTTAGGGGTATTGACCTGTACCAAGTGAATGGTCCTGTGTATGATTGTTTAGGGGTATTGACCTGTAACAAGTGAATGGTTCTGTGTATGTTTGTTTAGGGGTATTGACCTGTAACAAGTGAATGGTCCTGTGTATGTTTGTTTAGGGGTATTGACCTGTAACAAGTGAATGGTTCTGTGTATGTTTGTTTAGGGGTATTGACCTGTACCAAGTGAATGGTACTGTGTATGTTTGTTTAGGGGTATTGACCTGTACCAAGTAAATGGTCCTGTGTATGTTTGTTTAGGGGTATTGACCTGTAACAAGTGAATGGTTCTGTGTATGTTTGTTTAGGGGTATTGACCTGTAACAAGTGAATGGTCCTGTGTATGTTTGTTTAGGGGTATTGACCTGTAACAAGTGAATGGTCCTGTGCATGTTTGTTTAGGGGTATTGACCTGTAACAAGTGAATGGTCCTGTGCATGTTTGTTTAGGGGTATTGACCTGTACCAAGTGAATGGTCCTGTGTATGTTTGTTTAGGGGTATTGACCTGTAACAAGTGAATGGTCCTGTGTATGTTTGTTTAGGGGTATTGACCTGTAACAAGTGAATGGTCCTGTGTATGTTTGTTTAGGGGTATTGACCTGTACCAAGTGAATGGTCCTGTGTATGTTTGTTTAGGGGTACTGACCTGTAACAAGTGAATGGTCCTGTGTATGTTTGTTTAGGGGTATTGACCTGTACCAAGTGAATGGTCCTGTGTATGTTTGTTTAGGGGTATTGACCTATAACAAGTGAATGGTCCTGTGTATGTTTGTTTAGGGGTATTGACCTGTAACAAGTGAATGGTTCTGTGTATGTTTGTTTAGGGGTATTGACCTGTACCAAGTGAATGGTCCTGTGTATGTTTGTTTAGGGGTATTGATCTGTAACAAGTGAATGGTCCTGTGTATGTTTGTTTAGGGGTATTGACCTGTACCAAGTGAATGGTCCTGTGTATGTTTGTTTAGGGGTATTGACCTGTACCTAGTGAATGGTCCTGTGTATGTTTGTTTAGGGGTATTGACCTGTACCAAGTGAATGGTCCTGTGTATGTTTGTTTAGGGATATTGACCTGTACCAAGTGAATGGTCCTGTGTATGTTTGTTTAGGGGTATTGAATTTGCCTCTATTTCTGGATTATTTAGCTTAGATTTTTATATCCCTGCCACTAAGTTGCTGGGACATATAGTGTTACCCATGATAGGTTAGTATACAGTCTGACTGCTACCCTGATAGGTTAGTATAGAGTCTGACTGCTACCCTGATATGTTTGTATACAGTATGACTGCTACACTGATAGGTTAGTATATAGTCTGACTGCTACCCTGATAGGTTAGTATACAGTCTGACTGCTACACTGATAGGTTAGTATACAGTATGACTGCTACACTGATAGGTTAGTATACAGTATGACTGCTACACTGATAGGTTAGTATAGAGTCTGACTGCTACCCTGATAGGTTAGTATACAGTATGACTGCTACACTGATAGGTTAGTATATAGTCTGACTGCTACCCTGATATGTTAGTATACAGTCTGACTGCTACACTGATAGGTTAGTATACAGTCTGACTGCTACACTGATAGGTTAGTATACAGTCTGACTGCTACACTGATAGGTTAGTATAGAGTCTGACTGCTACCCTGATATGTTTGCATACAGTATGACTGCTACCCTGATAGGTTAGTATACAGTATGACTGCTACACTGATAGGTTAGTATAGAGTCTGACTGCTACCCTGATAGGTTAATATACAGTATGACTGCTACACTGATAGGTTAGTATGCAATCTGACTGCTACCCTGATTGGTTAGTATAGAGTCTGACTGCTACCCTGATAGGTTAGTATACAGTCAGACCGCTACCCTGATAGGTTAGTATATAGTCTGACTGCTATCCTGATAGGTTAGTATAGAGTCTGACTGCTACCCTGATAGGTTAGTATAGTCTGACTGCTACCCTCATAGGTTAGTATAGAGTCTGACTGCTACCATCATAGGTTAGTATACAATCTGACTGCTACCATCATAGGTTAGTATACAATCTGACTGCTACCCTCATAGGTTAGTATAGAGTCTGACTGCTACCCTCATAGGTTAGTATAGAGTCTGACTGCTGCCATCATAGGTTAGTATACAATCTGACTGCTACCCTCATAGGTTAGTATAGAGTCTGACTGCTACCATCATAGGTTAGTATAGAGTCTGACTGCTACCCTAATAGGTTAGTATATAGTCTGACTGCTACCCTCATAGGTTAGTATAGAGTCTGACTGCTACCCTAATAGGTTAGTATACAGTCTGACTGCTATCCTGATAGGTTAGTATAGAGTCTGACTGCTACCCTGATAGGTTAGTATAGTCTGACTGCTACCCTCATAGGTTAGTATAGAGTCTGACTGCTACCCTCATAGGTTAGTATACAATCTCACTGCTACCCTCATAGGTTAGTATAGAGTCTGACTGTTACCCTGATAGGAGCTTTACTGAAATGTTCCTTGGAAAAGAATATTTTTTTCTCAGATGCTGGAAATAGATTGAACTGAAATGTCATTGTTTTTGTGCATTCGACATAAACTAAGGGAATATGAGTAAAAAGTGTTTTTTCTCAAAAATCTCAAAACTTGCTTGATCACTTAGCTTGCATGAATAACTAGGTGAGCCTCTAGTTATATTTATATTTTCTGATGGATTATGCCGGCTAGTCAAATTACTGTTCTTTGCTAATAAGACCTGCATTCCAGTTTTTTTAACAGTATATTCCAGTATTTAATAAAGGCTTGATATTTGTTTATTACTAATATTTTCATATTTTCAATGTATGGTTATATGTATTGTGTAAAACAAAAATAATTGAGATTTTAAATTTAATAGATATCTGATAGCAGTTGGCCTAGAAAGTGGTGAAATATTACTATATACATGGAAGTTTACAGACAAGGGAAGTAACTCAGAGTGGACCCAGATTATACACCTTGATCAACATTATCCTTTTCTAAGAGACTAAAACTTTTACTACACTCTGACAGTATACACTGTTACAAGAGGCAGACAATAGAGTACACAATACATAATGACGAACTGAATGAATGAAACACATTTACATAAACTTAATGAATGAAACACATGTACATAAACTGATTGAATGAAACACATTTATATAAACTGAATGAAACACATTTACATAAACTGAATGAATGAAACACATTTACATAAACTGAATGAATGAAACACATTTACATAAACTGAATGAATGAAACACATTTACATAAACTGAATGAATGAAACACATTTACATAAACTGAATGAAAGAAACACATTTACATAAACTGAATGAAAGAAACACATTTACATAAACTGAATGAATGAAACACATTTACATAAACTGAATGAATGAAACACATTTACATAAACTGAATGAATGAAACACATTTACATAAACTGAATGAAAGAAACATATTTACATAAAATGAATGAATGAAACACATTTACATAAACTGAATGAATAAAACACATTTACATAAACTGAATGAAAGAAACACATTTACATAAACTGAATGAAAGAAACACATTTACATAAACTGAATGAATGAAACACATTTACATAAACTGAATGAATGAAACATATTTACATAAACTGAATGAATGAAACACATTTACATAAACTGAATGAATGAAACATATTTACATAAACTGAATGGATGAAGCACATTTACATAAACTGAATGAATGAAACACATTTACATAAACTGAATGAAAGAAACACATTTACATAAACTGAATGAAAGAAACACATTTACATAAACTGAATGAATGAAACACATTTACATAAACTGAATGAATGAAACATATTTACATAAACTGAATGAATGAAACACATTTACATAAACTGAATGAATGAAACACATTTACATAAACTGAATGAATGAAACACATTTACATAAACTGAATGAATAAAGCACATTTACATAAACTGAATGAAAGAAACACATTTACATAAACTGAATGAAAGAAACACATTTACATAAACTGAATGAATGAAACACATTTACATAAACTGAAGGAATGAAACATATTTACATAAACTGAATGAATGAAACACATTTACATAAACTGAATGAATGAAACATATTTACATAAACTGAATGGATGAAGCACATTTACATAAACTGAATGAATGAAACACATTTACATAAACTGAATGAAAGAAACACATTTACATAAACTGAATGAAAGAAACACATTTACATAAACTGAATGAATGAAACACATTTACATAAACTGAATGAATGAAACATATTTACATAAACTGAATGAATGAAACACATTTACATAAACTGAATGAATGAAACACATTTACATAAACTGAATGAATGAAACACATTTACATAAACTGAATGAAAGAAACACATTGACATTAACTGAATGAAAGAAACACATTTACATAAACTGAATGAAAGAAACACATTTACATTAACTGAATGAAAGAAACACATTTACATAAACTGAATGAATGAAACACATTTACATAAACTGAATGAATGAAACACATTTACATAAACTGAATGAAAGAAACATATTTACATAAAATGAATGAATGAAACACATTTACATAAACTGAATGAATGAAGCACATTTACATAAACTGAATGAAAGAAACACATTTACATAAACTGAATGAAAGAAACACATTTACATAAACTGAATGAATGAAACACATTTACATAAACTGAATGAATGAAACATATTTACATAAACTGAATGAATGAAACACATTTACATTAACTGAATGAATGAAACATATTTACATAAACTGAATGAATGAAGCACATTTACATAAACTGAATGAATGAAACACATTTACATAAACTGAATGAAAGAAACACATTTACATAAACTGAATGAAAGAAACACATTTACATAAACTGAATGAATGAAACACATTTACATAAACTGAACGAATGAAACATATTTACATAAATTGAATGAATGAAACACATTTACATAAACTGAATGAATGAAACATATTTACATAAACTGAATGAATGAAACACATTTACATACATGTACATTATAATAAGTAAGCATAACAATATAAGTACAGGTGACCTCTTTACAGGTAACTGTTATGTATCATATCTGGATTATCTATATACAAATGCAGTTGTAGTGAATACATATTTATCCATATGTAGTAAACATGAATTACTTCTGTCAATAAATAATCCAAACTTTTTTAACTGGATTCCATTAGTATACCTAAACAAACTTGAGACAAAAGAAACAGCTTCCTATACCTCATTTCTTGACATTTACCTCAAATTTGACACCATTTGTCATATTTCAACCAGACTCTTGACTAAAGAGACGACTTCAGTTTTGATAAAAGATCTTGTAAGACAGGTGACCTCTTTAAACAGGTTCAATTCATATGAAATTTTCTATGACAGGACAAGAAAAATGTGACCTTAAATACAGGTGACTGCTTAATAGAGGTGACCACATTTTTCAATTATTTGTTGACATTTGATGTAGAAAAATGGAAGAATATGTCCATAGAACATGAATACACTTCTTGTCTTCAGGTTAAAGAAAAACTGGAAGATTCCAAATGGGTGATCAGAAGCCCTATATGGTAGAAAGACCGAAAATGCAATGAGAAAAAAAAAGACAAAAGGACAAATAATGTTGCATATCACTACACAGAAAGCTAATGATTAAACAATGCGAACCCAGCAAAAAAAAAAAAAAAACGGAATGATCTTAGGTTCTGGGGAAGGGTAAACAGTTTCTGCTCTACAGAAAACTTAGGCACAAAGAATATGTTACACTATGTGTACAATGTTACTATGGTTACAATTTTAATGGCATCCATTTTATAATGTTTTATTGGATTACAGCGAAGGCATGCAATGTTCAAATTGATTTTCTTTAATTAATGTTTAGATATGCTCATCATTTAACAGTAAAGAGACTACGATTTAGACCTGTATTAGACCAGAACAATAAGACATTACAGCTAGCTAGTGGTGGGGCTGATCATAGTGTTAAAATATATAATATACAAATTGATACAATAACATTGTGATGTTGTTAGCAATGAAACTAATTTTGCCTTATTTTAGTGTCATGTTCATTCTAAGGCCTCTACATCTGCATGTTGTATTTCAGCGAAAAAGGTAAAGCCTGAATATCAGAGAGACATTTCTGATGTATATTAAGAACTACTGGTACATACATATCTTCTGTTTTTGTGACTTAAGAAGGCCAATGATTACCTGGTAGTAGTTACATGGCTGAAGTATACAGTTTTAAGTTGAAGATCTTCCAAGGGAACATTGAAATAGTGTCACATAAGACAGGTGGTCGCTTAATACAGGTTTAATTAATATGGAATGCACTGTAAAGGGAAATTGAAATTAAGGTCACATAATACAATTTATGACTTAACAGAGGTGGTCACTAAAAGCAGGTTTGACTGTATTTGTTTTACCGTTTGGGACCCAATTATTAAGAGGGGGGTTAGGATCCCACTAACCATTGTATACCAACCACATCACCATCCATAAACTTTTACATTTTAATCTTCTCTGAAGCCATGGTTTTGACTGCTGATAGAATAGAGTTGGTAAGAGGTTTCGTGGGGCATTTGGTAGACCCAACATCAAAACGCTGTTTGTCAGAACACTTGTGCAAAATAGGTGTCCAGTAGAGTGACACAAGTTCAAGTTCGTCATCCTGGGTTGAAATTCCAAAGTGCAAAATTTGCCTACAATGGTCCAGGATTTCAAGCACTAAAGTTTACAGTTAATTTTCTAATAAATTGTTCTAAATAGTCGAATTTTATTGAATTTTAGAAGCAAATACAGGTTATGAAGAGGGATCTGTAGCAAAAACAACATTTTATGATACCAAATTTTGAAATTTAGCACATTCTGTTTGCGAATAGTATCATTTTTTCGTATGTTATACTAACAAATAAATTTATGCAGGATTTTTTTTAGATTTTGCTAGAGTAACATGTCAACCATAGTATTTGTCTTTTTCCAAAAAGGGGGATTTAATTATGTTTTTTCATGTAGGAGGAATCTGTATGCACAATGTTAACAATCTGTATCAGACAGGACCAATAGCGGAAAAGGAATCTACATTTTTATGTATATATGCTACATTTTTCCTGAATCAATTGGTTTTCACCAATAAATCTGACCGCCGCGATATAACTGAAATATTGTTGAAATTGTCGTTGAACACCATAACCCTAACCCATTTGTAGTTGTTTATTTATGTTTGTATTTCAGTGATGATTTTTTTCTGTTTTACAATAGCTAGGCCTACTCTCGATGACATTTCTTTTATTGTATCGATCACTCTGTATTGTTAGAGTAAGGAAACAGAAGCTGTAAATCGTACAAAGGACAGATAATGAAATTGTCAAAAGAAAAAGGACAAAATATTAAAAGGGACAAACAATGTTCTACATAACACTACACAGAAAACCAAAGATTGAGCAGCACAAATATCTCTAAAACCAGTGGCTGAAATAAAGTGCTTCAGAAGGGTAAACCATTCCTGCTCTACCAGTGGCACTCACTTTATACGGAATGTATTGGTGAACTTAAGTTAAATGCCAAATATGGTATGGCAATGAAGTGGCTTGAAAATAACCCACAAATCTGTACGGCAGCCATTTTTTTCTCTGAAAAGGAAGATATCTAGCAGCTCATGAAAACTGACAAGGGTCACCATAGTTTTAATAAAATAGCTATAACATATCAGTTTATTAGAACATCAGTTCTTATTTTAATAGTCCAAAGATTTAACATGTAACAGACTTCAAGCGACACACGTATTGGACAATAAATCAATTTCTCATAATAAAATATTATATACAATCTATGCAAAAGAACAGATAAGTCATTTGTTGTCAGTAACTACATTTATTGATTGTGTCAATATATACGATTGTTGTTTATTTATAAGTAAATTGTGGTGTTGTTTACAAATCTGAAATTATTAGATGGAATTGAATTTATATAAAAACATTCTGTAATTATACAGCTGTTACTAACATATATTAGCTGACTGCTGATAATAAAAGGGTTGAACTTGCTATGTTTTTTATTTAATGTTTAGTGAGACCTAATCATAAACAGGTAAGTAACCATGTAACACGAAAATTACAACAACAAAAGTCTTAGTTTGAATATCGGGTTATGTTAAGGTTATTGGTATTTAACACCACTTTCAACAATATTTTGAATTATATCGTAGTAGCAGCTATTGATGTTGCAGGTGGAGGAAACCCGGGTAGCAGGAGTTCGTTTGTTTGATTGATGGTGTGTAACACCACTTTCAACAATATTTTAGTCACCTCATGGTGGTCAGTTGTAGTGGGGTATACTTGTTTCACCATGTCTGTCCGTCCGTCTGTAGACAAATCCTATGTCGTACGATAACTTGAATTGTGTTTCTTAGAATCTTTTAAAATTTTATCAGCAGCTTACTGGTGAAGAGAGGAGGATCCCTTTCATATTTGACGATTTTCATCTTTGCCGTTCCAGAGTTATTGGACTTTATATGACGGAAAATATGATTTTTACCCTACATGTATGTCGTATGATAACTTGAGTAGTGTTTCTCAGAATGTTTTGAAATTTTATCAGCAGCTTACCGAGGAAGAGAGGAGGGTCCCTTTCATTTTTGGTTGGAACAATCAGTAATGTTTTGGTTATGGAAATAGGTTGGACAGATGTGGGGAGCGGGGGTATATCTTAGTGAGCTGTGCTCACAGTAATACAAGTTGGTGGAGTACCCAGAGAAAACCACCAACCTGCCAAAAGTCACTGACAAACTTTATCACATAATGTTGAACTTACAACGTTAGTGGTGATATGCACTGATTGCACAGATAATTGTAAATCCAACTACCATGCGATCACGGCCACGACGGCCTTAGGTAGCAGACAGGTAATTATTGCATATGTAGATGCGGGTCAATATTATTATATACCATGCGATTCTGGTACGACAGGCCCTTGAATATAATAAATTCTTCAAATTATAATGGCGAAGTTTCTGAAATAAAGGTAACTCATTTCCCATTATACAGCTAAGTGGTTGTAGACAATAAGAATAAGACAAACACTGAAGAGTATCATCATGGCCAATGCACTATTAAACGTTATTCCATTTTATAAACGTTAGTCCATTTTATTTAAGATCAGAGGGTGAACAAAAAGGGGTAATAATGAGACCTATAAATTATAGTGATGAGCTGAAAACAACATTCTGATTTCTTGGAAGCAAAACGAGAATTAATATGTTGAGTAGCAACGATATGTCCAAGAGACAGACATTAATAACAACTTAAGATATTTAGTTAAGTGTGCAAGGCGTATTAATTTCTAGAGTAATCTTCATCAGGTACGGGCGTAATCAAAAGATTGGAGAGCCAAATTAATTTCCAAATATGTTTTCTTTAAATTAATACTTTTCTATGTCATTACTTCTTTATTTTAAATTAGAATATGCATTATATTCATTAAATACTTCTTTTAATTATCGGGGCGAACGGACCCAAGGCTAATATGTAGTTCTTCTTCCAAATACAGGACTAGACTCAAAGGTTTGAGTGTGTAACGTCCCGGAACTGTGTGCGCTATGTACATGGACAATTTAAAAGGATAATAAACAAGAAATAACCAAACAAAAATAACTAAATATATATATATATATATGTACAGTGGCATGCAATATGTTTTTAAAGGTGGGTTGGGAATCCTTCAAATGTTAATGTGGAGATACCACTTTTGAAGGATTCTAGGCTAGGTGAATGAGCTATTGACTGAGTTAAACTGTTCCATACTGATAATGTATTAGGGAAGAAAGAAAACTTATAACAATCTTTATTTGACTGAATTTATGTGTCCCACAAGTACCCCTGTCAGATTGGGATATCATGGTTGTTAGTACCTCTACTAAACCCCCCGTTTATTTTATATAGCAGTATCAGACTTGCTTTAGTTCGTCTACAAGCAAGATAGTCCCACTGTAAGGTGTCCATCATATTGGTGACTGCACCAGCTGACCTGTCACGATAGTCATTAAAGACTAGTTAGGGCGAACGGACCCGATACCTTAAAAGTCTTCGGGAGCAAATAAACCAAAGGGACTAAACAGAATATCCAATATCTTGGACAAGAAGAGTTTAAAATACCAAAAGGGTAATTAGAATCTGTACTGAGACTGACAAGAGTTTTGTTGGCGTTCGTTCAGGCGTTATTTACATGGCTTTTCCATTTTAAATCTTGTTTGACCAAGATAGTTGGCTTCTGCTAGTGACATGACTACACTAGATGACGATGGAAGATGTAATTGAATTTGCAATAAAACCACAGGGCCTAAACAGCTGCTGAAAATCGGCCAAGGCTACCTATGCCTGAGGTGATCAAGAACCTCAGTTTTAATAATACGGTAGAACTTATGCAATCCGAAATCTGAGTTTTCTGACATCCTGTGACCTCCGACAAAAATGTATGGCTCCAAAGAATTTCTGTTAACTAAAATAAAACCTGAGTATTCCGACATCCTGTCTAATCCGACACATTACCCGTGTCCCTTGCTGTGTCGGATTATACAGGTTCCACTGTAATTACATTATCTGAGTATTCCGACATCCTGTCTAATCCGACACATTTCCCGTGTCCCTTGGTGTATCGGATTAGACAGGTTCCCCTGTAATTACATTATCTGAGTATTCCGACATCCTGTCTAATCCGACACATTTCCCTTGTCCCTTGGTGTGTCGTATTAGACAGGTTCCCCTGTAATTACATTATCTGAATATTCCGACATCCTGTCTAATCCGACACATTTCCCTTGTCCCTTGGTGTGCCGGATTAGACAGGTTCCCCTGTAATTACATTATCTGAGTATTCCGACATCCTGTCTAATCCGACACATTTCCCTTGTCCCTTGGTGTGTCTGGTTTGACAGGTTCCACTGTAATTACATTATCTGGTAGCTGTAAAAGTCAATGACATCCAGTCTAATCCGACACATTTCCCTTGTTCCTTGGTGTGTCTGGTTTGACAGGTTCCACTGTAATTACATTATCTGGTAGCTGTAAAGGTCAATGACATCCAGTCTAATCCGACACATTTCCCTTGTCCCTTGGTGTGTCTGGTTTGACAGGTTCCACTGTAATTACATTATCTGGTAGCTGTAAAAGTCAATGACATCCAGTCTAATCCGACACATTTCCCTTGTTCCTTGGTGTGTCTGGTTTGACAGGTTCCACTGTAATTACATTATCTGGTAGCTGTAAAGGTCAATGACATCCAGTCTAATCCGACACATTTCCCTTGTCCCTTGGTGTGTCTGGTTTGACAGGTTCCACTGTAATTACATTATCTGGTAGCTGTAAAAGTCAATGACATCCAGTCTAATCCGACACATTTCCCTTGTTCCTTGGTGTGTCGGGTTTGACAGGTTCCACTGTAATTACATTATCTGGTAGCTGTAAAAGTCAATGACATCCAGTCTAATCCGACACATTTCCCTTGTCCCTTGGTGTGTCTGGTTTGACAGGTTCCACTGTAATTACATTATCTGGTAGCTGTAAAGGTCAATGATAAATATATGTAATAAACCTGATCATTGCCGAAGCACTGACTACTGGGCTGATCATACACTCGAAGACTAATAGTCTACCAGCATAGGTATCGACCCAGTAACAACTTATCAAATTTATTCCGAAAGGACGTAAAAAAGATTATTATATACACTTACAGAACTAACAACATATGATTGAGTTTAATGCAAGTGTCCGGACAATACAAGGTGAAAAATGATTTAGAGAAATAATCCACGGGTTAAATATAACTAACGAGAGGTAAATAACTACATATAATTTATTTTTAAAACGAGTCACTATTAATGCGAGCTTTATTTAACATGTTTAATGAGTATATTTCAGGGGTTATTTAGGAAATCGTGTAGGTGTTTATAGGTATATTGTTGCTGTGGAATCGTTGCACTTACTACGGTCAAAAAGACAATTGTATACATTCTACTACTTGTTAGGTATGACGAAATACTAATAGTCGCAGGTTGTATGTAATTCTCATGAATTAAATACAGAATTAAATGTAATGCATGCATCTATATTCAACCATACATGTATATATAGAATATTACATGGCATTTTACATATCATACCCTTTATCAGCCCAAGATCATGATATCAGTACGAGAGCAGATAGCCTGAAGAGATGATACATGAACGAGGGCTGATAAAGGGTATGATATGAAAAATGACATGTTATGATATGCTTATCATATACTTCAACAGAGAAAATAACTGATCTGTACCAAAATGTTTAGTGATTTTGGCTAGAATTAAATACATGTATATATTTAGAGAATAAGAACATTATTGTTTTTATATACAAATCCAATAAATGCACGTTTTTTAAGCACTTTCAATATCATAAGAGAGAAATTGGTAGTTAATAATTTTCTGTGCAAATATTTTATAAAACAGTTGAATCCACCGTGTCTGTAAACACAGTTTTCCTGAAATTCACGAAGTGAACGTACGGACATTGACGGAAAGGCATGTAATAGCATTCCGGAATCAGTTAATAAACTTGCGCTATCAGCACGCTTGGACCATTCTTGTGAAACTGGGTGAAATTAACATGACTCCTCTTATTATTCTAAGCAAAACTCAAAAGTTTTATTACAGGGTAAAATTTTAGCTTTATCAACTACAAGTATATGCTGAAGAGTTTTATTGCTTTTCTAGTACAGATTAAGGAAAGATTGGAGATACCAAAGGTGTAATTGGAAGCTGTAGATCGATGGACAGACACTACAATAATCAAAAGAAAAAAAAGAAACAGATAATTCAACGATCTGCAACACACTATGCAGGAAAGATATGATTGAGTAGCACGAAATCCACATTTCATCAAATAAAATATGTAATCATTTGATATAGAAATAAACTAAAAGGAAATTCCATAGATGCCTGTAAAATACTATGATTTCCAAGTGAATGAAAAATCAGTATTTCACTCGGTGAAATAAAAACGTTTCCAACGTCGTCACGATCGCCATTGTGGCTTTATCGATAGCACTGCATGTCACAGAATAATGCTGTTATAACACTCGTAATTTATAGCATTGTATGTCACAGAAAATAAAACCTATCTAATCATTGTTATTGTTGTTGTAGATAATAGCACTGACTGTGCAACCTGTGCATTCGGTGGTACACCTGGTCTTCATGGACGTTAAACACAGATACACCAACGAACATTTCGTATGATTAAAAAAAATAATCTGTATACTATGTATGTCAATATATTAGTTCTAATACAATGATGACAAATGTACTCACGTGACCAAATTAAATGAGAGCATCTATGTGTCGTCAATTTATTTGATCTATTAAGATATATACATTATGATATGTGAATTTGTGAGACAATGTAGGACAATGCACGAAAATATCCCCGTCCCTAAAAAACAGGAATAAAAAGGTGCATATCAAATTTAGTGCGAACAACGCGTTTCTGGAATAACCTTCATCAGGTACACTCAAAATCGAAAGATTGGAAAGCCAAATAACTTAAAAGTTTTGGGAGCAATACAATCAAAGGGTCTAAACAGGATAACCAAAATCGGCTAAGTTCACCTACGTCTGAGCGCGGAGAACCTTAGTTTGATTAATATATACATTATTTAGGAACTTTAAATTTCAGTAATACATATATCTAATAAACCATGTCGGTACCAAATCACTGACTACTGGGCGGGCAAATCAACATAAGGCAAAGCAAGACGGACTTTAAGTTGAAAACCTATTGTAATGTTGCATGATCTCAGCATTGACGACTTAGTATAAACTTCCTGACTTACTTATCCAAGTTCCTCATTCATATATAATCCGGCTGGCCACGTTGTAAGAAGAGTTCGAAGAGGGTTCCCCTTGGTTATATTGAAGTCTCTAGTGGAGCAGGAACATCTGAGTTCACCTCTGCTTTTTAATGGGATTCGCGTACCCCAATTTTTAGTTTTATATACATGTATATGCTTTGTGGATCGTTGTTTTTCCTTTTGTACTTTTTCTTTTGGCCATTGTGTTGTCTGTTTTTCTTCAATATACGAATTCTGATTACCCCTATGGTATCTTCAAGCTCTTCTTTTAACTAAAGTGCTGACATATCGTGAGCATAACATCATAACTTTTAAATTCTTATGGATACCGTCGAGGATTATGCGCTACAATTGGATCTTCCGTTACTCTACTGGATTCCTAAATGACACACATGTCTTTGAAAAGAGTGTTTTATGGATGGGTCTGACAAATATTTCTCGACACCTCTATCCACATTATGGTACATGCCATATGGAAACTCAAACACTCGCATACAATCATGGATACTGAAGATAATGTCGTTCTTTGTTCTACTTTCTGTGTACTGTCTAGTGATAATCGTCTTGTATGTGACCTTACTGATATTGACATGATTTATCACTCGCTTTCATTGTAAAGCTATAACAGAAACTGTGTATGGTGTGTTTTTAATGTAGATAATTTTATTAGATAGCTGGGTACTTTGACGTGATGAGCTGTAAGGATAGCAGTATTAGGAATTGAATAGAAAAAAAATAGCATGGTATTATTTTAGATTAGACAACCATAGGACGAAGTTTTACGATTCAGTAGTAAAAATATGACAAGTGTTATCAGTTTTGCTTTGGTGGACATGTATAGCCGAGAGTTATCAGTTTTGCTTTGGTGGACATGTATAGCCGAGAGTTATCAGTTTTGCTTTGGTGGACATGTATAGCCGAGAGTTATCAGTTTTGCTTTGGTGGACATGTATAGCCGGTCGTTTACTCTGGTGTTTGGGAATGGGAATTAAATCTAGTAAACGAGGTAAAATAGATGGGTTGATATTACGACATCATGTACATGTACATGAATGGTATGCACGAACATCATGTTGAAGTTTATATGTCGCCATGAAAGAACAAGATAAAGATCAGTTGCAAGTGACATCCAAATAAATCTTTTATAATCACCGTCTTAGAATTTATTAAATGAGCAAAATAGCCATAGACTATGCCAAATGGGTTTGTAACATCACTTTCTTTTTCTTAAAGTTTATATATTTTTATTGAAAATAACTCATAGTAACATCTTTAACATGTATGCTTAAACAAAACCAACAAATTGACATTAATTGTGATGTCATTATCAAGTGTCATTCACTATCTTTGATTTCTGACAGTCAAGACGCTTTTTTTATTCGAAGACCGAAATAAGTTATTTTATGTCAATAACACACAGTAGAAATAGAGTATGCAATCAATAAAAGGCATCTTAAAGATAGAGAAAGAGATGCCAGTTAAGACAGAATAATACCACCAGGTTCAATCGTAAGTTAATGTTAGACATTTATAATGTTTGAATACAGGAGTTTGAAATTATATGCACTGGGTTATGACTTGTGACTTCGCGAAACCATGTTACACTCAGGGCTTCTTCTACTTCTACTTTGATATAATAATAAGATGTCTAATGCGTAGACGGTAGTGGAAAACATGTTTTTTTTTTAGATAAAAAGAACTTCTAATTATCTATAAAGGTCTTTTCCGTTTTCATGATCCTCAATATTGATACACTAATTTATATATCACAGTATTGAAGCATACTTATACCTTTTATATTCATCCAAACTTGTAATAAAACATATGAACACTATGTACACTCATCCATAGAAAAGTAATAACTTTCGTGGTTATTTTTGTTTTGCAATTACAGCTTTAATATATTAATGTTTTGTTTAACTCAATGACTGTGAGCGTTTTATTTATGTGCATGGTTGTATAGCAAACATTTTCCAAAACCCAGTGTTCATAGATACTCTCGTCATACCTAAAGCACATACATTGAGTTTAAATTACAACACTATGTAAAGCAAAATAATGTCCTATGAAATAATGTCTATTAGGACAACATTTCATAGATTTGTAATATGAAATATAGTCCTAGTTTATGAAAGTTTGTCCCTGTTGAGACAATATTCCACATGATATTTTTCCATGTTTGGACGACACTTCATGGATATTCACTATGAAATTTAGTCTTTAAAAGGGAGATAATTTATGGACAAAATTTCATGTATGATTATCATGAAATGTTGTCCTTTCAAAGGAAATTATATTCAAGTCATTAAGATGATTTTATTATACTTTTGAATACTTATTACAATAAAGGTTCTAAATGATTGAATGCAAATTTAAGTACAAATAACGGCGAGTCAGGAGTATAAACACCTTTTGGATTATATGAGTGAAAAAAGGACAGGAAGAACAGCATTTTTGAATATTACTAGATATAACGATACAAAATGTTGATTAATTTGTATGATATATTTACATTTCATTACTAAATACTTTTCGCATTCCATATTTTGTTGTATATATTTCTATATTGTGTCGTTTAAGTTTGGTAACATTTAATATTCAGAATTTCTCAGATGGAATATATTTAAAAGATTTCCTTAGTACATTTTCTCAATGGGTAAGTTTTTCATTTGTAGACATTATTTTACATTTAATGAAATTTTGTCCATGGACGATATTTCCTATGAAATTTTGTCTCATGGACACTATTTCATAGAGGACAATATTTTATGATACAACTACACCTAATTATAATAATTATTTCTGTTCAACATGTACAATCTTTTTTTATTCCAATTTAAAATCTGATCTACAATATGTTATTTGTATAGTAAATGTCGCCTTTAGTACCATAGTATCTGAGGATAACAAACGTCCATCCACACGTACATTGTAATTGACAAACAGCATAGCCAGACTAAAAACGTAGATATTAAATTTAGTGCGCATGACACGTTTCTGGGATAACCTTCATCATGTACGCTCAAATAAAATCGTAGATATCAAATGAAGAGTACATAGCGCGTTTCTGGAATAAACTTCATCATGTACGCTCAAATAAAATCATAGATATCAGATACGATCCAAGTAATATTGTCACTGTACTTTCTTTTCGTAAAACTGGTAATGATAATATTTAATGGTTAGTCCATCAGAAATAAGATTCTGTTTATTGCAGTGATAAAATGCCGTAATGTATACAGTTAGTTCTCCGCATGTTATTCTAATCTTTGAAATGAATGATTACATGCTTTAAAAAATTGGTTAGGAAACAAAAATTAAACAAAACATGGTGTTCATTGTAATGTATTACTGATAAGATTAAGATAAAATCACTTATACCTCTATGTTACCAATCACAATGCACTCCTTACTTCTTAATTACAATTTTATGTTAATACGACATGTGTTCACATGGACCGTTTTGATAAGTATCCAGAATATCAATAGTCTAAAACACTATGGTCCAACGTTTATGTGACAAAATGCGATGTTGCCGATACATGAAGACATTGACACCAGGTGTAACTACTGCACGTCAAAATGAACAATCAAAATGAATCAACAACAAGACCGCAGTGCACACCACTCCATGTATTATTACAGATACAACGAAGCCGTGACTGAATGAAACCCGTGCATAGACCCCGTCAGAAATCGGAGTTGGAATGGGAAAGTTTGCTATGTACTCCTCAAAGGTAGAATGTTTTCCTTTTTTTCCGATAAAGTGTGGTTTTATATTTTTCAACCATACAATAGTGCCATGTGTTTTGTAATTTTTAAATACAAAAAGTTGATCATAGTACTCTCTCAATTGTACATTTATGTAGGGTTAATAATTGTACAGCAGCATAAGGAGGAAATGATGATCTTCATACTGATCCTGTCTTAAAGATTTTCATCAAAATAACCCCAGGATGTCAATAGACTATCTGCCTCCATAATGCTTTACTTTCATGAATTGGGGATTGATCCACTACATAGCACTAAATGAACATATCTCTGAAGAGTTGAGTAGAATGTTAACTACAGTGGATGTTATTTGATACCTTAAGATTTGTCGACATTGTGTTTCCAGCATTCATAGAATAGTGGGTTATACTAACACAAATATTTGTGGTTTGGAGGTCTCTCCGTGAATGTATATTATTTCACCATCTTGTAGCCACCATGACCTGGCTAACCATCACGGAATGTCACAGTTGACCATGGACATTTTCCGTTGTCAAAATCATGTCTTCTTTGTTGTGCCTGTATCAAGCCATGAGTGTACAGTCACATACTTATGTATTGCGGGGTTATCTATTTTACCTCCTTGTGCGAGGTTGGTTTTGGATTTTGTGACTGTTCTGACAGTGTGGTATTTTCTGCTTTATTCCTGGATCGTGATTTACCACCGAGTATGTCTACTCACAAGCATCTTAACATACGTAACACGACGGATGTCATTAGTTGAACAGGAATTACATTCTCTTATAATATCTCATAGCATGAAAGCATGATTTACGTAGATAACATCACGAGATGTAATTAATACTGTTTCTGTACACCTTTAGGGAAACAATAACAATAGTAACTTAATATAGTAAGTGATATTACACAGTAAAAATGTAAACCCTGTGATTTCGAATATAAGGTACACATATGCATCCGGAGAACACTGAATGTATTTGACAGATATCCTTATACACGGAAACTTACCATTAAATAGCACCTTCGGAGAACGTTGAATGTATGATCCTACTATCCTTATTATTTTCACGGAAAGTAAAATGCTGATTGGCGGATAGCTGCATTCTAACAGGCAATGGATGGCCCTTCAGTTACACAATTCACAACGACGGACTTAACGAAAACAACAGACGACTTTTCTCTTGATTATTTAGTTACAGAAGCCAATAATAGGACCTGATTAAACAAAACCAGAATTGCTGAAAAGAGTGCTTTCTATTTTTGATCAGTAATATATACGAATGAGAAAATCAATATCTCTCTCCTTTATATATTTCTGATTCTATTAGGTTCAGGTTTCTGGGGTTAAACGCCACTTTCAACACTATTTCAGTTGTATCGTTGTATCAATTTTAATGATGGAGGAAACCGGAGTTCCTGCAGAAAACTAGCGAGCTGTCGTAACTCACTCCCAATTTTTATCACATAATGTTGACTCCAGTACACCTCGCCATGAATGGGGTTCCGATTCACAACTTTACTGGTGATAGGCACTGATTACACAGGTAGTAGTAAATCCAACTTCCATACGATAACGACCACGACGGCACCTCTTATTCCATTAAATAGGACGCATACATTGGTACAAGAACTGTCAGATGAAAATGTCATCAGTCTAAAAAAGCCGAATATGGCGCTCTGGACGTCCATCCGGACCTGGGAAGCGATTTGTCTTGAGTCTCTCTATTTAACAGGACTAGCTGTCCATCAATGCGCCATATCTGACATATCTAGAATGATTACGTATGCTACACTCATACAATGCTCCTTCAATGGAACAGTTCAAACTGATACAACATATTTGGAGAATATAGAACGTCTTTACATTGACCGTATGCTTCTATTCGACATCATTGTGTATTGTCTTACATATAAATGACTGTTAAGGCTTTCTTCAATATAATTCTCACCTAGTTATACATGTGAGTTGACATGTGAAAGCACTTGCATGGCTTTATTGTTTTACAATGAGACAAGGCTTGGGCCAATACAACTAGCTAAGCCCAGCGCATCGTGTATTGTCTCCGACCGCTCGAGTGTAATGAACAAGTCAAATACGCTTTTTGATGAAAGGAGATAAAAACTTTTTAAAGAAAATATTCCTGCTTTCAGTGTACAAGGAAAATCGCGCAGTGTTACCGTATTTGCAGAAAAATCTGGTAACAATCATCCAAAGCATTTCAGAAAGTTAATTATGTATTGGTATTATGAAAATAAACATTTGGTGTTATTTGTGCAAAAAAGTTACAAATCCAGAGAAAAATATGTTTTAAAGTAAATATTTTTTTGATGAAATTTGCTTTAATTCGTATTAGCACAACAATAACAAACCAAAAAACACACAAAAACAAAAAGAGCGAAAAAAAAACTCCATAAAAAACAAAACAAAAACACATACAAATTCAGGACATGGATATTCATAGGCTAAGGTTCATTACACTCAGGTCATTTTGCTTTATTTTATGGTTAATAATGGTAAATTTTGCTTTCGAGATGTTATTTCTTGCTCGCGGTCCAGAATGTCCGGAAAATTAACATATTATGCAAATGTTTAGACAATGTAAGTAATACGTGGGTTCAATATCTATTTTACAGGTTTTTTTTATGCCTGGTTGTTGGTGTGCGTGTAGCAAAGTTTGATGTCGGTGTAAATGGTGTCGGTGTTGAAATGGCACCGGTTTTGGTGTACACAAATTGATGTCACAACGTCCAGCATCAGTGATATTATTATCGTTAAATGCCGTCATAAATTTGGAGTTTAAGAGTCCGTAATTACAACCCGAGAAATTCGTGCTGAATACATTATGTGTATGCAGTCATATTAGTCACGGTTCGCTGGATACAACAGAGAAGCGATATATTAACCATCTAGTGTCCTCGCCATCAATTTAGAATCCACATTTATGTGAAATTAATCCGTCGGTATTTATAAATTATCCAAGGGAAATAACCCAGTCCAAGTAGTGAATTGCTACAGTAACGCAAACGTTCAACAATACCAGGAATGCGTGCGTGCAGAATGGTATGTCTCCGGCTGTAAAATGCATATCGTTTATATATGCATTATATTTGTTCAGTTTTTTGAATGAATATCGTTTATGTTCAGTGTTGTGAATCTTGTAATATTGTGTACATTTCATTGCATATATCATTTGTTTTGTGTTTATTTTTCTTATGTTTTGTTCATTAAATTCATATGTTTAGTATTGTTTTATATGACATTGGCCACCTGACAATCCAAAGAACTTACTTCTTTACACATATGCGCATCAATGGTTACAATGGCAACCGAAATTGGTAGACCAATGTGAATATGACATTACCTGCTTGAACATATTCTGTCCGCAAAAACAACAATTTTAAACTATACTAATGTCAATAGTTGTTTTGTAAAAAAACTATAGCCATTCTGCATCTGTATCCAATGAAATTCTGCCAATTGAGGCACACCTCCTTGATTGGAGTAATAAATCACAATGTTACCATATCCCAATTGTCAATACGGTCCAACACCAATGTATTTAGGGAACGACCATTTAACTGGAAGGGGGGTATTCTAACTCTTTCTGAACGAAACGAAAAACTATACCCCCTTTCAAGTTAAATGGTCGGTCCCTTACACGTCACATGCTATTTACATAGTTCATATAGTTCATATTAAGTATTCGTTTAAAAGGTAAAATTTATGTATTTTAAAACAATATATGTCTAGGCGATCTGTATACACACAAGAGTTACCGACTACGCAGAAATGTTTATCTTTCTCGGGTCGTTCTTCGCAAGCAGTTCATATCTTTTACAGTGCATTTTATATATTAATTGTCTACACAGTGGCTCAATGCTGGTGCATATATTTGCTTCTAAGCTATTATTCACAGCGTAGTGAAATGGATTAATAATCAATTGTATAATATCTAGCTGCGGGTTAGTACAGGGTGAAGCAAACAGTTTACTACTTTCCTCAATAATGTTATTTACCGTTGGTGCTCGGAGATATTCTAGGGTTTTGCAGCATATTGAAAAGTGTGATACGGTTTCTTCTGCCTGGTTACACAGTTTGCAGGTTAGATCAATAGGGTTTTGATTATAAGCTGCCCTCATGGATTGTAGCATGTAAATCCCAGTTGCAAGTTTAAGACTGGTTGGAATTATGTTGTTATCTTTCTGGTTAACAGTATTTGTTTTGGCTAGTGGATGGATTTTTCCAATTTCCGACCATTTAACTTGAAAGGGAGGGGGGGGGGGGGTATGGTTTATTGTTTCGTTCAGAAAATTCTTTTCCGACAACACAAGAGTTAGAATATATTTTTTTCCAGAATTTAACATTAGGTTATATATCAGAAACTCTAAATCAGATTATTTGTTTTTCCTCCACCAAAATCAGAATATTTTTTTAGAAAAAAAACATACCCCCCCACCTTTTCAAGTTAAATGGTCGTTCCCTAAGATATAGGTTTTTAGCAGTGATATTGATGTTTCAGGATCTAGGCCATTTTCGCCATGCAATCCAGTACCCATGAGATTGTATGTAGCCCTTCATTTGTTTCAATTGTCTTAATTTTGGATTTGACTGGAAGAATAACACATTTAGCAGGTTGTAGTTGGTATTTTTCACGTTTACTGAAATCTACTGCAATGTCCACCATCGTCTGTATATCCAATGGGTTGTAAGTTATCAAAGCAACATCATCTGCGCAGGTAGGAGCGCAGACATTAATATTTCCAATTTTCACAGCTAATCCAGAGTCATCAAGGAAATTCAGGAGAGGGTTGATATACAGTTTATACAGGTCGGGACTTAAAACAACTCTTTGTCGAACTCCCTGTTCAATATTAAAGTTTTGTTCGGACATTAGATTTTTCCATTTTATATGGAATACTGCATTTTCATAAAGACTATTTATTAATAGGATAGACTGATCCGAGAATTCATACTGATGTAGTCTTCTAATTAGATTTGCGTGCACTACAACATCGAACGCTGACTTTGCATCCAACATAGCAATACATGTAGGTCTTTTGAGATCTTTGTTTTCTCGTTCAAATTCTTCTACAAGTAATTCACAAAGAAGTGGTGACGAGTTTTCGGTAAATCCTTTTTGTAGTGGATTCTGATTCAATAGGATTTTGCCATTTTCTCTTATTTTTAGTATTTTCTCTATTATTTTAGAAAGTGTAGGTGTTATTGTGATTCCTCTGTAGTTTTTAGCATTTTTGCAGTCACCTTTATTTTTGAATACAGGAAATAAGATTCCAATTTTCAGAATATCCGGAATGTGATGTAGTTGGAAGATGTTATTGAGTACCTCTTGTATATATGCTACAAGATTATCCCCTCCATAGACAATATTTTCAGCTGTGATGCCATAAATGTCTGCTGCTTTGTTACTTCTTGTTTGGTCACTGGAACATGTACGACTCTTTCTTTACATAATTGGATGATGGTTTGATATTCAGCGTCAGCTAAGTGTATTAGTAATCCTGATCATAATTCTCACTTATGGAGCGTTCTGCTAGTTGTTCAAAGTGTGATTTCCATCCTTCTAGTATCTGGTCTTCTGTATTGTGTGTTTGACTTCTAACATAAAGTTCGTCAATAAATCTTGTTAGTTTTCCGCGTTACTGTCTTATGATTCTATACAATAGAGTTTTATCAGAGGTCCTAGCTTCTGTTTTTGTTTGTCTCTCTTGTATACGTTTTTCCGCCATTTCTTTTCTACAGTTTTTCCTCAGTTCATATGTTGCAATTTTCTTTTCTAACAAGAAGGGGTCATGGATATCCTTTTTTCGCCCATTTGTTTTCCAGTTATAAAATGCAGTCTTTTTATTTTGCATACCCTATAGTTTCTCCTCTGACATTACTTGTAATTTAGGTTTGTTCTTCCGTATTTTTGGCTTTGGAGTAATAACACTAGCTGCATTATTTATGACACTGTTTAGATTAAGAAAGGCTTTCTCAACATCTTTTGCTGTTTCCAAAGTTAGATCTGAAGAATGTATGCCTTCATTGACTAATTCTACATATGTGTCCTTGTTGCCGTATCCCATTCATTTTTTGTCTTTTGAGTATGGGGGGGGGGGGGTATGGGTTTTTTCTAAAAAATATTCTGATTCCCAATGTTGCTGAACAAAATATTCTGATTTTAGTGGAGGAAAAAAATATAATCTGATTCAGAGTTTTTGTCACATAACCTAATGTTGAATTCTTGAAAAAAAATTTCGCGACAAAAAGAATAAATATTCTAACTCTTGAGTTGTTCGAAAAAAAAATTCGGAGCGAAACAAAAAACCATAACCCCCACTTCAAGTTAAATGGTCGGTCCCTAACTCTCTTGGAACAGTATATAATCAATTGATGTACAATCTTTTCCCTTAGCATTGATAAAAGTAGGTCCCATTTCTTTCGTGTACATCTGGTGTTCAGCCATACATTCTACTACATATTGCTGTCTAGTTGTGGTATTGATATTTGTAATTTCTTCGTTAAAGTCCCCTCCAACGATTACTTGATGTGTTTGCTCATAAGTTGACATTATTTCATGTAACTGATCTATACATTTCTGGAATTCATCTTGACTGTTGGGAGAACCTTTACAAGGAAGATAGACAGAGGTGATTAATAGATTTGGGTCTCCTGTGATCTCTATGCATTGTTTACGATTGTTGCCTATTGTCAGTGGTGTTACTATTGTATCAATATCTTTTCTCCAAAGTATAGCTGTTCCACCATATCCTCTTGGCATACGCAACGGTCTAATTGGATCATTGGAGTCCACTGCTTTGCCTACTCCTGTATATTGTTGGTGAATTTCGTTAAATAAATTCAGTTGACAATCAAATAACCAGTGTTCTTGCAATAGGTAGATATCAATGGAGTTATTAAGTTCTTGAACACATGGTTCAAATGTTAAAATGTCCTTACAATTAAAATCTAAAATCTTTAATACATATTTACAAGTATTTGACTGTATTCTTTTTAATACATCTGAATGTTTGTGTATTTCAGTCGCGATCTGTTAAGGCTGTTCTGGTATAAAAAAAATATTCATTTCTGTCATTTGTGCTGTAATACAGTGGTTGTCCCTCCCGAGACATGTATTACCAGTTTTCATCCATATTCTTTGGTCCTTGTTGTCTACCATCTGTTTTCTTTTCCGCAGATGTTCTATTTGTAGTCAGTGTATAGTGGTTTGAGCTGTAATCAGGTATATTTGTATACTTTAGACTATCATCATGTTCTTCTCTCGGTGTTAGTTCTATTAGATTGTCTCTACATATATTTTTATCATCATTAATGTATCTTTGGTTGTGGTCTATTTCCTGTTTGCTTTGATGGCTATTATACTGATTATAGTCGTTTGTCCAGTCTTGACAGTAAGAGCTAGGCCACTGATTATATATTGGTATACATGATTTTTGCTGGTTGTAATATTCTTGTCTTTGTTTGTCCAGTCTTGACAGTAAGAGCTAGGCCACTGATTATATATTGGTATACATGATTGTTGCTGGTTGTAATATTCTTGTCTTTGTTTGTCCAGTCTTGACAGTAAGAGCTAGGCCACTGATTATATATTGGTATACATGATTGTTGTTGGTTGTAATATTCTTGTCTTTGTTTGTCCAGTCTTGACAGTAAGAGCTAGGCCACTGATTATATATTGGTATACATGATTGTTGTTGGTTGTAATATTCTTGTCTTTGTTTGTCCAGTCTTGACAGTAAGAGCTAGGCCACTGATTATATATTGGTATACATGATTGTTGCTGGTTGTAATATTCTTGTCTTTGTTTGTCCAGTCTTGACAGTCAGAGCTAGGCCACTGATTATATATTGGTATACATGATTGTTGCTGGTTGTAATATTCTTGTCTTTGTTTGTTCAGTCTTGACAGTAAGAGCTAGGCCACTGATTATATATTGGTATACATGGTTGTTGCTGGTTGTAATATTCTTGTCTTTGCTTGTCCAGTCTTGACAGTAAGAGCTAGGCCACTGATTATATATTGGTATACATGATTGTTGTTGTAATATTCTTGTCTTTGTTTGTCCAGTCTTGACAGTAAGAGCTAGGCCACTGATTATATATTGGTATACATGATTGTTGCTGGTTGTAATATTCTTGTCTTTCTTTGTTCAGTCTTGACAGTAAGAGCTAGGCCACTGATTATATATTGGTATACATGATTGTTGTTGTAATATTCTTGTCTTTGTTTGTCCAGTCTTGACAGTAAGAGCTAGGCCACTGATTATATATTGGTATACATGATTGTTGTTGTAATATTCTTGTCTTTGTTTGTTTGCAAAAGCAAGGGGTAAAATCTAAGAATATAAAGGCCCAGCCCATGTGTAAATTTGCACAACTCTATGCCTGCCATGAATTATTTCGATTCTAATAGGACAAATACGGTAATTTTTAACCATTCGTGAACTGTATACACATGGCATTTGGTGGCAGTTCCATTTACCTCCTTCGGAAATTTTGAATTATTTGTATTTGAACGAGATATTTTAAAACAAAGATATGGATGTTAACACGAAAAACATATTTATTGTGTATTTTCCAACATAGATTCGATTGAACAATTCCGATGTAAAAATATTTAAAAAAAAGTCGGAGTTCATTCGTTCATCATTTCAAGCACTAACAAGATGGCGTAGCGGAGTTGTCTAATAATAATATCGAACATTTGAACAGTTGTTAATAATCGACAATTATTGTTAGATATGAAATAAAAAAAATAAATGCCAATGAAAAAAAAGCTTGTATTGTTGACATAAAAAAAAATTCCGGAAAAAATACTTAAGACAACCATCTATCGACTTTCACTTTTGTAATATATCGTCATCCTGTGACGTTGTTTACAAGGGACGCTGATTGACACAATCTGGTTACTGATTTATTTAAGATTTTGTGAGCATTTTACTTGTTTGAGTAGCAAAATTCAAAATGCCATCAAATTGGAAAATATCAGTAACTTAATTACATCACCGTCTAGTTATCAATGTATACGTAGGAAAACAAGGTTAGTGTCTTTTGTTTTTCATGGCCGACACATATCAATGGAATGTACTGCATGTCTGTGACTGTGTGTGTACTGGGGATCCCCAAATGTAAATTTTCAAAACAAATGATAAAAAAATACTTAGTTATAGAATATTTATTTATAACTGATGGGGAATTTTTATTTTAAGGACTTTAAAAATACGTTATATGCCGGTGTTTAGTTTCAGTGTTCTCCATTGCTGGTCATAGCCGACTTCGCGGACCAGCTATAATTCTCTTCCGACCAGCATTCATTTTTCAAAGCTGGTCGGAAAATTAACATTGTTTTCCCAACTTGTGTATTGATCCCAATTAAAATCATGTGTTGCATTTCATGTGGCTCTTATGTTACAATCGTCAGAATGTCTTTAAACGTATATTGAATCAGGGGACAGTTAACAATTTTAATGACGAAATAAGTACGAGCATATCTCTTAATGGGTTATAATCCACATGCAAATGTTTTTGAATTATTTGACTTTGTAAAATGACAGAAATATTTATCAGTGAAAAGATTTTAACAACTTCTGCAAGTTCCGGTATAAAATTACTTCCAAAATATACACTAACGGTGACACACTTTTACATGCAAGTGCTGTATAAACATTTCTCTTTTAAATTATAACACCCTTCGATTAGCATATTATATTTGATCATCTTTCTTTAAACAATTAAGTACAAGTTAACTGTACATTTGCCCCCGGGTCAGGATTAATTTTGTGACACAAATATGAGTGGTTTCAATCCGAGACGAGGGTAATTTTACAAGTACAACCTGTCATAATGAGGAAAATAAACATTTTTTGTTCTTTTTTTTCAGTTGTGAAAAACAAAAATTGAAAATAAAATGGAGATTAAATATTTGTAAAATAATAATTTTAACATGTATCGACGGAAATTGCTAATATACATGCTCATAAAGTAATTTCAAATGCTTATTTTTAATTTTCAAATTCCATGAAATTACACTGATCTATATTTATGAAATTCAAAAACTGATTTTGTTCCGATTCTAAGTTGATATATGCAAATAAAAAAAAAATTGAGAAAATGAACACGTTAATATCCACGTTCCACTTCTGATTACATAATTATACAGCTCGTTTGTCTAATGTATTGAATGTGAAAGGGGATTCAGTTGTATGTCTAGAGTGAAGACAACACTGAGGAACAAACAGGCTGACTAACACCATATTACAAGGATTAATGATGGTTTCAATACATGGACCGGATGACTCAGAATTTGATTTCAGGACAGCCATGAACATTTGGGGGAAACTTAGAAAGAAACCTATCTTGGTTGAAAAAGCAAAGGAATCAACAGAAAAATCAAAACTTTCGAAAAAAAAATTGTGATGAAATCTCTTTTGCTAAGGAAAATTACAAGAGAAAGAAGAATTAAGAGAGAAATGTTGAAAATAAAATAAAATTGCTTAATTGCTGTAGCAAGTAGTACCATGAAATTGGCGATTACGCGTATTTAAGCGCAACGGCGAAAAAATAAAAACACACTATAAAAGTCAGCAACAAAAAACAACCACTTATCACTGAGCAAAAATGGAGAACACTGTGTTTGTTTACACTCGGTCGTGACAATAATTTCACAGCAGAAGTCACAATGGAACAGCCAGATTTGTTGTGTACTGCACTTGCGCTAAATATAGAGTTGTTGAGTATTATCGTGTGTGCCGTTTTATAGACGTCATATTAGAACTGATGGTAAACAGTCAATCTAATTAAAATTCAATCTTTAATTGCTTCCGGTTTTATTATGTCGTGCATAAAGTGCGACATAGTCCGGAGCAATCAAAGATCGAATTTTAATTAGATTGGTAGACAGTCAAAATTCTTTATCCACAACTCAGGTTCTTTAATGATTAATTTTACAGGTGGAAGTTAGGATTATGGTGTTTAACGCCACTGTCAACAATATTTCATTTATGTGGTGGCGGGAATTTTACAGAGTGAGATAAGGTGTTAGTTATCCAATGTAAGCTAAATATTTTTGTTAGATCCTACTGACAAATATATTGTTCATCTGATAGTAAACAGTCCAAATTCTTTATCCACAACTCAGATAAGACCATCTTGTTCTTTGTGAAATGATGCTGTCATACAAGTGCTTTCTGCATGTAGGTAAAATGCCAACCCTCACATTTGAAAATTTTATGATTCAGTTTTGTTCAAATAATTGACACGGGATCTATTGGGTTCAAATCCTGTTTAATCAAAATTGATTGATTGATTGGTGTTAAATGCCAACTTTAGCAGTATTTCTTGGCGTGAACAAATTTTATATTTGCTTAAGACACCTACATGACACTTAGAAATAGAACGTACTTCTCTATAAAACAAAAAGGTTTTATATACAAATAAAAAAAGATTAAATAGATAAAACCATATATTGAATATACATGTGTTATGATATGTAATATAGGTCAATCAAATTCTTTTCCATGAACGATATAGGCTCATGTGAGCCTCTCATTTAAGAATCAGATGATGTGAAAACAATCATTATTTTGATTTGTTTATGATATGGTATGAATAGAGACTTTTTTTTTATTTCAGATTTTCAGCTTTTACAGACTCACAAGTTTGGAACGGGTTTTGTTCTAGATCTTAGTTTTACAATTATACCCAATACACAAGGTAATAAATTTGGCCATACAATATATCTTGATTCAACTTGAGGGACTACAGGTACTTTTGTATAATAAAGTCATACATCATTAAAGAACCATCATCCTCCATTATATAGCCGCATCGGTGGCGTAATGGTTAGCGTGTTCGCCTCGTGTGCGGTAGATCGTGGGTTAAAGCCTCAGTCTGGTCAAACCAAAGACTATGAATTGGTATTTGTTGTTTTTCCTCTAAGCAGCATTCAGGAATAAGAGCAAAGACTGGTTGGCTCAGAATCAGAATAATGTGTCCGAGTGGAGCGACATGTCTACCTGCGAACTGTTGGTTCAGTGACCTAGCACTATAAAAATTCAACTCAGCTTGTTGGTCTAGAACAAAATGGACCTCTTCCTCATCTCATTGTAAATTAACGTGTTCTCGTCATGATATAGGTGAAAAATTGCTGAATTGGCATTAAACAACAATCACTCACTCACTCCTCCATTGCATATTTTTTTATTTGATATCTATTGTTTTTCGTTACTTGGTTTGGTGCAGTGGGGTTTGTTAAACTTGTAGATTTGTTGAGTAAAAATAGGGAGTGGGGAATCTGCAAAGAAGCAATGTTTTCACCAAAGCAGATAATTTCACCGGTTCCAACTCCAAAATTAGATTCCGTTATGATGATATGAAAGTTGATTTCTGATTGGTTGAGATAAAACATTTTACCAGTGAAAACTACTATTACTAATATGCTTTATTTACAGTGAGAAGATGAGGCTTTTAAATAAAATCACTAAAAAAAAGTGCTATTTCAAATTATAATTAAATGTCAGAAAATTGTTAGAACAATGGATTTTAAACCATTTACGCTAGAGCTGCTGGGGGTTTTAAGCTGACCACTGGCTATAAGAACACCTAACTCGTTTTTAGTTCACCTGGACCAAAGGTCCAGGTGAACTATTGCCATCACTTGGCATCCGTCGTCTGTAAACTTTTCACATTTCAAGCTTCTTCTCCGAAACCACTGGGCCGATTGGAACCAAACTTAAAAGGAATGTTCCTTGGATGTTCCTCTACAAATTTCTGTTTTTCGTTCCAGTCGGATATTCAACATGGCTGCCAGGGCCAATAATATTCTCTGATTGGCTGAAATTTCAAAGATCTTCTTCTCTGAAACTAATGAACTGACAACCCAAACTGTAAATGAATGATCATTGGAATGTCCTTTACCAAGTTTCTGTTTTTTATGCCGATCGGAAATCCAAGATGGCCACCATCGCAGGACATAGATTAACATTGGACCCTATGGGAAAATGTTCAAATGCCTTCTTCTCAGAAACTACAAATATGATTAAAGCCAAACTGTACATGAATGTTCATTGGATGGTCCTCTACAAACACTAGGTTTTTTGGTCCGATATGAAATTCAAAATGGCGGCTACGGCAGGACTTAATTTAACATTGGACCTTATGGGAATTTTTTTTCAAAACGCTTCTTCTCTGAAACCACTTGGACAATTGAAACCAAACTGCCCAGGAATGATCATTGGAAGGTCCTCTACAAAATTTCTGTTTTTTATGCCGATCGGAAATCCATGATGACCACCATCGCAGGACATAGATTAACATTGGACCCTATGGGAAAATGTTCAAATGCCTTCTTATCAGAAACTACAAATATGATTAAAGCCAAACTGTACATGAATGTTCATTGGATGGTCCTCTACAAACTTTAGGTTTTTTGTTCTGATATGAAATTCAAAATGGCGGCGACGGCAGGACTTAGTTTAACATTGGACCCTATGAGAAAAATGTTTCAAAACGCTTCTTCTCTGAAACCACTTGGACAGTTGAAACCAAACTGCCCAGGAATGATCATTGGAAGGTCCTCTACAAAGTTTCTGTTTTTTATGCCGATCGGAAATCCAAGATGGCTGCCACCACAGATCATAGTATTAACATTGGACCATATGGGGAAAATACAGAATATGTTCTTCTCTGAAGCTATTGCACTGATTGAACCTAAACTGTGCATCAATCATTGGAAGGTTCTTTACAAACTTTGTGTTTTTTATGTTGATCGGAATTCCAAGATGACTACCACTGCAGGACATAGTTTTTACATAGGACCAATTGGTTCTTTTTATAACCAGGTGAACGATACAGGCTCTTGAGAGCCTCTGGTTTATAATATTATAAATAAATATAGGACACTATGTGTATACTTATTCAGGGCTCTACAATTTATACCAGCTCTCACTAGCCCTTGACTAGTAAGGACACATTATTTACTCGCCAACAAAAGTATGTTACTTGCCAGTCAATTATAACTTCTATTACTATATAACTCCAATATGTATTTATTTGTGAACAATTATTAATGCCCTGAATGAGACAGGAGATGCTTACTCTCTTGAACTCAGTCCCACTTTTTGTAGCTCTGTGTTGCTACAGTACAGTCAGAGACATACCATAATAAATGACTGTGATAGACATATCACTCATCTTAGTGATTTAGATATATCTTTTGTTCTAATAAATATATTTTCATAAATAGATTAAACAGACAAAAAGATATATCAGTAACACTAAGAAGAGTGATACGTCAATCACAGTGATTTATCACAATATGACTCTGACTGTACTGTACTTTTTTTTTGTCTTTGTACTTGCCTTTTTTATTTATTAAAACTTGTAAATAAAGAAACATAAAATAATTAAAAGGTAATTTTTGAACTAATACAGTCTAAATATCCGGGCCTGCCTTTCTGCAAATGTCACAATACAAAAATGTACATAACGTCGTAACTGGAATCATACACAAACCACGAAAACTTTGACTTCCCGACATCTTGGAATTTACGCTTACAGCTTTAGAACCTTCATCACTATTTTCGATTGATATTTCCAGCGATGCTGCATCGGGCAGGCCAGTTTCATGATCAGTTAATTCAACCGATTTATTTTTAGCGAAGTATTTTGTAAGAAGGTTTTGGTTTTTTCTCATCGTGGTCACTTGCAAGCGTTAAAAGTACGTGATTTAAAACTTTTTATGTCTGAGTCAATTGTGCGGTTTAAAAAACTGAAGTCTGAAGTTAAATTTAAAAATATGATTGGTGAGGGAATGAAAAATTTCCGGATATATTAACTCACCGTCTGGCGATCAACACAGAATTTTTACTCCAATTTTACAAAAGTAACTTGCAAATGCGAGTGTTTTGGTCGCAGTGTAAATCCCTGTTATTCAAAAGTTGCTGTCAAAACCCAAGATAATAATACTTTATTTAATTTTCAGTACCTATATATGCTAGCATGTGGCTGTCATGACCAAAAGATTCACATGTTTATTAATAATGCTTAATTTAATTTTCAGTACCAATGCTAGCATGTGGCTGTGATGACCAAAAGATTCACATATTTGTTGAGCAAAATGGAAAGGTAAATGATAATACTCTTAAAGATGGCGCCAATTAAAATTTGATATTCTAATCCATACATTGACTTTTATTATATTACCTGTACCACGTGAATGGTCCTGTGTATGTTTGTTTAGGGGTATTGACCTGTACCAAGTGAATGGTCCTGTGTATGTTTGTTTAAGGGTATTGACCTGTAACAAGTGAATGGTCCTGTGTATGTTTGTTTAGGGGTTTTGACCTGTAACAAGTGAATGGTCCTGTGTATGTTTGTTTAGGAGTATTGACCTGTAACAAGTGAATGGTCCTGTGTATGTTTGTTTAGGGGTATTGACCTGTAACAAGTGAATGGTCCTGTGTATGTTTGTTTAGGGGTATTGACCTGTAACAAGTGAATGGTCCTGTGTATGTTTGTTTAGGGGTATTGACCTGTACCAAGTGAATGGTCCTGTGTATGTTTGTTTAGGGGTATTGACCTGTACCAAGTAAATGGTCCTGTGTATGTTTGTTTAGGGGTATTGAATTTGCCTCTATTTCTGCATTATTTAGCTTAGATTTTTATATCCCTGCCACTAAGTTGCTGGGACATATAGTGTTACCCATGATAGGTTAGTATACAGTCTGACTGCTACCCTGATAGGTTAGTATACAGTCTGACTGCTACTCCGATAGGTTAGTATACAGTCTGACTGCTACCCTGAGAGGTTAGTATACAGTCTGACTGCTACACTGATAGGTTAGTATACAGTCTGACTGCTACCTTGATAGGTTAGTATACAGTCTGACTGTTACTCTGATAGGTTAGTATACAGTCTGACTGCTACCCTGATAGGTTAGTATACAGTCTGACTGCTACACTGATAGGTTAGTATGGAGTCTGACTGCTATCCTGATAGGTTAGTATAGAGTCTTACTGCTACCCTGATAGGTTAGTATACAGTCTGACTGCTATTCTGATAGGTTAGTATACAGTCTGACTGCTACCCTGATAGGTTAGTATAGAGTCTGACTGCTACACTGATAGGTTAGTATACAGTCTGACTGCTACCCTGATAGGTTAGTATACAGTCTGACTGCTACTCTGATAGGTTAGTATACAGTCTGACTGCTACCCTGATAGGTTAGTATACAGTCTGACTGCTACACTGATAGGTTAGTATAGAGTCTGACTGCTATCCTGATAGGTTAGTATAGAGTCTGACTGCTATCCTGATAGGTTAGTATACAGTCTGACTGCTACACTGATAGGTTAGTATACAGTCTGACTGCTACTCTGATAGGTTAGTATACAGTCTGACTGCTACACTGATAGGTTAGTATACAGTCTGACTGCTACACTGATAGGTTAGTATACAGTCTGACTGCTACACTGATAGGTTAGTATAGAGTCTGACTGCTACACTGATAGGTTAGTATACAGTCTGACTACTACACTGATATGTTAGTATAGAGTCTGACTGCTACCCTCATAGGTTAGTATACAATCTGACTGCTACCCTCATAGGTTAGTATAGAGTCTGACTGTTACCCTGATAGGAGCTTTACTGAAATGTTCCTTGGAAAAGAATATTTTTTTCGCAGATGCTGGAAATAGATTGAACTGAAATTTCATTGTTTTTGTGCATTCGACATAAACTAAGGGAATATGAGTAAAAAGTGTTTTTTCTCAAAAATCTCAAAACTTGCTTGATCACTTAGCTTGCATGAATAACTAGGTGAGCCTCTAGTTATATTTATATTTTCTGATGGATTATGCCGGCTAGTCAAATTACTGTTCTTTGCTAATAAGACCTGCATTCCAGTTTTTTTAACAGTATATTCCAGTATTTAATAAAGGCTTGATATTTGTTTATTACTAATATTTTCATATTTTCAATGTATGGTTATATGTATTGTGTAAAACAAAAATAATTGAGATTTTAAATTTAATAGATATCTGATAGCAGTTGGCATAGAAAGTGGTGAAATATTACTATATACATGGAAGTTTACAGACAAGGGAAGTAACTCAGATTGGACCCAGATTATACACCTTGATCAACAGTATCCTTTTCTAAGAGACTAAGACTTTTACTACACTCTGACAGTATACACTGTTACAAGAGGCAGGCAATAGAATACACAATACATAATGACGAACTGAATGAATGAAACACACTTTACATAAACTAAATGAATGAAACACACTTTACATAAACTGAATGAATGAAACACATTTACATAAACTGAATGAATGAAACACATTTACATAAACTGAATGAATGAAACACATTTACATAAACTGAATGAATGAAACACATTTACATAAACTGAATGAATGAAACACATTTACATAAACTGAATGAATGAAACACATTTATATAAGCTGAATGAAACACATTTACATAAACTGAATGAATGAAACACATTTACATAAACTGAATGAATGAAACACATTTACATAAACTGAATGAATGAAACACATTTACATAAACTGAATGAATGAAACACATTTACATAAACTGAATGAAAGAAACACATTTACATAAACTGAATGAAAGAAACACATTTACATAAACTGAATGAATGAAACACATTTACATAAACTGAATGAATGAAACACATTTACATAAACTGAATGAATGAAACACATTTACATAAACTGAATGAAAGAAACACATTTACATAAACTGAATGAAAGAAGCACATTTACATAAACTGAATGAATGAAACACATTTACATAAACGGAATGAATGAAACACATTTACATAAACTGAATGAATGAAACACATTTACATAAACTGAATGAATGAAACACATTTACATACATGTACATTATAATAAGTAAGCATAACAATATAAGTACAGGTGACCTCTTTACAGGTAACTGCTATGTATCATATCTGGATTATCTATATACAAATGCAGTTGTAGTGAATACATATTTATCCATATGTAGTAAACATGAATTACTTCTGTCAATAAATAATCCAAACTTTTTTAACTGGATTCCATTAGTATACCTAAACAAACTTGAGACAAACGAAACAGCTTCCTATACCTCATTTCTTGACATTTACCTCAAATTTGACACCATTTGTCATATTTCAACCAGACTCTTGACTAAAGAGACGACTTCAGTTTTGATAAAAGATCTTGTAAGACAGGTGACCTCTTTAAACAGGTTCAATTCATATGAAATTTTCTATGACAGGACAAGAAAAATGTGACCTTAAATACAGGTGACTGCTTAATAGAGGTGACCACATTTTTCAATTATTTGTTGACATTTGATGTAGAAAAATGGAAGAATATGTCCATAGAACATGAATACACTTCTTGTCTTCAGGTTAAAGAAAAACTGGAAGATTCCAAATGGGTGATCAGAAGCCCTATATGGTAGAAAGACCGAAAATGCAATGAGAAAAAAAAAGACAAAAGGACAAATAATGTTGCATATCACTACACAGAAAGCTAATGATTAAGCAATGCGAACCCAGCAAAAAAAAACAAAAAAACGGAATGATCTTAGGTTCTGGGGAAGGGTAAACAGTTTCTGCTCTACAGAAAACTTAGGCACAAAGAATATGTTACACTATGTGTACAATGTTACTATGGTTACAATTTTAATGGCATCCTTTTTATAATGTTTTATTGGATTACAGCGAAGGCATGCAATGTTCAAATTGATTTTCTTTAATTAATGTTTAGATATGCTCATCATTTAACAGTAAAGAGACTACGATTTAGACCTGTATTAGAACAGAACAATAAGACATTACAGCTAGCTAGTGGTGGGGCTGATCATAGTGTTAAAATATATAATATACAAATTGATACAATAACATTGTGATGTTGTTAGCAATAAAACTAATTTTGCCTTACTTTAGTGTCATGTTCATTCTAAGACCTCTACATCTGCATGTTGTATTTCAGCGAAAAAGGTAAAGCCTGGATATCAGAGAGACATTTCTGATGTATATTAAGAGCTACTGGTACATACATATCTTCTGTTTTTGTGACTTAAGAAGGCCAAGGATTACCTGGTAGTAGTTACATGGCTGAAGTATACAGTTTTAAGCTGAAGATCTTCCAAGGGAACATTGAAATAGTGTCACATAAGACAGGTGGTCGCTTAATACAGGTTTAATTAATATGGAATGCACTGTAAAGGGAAATTGAAATTAAGGTCACATAATACAATTTATGACTTAACAGAGGTGGTCACTAAAAGCAGGTTTGACTGTATTTGTTTTACCGTTTGGGACCCAATTATTAAGAGGGGGGTTAGGATCCCACTAACCATTGTATACCAACCACATCACCATCCATAAACTTTTACATTTTAATCTTCTCTGAAGCCATGGTTTTGACTGCTGATAGAATAGAGTTGGTAAGAGGTTTCGTGGGGCATTTGGTAGACCCAACATCAAAACGCTGTTTGTCAGAACACTTGTGCAAAATAGGTGTCCAGTAGAGTGACACAAGTTCAAGTTCTTCATCCTGGGTTGAAATTCCAAAGTGCAAAATTTGCCTACAATGGTCCAGGATTTCAAGCACTAAGGTTTACAGTTAATTTGCTAATAAATTGTTCTAAATAGTAAAATTTTATTGAATTTTAGAAGCAAATACAGGTTATGAAGAGGGATCTGTAGCAAAAACAACATTTTATGATACCAAATTTTGAAATTTAGCACATTCTGTTTGCGAATAGTATCATTTTTTCGTCTGTTATACTAACAAATAAATTTATGCAGGATTTTTTTTAGATTTTGCTAGAGTAACATGTCAACCATAGTATTTGTCTTTTTCCAAAAAGGGGGATTTAATTATGTTTTTTTATGTAGGAGGAATCTGTATGCACAATGTTAACAATCTGTATCAGACAGGACCAATAGCGGAAAAGGAATCTACATTTTTATGTATATATGCTACATTTTTCCTGAATCAATTGGTTGTCACCAATAAATCTGACCGCCGTGATATAACTGAAATATTGTTGAAATTGTCGTTGAACACCATAACCCTAACCCAATTGTAGTTGTTTATTTATGTTTGTATTTCAGTGATGATTTTTTCTGTTTTACAAATAGCTAGGCCTACTCTCGATGACATTTCTTTTATTGTATCGATCACTCTGTATTGTTAGAGTAAAGAAACAGAAGCTGTAAATCGTACAAAGGACAGATAATGAAATTGTCAAAAGAAAAAGGACAAAATATTAAAAGGGACAAACAATGTTCTACATAACACTACACAGAAAACCAAAGATTGAGCAGCACAAATACCTCTAAAACCAGTGGCTGAAATAAAGTGCTTCAGAAGGGTAAGCCATTCCTGCTCTACCAGTGGCACTCACTTTATACGGAATGCATTGGTGAACTTAAGTTAAATGCCAAATATGGTATGGCAATGAAGTGGCTTGAAAATAACCCACAAATCTGTACGGCAGCCATTTTTATCTCTGAAAAGGAAGATATCTAGCAGCTCATGAAAACTGACAAGGGTCATCATAGTTTTAATAAAATAGCTATAACATATCAGTTTATTAGAACATCAGTTCTTATTTTAATAGTCCAAAGATTTAACATGTAACAGACTTCAAGTGACACACGTATTGGACAATAAATCAATTTCTCATAATAAAATATTATATACAATCTATACAAAAGAACAGATAAGTCATTTGTTGTCAGTAACTACATTTATTGATTGTGTCAATATATACTATTGTTGTTTATTTATAAGTAAATTGTGGTGTTGTTGTTTACAAATCTGAAATTATTAGATGGAATTGAATTTATATAACAAATTCTGTAATTATACAGCTGTTACTAACATATATTAGCTGACTGCTGGTAATAAAAGGGTTGAACTTGCTATATTTTTTTTTTAATGTTTAGTGAGACCTAATCATAAACAGGTAAGTAACCATGTAACACGAAAATTACAACAACAAAAGTTGTAAATTTAAATTTCTTAGTTTGAATATCGTGTTATGTTAAGGTTATTGGTATTTAACACCACTTTCAACAATATTTTGAACTATATCGTAGTAGCAGCTATTGATTTTGCAGGTGGAGGAAACCCGGGTAGCAGGAGTTCGGTTGTTTGATTGATGGTGTGTAACACCACTTTCAACAATATTTTAGTCACCTCATGGTGGTCAGTTGTAGTGGGGTATACTTGTTTCACCATGTCCGTCCGTCCGTCTGTAGACAAATCCTATGTCGTACGATAACTTGAATTGTGTTTCTTAGAATCTTTTAAAATTTTATCAGCAGCTTACCGAGGAAGAGAGGAGGGTCCCTTTCATTTTTGGTTGGAACAATCAGTAATGTTTTGGTTATGGAAATAGGTTGGACAGATGTGGGGAGCGGGGGATATATCTTAGTGCGCTGTGCTCACAGTAATACAAGTTGGTGGAGTACCCAGAGAAAACCACCAACCTGCCAAAAGTCACTGACAAACTTTATCACATAATGTTGAACTTACAACGTTAGTGGTGATATGCACTGATTGCACAGATAATTGTAAATCCAACTACCATGCGATCACGGCCACGATGGCCTTAGGTAGCAGGCAGGTAATTATTGCATATGTAGATGCGGGTCAATATTATTATATACCATACGATTCTGGTACGACAGGCCCTTGAATATAATAAATTCTTCAAATAATAATGCCGAAGTTTCTGAAATAAAGGTAACTCATTTCCCATTATACAGCTAAGTGGTTGTAGACAATAAGAATAAGACAAACACTGAAGAAGATCATCATGGCCAATGCACTATTAAACGTTATTCCATTTTATTTAAGATCAGAGGGTGAACAAAAAGGGGTAATAATGAGACCTATAAATTATAGTGATGAGCAGAAAACAACATTCTGATTTCTTGGAAGCAAAACGAGAATTAATATGTTGAGTAGCAACGATATGTCCTAGAGACAGACATTAATAACAACTTAGATATTTAGTTAAGTGTGCAAGGCGTGTTAATTTCTAGAGTAATCTTCATCAGGTACGGGCGTAATCAAAAGATTGGAGAGCCAAATTAATTTCCAAATATGTTTTCTTTAAATTAATACTTTTCTATGTCATTACTTCTTTATTTTAAATTAGAATATGCATTATATTCATTAAATACTTCTTTTAATTATCGGGGCGAACGGACCCAAGGCTAATATGTAGTTCTTCTTCCAAATACAGGACTAGACTCAAAGGTTTGAGTGTGTAACGTCCCGGAACTGTGTGCGCTATGTACATGGACAATTTAAAAGGATAATAAACAAGAAATAACCAAACAAAAATAACTAAATATATATATATATGTACAGTGGCATGCAATATGTTTTTAAAGGTGGGTTGGGAATCCTTCAAATGTTAATGTGGAGATACCACTTTTGAAGGATTCTAGGCTAGGTGAATGAGCTATTGACTGAGTTAAACTGTTCCAGACTGATAATGTATTAGGGAAGAAAGAAAACTTATAAAAATCTTTATTTAACTGAATTTGTCTGAATTTATGTGTCCCACAAGTACCCCTGTCAGATTGGGATATCATGGTTGTTGGTACCTCTACTAAACCCCCCGTTTATTTTATATAGCAGTATCAGACTTGCTTTAGTTCGTCTACAAGCAAGATAGTCCCACTTTAAGGTGTCCATCATATTGGTGACTGCACCAGGTGACCTGTCACGATAGTCATTAAAGACTAGTTAGGGCGAACGGATCCGATACCATAAAAGTCTTCGGGAGCAAATAAACCAAAGGGACTAAACAGAATATCCAATATCTTGGACAAGAAGAGTTTAAAATACCAAAAGGGTAATTAGAATCTGTACTGAGACTGACAAGAGTTTTGTTGGCGTTCGTTCAGGCGTTATTTACATGGCTTTTCCATTTTAAATCTTGTTTGACCAAGATAGTTGGCTTCTGCTAGTGACATGACTACACTAGATGACGATGGAAGATGTAATTGAATTTGCAATAAAACCACAGGGCCTAAACAGCTGCTGAAAATCGGCCAAGGCTACCTATGCCTGAGGTGATCAAGAACCCCAGTTTTAATAATAGAGTAGAACTTATGCAATCCGAAATCTGAGTTTTCTGACATCCTGTGACATCCGACAAAAATGTATGGCTCCAAAGAATTTCTGTTAACTAAAATAAAACCTGAGTATTCCGACATCCTGTCTAATCCGACACATTTCCCGTGTCCCTTGGTGTGTCGGATTAGACAGGTTCCACTGTAATTACATTATCTGAGTATTCCGACATCCTGTCTAATCCGACACATTTCCCGTGTCCCTTGGTGTGTCGGATTAGACAGGTTCCACTGTAATTACATTATCTGAGTATTCCGACATCCTGTCTAATCCGACACATTTCCCTTGTCCCTTGGTGTGTCGTATTAGACAGGTTCCCCTGTAATTACATTATCTGAGTATTCCGACATCCTGTCTAATCCGACACATTTCCCTTGTCCCTTGGTGTGTCGTATTAGACAGGTTCCCCTGTAATTACATTATCTGAGTATTCCGACATCCTGTCTAATCCGACACATTTCCCGTGTCCCTTGGTGTATCGGATTAGACAGGTTCCCCTGTAATTACATTATCTGAGTATTCCGACATCCTGTCTAATCCGACACATTTCCCTTGTCCCTTGGTGTGTCGTATTAGACAGGTTCCCCTGTAATTACATTATCTGAGTATTCCGACATCCTGTCTAATCCGACACATTTCCCGTGTCCCTTGGTGTGTCGGATTAGACAGGTTCCACTGTAATTACATTATCTGAGTATTCCGACATCCTGTCTAATCCGACACATTTCCCTTGTCCCTTGGTGTGTCGTATTAGACAGGTTCCCCTGTAATTACATTATCTGAGTATTCCGACATCCTGTCTAATCCGACACATTTCCCTTGTCCCTTGGTGTGTCGTATTAGACAGGTTCCCCTGTAATTACATTATCTGAGTATTCCGACATCCTGTCTAATCCGACACATTTCCCGTGTCCCTTGGTGTATCGGATTAGACAGGTTCCCCTGTAATTACATTATCTCAGTATTCCGACATCCTGTCTAATCCGACACATTTCCCTTGTCCCTTGGTGTGTCGTATTAGACAGGTTCCCCTGTAATTACATTATCTGAATATTCCGACAACCTGTCTAATCCGACACATTTCCCTTGTCCCTTGGTGTGTCGGATTAGACAGGTTCCCCTGTAATTACATTATCTGAGTATTCCGACATCCTGTCTAATCCGACACATTTCCCTTGTCCCTTGGTGTGTCTGGTTTGACAGGTTCCACTGTAATTACATTATCTGGTAGCTGTAAAGGTCAATGACATCCAGTCTAATCCGACACATTTCCCTTGTTCCTTGGTGTGTCTGGTTTGACAGGTTCCACTGTAATTACATTATCTGGTAGCTGTAAAGGTCAATGACATCCAGTCTAATCCGACACATTTCCCTTGTCCCTTGGTGTGTCTGGTTTGACAGGTTCCACTGTAATTACATTATCTGGTAGCTGTAAAGGTCAATGACATCCAGTCTAATCCGACACATTTCCCTTGTCCCTTGGTGTGTCGGGTTTGACAGGTTCCACTGTAATTACATTATCTGGTAGCTGTAAAGGTCAATGACATCCAGTCTAATCCGACACATTTCCCTTGTCCCTTGGTGTGTCGGATTTGACAGGTTCCACTGTAATTACATTATCTGGTAGCTGTAAAGGTCAATGGCATCCAGTCTAATCCGACACATTTCCCTTGTCCCTTGGTGTGTCGGGTTTGACAGGTTCCACTGTAATTACATTATCTGGTAGCTGTAAAGGTCAATGATAAATATATGTAATAAACCTGATCATTGCCGAAGCACTGACTACTGGGCTGATCATACACTCGAAGACTAATAGTCTACCAGCATAGGTATCGACCCAGTAACAACTTATCAAATTTATTCCGAAAGGACGTAAAAAATATTATTATATACACTTACAGAACTAACAACATATGATTGAGCTTAATGCAAGTGTCCGGACAATACAAGGTGAAAAATGATTTAGAGAAATAATCCACGGGTTAAATATAACTAACGAGAGGTAAATAACTACATATAATTTATTTTTAAAACGAGTCACTATTAATGCGAGCTTTATTTAACATGTTTAATGAGTATATTTCAGGGGTTATTTAGGAAATCGTCTAGGTGTTTATAGGTATATTGTTGCTGTAGAATCGTTGCACTTACTACGGTCAAAAAGACAATTGTATACATTCTACTACTTGTTAGGTATGACGAAATATGTGTTTACTATCACATGTTTAATTGTAGGTAGTATGCATCGATTTCAAAAGATATGCTATGTAGTCATAGTGTTTATATTATTAGCGGCACAATTAGCTGTTTGCTCAACAAGCAGTAAGTATACCAATATACTGGAGATTACAAAGAAAACATTCCTTAAACGGCATGTATTTGTATTCTTTTGTATTATTCACGTTGTCATTGTATTTATCTATTTTGGGGTGGGGGGCTACTAATAGTCGCAGGTTGTATGTAATTCTCATGAAATAAATACAGAATTAAATGTAATGCATGCATCTATATTCAACCATACATGTATATATAGAATATTACATGGCATTTTACATATCATACCCTTTATCAGCCCAAGATCATGATATCAGTACGAGAGCAGATAGCCTGAAGAGATGATACATGAACGAGGGCTGATAAAGGGTATGATATGAAAAATGACATGTTATGATATGCTTATCATATACTTCAATAGAGAAAATAACTGATCTGTACCAAAATGTTTAGTGATTTTGGCTAGAATTAAATACATGTATATATTTAGAGAATAAGAACATTATTGTTTTTATATACAAATCCAGTAAATGCACGTTTTTTAAGCACTTTCAATATCATAAGAGAGAAATTGGTAGTTAATAATTTTCTGTGCAAATATTTTATAAAACAGTTGAATCCACCGTGTCTGTAAACACAGTTTTCCTGAAATTCACGAAGTGAACGTACGGACATTGACGGAAAGGCATGTAATAGCATTCCGGAAGCAGTTAATAAACTTGCGCTATCAGGCCGCTTGGACCATTCTTGTGAAACTGGGTGAAATTAACATGACTCCTCTTATTATTCTAAGCAAAACTCAAAGTTTTTTTACAGGGTAAAATTTTAGCTTTATCAACTACAAGTATATGCTGAAGACTTTTATTGCTTTTCTAGTACAGATTAAGGAAAGATTGGAGATACCAAAGGTGTAATTGGAAGCTGTAGATCGATGGACAGACACTACAATAGTCAAAAGAAAAAAAATAAACAGATAATTCAACGATCTACAACACACTATGCAGGAAAGATATGATTGAGTAGCACGAAATCCACATTTCATCAAATAAAATATGTAATCATTTGATATAGAAATAAACTAAAAGGAAATTCCATAGATGCCTGTAAAATACTATGATTTCCAAGTGAATGAAAAATCAGTATTTCACTCGGTGAAATAAAAACGTTACCAACGTCGTCACGATCGCCATTGTGGCTTTATCGATAGCACTGCATGTCGCAGAATAATGCTGTTATAACACTCGTAATTTATAGCATTGTATGTCACAGAAAATAAAACCTATCTAATCATTGTTATTGTTGTTGTAGATAATAGCACTGGCTGTGCAACATGTGCATTCGGTGGTGCACCTGGTCTTCCTGGACGTTAAACACAGATACAACATACACCAACGAACATTTCGTATGATTAAAAGAAATAATCTGTATACTATGTATGTCAATATATTAGTTCTAATACAATGATGACAAATGTACTCACGTGACCAAATTAAATGAGAGCATCTATGTGTCGTCAATTTATTTGATCTATTAAGATATATACATTATGATATGTGAATTTGTGAGACAATGTAGGACAATGCACGAAAATATCCCCGTCCCTAAAAAACAGGAATAAAAAGGTGCATATCAAATTTAGTGCGAACAACGCGTTTCTGGAATAACCTTCATAAGGTACACTCAAAATCGAAAGATTGGAAAGCCAAATAACTTAAAGTTTTGGGAGCAATACAATCAAAGGGCCTAAACAGGATAACCAAAATCGGCTAAGTTCACCTACGTCTGAGCGCGGAGAACCTTAGTTTGATTAATATATACATTATTTAGGAACTTTAAATTTCAGTAATACATATATCTAATAAACCATGTCGGTACCAAATCACTGACTACTGGGCGGGCAAATCAACATAAGGCAAAGCAAGACGGACTTTAAGTTGAAAACCTATTGTAATGTTGCATGATCTCAGCATTGACGACTTAGTATAAACTTCCTGATGTACTTATCCAAGTTCCTCATTCATATATAATCCGGCTGGCCACGTTGTAAGAAGAGTTCGAAAAGGGTTCCCCTTGGTTAAATTGAAGTCTCTAGTGGAGCAGGAACATCTGAGTTCACCTCTGCTTTTTAATGGGATTCGCGTACCCCGATTTTTAGTTTTATATACATGTGGATCGTTTTGTGGATCGTTGTTTTTCCTTTTGTACTTTTTCTTTTGGCCATTGTGTTGTCTGTTTTTCTTCAATATACGAATTCTGATTACCCCTATGGTATCTTCAAGCTCTTCTGTTAACTAAAGTGCTGACATATCGTGAGCATAACATCATAACTTTTAAATTCTTATGGATACCGTCGAGGATTATGCGTTACAATTGGATCTTCCGTTACTCTACTGGATTCCTAAATGACACACATGTCTTTGAAAAGAGTGTTTTATGGATGGGTCTGACAAATATTTCTCGACACCTCTATCCACATTATGGTACATGCCATATGGAAACTCAAACACTCGCATACAATCATGGATACTGAAGATAATGTCGTTCTTTGTTCTACTTTCTGTGTACTGTCTAGTGATAATCGTCTTGTATGTGACCTTACTGATATTGACATGATTTATCACTCGCTTTCATTGTAAAGCTATAACAGAAACTGTGTATGGTGTGTTTTTAATGTAGATAATTTTATTAGATAGCTGGGTACTTTGACGTGATGAGCTGTAAGGATAGCAGTATTAGGAATTGAATAGAAAAAAAAATAACATGGTATTATTTTAGATAAGACAACCATAGGACGAAGTTTTACGATTCAGTAGTAAAAATATGACAAGTGTCATCAGTTTTGCTTTGGTGGACATGTATAGCCGAGAGTTATCAGTTTTGCTTTGGTGGACCTGTATAGCCGAGAGTTATCAGTTTTTCTTTGGTGGACATGTATTGCCGGTCGTTTACTCTGGTGTTTGGGAATGGGAATTAAATCTAGTAAACGAGGTAAAATAGATGGGTTGATATTACGACATCATGTACATGTACATGAATGGTATGCACGAACATCATGTTGAAGTTTATATGTCGCCATGAAAGAACAAGATAAAGATCAGTTGCAAGTGACATCCAAATAAATCTTTTATAACCACCGTCTTAGAATTTATTAAATGAGCAAAATAGCCATAGACTATGCCAAATGGGTTTGTAACATCACTTTCTTTTTCTTAAAGTCTATATATTTTTATTGAAAATAACTCATAGTAACATCTTTAACATGTATGCTTAAACAAAACCAACAAATTGACATTAATTGTGATGTCATTATCAAGTGTCATTCACTATCTTTGATTTCTGACAGTCAAGACGCTTTTTTTATTCGAAGACCGAAATAAGTTATTTTATGTCAATAACACACAGTAGAAATAGATTATGCAATCAATAAGAGGCATCTTAAAGATAGAGAAAGAGATGCCAGTTAAGACAGAATAATACCACCAGGTTCAATCGTAAGTTAATGTTAGACATTTATAATGTTTGAATACAGGAGTTTGAAATTATATGCACTGGGTTATGACTTGTGACTTCGCGAAACCATGTTACAGTCAGAGCTTCTTCTACTTCTACTTTGATATAATAATAAGATGTCTAATGCGTAGACGGTAGTGGAAAACATGTTTTTTTTTAGATAAAAAGAACTTCTAATTATCTATAAAGGTCTTTTCCGTTTTCATGATCCTCAATATTGATACACTAATTGATATATCACAGTATTGAAGCATACTTATACCTTTTATATTCATCCAAACTTGTAATAAAACATATGAACACTATGTAAACTCATCTATAGAAAAGTAATAACTTTCGTGGTTATTTTTGTTTTGCAATTACAGCTTTAATATATTGATGTTTTGTTTAACTCAATGACTGTGAGCGTTTTATTTATGTGCATGGTTGTATAGCAAACATTTTCCAAAACCCAGTGTTCATAGAAACTCTCGTCATACCTAAAGCACATACATTGAGTTTAAATTACAACACTATGTAAAGCAAAATAATGTCCTATGAAATAATGTCTATTAGGACAACATTTCATAGATTTGTAATATGAAATATAGTCCTAGTTTATGAAAGTTTGTCCCTGTTGAGACAATATTCCACATGATATTTTTCCAGGTTTGGACGACACTTCATGGATATTCACTATGAAATTTAGTCTTTAAAAGGGAGATAATTTATGGACAAAATTTCATGTATGATTATCATGAAATGTTGTCCTTTCAAAGGAAATTATATTCAAGTCATTAAGATGGTTTTATTATACTTTTGAGTACTTATTACAATAAAGCTTCTAAATGATTGAATGCAAATATAAGTACAAATAACGGCGAGTCAGGAGTATAAACACCTTTTGGATTATATGAGTGAAAAAAGGACAGGAAGAACAGCATTTTTGAATATTACTAGATATAACGATACAAAATGTTGATTAATTTGTATGATATATTTACATTTCATTACTAAATACTTTTCGCATTCCATATTTTGTTGTATATATTTCTATATTGTGTCGTTTAAATTTGGTAACATTTAATATTCAGAATTTCTCAGATGGAATATATTTAAAAGATTTCCTTAGTACATTTTCTCAATGGGTAAGTTTTTCATTTGTAGACATTATTTTACATTTAATGAAATTTTGTCCATGGACGATATTTCCTATGAAATTTTGTCTCATGGACACTATTTCATAGAGGACAATATTTTATGATACAACTACACCTAATTATAATGATTATTTCTGTTCAACATGAACAATCTTTTTTTATTCCAATTTAAAATCTGATCTACAATATGTTATTTGTATAGTAAATGTCGCCTTTAGTGGTATGTAAATACCATAGTATCTGAGGATAACAAACGTCCATCCACACGTACATTGTAATTGACAAACAGCATAGCCAGACTAAAAACGTAGATATTAAAGTTAGTGCGCATGACAAGTTTCTGGGATAACCTTCATCATGTACGCTCAAATAAAATCGTAGATATCAAATGAAGAGTACATAGCGCGTTTCTGGAATAAACTTCATCATGTACGCTCAAATAAAATCATAGATATCAGATACGATCCAAGTAATATTGTCACTGTACTTTCTTTTCGTAAAACTGGTAATGATAATATTTAATGGTTAGTCCATCAGAAATAAGATTCTGTTTATTGCAGTGATAAAATGCCGTAATGTATACAGTTAGTTCTCCGCATGTTATTCTAATCTTTGAAATGAATGATTACATGCTTTAAACAATTGGTTAGGAAACAAAAATTAAACAAAACATGGTGTTCATTGTAATGTATTACTGATAAGATTAAGATAAAATCACTTATACCTCTATGCTACCAATCACAATGTACTCATTACTTCTTAATTACAATTTTATGTTAATACGACATGTGTTCACATGGACCGTTTTGATAATCATAGACACAATCCTTTTATTGGCATGGTATCAGCTTTAAACTATATCTGATAAGTATCCAGAATATCAATAGTCTACAACACTATGGTCCAACGGTTATGTGGCAAAATGCGATGTTGCCGATACATGAAGACATTGACACCAGGTGTAACTACTGCACGTCAAAATGAACATTCAAAATGAATCAACAACAAGACCGCGGTGCACAACACTCCATGTATTAGTACAGATACAACGAAGCCGTGACTGAATGAAACCGTGCATAGACCCCGTCAGAAATCGGAGTTGGAATGGGAAAGTTTACTATGTATTCGCCAAAGGTAGAATGGTTTCCTTTTTTTCCGATAAAGTGTGGTTTTATATTTTTCGAACATACAATAGTGCCGTGTGTTTTGGAATTTTTAAATACAAAAAGTTGATCGTAGTACCCTCTAAATTGTACATTAATGTAGGGTTAGTACAGAAGCATAAGGAGGAAATGATGATCTTGATACTGATCCTGTCTTAAAGATTTTCATCAAGATAACCCCAATCTGCCTCCATAATGCTTTACTTTTATGAATTGGGGATTGATCCCCTACATAGCACCAAATGAACATATTTCTGAAGAGTTGAGTAGAATGTTGACTACAGTGGATGTAATTTGATACTTTAAGATTTGTCGACATTGTGTTTCCAGCATTCATAGAATAGTGGGTTATACCCAAAAAATATTTGTGGATTGGAGGTCTCTCCGTGAATGCATATTATTTCACCATCGTTTAGCCACCATAACTTGGTTAACCATTACGGAATGTCACAGTTGAACATGGACATTTTCCGTTGTCAAAATCATGTCTTCTTTTTTGTGCCTGTGCCAAGCCAGGAGTATACAGTCACATAATTATGTATTGCTGGGGGTATCGATTTTACCTCCTTGTGTGAGGTTGATTTTGTGACTGTTCTGACAGTGTGGTAGTTTTTGCTTTTCATTTTATTCCTAGATCTTGATTTACCACCGAGTATGTCTACTCACAAGCATCTTAACATACGTAACACGACGGATGTCATTAGTTGAGCAGAAATTACTTTCTCTTATATTATCTCACAGCATGATTTACGTAGATAACATCACGAGATGTAATTAATACTGTTTCTGCACACCTTTAGGGAAAAATAACTATAGTAACTTAATATAGTAAGTGAAATTACACAGTGAAAATGTAAAACCTATGATGTATCATTCCGAATATAAGGTAAACATCCGGAGAACATTGAATGTATCTGACAGATATCCTTATACTCGGAAACTTACCATTAAATAGCACCTTCGGAGAACGTTGAATGTATGATCCTACTATCCTTATTATTTCCACGGAAAGTAGAATGTTGATTGGCGGACAGCTGCATTCTAACTGTCTATAGATGGCCCATCGATTAAAAAATTCCTAACGATGGCCGTAACGAAAACAACAGACGACTTTTCCCTTGATCACCTAGTTACAGAAGCCAATAATAGGACATTATTAAGCAAAACCAGACTTGTTGAAAAGAGTGCTTTCTATTTTTGATCAGTAATAAATAAGAATGAAAAAATCACTATCTCTCTCCTTTATATATTTCTGATTCTATTAGGTTCAGATTTATGGGGTTAAACGCCACTTTCAGCACTATTTCAGTTGTATCGTTGTATCAGTTTTAATGATGGAGAAAACTAGCGACATGTCGTAACTCACTGTCATATAGTGTTGACTCCAGTACACCTCGCCATGAATGGGGTTCGGATTCAAAACATTAATGGTGATATGCACTGATTACACAGGTAGTACTAAAGCCACCTAATATGCGATCACGACCACGACGGCACCTCTTATTCCATTAAATAGGACGTATACATTGGTACAAGAACTGTCAGATGAAAATGTCATCAGTCTAAAAAAGCCGAATATGGCGCTCTGGACGTCCATCCGGACCTGGAAAGCGATTTGTCTTGATTCTCTCTATTTAACCGGAATAACTGTTCATCAAAGCGGAATATCTGACCTATCTAGAATGATTACGTATGCTATATACATGCAATGCTCCTTCAATAGAAAATTTCAAATTGATACAACACATTTGGAGAATATAGAATGTCTTTACATTGACCGTATATTTCAATTCAACAGTGTGTATTGTCTAACATATAAATGACTGATAAGGCTTTCTTTAATATAATTCTCACCTAGTTATACATGTGAGTTGACATGTGAAAACACTTGCATGACCTGATTGTTTTACAATGAGACAAGGCTTGGGCCAATAAAACCAACTTAACCCCGCCCTTTTTTTACGTGCATGTACTAAGACAGGAAGTTAACGGTGGTGTATGTCGATGTTGTCGATGTTTCTACTTCTGTTCCTAGAGTATGGTATTTGATATATGTTTTGATAACCATCGTAGAATTGTTTAACCTAGGATCAATGTTTCCTGGTTTGAACAGCGTAGTTGTAAAGTACACCGAGTCATAATCTTGATATTTATGCAGAGTGCAGAGTATATTCTTTGTGACAGAAGTAGACATATATATATAATATTAGTTCTATAAAAGAGAGCGTTGGCCAGAATGTGTCGGGTTATTGAACTTTGCTGATACACGAGAAACGTAATATTTGCCGTAGAATAGTTGTAAAAATTTGTTTTTTACATTTACCATCTCTAGAAATCTTAGAATTCCTAATCGCACTGGTGTATTGTCTACCCCTGATACATATAATAAAAAAAGGGCCCGGGTGGCTCAATGAGTTAGGTAGTTGAATTACCTAGCAACTCGTGCAAGCCTATCACCAATACGGCGTGGGTTCACGCCCGGCTTTGTAAATCATAAAAACGGTGCACTCTATTCGCATTCGCAAGTGATAAACCTTACCCTTGCCCATGGTCGGTGGTTCTCTCCGGGTACTCCGTCTTCTTCCACCACTAAAACTGGTCGCCATGATATAGCTGAACTATTCCTGAAAGTGGTGTTAAGCACCAAAAATCAATCAGTCATGAAATATATCCGATCGCTTCCTCGGAAGTACACAACAAATACATCGTTAATTACCGGTTTTATTTCTTGGGTATTGCCCTGTATACGGACTTGAATTGTATAGTTGGATTGTTCCTTATACGTGTCATTCATCGTTCTGTCAGGTTTATAACTTGTCAAAGCTTGTATGTTAACATCAACTAACTGAAGTGAATGCTTGACAAAATCAGTATCAACTACATTCGTACCGTTACTTTTGTCTGGAGTAATTTGTATGTTTAACTGTTCATTTATTGGACACTCAACATTATTCGCCAATTGTAAAGTATAGTTGACATTTAAATCGTCAGGGACTCTCAACGGGGAAGCCATCGATGCATACGAAGGTTTAACAGATAATCTTAAGTCATTTAAACTTTTTTGCATCGTAATTTGCAATTTGTTAGGCATATCTATTTCTGTGTTTATGGATTTTTTATTTTCATGGAAATTATTAAGATCAAAATCTTCTAATGTTTTAGTCTGCTGTGTCAACAATTTAAATTTACCATCATGTTGGGTCGATTTTCTGTTGTATTCACTCGAATGTGTATTCAATTGCTCCTTTATTTCAGACATATGTAAACGTAATTTATTGTTTTCTGTCTGTAATACCTTAATTGTCTTCTCGTTTATTGGTTCAGTTTTATTACTAGATGGCTCACTCTTGTCAATGTTGGTCCTCATCTCAATCGTTTCTATTTTTATACACTCACTACTCTGATCAGTAACAGTTTGTAGTTTGTCTATTGTCATCTTTTACCACCTGGTAGAAACATGCATAGGATATAACAATTCCTAGCATATTTAGATGTCGAAGAGCTTTCCGCTGTTGATTTTCGGTGACAATTTTCCTGTAGGCCACCCCTGTAATGACTTGTCAGTTCTACAAGTTTTAACATGTACCAATCGTTTGGTAGATATAAAAACACTAAAAGATTGTGGTATTTTTTGGCAGCATACTATTGTTGGGGATTATAATCAGATTCGTGAGAGGGCTGCGAAAAGGTCAACTACTTTTCACCATCAACATGCTTTACCTTTTGATGACATATTAAAAATATAATAACGACACAGTACCAATTTTTATAAAATATCAAATATTTACATAATAAAATAATAAAAACTATGGTTAATTAAGCAACAAAGTTTTAATTGATATAGACTGCTACAAAATAAATAACTAACATATGATTAATTAATAATAATAATTACACGACGTTTGTCTTACAATAGACAGGAACTGGTTACCCTTCTCGAGCACCTGAGTTCAACCCAGGTTTTTTGTGGTGTCTGTGTTGCTTATCTTTTTGATTGATGTGCTGAGGTGTATTTTGTTTTATTTTTTGCTTGTCTTCGTTCTATGTCTTGTGAACCCAATGTTGCCAGTGTCTCTGGATTGTCCATTCGTGATTTTCCCTTCGGTTTTACTCACAGGCGCATGGGGCATGGATTTCGTTTCCTCCTCCCCCCTTTTCTCTACTACCCCCCCTTTTTTCAAAATTTTCATATAAATCATTCCTTTTTCAAAATTTTCATAATCATTCGTTTTTTCTTCATTTGACAATATCAGTAGACGTCATACATCATGAATAATACATGTATTCTGTGTCCACATTTTTTCGACTGATACAGTATAAGAGAGAAGGTATGCAACTCCATTTTCATATTTCGCGCCATATCGCTCACCTTGGTTGGGAAACCCCAGTGTTTTCTACACTTTTTACCTTGTCTACATATGCCACTGTCGTATCAAACTGTTTCTAAGACACTTACCTAATTGCCCATGTTCGAATTTCAGTCTGTACGTCGATCTTTTCCAAGAAATCTCGTCGAGAATAGCGAGGCAGCTTCGTTTCTAGATCAAACTACATCATTTGAGACGGAAGTGCAAGAACGGGAACCCTGGGATTTTTACGAATGGATTACTTGCAATGAAAAACCCAGATGCGCTCCGAATATTTTCCCCATAATGTTTTGGCGGGAAATATAAACCGCTGAAAAAACATAACAGCAGACGGATTATTTCGTAAAAATGGCACAACGACCATCTGAATATGGAAACATTGAAATAATTTGATGGTAGATAACTGTTCAAAAAGAAATTCAAACTGAGAAATAGATGATTGAATGGTTTTAACTGAAGTCAAAATTTCAATGAAAAAGAAATATTCAGCTTGCCTCTACTTCAAATTATTAAAATCATACCCAAACAAATACATATGCATTGTACAACTAAAAGAAAAAAAAATAAATAAAAAAACAAAGGAAGAAGAAGCTGAGAACAGCAATTGAATGGGACTATGGCATTTTACCCCCTTCCTCAATAAAAGGGCTCCCAACTGACAAAAATGTGTAAGGGAGCCGGAGAGACCATTTAACTAAGGGGGCTATTTCTTTTTCATTTCATGTCACTGATTTTATAAAACAATAATCTGTCTTACAGGGGTAAAAAATAAATAACTTGTGTAACTCCACTTTTCAGCAGTGACAGAAATCAGTGTTGAAATCCAGAAATAAAATCCTATTTTACCGTATAAGTGGTTATTTTGGTGGGTATTTAATTTTCACTTTCTTCGCGATGATGCTAAATGCGCGAAAAAAGTTCACGAATTATTATTTCACGTTCAAATAGTTAAACAAGTTATTTATTTTTTACGCCTGAAAAAGAAATAGCCCCCTTAGTTAAATGGTCCCTTCGGCTCCCTTACACATGTGTATCAGTTGGGAGCCCTTTTATTGAGTAAGAGGGTAAAATGCCATAGTCCCATTCCATAGCTGTTCTCTGCTTCTTCTTCCTTTGTTTTTTTTTATTTAGTTATTTTTTTTTTTTAGTTGTATATGTATTTGTTTGGGTATGATTTTAATAATTTGAAGTAGAGGCAAGCTGAATATTTCTTTTTCATTGAAATTTTGACTTCAGTTAAAACCATTCAATCATCTATTTCTCAGTTTGAATTTCTTTTTGAACAGTTATCTACCATCAAATTATTTCAATGTTTCCATATTCAGATGGTCGTTGTGCCATTTTTACGAAATAATCCGTCTGCTGTTATGTTTTTTCAGCGGTTTATATTTCCCGCCAAAACATTATGGGAAAAATATTCGGAGCGCATCTGGGTTTTTCATTGCAAGTAATCCATTCGTAAAAATCCCAGGGTTCCCGTTCTTGCACTTCCGTCTCAAATGATGTAGTTTGATCTAGAAACGAAGCTGCCTCGCTATTCTCGGCGAGATTTCTTGGAAAAGATCGACGTACAGACTGAAATTCGAACATGGGCAATTAGGTAAGTGTCTTAGAAACAGTTTGATACGACAGTGGCATATGTAGACAAGGTAAAAAGTGTAGAAAACACTGGGGTTTCCCAACCAAGGTGAGCGATATGGCGCGAAATGTGAAAATGGAGTTGCATACCTTCTCTCTTATACTGTATCAGTCGAAAAAATGTGGACACAGAATACATGTATTATTCATGATGTATGACGTCTACTGATATTGTCAAATGAAGAAAAAACGAATGATTATGAAAAATTTGAAAAAGGAATGATTTATATGAAAATTTTGAAAAAGGGGGGGGGGTAGTAGAGAAAAGGGGGGAGGAGGAAACGAAATCCATACCCCATGCGCCTGTGGTTTTACTACCATTTATTACCCAAGCACATGTTATTGTAATACAATGCTATATAAATACACATATAATAAAGTAACCAAATATATTTGATTTTTATGAAATGCTACATAAATACACATATAATCAAGTAAACCAGCATATGTTATCGTCATAAAATGCAACATAAATACACATATATTGTACATCCACACCGTATAATTTATAATGTAAGAACAACAAACACTTAGAAATCTTTAATAATTTTTATCTTTCGATACAATAGGTCTATCAACTATAATATACCTCTATGAAGTCAAAATAAAGCATAATGTTTATACTGATCAACCCACCTTTTTTTCATATGTAGATATTGTCAACAATGTTGTTTTATTTTTATATTAAAATACAACTCACACAATTGTAAATATAATTAAATACACAGTTGTGTTGTTTTGTTTTACATAGAAAATAGCATTGGTTTTTTCTGTCATAAATTATTATGATAACATCAGATAACAATATAAAAAAATAATAAACACGTACTTCAATACTAACCGTAATTGTTCATACCTTTGTCGGTAATCGGTTCTAATTTTAAAGTTCTCACCTATATAGATTACGAATATTGACCTGTTGACTACATTATTATGGCTCAATCCGCACTGAAAACCTGTGAGATATGTATGGGCGGTTCTGCTACGGACTTTTGTCTTATCTGTGAACAGTACTTTTGCATGAGCTGCAAATCGTTACATAAACGACAAAAGGTAACTAAAAATCATGAATTTCAAAGCGCTGAAAATGTCGTCCCGGAAGTAAAATTGAGATGCAATGAACACAAAGAAGATTTTTTGTTTGTTTGCGACAACTGTAATATTTCAGTTTGCGCGGAATGTGTCACTGGTAAGCACAACGGCCATAAAGTGTCCAATATGAAGAAATCTATTTCTAGCCTTAGAACAACCTTCAGAGAGGAGATGCGCATGAAACTGGATGTAATCCAAACAAACCAAAAGCAGGTGGATACAGATCTTACTGCATTTGACCTCAGTGTTACATCTGTTATAAATGAAATAAAAGTAGAGGGTACAAAGATAAAAGAAATGGTTGACCGCCATATTGAGAAGATGATCGCGACATTGAGAGAGAAAACAAGACATGAAAAGGAATTGATTACGAAGACGTTGGTGGATTACAAACAAGAGTTGGAGAAAGCAAAGGAAATCGAAAAAAGGGAACATAAAACACAACAATCCAGAGATGATGCTTCTACGATTCAACATCTGAAGACATTAAATGATGAACTATCAAAGCTGTCAGTTGTATCTTTACCTGATTTACCTTCAATTAAATACAGCCACAAGAACGTTGCTGAATCTGATATTGATCCGCTGATTGGAACATACAGTCTCAGGTATGTACATGTCATTGGAATAATTAATATAAATGTGTATTATAAACATTGATTAATTTACATGATTACTAAATAGTTTAACATTTAATATATCTGATATGATTGATTCATGGAATGAGGTTAAACACCAGATCATCAGTGTTTCTAAACACCTAGCATTACGGCAATAACAGTTGAGGAAATGAGCTTCATGCTTTCGGACTTTTTGTCCAATCCACAACCAAAGTAGTAACAAATAGTTAGTGTTTTAAAATGGAAAAAAATCGTGTTTTATTATAATACATTACAAAATTGATGAAAAATGTTATATTACACAAAATAATACAAAATATTACATGAAATAAATTATACAGAAGATAAAATATAAATGATAACACTAATTAGGAAAAAGACTACATGTATGTTTGATGATTCATGTTAGTTAAAACAAGTTAATCAATTATATATATATATAACATAACTGACTTTCAACGGATACAGCATTGAAATATTTTCCTTTTTCTCGTGTTTGCAATTTTCTTATGCCAAAACCTCCTCTTGCCTGTCTCTTTACAGTTAGGCTTGTATTCAATTATTTTGAAGTTTTTGCACAACTCCTGCATTCCTGTAGATAGATAAAAGGATATATCGACTGTATGGTAGATTAGGGGTTGTATTTGATGCCACTCATATGCCCATTCGTACGTTAATTAAACGGATGTACTGTTTCATCGATGTATTGGATACCACATTCAAAAAAGTTAATTGTGTCGTTAGACTTGAAGTTGACATTGTAAAAGATGGTATATTCTTCCTCATTAACTCTGCTGTAGACATTTATCCATTTAGTACAGTACAGTGGAAGTTGTGTCCAGAAAAGATATAAGGTTTTAGATATCTATTCCTCCATTTCATGTCAACGTCGTCTATGAATCTACACCAGGATAGAGGCTGGTTAGTGGAGGATTCTATAATTTATTTCTCAAACATATACAGAATGGCATAGAATGAATGATACTCCTCAAAACATATAGGTGATGACATTTATTCATCCATGTGGAGTACCTATGTCTACCCCATGCTTTTAGTAGTGTTTGTATTACTCAATCATTAGTTTGTTGAGTGTAGTTTTATGGACTCTTCTGTGTATATGTGTCCACTTTCATCTAGACATTGAACTGTCTGTCATTTGACGTTGAACTTTTCATTACATTGTAGCATCTGCCTTTCTTATAGTAATGTCCGACTGTGGAATTTATGTGAAGAGTGGATGCAGACTTAATTTATCCAACAGGCTACTTAAAACGGTCAAAATGTCAGTTTGTAATATTAACCTTTCAGCGGCGGACAATCCCAACAAGTAAACTTCTATTTAACAAACCTGATATAAATCAGTCCATACTAGTTCCGCATTCTCTTGTACACGTTTACCTTTCCAGTGAGCCATCCATCATTTACAACAAGATAGATTGTCAAAGTAGGACCCATTCTATCTCAGAAAAATGAAATGTTCCTAATAGGAATTGATCTCGGACCTCTCATATTGGAAAGCAATGCTCTACCGTCCAAGTTAAATGAGACCCCCTAGCCTAGGGTAGTTATCAGGTGGTGCCTATTAACCTACTGTAGCTACTATTACATGAGGTAGAGGATCATACACGTAATAATATGCAGCAGTTATGCGAGAAATATTTATAACATTATAATGGTAACAGTAAGAAGAGTGTCTAATAATAATTATAATTGTATTATATAAATGTGTGGAGTTATAGGAGAAATATTAATGATATTATAGTGGTAACAGTAAGAAGAATATCTTATAATAATTATAATTGTATTATATTAATGCGTAGAGTTATAGCAGAAATATTTATAACATTATAGTGGTAACAGTAAGACGGATATCAACTAATAATTATAACTCTATTATATAAATGTGTAGAGTTATAGGAGAAATATTTAAAACATGATAGTGGTAACAGTAAGATGAATGTCTACTGGTAATAATACTTATAACTGTATTATATAAATGTGTGGAGTTATAGGGGAAATATGTATAACATTATAGTGGTAGCAGTAAGAATGATGTCTAATAATAATCATAATTGTATTATTTAAATGTGTGGAGTGATAGTAAGAAGCAGTAAGAAGGATGTCTAATAATGATTACAATTGTATTATATAAATGTGTGGAGTTATAGGAGAAATATTTATAACATTATAGTGGTAACAGTAAGAAGAATGTCTAATACTAATTATAAGTGTATTATATAAATGTGTGGAGTTATAGGAGAAATATTTATAACATTATAGTGGTAACAGTAAGATGGATGTCTAATAATAATTATAATTGTATTATAAAAATGTGTGGAGTTATAGGAGAAATATTTATAACATTATAGTGGTAGCAGTAAGAATGATGTCTAATAATAATCATAATTTTATTATTTAAATGTGTGGAGTGATAGTAAGAAGCAGTAAGAAGGATGTCTAATAATGATTACAATTGTATTATATAAATGTGTGGAGTTATAGGAGAAATATTTATAACATTATAGTGGTAGCAGTAAGAAGGATGTCTAATAATAATTATAATTGTATTATATAAATGTGTGGAGTTATAGAAGAAATATTTATAACATTATAGTGGTAACAGTAAGAAGCATTAAGAAGGATGTCTTGTAATAATTATAATTGTATTATATAAATGTGTGGAATTATAGGAGAAATAGTTATAACATTATAGTGGTAACAGTAAGAAGGATTTCTAATAATAATTATAATTGTATTATATAAATGTGTGGAGTTATAGAAGAAATATATATAACATCATAGTTGTAACAGTAAGAAGGTTATCTAATAATAATTATAATTGTATTATATAAATGTGTGGAGTTATAGGAGAAATATATATAACATCATAGTGGTAACAGTAAGAAGGTTATCTAATAATAATTATAATTATATTCTATTAATGTGTGGAGTTATAGGAGAAATATTTATAACATTATAGTGGTAGCAGTAAGAATGATGTCTAATAATAATCATAATTGTATTATTTAAATGTGTGGAGTGATAGTAAGAAGCAGTAAGAAGGATGTCTAATAATAATTATAATTGTATTATATAAATGTGTGGAGTTATAGGAGAAATATATATAACATCATAGTGGTAACAGTAAGAAGGTTATCTAATAATAATTATAATTGTATTATATAAATGTGTGGAGTTATAGGAGAAATATTTATAACATTATAGTGGTAGCAGTAAGAAGGATGTCTAATAATAATTATAATTGTATTATATAAATGTGTGGAGTTATAGAAGAAATATTTATAACATTATAGTGGTAACAGTAAGAAGCAGTAAGAAGGATGTCTTGTAATAATTATAATTGTATTATATAAATGTGTGGAATTATAGGAGAAATAGTTATAACATTATAGTGGTAACAGTAAGAAGGTTATCTAATAATAATTATAGTTGTATTATATAAATGTGTGGAGTTATAGGAGAACTATTTATAACATTATAGTGGTAATTGTAAGAAGGATGTCTAATAATAATTATAATTGTATTATATAAATGTGTGGAGCTATATTAGAAATATTTATAACATTATAGTGGTAACAGTAAGAAGGATGTCATAATTATAATTGTTTGGCTTAAGACCTGTACAAGCATGTTGTTATCATCAGTATATATTATTTTACTTACAGATCAACTCCACAGAGGGGTGGATTAGAACATGGATGGTTATACAGATGTCCAGAATGTGGGTTAGTTTTATATATATTATATTTCATATTAAAGTTTATATATTGCCGTCTGTTGATTACCCTTTAGTAAAGCATCTCATGAACATCTCGTGTTTGAGAGTTCCCTCATCCAATTCTACAGTATATCAAGTTTGAGAGTTCCCTCATCCAATTCTACAGTATATCAAGTTTGAGAGTTCACTCATCTAATATTAGATAATATCATACTTGTGAGGTTCCTCAAACAACAGTAAAGCATCTCATGAACATCTCGTGTTTGAGAGTTTTCTCATCCAATTCAACAGTATATCAAGTTTGAGAGTTCCCTCATCTAATATTAGATAATATCATACTTGTGAGTTCCCTCCAACAACAGAAAAGCATCTCATGTTTGAGAATTCCGTCATCCAATAGCAAAATACCTTATGTTTGAGAATTCACTCATTCAATAGCAAAGTACCTTATGTTTGAGAATTCCCTCATCTAATAACAAAGCATCGCATAATCATCTCATGCTTAGAATTCCCTCATCCAAAAGCAGCGCATCTCACGAGCCTCTCATGATTAGAATTTCCCTGTCCAATACCAAACCATCTCATGTTTGATAGTTCCCTCCTTCTCAAGCCATCTCATGAGCATCTCAAGTGTAGAAATGTCATTTACATGAGAATAACGTTTAAGGAAAAAATATACCTCGTGCAAGCATTTTCTGAAAGCTTGCAGTAGATTTCTTGCACGCTTGTGGAATCTATATTTAAATATAAAATAGACATTGTTGTTGCAAAACTGTGTTGCCACGCAAATTTGATCTACCACAGGTTTTATGCCTATGCACGATGTTATACAAATAGTTTCATCGTCAATCAACAGACTCCTACTGGCAATAAGATTAACATAAATGTCATACAATCTTCTTAATAGATGTGACAGAAATAAATGAAAAAAGGAGATAGCTAAAATAAATGTTAGATAAAGTCGAAGGGGCAATCACACATACACAATCCAGAGAAACTGGTTACATTGGAAGCACATAAAAAGACGAAGACAAAAAAAGTAAAAAACAAAATACACTATGTATTGGACTCCACTATAAGTAAACAAACATAAATGACGTAAATAAGATATGCGCCCTCCTACAACTATAGGTAAAGATGAACCGAACATCGTTTATATGCGGGAATCGTAACGGACATCACAACACGGAGCTCAGAACGTAGAGACACATACTTAATGTTCTTATATCCTTAGTTCTAAAAATACAATGATTAATAAAAATAGGATAAAATTTACAAACATTATCAGGAGGACAGAACGATTGAAGTCTTTACTTGATAATTTACTGATGTATATACTTATCAATACTTCATGTACATATACATGGTATTAAGAAGATTAAACGATATATTACTGTAACCCTAGTAATATTTCCCTTTCAGGAGTTATATTTTCTATGCAGCTACAAAACAGTGATGAACGTTCTGGATCTTTGTAACTAATCATCCAAATGAATAAATATTTGTCACTACGAGTTTTAAATATGATTTCATATAAGAATAGCTTGAAGATACCAAATGCTTAATCAAAAGCCGTAAATCGAAGAAGTCCAGAAAACTCAATGACAATAAGAAACGATAAGGTCGTCATACTTCTTGATTTAAGTGTGTTCCTATGATCTTGTGTACTATCTAATACTTATGATAACGCTGTCTTCTCAGTAACATGTGAGGGTTGGCATCTTACTCTCATGTAGAACGCACTTTCGTGACAGCATTATTTTCCTTAGACGGGAGGTATCGGCCTATGCAATTTGTCTAACTTCGCCACTGTTTATTGAAGTTCTTGTACCAACCAGGAAAGTGAGTTGTCATATATTTGTGTGCTAGAGGTTTCACTTTTCATCTTTCCATGATTTTGATATTTGATTTTGCAATTGTTCCGACAGTGTGGTATGTTTTGTTTTTTATTTGATTTATATAATAGTTAAGCCCATCGGCTCTATTTTATAATAATACATCTAATATTTTACATCTGCTGACAACTTCAATGACACGAATATTAAATATATTCATGTAGAAAGTTCAAGAATAGGAAACTAAAACAACTCTGCCCTACCAGTAATATAATAGAGCTGGAATGTTCACACATTTGGAACGCACTTGCATGACCTCATTTCTTCTCTACGAGTGGAGGTTGGGACCTCTAATACTAGGTTAAGCCGGCACTTCTTATTGGAGTGCTTCTAACAAACCCGAACAATGTGCAGTCCCAAATGTCTATGTGTGTTAGAGGTGTAGTATCTGTTTCTTGCTATGTTTTTGGATTTTGAAATGTTACCAACGTGTTGTATTCTTGTTGATATTGTTAGACACTATCAGGGGCGTAGCTACAAGGACGAAACAACTCATGTGGGTACACATTACTTGAACAAGCACATTTTGACTTTCTATTTTAAGATTTTGCCTTAAAGCAATACATAAGTCATTGAAATATTTGCTTGTATTTAGGCTTTAATATTACTTCGATAATTAAAAAAAACACATTGACCATGTGCAGGCGTAACACCACCGAGAGTAACAACAACGTCCAGGAGCGTCTTGTTATAATGCAACCACGGGGAAAGGATAGTTTGTTCTGCAATATATCGTATCATGAAGGAAAGGTATTCTCTAGATCATCTCGACGACTCCATACTACTAGAAATGTACTTACTGTAGTCAATTAATGATTTATTCATCCGTGCTACAACTGTAGCAAATCATGTGTCGCAACATAATTGATTTACACACGTGCATGTTGTGCTGTTTCTAATTCAGATGATGAAAAGGACGTGTCGATAATCATAGTCACACTTTGAAAGTGATATGACTAACAAATAGAAATATATCGTTGTTTTTGACAGATTTCTAGATTTATCCAGAGTCCTATACAGAGAGTGCTAACGACGGTCTATTTTCATTGGTCAGTAACGGTGTTGCTTTGACTATCCTCATATATCAATATCACTGAAATCGTAGAGATGGAAATTAATAATGTTTTGACGCTAAAGATGTATCAACAGTAACACGGACTAGATAATTATTGACTACAACATTGTTAGTTTGGATCCGACTGATGATCTCCAAAATACCAGTCTTTACATGTATCTGTATTTCATAGGCGAAATATAAATTCACATATTATGTGTAGTTGATGACTGTTCTCGTTATCAAAATCAAAAGAATATCGGAAGTCACATTTTTTTTAACAACTCGCGGGAGAGTATGCTCATTCACATGACCGATCCGCGATGTTGTCAAATTCGACGTACAAGTAACATAATAATACACCACGGATACTTTGTAGCTGTTTCTGGACATTAATAACATTAATATCAATCACTCGCTACATTTAGAAACTTTAAATTATTGATACTTAAATTGTGATGAGGCAATTGTATGTGCACGTATGGTATTAGATTGGTCAAATATACCCTAATAAATAATAGACATATGTTTGGTCACGAGCTGTGCGTAAGCCCCCTGACTCTATTAGGTTAATATTAGTCTTGGTATAATTATTTTACCTAAGTCAATCACTAGTGTCCACAATATACCAGCTACTCCCTGATTCGTCGGAATAAAATGTGTATTTATTTGTTCTTGGGTTGTTTTTTCTTGGTTCGTTTATTTTATTTCTAGCTTATTGTTGCTGCACACTGCATTACGTTGATAATATTCTTGGTGTATTTGTTTTACCTACATTAATAGCTAATGTATACCAGATACTCTTTAAATCACCGAAATAAAATATTGATTTGTTTTATATCATGCATTATACAAACTTGTCAGTCCAGTTTGAGGTGATATATACAGGATTACCTCCTGATATGTATATGCAACCTTGTCAGTGTAGTGTAAAGTGATAAATAAAGTAGTACCTTCTGACATGTATATACAACCTTGTCAGTGTAGTGTAAGATGATAAATAAAGTATTACCTTCTGGCATGTATATACAACCTTGTCAGTGTAGTGTAAGGTGATAAATAAAATATTACCTCTTGACATGTATATACAACCTTGTCAGTTTAGTGTAAGGTGATAAATAAAGTATTACGTCCTGATATAAAGACACAAAATGACAAAAGAATCAGTTTCATGATTCATGTAGAGCGAATCAACAAAATGTTACACTACATGTTAAACATGACCATCAATACTGTAGGAACTTTAAATCTTTCAACATAATTTGGTGCATTGTTTGTTTTAGCTACATTTATTGAGACACTAGATATCAAGAAATACGTCCTCGGTTCTCCATGTTGAATGCAAAGCACTTTGAGATTGCTTACGCTTTGCACCATCTTTACATCATGTATAGCAACGTAAAGACCCCCAGTGACGTTACGTAACTACCATCCGGTAGGATGGGTTTTGTACCAACGGGTCATCGACCAATCAAAAGCCGACATTTTTATCAAGCCGGGGATAAACAACTTTGTCAGTGTAGTGTATGGTGATAAATAAAGTATTATCTTCTGACGGTAAATAAAGTATTACCTCCTGACATATATATATCACGTTGTCAGTGTAGTGTAATGTGCTAAATAAAGTATTATCTTCTGACGGTAAATAAAGTATTACCTCCTGACATGTATATATCACGTTGGCAGCGTAGTGTAATGTGATAAATAAAGTATTAACTTCTGACGGTGAATAAAGTATTACCTCCTGACATGTATATATCACTTTGTCAATGTAGTGTAATGTGATAAATAAAGTATTAACTTCTGACGGTAAATAAAGTATTACCTCCTGACATGTATATATCACGTTGGCAGTGTAGTGTAATGTGATAAATAAAGTATTAACTTCTGAGGTGTATAAACAACCTTGTCAGTGTAGTGTATGGTGACAAACAAAGATTTACCTCCTGACATGTATATACAGTCTTGACTGTAGTGTAAGGTGATACATAAAGTATTACCTCCTGACATGTATATACAACCTCGACAGTGTAGTAAGGTGATAAACAAAGATTTGCTTCCTGACATAAAGTATCACCCCCTGAGATGATTTAATGAAATATTATAATTATAGTCTAGATGTTTGTGTTAATTAATATGATATGGACACCCCCCCCCCCCCCCACTCCTCGCCCCAGTAGATACTGATTATTAACATTCATATTGGTTTGTTTTATCAATTTATAGAACAGTAGTAAGAAGAAAAGATTCCAACTCATGTTCTGTAAATTTTAATTTATTTCATTTTCATTTTTTTTTTTAGATATGAGCATGTTTTCCCTAGAGGACAAGGGTAAGTTTATTATCAGACAATGATTTATACAAGCCTGTAATAGCACAATAGTATGAACTATGCTGATCACTTAATTAATATAGAATTACTATATTTAAACATTGCTGTGAGCAAATTAAGTAAAAAGTTATTACTATGATGAAATAACTAACATAGCATTACTATGTTGAAACATTACTATGATAACTTAACTAACATAGCATTAACATGTATAAATATTTCTATGCTCATTTAACCAACATTGCATTACTATGGTTAAGCAGTAAGAAGATCACTTAACTAATATCGCGCTACTATGATTAAAAATTATTATTAGCACTTAACTGACATAACATTAACACGCTTAAGCATTACTATGAACACTTAACTAACATAGATTATTACAGAAACACGTCGTGTGAACCAAATTTGATATCTACGTTTTCATTATTTGTATAACATTGCTATGATACATAAGAATATTAATTTAACTAATATAGCATTAATATACAATGCTTAAACTTTATTATGATATCTTAACTAACACAGCATTACAATGGTTAAACATTACTATGATAGCTTAACTAACATGGTATTACAATGCTTAAACTTTATTATGATATCTTAACTAACACAGCATTACAATATTTAAACATTACTATGATGACTTAATTAACACAGCATTACAATATTTAAACATTACTATGATATCTTAACTAACACAGCATTACAATATTTAAACATTACTATGATAACTTTACTAACATAGGTGATTCCTAAAACGTGTCGTGCGAACCATATTTGATATCTACGTTTTCATTATTTTTTATAACATTGCTATGATACATATATTAACACTTTGTGTACTTGACCTACTGTGATTTGCCATCTGCATACATATATTTGTTACATGTATTATTCAGTTATTGGTGAACCATCCATATAGTGCAATCAATGCCTATAATCACTAAAGTTGCTAGCACGAACCCCATTCCTGGCGAGGTGTAGTCAACACAACACTATATGATATAGTTTGCCAGTGAGTTGTGGCGGATTAGTGGTTTTCACAGGGTACTCCAGTTTTCTCCTCCAGACAAACTGACAGCCAAGATATAATTGAAATATTGTTAAAAATATCGTTAAACACCACGCCAGTAAAGAAAGTCATGATTACTCGCTCTGTTCGAATAGGAACAACAATCAACGTCCACTCGCAAATCATTAACAGGAATTATGCCTTTCAACTAAGCTGTAACAATGTGCCCGCCTCTTTTTGACATACAAGTGTATAGTATTAGCATTGATTACTTATTTTGTTACTTTCACATATTTCATATATATATATGTAGTTTTAATTCTGTCACACATATTAAATGCTTGGCTTTCGATTGACAATATATGTGTTATATTTGGTGGACGTGTTTCTTAACGAACAGTCGACATACACATGTGTACCAATTGTCCTCTTCTTCTTGCCAATTTGTTTCTTTAGTCGAATGATACAGACCTCATGTAGAGTAAGACGATACCAAAAGTGTAATCAGAAGCCGTAAACCAACAAAGGACAGAGAGCACAATGGCCAAAAGAAAAAGTAGAAACAAAACAATGATCTGCAAAACATTACATATAAATCAAAAGATCGAGTGACACGAACTCCATTAAATACCGGGGTGAAATCATGTGCTCCGGAATCGTAGGCAGTTCCTACTTCAACAATCGCAATTATATCACAAAGATAAGGACATGATAGAGGGATAGAGGGATGCTTAATATCAGGGGGGATAACTCTTTGTAGGTACCTGACATCTGACTAGCAAGTTAGACTGTACTTGTTATAGAAAATGATTCTCTTGATCAACAGTCACAATTGATATCTCACTAGATATATTATTAATTAGCTATACAAATATCTAGTACAATGAAAGTATTATAAAGTCTTATCATCTTAAAAACATATGTATTTACTTGATTTCGAACAAGAACGTTACTTTGTCATCTTACTCTCCTGATTTTATCATTTAATTTGTGTTGTACATATAAATAATTTCTTCTAGTTCAGTTAAGTAACAAGTGACATGTATTTGTACATCAATATGCAACTGGTTTTAATAACATAAATCTGTTGATTGTGATGGACGTCAATATTTAGTTGAAAAAAAAATAATAAAACAATATGAGAATGATGTATACAACATAAATTTATTATTTCTACCAAATGATGATCTACATTATATGATTAATTTTATGTATTTACAGGTTGATGTAAGTATCAAGTGAACAACAAGACAGATAAGTACATCATAAATATACTTGAGCATCATCACTAACAAAACACAATGTTTAGATTGTTACAAATATTTATACAGGAACAACATGATATAAATAGTATGTCATGTTTAATCTTGGTCGACATTATCTACTTATATATATACAAAACAATGTATATAGAACATCATATATAAAGTTATAGACTACAAATCAAATGTAATGTACAGTATCATATTAAATTAATTCCGACATATATGTGAACTATTACACCGTTCAAATAGTTATCACAGTTTTATTTGTCTACAATACTGTTCTAATAGAGAACATATTGTCTAGGATAGGTCTGTTTGATTTGTCTACTATACCGCTGTAACAGGTAACACAGTGTCTATGATATGTCTGTTTTATTTGTCTACAATACCATTATAATAGTTAACACAGTGTCCATGATAGGTCTGTTTGATTTGTCTACAATACCGTTCTAATAATGAACACATTGTCTACGATAGGTCTTGTTGATTTGTCTACAATACCGTTCTAATAGAGAACACATTATCTATGATAGGTCTGTTTAATGTGTCTACAATACTGTTCTAATAGTTAACACAGTGCCTATGATAGGTCTGTCTGATTTGTCTACAATACCATTCTAATAGCTAACACAGTGTCTATGATAGGTCTGTTTGATTTGTCTACAATACCATTCTAATAATGAACACATTGTCTACGATAGGTCTTGTTGATTTGTCTACAATACCGTTCTAATAGAGAACACAGTGTCTATGATAGGTCTGTTTAATGTGTCTACAATACTGTTCTAATAGTTAACACAGTGCCTATGATAGGTCTGTCTGATTTGTCTACAATACCATTCTAATAGCTAACACAGTGTCTATGATAGGTATGTTTGATTTGTCTACAATACCATTCTAATAGTTAACACAGTGTCTATGATAGGTCTGTCTGATTTGTCTACGATACCATTCTAATAGTTAACACAGTGTCTATGATAGATCTGTTTGATTTGTCTACAATACCATTCTAATAGATAACATATTGTATATGATATGTCTGTCTGATTTGTCTACTATGCCGTTCTAATAGAGAACATATTGTCTATGATAGGTCTGTTTGATTTTTCTGCAATACCATTCTAATATAGAATATATTGTATATGATAGGTCTGTTTGATTTGTCTACAATACCGTTTTTATAGTTAACACAGTGTTTATGATAGGTCTGTTTGAGTTGTCTACAATATCGTTCTAATAGTTGGCACAATGTTTATGATAAGTCTGTATGAGTTTCTGCAATACCATTCTAATAGTTAACTCATTGTGCATGATATGTCTGTTTGGTCTGTCTACAATGCCGTTCCTATAGAGAACATATTGTCTATGATAGATCTGTTTGATTTGTCTACAATACCATTTTAATAGATAACATATTGTCTATGATAGATCTGTTTGATTTGTCTACAATACCATTCTAATAGAGAGCATATTGTATATGATAGATCTGTTTGATTTGTCTACAATACTGTTTTTATAGTTAACACAGTGTCTATGATAGGTCTGTTTGAGTTGTCTACAATATCGTTCTAATAATTGGCACAATGTATATGATAAGTCTGTTTGATTTTTCTGCAATACCATTCTAATAGTTAACTCATTGTGCATGATATGTCTGTTTGGTCTGTCTACAATGCCGTTCCTATAGATAGCATATTGTCTATGATAGATCTGCTTGATTTGTCTATAATACCGTTCTAATGGTTAACACCGTGTCTATGATAGTCAGTCTGATTTGTCTACAATATAATTATAATAGTTATTAACACAGTATCTATGATAGGTCTGTTTGATTTGTCTACAATACCGTTCTAATATTTAACACAGTGTCTAAGATAGGTCTGTTTGATTTGTCTACAATACCATTCTAGTAGATAATACAGTGTCTATGATAGGTCTGGTGAAGCTTAAATACAAATAAAAGTTAACATTAATGAATAGTTTAACATCACTATTTAAATATATCAAGATCAATTTTTTAAGCTTACATTTCTAATGGGGAATATTGGTGAAGATTATCCCCACTTAACTATGAATGTCGCTGTGGTAGATCAGGTCCAGCATCAGTTATCATGATAAGCCACCATGTATTTATTGCTATGTGTTTCTTTAGAAATGCCTGTACCAAGTCAGGGTCATTACGGTTTTCACAGTTTTCCGGTTGTTGACTGATTTTGTCTGTTTATATAATTATGAGTTTTGACTTTCCCTTTGTAAGATTGTTCGGAGTTCGGTAATTTTGTTATTACCTTTATTTGTGTTATTTATCAATAAATTTCTTTCTTTGATTTTTCGTTTATAATAGTATTAATGGTACAAAAAATGTCAAATTAGTGAGGTTTTGTACATGAACTGAAAAAGGGCATTAAGATCAAAGAGTACCCCTGTATCTGTATGCACATTTAAGGATAACAAAATCTTTACAGTTGATAGAAATGATATGTTTATTTCTGAAATTATTAGTACTTTAGTTTATCTGCATTTTATGATAAAACAATTTTAAAAAGATATTTTTAAATAAATTTAGGTATTATGAATACTACAAATTATTCTTGGTGATATGAAACTTTAAGTCAAGTTATATTCCAAAACTGACTTGGTTGATATGTAGATGCACAGACGGACATAAATAAATTTGTATATGATAGTAATACATTTACTCTGTTTATTAGTGTATATATATTTTAATTTATTCTCAATATTGCATTAATTGAAATATGATGTCACCAGGAAAATTTGCTTCTGTTCTGTTTGAAGCAAAGATGATAATTTTAAATGTTTTTGCTAAGCCTATCACATGTTCAATATGAACAAGCTTACTGGATATATTTCTTTCTCTTTACACTTTTTTCCAGACATCCTATTTCTTTTCTTTAAAAAACTGTTGGAATGTTAATTGTGATATCTGATCCTCATATGCAGGAGACAGATCTGACACAATTCCACCAGTTGAACATCCAAGCAATACTGCTACTGCGTTTCTGTTTATATGTAGAACAAGTAAGATCATTGTGTCGGGTTGATGAAATTTAATTACCAAATCGCTGTGTGGACTCAAAGCTAACTCCTTTCATTGTCTAGACCTAACATTTATCCAGAATACCAATTTGCACTATTTAGATGGTCCACAATCTGTAATATGCATAGTTTAAGTTATATGCTCCATCACCTAAGGAGGTTAATACAAATTTCATGTTGGTGTATTTTGCCTATCCAGTATGAATTAATACTGATCATTGTCAGGTTTAATGTTTTTTTATGACAATGGATGGCGAATCTGGAGTTTGACATCCAAATTCGTAATATTGTGCAACAGCACAACACACTTTTCATATTTTGTATTTAAGTAAAACTAATATTCACTCTAAACACGCCCTTTTCCCCCATATTAGATATATACACTCTAAATAAAGGTAATAACAAAATTACCGAACTCCGAACAATCTTACAAAGGGAAAGTCAAAACTCATAATTATATAAACAGACAAAATCAGTCAACAACCGGAAAACTGTGAAAACCGTAATGACCCTGACTTGGTACAGGCATTTCTAAAGAAATGGTGGGTTGAATCACGCCCTTTTCCCCCATATTAGATATATACAGAAGTCGCATTCCTCTTCTTCTTTTGCTATGAACTCAAAATTGCTTCATATGTTTTGCTAAGTCTGTCACCCATTCAGATGAAAAAGATGGACATTTCTTTAACAATATACCACATGTGAAACATGTTCATCCCCCACCTTTTAGCCGTTTCATAGAAACATTGGTAGCTACAGTAAATAAAATACAAAAAAAATTAAATGGAAAATGACAGGCATCAATCTTACAAATAAACATTGTAAGTAAGCATTGTAAAGATTGCCATCTCAACTGTGTAATATTAAATAACAAATATAATCACTATAAAGTGTAATGAAACAATACTAAAGAAATGATATTTTGCAATAAATAAAATATCTATTATATGAAGTTGTCTTCATATTTTCATTTATAATATTTTTTATTATTATATGTATGTATACTTTGTGTATAAAAAGTAATAAAAAGATATAAATCTGAAATGTATAATCGATATACTAAGTTAAACCATGCTATTAAATTATTACATTTTACAGTTTAATTTTAATTTACACATACCAAAACTTGCCATTGATGTATAATCATTTTCTATGAAGTTCAAAGCAAACAATACGGCTTCTGTTTTGTGTTCATTCTGTGTGTTTGTGTTCACTTAATTCTTCTTAATAGCATTTAATCATTCTTTTTTATACGCCCATCATTATGAAACCTCTATAATAGTATCATGTGCACAAAATATACGTAGGAATACTAATAATTACTTGTAAGAAAAAAAAAAAAATTTACCCAATGTGAATCTGTATAACATAGAGATAAAATGATGCTGCTGTTGGACCTGCTCTACAGCAGCGCCATCTGTGTTATCAGTTAGGGGAAATAATTGACCAATTGTCCCCATTAAATCTCCAATTAACCTACCTGTACATAAAGTATATAATTAATACCGTCCTAATGGCAGAAACCTCTAAAGACCTTAAAACAAACTAAATATTTTTAATGATTATTGCTAGACTTGGAAATTAAAAGTAAATATAGACAAAACTAAAATTCTGTGCTTTACAAATGGAAGATTACCACAAAAGTTACAATTTACATATAGCAACAGCGAAATTGAAATTGTGAAAGAGTTTAATTATTTTGGTATATTGTTGACAAAAATGGGAAACTTTAAAAGGGCAATTAAAACACTGGTTGGAAAAGGGACCAAAGCAATGTACGACATTCTGAAAAGTGGAGAATTCAACAATCTTTCTATATCATGTCAACTTGAATTATTTGATAAAGTGGTAAAACCTATATTACTTTATGGTTATGAATTATGGAGATTAAGTAACTGTGATATAATTGAGAGAGTATATTTGAAATATTGTAAACTTCTACTAAACCTCAAATCTTCAACTCCAAATTGTATGATTTATGGTGATTTGGGACGCTGACCTCTTCATATAGATATAAAACAGCGGATGTTGTTATACTGGACCAAACTTATAACAAGAAAACAGTCAACCTTTTGCTCTGTTGTGCATCGTTTAATGTACCATTTACGTAATATACAGAATGCAATTTGTTCTTGGTTAAACAGTGAGCAAACTATTTTCGATGAATGTGATTTTTCTTATATTTGGGACATACACATTATCATATGTGAAATCTGGTTAAAATTCAATATAAAAATAAGATTGCACCATCAGTTCCAGCAGACATGGCGAGAAACATTACACAATTGTTATAAGACTCAAAGTTATCGTATTGTTAAAGAAACGTTTATTCTTATAACAATATTTTGATATTTTAAGCGAAAAGGATGTCTTAGCTCTATGTAAGAAGGGTTTGAAGATACCAAAGGGGTAATCAGAATATACGTATATCGAAGAAGAACAGACAACACAATGGTCAAAGGAAAAGGTACAAAAGGACATACAACGATCTACAAATCATACATATAAAATTAAAGATCGAGTAATACAAACCTTACTAAAAACTGGGGCTGAACTCAGGTACTCTGGAATGGTGAGCAGTTCTTGTTCCACTAGTGATACCCATCGTGTTAATCTAATTGCAAATCCGGTGATCAATCATGAATGGGGAAAGGACCGGGAAGTGTTTACGACAAGTGGAACATATCCCTCTTCATTTGTGAGACAGATATTCCATAGCGGTAAACCAAGTCATGTTGGCGACCGTTAAGCTTTCGAAGTGATGACTTGAATTGAACAAAGAGAAACCCTTGGTTCAATAGCTTCGTTGTTAGCACAAACCCTCTATCAAGGAAATCCTGATATGTATCACAGGCTCTGGAATATCGTATCAACTGAGAGATATATACTCCATATGCAGGTGCTGCTGGAATGTTGCTACATATCAATGGAAAGTTCACAATGGGAAAATTGAAATCATCTCTTTTGTCGAAAGTTTTGAACAACAAGCCATAAAGTGTCAATAGAACATGCAAGATGGAATAACATACTGCTCGAAAATAGAAAATGTAACTTATGTAATTAAGAGGAAATTGGTGATGAATTCCGTTATATTTTAATTTTAAATAGTCCATATTCTAAGCAATATAGATATATATTTATATATCAAGAAGAGATATACAAAAGTACCAAATATTATTAGCTTTTTGGGAATTATGGAGTCAAAAAATTGATTGAATCTGACTAACCTATGTTGCTGAAATTGCTTAAAATGATCGGAAGAAATCTTATCTAAAAATGTCATCTTTAAATGTAAGAACTACGTACCACATCTATTATTTCACGTTGAAAATGTCTTTTGTTCGTAATTCATATTTTACATCACGTTAAAAAAGCTTTGATTACTAAGAAAAGGAATATAGTGTGCATACCAAATTTGATTTGATCGTCTGCTATGATATTGATTATGTAAATGTTGAGGTCATATCAATTCAGTAACTTATTAACATTGAACCTCGAAAATTGGTGACCTAGAACACATTATGTCTAAATTGATATGTGTTGTTTCCCATGCCATCGTTTTGAAACGGAAAGAAAATACCGATATTTTAATTAAGTAAATCATCCACAAACGATCCATTTTCTTGTAATGTTTGGTATTAAAATAATAACCAACAATATCACATGCACAGACATGTAAAACAGAACTATCTTAAAGATCTAATAGATATATTTAATTAGACAATAGCTGCCATTTTCAAATTGTTTAAACACTTTTTAAACTACACGTAATTCTTAATGGCAAACAATGTGATGTACATTTTTACCTACAGCCACCACAAATCTATCAAGACAAATTGCCAATGTGCGGATTGAGACAAGTCTAATATCGCTTTTTTATTATATATAAAATTTTGGGAAGCAACATTTTTAATATGTAACGATCGTAGCAACGAAGCTGTGATATTATTTTTCTTTGGATAAACTGATAACAAGACTTCGAATAAGAAATCTCATGGAAAGTGGTTGTTGATTTATGGTTTGGTTTATTTTGCTCAACGCCACTTTCAACAATATTTCAGCTATATCGTGGCGGTCAGTTGTATAGGTGGTGGAAACGGGAGTACTCAGAGAAAACCACTGACCTGCAAGTCACTGACAAGCTTCATCAACTAATGTTGGATCGAGTACACCTCCCCATGAATGGTGTTCGAGTTCACAACCTTAGTGGTGATATGCATTGATTGCACATGTAGTTGTAAGCCCAACTACCATATCATCACGACCACGACGGTCCCTCTACATCAGTTATGCATCAAGTCATTAGTTATTATTATTTCGCAGTCTCAGTTGTTGTTGATCAGTTTAATTGACGACAATTGTCAGTTGTTTTATGTCGTTATCTCAACCTACAACCAATTAGTTGTCGATCAGTTTGAAAGTGCTTTTTACAGCATGAAATTCAGATTATGTTGTCCCTTTGTGACAATACTACTACCGACTAACTAGAACTTTAACGTCCTTGGCTACCCAGACAGATCTTCCGCGGACAGATGAATGGTCATGTTACTGTATGCCTATCGAAACGTTAATGCCGAAAGGGATAAACAAAATACATGTATGATTGAGGTTACTTTCTGGACGTTTATTCATCATGAATTATTCATAGTTTTCCATTTGTGTAAGTTGATGAAAATTCAATGCGCAGATTCCTTCTGCTAACAAGTTCATCAATAATAATATCCAAGTCGACATTCACATATCTGTATATAAGTTGGACAGTCGTTTATCGCCCATAGTCGACCTTAAGTAGGATTTCACGCATCTCCTTCTACTTAAAGATATTGCTTGTTGCTGATGGCACCGTGTAGTGTAAGTAAGATACTGATGATACTGTATATAGCCGGGTATAAGTCACGGTTTGTTTCATGTAGAATGTCGAGTAGTATCTTTGGCTTATCATCTACAAGAGTCCACCTAAAAACATAATCCACAAAATCATAGAACATATTTAAATTCTTATTCCAGAAGGAAAGTGTAGCATTGCTTTAAATAACAAAAAATTCAAATTTATGCATAGGCACGTGCCTACTTGAGCCTAAGGTAACTACGCCCCTGAAGATAGATTGAAATCATGCTACGGTTCGAATAGCACGACAACCCGAAAGAAGAAGTTCCATTCAATAAACAATTACATGCATCGTAGACGCACTGTCGTTTGAACTCAAAGGAATAGAACACATTCTGAAGTGGCCAATAAACCACAATATCCGATGATAACCGCAGTTACGCTAAATGAATCAATCAATATGAAGATTGTAACAACGAGAAAAGACTACAGAGAACATTAGAAGTTCTCTATCCTTAAAGAACATGTCTTTCACTCGCCATTAGAAATTTTATTATTTAATCAAAAACGTTTTACATCTACGATATATACAGGTTTAGTTCGTTTGAATTCTATGAATCTCCAGAAAAAATTTCTAAAAATTGCAAAAATAATTTGTAAGTATTTTTACTAATATTCCGTCGTCTCCTGGAATCGAATATTTCTTTTGTTTTCTTTTGATCAAATAACTACGGATTTTTGTATTTATGCTTATGCATTCTAACGTAAGAAGGCTTGTTTGTGGCTGTACAGTTTTGATTGATATATGCATTTAGAATAATAAAATGATTGTTATATTTTCCCGTGAAAAAAATAGGTTTCGTTTTTTTCTCCACATCGTTCTTTAGAATGAGCGGGATGATAAACTGTCGTCATGTCTAAGCTAAATACAATTCTTGGATAATTATTTAAGGATACATCATTCCGCATCAAACTTGTTTTTACTTCATTTTAGAAGTAGCAACGATAGGTATTAAAACTATATCAGTATCCCGGTAATAATAATTATTTAAGTATCTCGGAATAAAATATCTAATCAATAATTGTGGGCATATGAAAAAAATATATTGGATGAAGTTGTGTTTATTGTATTTTTATCTTATATAACTGTTAATTGGTTACAAGACGACATACCATTGTTTTTACGGCAAAGATAGGAAATATCGTGTTTCTCAAACATCGAAACGTCATAGAAGCACCTGTAATATTTGAACACTTTCCCGTCGTTTTTCTAAGAAATTTAACACCTCCGCAGTCGTGCGCCAAAAAAAAAAAATACTTTAACAGTATTTGTGTTTTATTAATTCTAATAATCCGCAATAATATTTTTTTGGTGCATGACTGCTGAGGTGCTTAATTTCTTCAAAAGCGTCGAAATATCGACAAAATTCATCGACATATAGTAGATACATGACGCTCATGACGTCACAATAACGTCAAAAACGTACCGATTTTGTTGGAAGCAAGTTTTAACATCAAAAGTATGATGTCGTCTATAAAATAAAACACATCAACTGTTGATCAAGTATTTTCTAAAATTCATTAAATATGGGGCCATATAGGGCCTTTATAGCCCCAAGTCCTTTATACGGGTGATAAATGGAAGGGTGTATCCTCATCGCTAACTGTTGGCCTGTGTTCTAATGTTGTATATATTGCACATATTGTATATAGTTGTGTCTATGCTTTCTCTGTACTTATGTCATATGGCGATGAGAATAAAGATATATATAAAACATGGAGGAATGTTTAACGATGATGATCGACAATTAAGCACATCAAACTATAACAACATTAATTCATTCTTTTACTCATCCACAAAATATCACCATATATACAATAAATAAAACATGCAGAGAAGGTGGTGGAAATATGTGTCCTGGTTTGTAAATGGCACAAATAACAATATGAAAGAATAAGTTTGTAAATGGAATTATTGATGATTAGATTTTATGAAACAAAATAAAACTGAAACTTACCAGGTTAACAGATGACATTGTAAACAAAGATAATGACAGAATGAAAAGGGATACTTTAATATCAGGGGAGATAAATCTTCTTATCATCAAATGACATTGTAAGCAAAGAAAAAGACAGAATAAAGAAAGATACTTTAATATCAGGGGAGATAAATCTTCTTATCAACAGATGACATTGTAAACAAAGAAAAGGACAGAATAAAGAGGGATACTTTAATATCAGGGGAGATAAATATAAATTATTACATGGCCTTTTCCATATCGGCCCTGGTATCATCCCGAGACCCCCATATGATCCCAAGGCGATAGCCGAGGACTTATATGGGTCGAGGGATGATACCAGGGCCGATATGGAAAATGTCATGTTATAATTTGTTTATCACATATTTAGCCATGACTGAAATAAATTGAAAATAAATGAAGAATTTATGTTTATTCATCAAAATAACAGCAAACTAAATAATGTCAACAAAAAGCCAACAATATAATTCACCATATTTATTACAGCTATTAAACATCACTTTTCAATATAAATCAGAGTTCCAATTCTTATCATTTGAGCCATAAAAATGTATTGTCAAATTTTCCTGAATATTTGAGTATGGCAAAATGTTATTCTTGGGTTGTGCATCATGGGAACCAAATGGATAACGGTTTGCTGAATAGTCTTATTATTGGTAACCGTTGACTGGACTGCGCTACTATTGTCGGAAAATTGCAGTAACTGTTCTATTTCCATAGTTCTGAATAGTCGACATGATTCGCTATCACTAAGATATATAATGATGGAAGCTTAGATACATTTCAATGGAATTTCGTGCGCGCTGATATAACAAATCTTGCAAGGTGCATGTTCATCTCCGCTACTCCAATATCTTCGGGATTACGGAGTTCTAACACTGTTGAATCACAATCATTGAACATTCTTATCCCAGAATAAAGAGGGATACTTTAATATCAGGGGGAATACATCTTTGTATGTACCTGATATCTGATTAACAAGTTCGAATGTACTTGTTGTAGACAATGATACTGTTGATCAACAATCAAAATTGTTATTTTATTAAATGTATTATCAATTCGTTATAACAATGTCGAGTACAATAACAGTATTATAAAGTCGTATCATCTTAACACGATAGTTAATTAGTTGATTTCGAACAAAAACCTTTCTTTTTCATCAAACTCTCCTGATTTTATAATTAAATGTGTATATGTACATATAGATCATGTCTGATACTTCTAGTTCAGTTAAGTAATAAGTGACATTTATTTGGACATCAATATACAACTGGTTTTAACACCATAAGTCTGTTAATTGTGATGGATGTCAATATTTCGTTATTAATGTTACAGACTACAAATCAAATGTAATGTAAAATATCACATCAAAGTAATACCGACATCTATGTGATCTAACTATACAGTTCCAATAGACAACATATTGTCTATGATAGATCTGTTTGATTTGTCTACAATACCATTCTAATAGTTAACACAGTGTCCACGATAGGTCTGTTTGATTTGTCTACAATACCGTTCTAATAGTTAACATACTGTCTGTGATAGGTCAGTTTGATTTGTCTACCATACCAAACCGATATTTAATTACTCGATTTAGAACAAAAAGATCATTTTTTCATCATATTCTCTTGATTTTATAATTTAATGTGTGTATGTAAATAGAGATTATGTCTAATATTTCTAGTTCAGTTAAGTAACAAGTAACAATAAGTGACATTTATTTGTTCATCAATATACAGCTGGTTTTAATACCATAAATATGTTGATTGTGATGGATGTCAATATTTCGTTATTAATGTCTACTACATCCTTTTCAATTAATAACCGAGGGACATTTATTTGTACATGAATATACAACTATTTTAAAAACATAAGTATGATGATGATGATGAATGAAAATATCTACAATTAATAAAACAATATGACGATGATGTGCACAACATCAACTGATTATCTTTACCAAGTGATGATTTATATTATATGATTTATTTTCTGTATTTACTGTATTTAGAGTTTTCGGTAAGTACCAAGAGAACAACAAGACAGATAAGTAGAAGACTACAAATCTAATGTAATGTAAAATCTCTTAAATATGCATGAACATAATAACTTACAAAACACAGTGTTTAAATTGTTACATATATTTATACAAGAACAACACGATATAAATAGTATTTAATGTTTACTCCTGGTCGATATTATACCTTATCATAAAGAAAGTTACAGACTACAAATCTAATGTAGTGTAAAATAGAACATCAAATTAATACCGACAGTTATGTGATCTATCTATACCGTTCTAATAGTTAACAAAGTGTCCATGATAGGTGTGTTTGATCTCTCTACAATACCGTTCTAATAGTTAACAAAGTGTCCATGATAGGTGTGTTTGATCTCTCTACAATACCGTTCTAATAGTCAACACACTGTCTATGATAAGTCTGTTTGATCTGTCCACAATACTGTTCTAATAGTTAAAACAGTGTCTATGATATGTCTCTTTGATTTGTCTACAATACCGTTCTAGTAGTTAACACAGTGTCTATGTTAGGTTTGCTTGATCTGTCCACAATACTCTTCTATTAGTTAAAACAGTGTCTATGATAGGACTGTTTCATTTGTCTACAATACGTTGTAATAGTCAACACAGTGTCTATGATATGTGTGCTTGTTCTGTCTAAAATACCGTTCTAATAGTCAACACAGTGTCTACGATAGGAGTGTTTGATCTGTCCAAAATTCCGTTCTAATGGTTAATACAGTGTTTATGATAAGTCTGGTTTATTTGTCTACAATACTGTTCTAATAGTTAACACAGTGTCTATGATAGGTCTGGTTTATTTGTCTACTATACCGTTCTAATAGTTAATATAATAACTATGATAGGTCTGTTTGATTTGTCTACAATACCGTTTTAATAGTTACCTTAGTGATTATGATAGGTTTACTTGATCTGTCTACAATACCGTTCAAATAGTTAATACAGTGGCTATGATAGGTCTGTTTGATTTGTCTTCAATACCGTTCTAATAGTTAGCATAGTCTCTTTGAATTGTCTACAATACCGTTCTAGTAGTTAACACAGTGTCTATGTTAGGTCTGTTTGATCTGTCCACAATACTGTTCTAATAGTTAAAACAGTGTCTATGATAGGAATGTTTCATTTGTCTACAATACCGTTGTGATAGTCAAAACAGTATATATGATAGGTGTGTTTGTTCTGTCTAAGATACCGTTCTAATAGTCAACACAGTGTCTACGATAGGTGTTTTTGATCTGTCCACAATTCCGTTCTAGTAGTTAGTACAGTGTTTATGATAAGTCTGGTTTATTTGTCTACAATACTGTTCTAATAGTTAACACAGTGTCTATGATAGGTCTGGTTTATTTGTCTACTATACCGTTCTAATAGTTAACATAATAACTATGATAGGTCTGTTTGATTTGTCTACAATACCGTTTTAATAGTTACCTTAGTGCCTATGATAGGTCTGTTTGATCTGTCTACAATACCGTTCTAATAGTTAACACACTGTCTATGTTAGGTCTGTTTGATATGTCTACAATACTGTTATAATAGTTAGTACAGTGTCTATGATAGATCTGTTTGATTTGTCTACAATACCGTTTTAATAGTTACCTTAGTGCCTATGATAGGTCTGTTTGATCTGTCTACAATACCGTTCTAATAGTTAACACACTGTCTATGTTAGGTCTGTTTGATATGTCTACAATACTGTTATAATAGTTAGTACAGTGTCTATGATAGATCTGTTTGATCTGTCTACAATACCGTTCAAATAGTTAATACAGTGGTTATGATAGGTCTGCTTGATCTCTCTACAATACTGTTCTAATAAATAACACACTGTATATGTTAGGTCTGTTTGATATGTCTACAATACTGTTATAATAATTAGCAAAGTGTCTATGATAGGTCTGTTTGATTTGTCTACTATACCGTTCTAATTGTTAACACAGTGGCTATGACAGGTCTGTTTGATCTCTCTACAATACTGTTATAATAGTTAATGCACTGTCTATGATAGGTCTGTTTTATTTGTCTACTATACCGTTCTAATAGTTAACACAATATCTATGATAGTTCTGTTTGATCTGTCCACAATACTGTTCTAATAGTTAAAACAGTGTCTATGATAGGACTGTTTCATTTGTCTACAATACCGTTGTAATAGTCAACACAGTGTCTATGATAGGTGTGTTTGTTCTGTCTAAAATACCGTTCTAATAATCAACTCAGTGTCTAAGATAGGTGTGTTTGATCTGTCCACAATACCGTTCTAATAGTTAATACAGTGTTTATGATAAGTCTGGTTAATTTGGCTACTATAACGTTCAAATAGTTAAAACAGTGGCTATGATAGGTCTGTTTGATCTCTCTATTATACTGTTCTAATAGTGAACACATTGTCTTTGTTAGGTCTGTTTGATCTGTCTACAATACCGTTATAATAGTTAGCACAGTGTCTATTATATGTCTATTAGATCTGTCTACAAAACCGTTCTAACAGTTAACACAGTGGCTATGATAGGTCTGTTTGATCTCTCTACAATACTGTTCTAATAGTTAATGCACTGTCTATGATAGGTCTGTTTTATTTGTCTACTATACCGTACTAATAGTTAACACAATATCTATGATAGGTCTGTTTGATCTGTCCACAATACTGTTCTAATAGTTAAAACAGTGTCTATGATAGGACTCTTTCATTTGTCTACAATACCGTTCTAATAGTCAACACAGTGTCTATGATAAGTGTGTTTGCTCTGTCTACAATACCGTTGTAATAGTCAACACAGTTTCTAAGATAGGTGTGTTTGATCTGTCCACAGTACCGTTCTAATAGCTAAAACAGTGTCTAGGATAAGTCGATTTGATCTCTCTACAATACTGTTCTAATAGTTATCACACTGTCTATGATAGGTCTGTTTTATTTGTCTTCTATACCGTTCTAATAGTTAACACAATATATATGATAGGTCTGTTTGATTTGTCTACAATACCGTTCTAATAGTTAACATAGTGTCTATGATTTGTCTCTTTGAATTGTCTACAATACCGTTAGAGTAGTTAACACAGTGTTTATGCTAGGTCTGTTTGATCTGTCCACAATACTGTTCTAATAGCTAAAACAGTGTCTATGATAGGACTGTTTCATTTGTCTACAATATCGTTCTAATAGTCAACACAGTGTCTATGATAGGTGTGTTTGTTCTGTCTACAATACCGTTCTAATAGTCAACACAATGTCTAAGATAGGTGTGCTTGATCTGTCCACAATACCGTTCTAATAGTTAATACAGTGTTTATGATAAATCTGGTTAATTTGTCTACTATATCGTTCTAATAGTTAATATAATAACTATGATAGGTCTGTTTGACTTGTCTACAATATCGTTTCAATAGTTACCTTAGTGCTTATGATAGGTTTGCGTGATCTGTCTACACTACCGTTCAAATAGTTAACACAGTGCTATGATAGGTCCGTTTGATCTCTCTACTATACTGTTCTAATAGTGAACACACTGTCTACGTTAGGTATGTTTGATATGTCTACAATACCGTTATAATAGTTCGCACAGTGTCTATGATATGTCTGTTTGATCTGTCTACAAAACCGTTCTAATAGTTAACACAGTGGCTATGATAGGTCTGTTTGATCTCTCTACAATACTGTTCTAATAGTTAACACAATATCTATGATAGGTCTGTTTGATTTGTCTACAATTCCGTTCTAATAGTTAACATAGTGTCTATGTTAGGTCTGTTTGATCTGTCCACAATACTCTTCTAATAGTTAAAACAGTGTCTATGATATGACTGTTTCATTTGTCTACAATACCGTTGTGATCATCAACACAGTGTCTTTGATAGGTGTGTTTGTTCTGTCTAAAATACCGTTCTAATAGTCAACACAGTCTCTACGATAGGTGTGTTTGATCTGTCCACAATTCCGTTCTAATAGTTAATACAGTGCGTATGATAAGTCTGTTTTTTTTGTCTACAATATTGTTCTAATAGCTAACACAATGTCTATGATAGGTCTGGTTTATTTGTCTACTATACCGTTCTAATAGTTAACATAATAACTATGATAGGTCTGTTTGATTTGTCTACAATACCGTTTTAATAGTTACCTTAGTGCCTATGATAGGTTTGCTTGATCTGTCTACAATACCGTTCTAATAGTTAATACAGTGGTTATGATAGGTCTGTTTGATCTCTCTACAATACCGTTCAAATAGTTAATACAGTGGCTATGATAGGTCTGTTTGATCTCTCTACAATACTGTTCTAATAGTTAACACACTGTCTATGTTAGTTCTGTTTGATAAGTCTACAATACTGTTATAATAGTTAGCAAAGTGTCTATGATAGGTCTGTTTGATTTGTCTACTATACCGTTCTAATTGTTAACACAGTGGCTATGACAGGTCTGTTTGATCTCTCTACAATACTGTTCTAATAGTTAATGCACTGTCTATGATAGGTCTGTTTTATTGTCTACTATACCGTTCTAATAGTTAACACAATATATATGATGGGTCTGTTTGATCTGTCCACAATACTGTTCTAATAGTTAAAACAATGTCTACGATAGGATTGTTTCATTTGTCTACAATACCGTTCTAATAGTCGACACAGTGTCTATGATAGGTGTGTTTGCTCTGTCTACAATGCCGTTCTAATAGTCAACGCAGTTTCTAAGATAGGTGTGTTTGATCTGTCCACAATACCGTTCTAATAGTTAATACAGTGTTTATGAAAAGTCTGTTTGATCTCTCTACAATACTGTTCTAATAGTTAACACACTGTCTATGATAGGTCTGTTTGATTTGTCTACAATACCATTATAATAGTTAACACAGCGTCTATGATAGGTTTGTTTGATTTGTCTACAATGCCGTTCTAATAGTTAACACAGTGTCTATGATAGATCTGTTTGATTTGTCTACAATACCATTCTAATAGATAACATATTGTATATGATAGGTCTGTCTGATTTGTCTACTATACCATTCTAATAGAGAACATATTGTCTATGATAGGTCTGTTTGATTTGTCTACTATACCATTCTAATAGAGAACATATTGTCGATGATAGGTCTGTTTGATTTGTCTACAATACCATTCTAATAGAGAATATATTGTATATGATAGATCTGTTTGATTTCTCTACAATACTGTTCTAATAGAGAACATATTGTCTATGATAGGTTTGTTTGATTTGTCTACAATACCGTTTTTATTGTTAACACAGTGTATATGATAGGTCTGTTTGAGTTGTCTACAATATCGTTCTAATAGTTGGCATAATGTATATGATAGGTCTGTTTAATTTTTCTGCAATATCATTCTAATAGTTAACTCATTGTGCATGATAGGTCTGTTTGGTCTGTCTACAATGCCGTTCCTATAGAGAACATATTGTCTATGATAGGTCTGTTTGATTTGTCTACAATACCGTTCTAATGGTTAACACCGTGTCTATGATCGTTAGTCTGATTTCTCTACAATATAATTATAATAGTTATTAACACAGTATCTATGATAGGTCTGTTTGACTTGTCTACAATACCGTTCTAATATTTAACACAGTGTCTAAGGTAAGTCTGTTTGATTTGTCTACAATACCATTCTAGTAGTTAATACAGTGTCTATGATAGGTCTGGTGAAGCTTAAATACAAATAAAAGTTAACATTAATGAATATTTTAACATCACTATTTAAATATATCAATATAAATTGTTTAATCTTACATTTCTAATGGGGAATATTGATGACGATTATCCCCAATTAACTATGAATGTCGCTGTGGTAGATCAGGCCCAGCATCAGTTATCATGGTAAGCCAGCATTTATTTACTGCTATGTGTTTGTGTTTTTTATCAATACATTTCTTTCTTTGATTTTTCATTTATAATAGTATTAATGATACAAAAAATGTCTAAATTAGGGAAGTTGTGTGTTACATGTACCTGAACTAAAAAAGGGAATTAAGATCAAAGAGTACACCTGTATCTGTATGCACATTTAAGGATAACAAATCTTAACAGTAGATAGAAATGATATGTTTATTTCTGAAATTATTGGTACTTTAGTTTTTCTGCATTTTATGATAAAACAATTTTAAAAGGATATTTTTAAATAAATTTAGGTATTATGAATACTGCAAATTATTCTTGGTGATATGAAACTTTAAATCAAGTTATATTCCAAGACTGACTTGGTTGATATGTAGATGCACAGACGGACATGAATAAATTTGCATATGATAGTAATACATTTACTCTGTTTATTAGTGTATATATATTATAATTTATTCTCAATATTGCATTAATTGAAATCTGATGTCACCAGGAAAATTTGCTTCTGTTCTGTTTGAAGCAAAGATGATAATTTTAAATGTTTTTGCTTAGCCTATCACATGTTCAATATGAACAAGCTTACTGGATATATTTCTTTCTCTTTACACTTTTTCCAGACATCCTATTTCTTTTCTTTAAAAAACTGTTGGAATGTTAATTGTGATATCTGATCCTCATATGCAGGAGACAGATCTGACACAAGTCCACTAGTTGAACATCCAAACAATACTGCTACTGCGTTTCTGTTTATATGTAGAACAAGTAAGATCATTGTGTCTGGTTGACTAAAGACATAAAAAAAAACTACCAAATCGCTGTGTAGACTCAAAGCTAACTCCTTTAATTGTCTAGACCTAACATTTATCCAGAATACCAATTTTCACTATTTAGATGGTCCACATTCTGTTGTATACATAGCTTAAGTTATATGCTCCATCACCTAAGGAGGCTAATAAAAATTTGATATTTGTATATTTTACCTATCCAATATGAATTAATACTGATCATTATCAGGTCTAAAGGTTTCCATGGCAATGGATGGCGAATCTGAAGGTTGACATCCAAATTCTTAATATTGTGGAACAGCACAACAGTTTTTTTCATATTTTGTATTAAAGTAAGACTAATGTTCACTCTAAACACGTCCCTTTTCTCCCACATTAGATATACACAGAAGTCGCATTCCTCTTCTTCTTTTGCTATGAACTCAAATTTGTTATCATTTTTTTACTAGATATGTCATCCCCTTCAGATGAACATTTACCTTCACAATGGACCATGTTTCACCCCCCCCCCCCCCTTTTTAGCCGTTTCCTACAAACATTGGTACCTGCATGAAATAAAATACAAAAAAATTAAAATGGAAAAACAAACTTTCTATCCAATAACATTTTCTAATGATCAATTGATTCTCTAATATGTGATCACAGGCATCAATCTTACAAATAAACATTCTCAGTAAACATTGCAAAGATTACAATCTCAACATGTAATATTAAATAAAAAATAAAAATAAAATCACTATAAAGTGTATAGATATTAATTATGCACCAATATTAAAGAAATTATATTTTGCAATAAATAAAATATTTATTATATGAAGTTGTCTTAATATTTTCATTTAAAATATTTCTTTTTATTATATTTATATATACTTTTTGCATAAAAAGTAATAAAAAGATAAAAATCGGAAATGCATAATCCATATACTAAGTTAAGCCATGCTATTAAATTATTACATTTTACAGCTTACCAAAACATGTCATTGATGTATAGCATTGTCTATGAAGTTCATAGCAAACAACACTGCTTTTGCTTTGTGTCCATTCTGTGTGTTGTGTTCACTTAATTATTCTTAATTGCATTTAATCATTCTTTTCTATTTACTCATCATTATGAAACCTCTATAAGAGTATCATGTGTACAACAATATGTAGAAAACATTTTAATTATTATATATATATGATATATATATGATAAATAATATAAATATTTACCCAATGCAAATCTATGTAACTTAGAGATAAAGAGATGCTGCTTTTGGACCTGATCTACGCAGTGCCAGTTGTGTTATCAGTTAGGGGAAATAATTTACCAATTGTGCCAATTAAATCTCCAATTAACCTACCAGTACATAAAGTATATACCGTCCTAATGGCAGAAACCCCTAAAGACCTTTAAAAAACTAAATATTTTTCATGATTATTGCTGGACTTGGAAATTAAAAGTAAATATAGACAAAACTAAAATAGTATGCTTTACAATAACGGTAATAACAAAATTACCGAACTCCGAACAATCTTACAAAGGGAAAGTCAAAACTCATAATTATATAAACAGACAAAATCAGTCAACAACCGGAAAACTGTGAAAACCATAATGACCCTGACTTGGAACAGGCATTTCTAAATGAAAGATTGCCACAAAATTTACAATTAATTATTTGGGTATATTGTTGTCAAAAACGGGAAGCTTGAAAAAGGCAATTATAACACTGGCTGAAAAAGGGACCAAAGTAATGTACGACATTCTGAAAAGAGGAGAATTCCACAATCTTTCTATATCATGTCAACTTGAATTATTTCATATAGTGGTAAAACCTATATTACTTTATGGTTGTGAATTATGGGGATTGAGTAACTGTGATATAATTGAAAGAGTACATTTGAAATATTGTAATCCTCTACTAAATCTGAAATCTTCAACTCCAAATAGCATGATTTATGGTTATTTCGGGCGCTATCCTCTTCACATAGATATAAAACAGCGGATGGTGTCATACTGGACCAAACTTAAACCAGGAAAAGAGTAAACAATTTGCTCTGTTGTGCATCGTTTAATGTACCATTTACGTAATACACAGAATGCTAGTTTTTCTTGGCTAAACAGTGTGCAAACTATTTTGGATGAATGTGATTTTTCGCATATTTGGGACACACAAATTTTCATATGTGAAATCTAGTTAAAATTCAATAAAAAAATGAGATTGCACGATCAGTTCCAGCAGACATGGCGAGAAAAATTGCAAAATTGTTCTAAAACTCAAAATTATCGTATTTTTAAAGAAACGATTATTTTTAAACAATATTTTGATATTTTAGGCGAAAAAGATTTCTTAGCTCTGTAAGAAGAGTTTGAAGATACCAAAGGGGTACTCAGAATATCTATATATCGAAGAAGAACAGACAACACAATGGCCAAAAGAAAAAGTTGAAAAGGAAAAACAACGATCTACAAAACATACATATAAAACTAAAGATCGAATAATACGAACCCCACTAAAAACCGGGATTGAACTCAGGTGCTCCGGATGGGTGAGCAGTTCTTGCTCCACTAGTCACAACCGTCGTGTTAATCTAGTTGCAAACCCGGTGATCAGTCATGAATGAGGAAAGGACCGGGAAGTGTTTACCACAAGTGGAACATATCCGTCATCCGTTGTGACACAGATATTCCATAGTGGTCAAGCAAATCATGGGACGATCGTTAAGCTTTCGATGTGATGACTTCAACTGAACTAAAAAGAACCCTTGGTTCGGTAGCTTCCTTGTTAGCATAAACCCTCTATCAAGGAAATCCTGATATGTACCACAAGCTCTGTAATATCGTATCAACTGAGAGATATATACTCCATATGCAAGTGCTGTTGGAATGTTGCTACATATGAATGGAAAGTTCACAATGGGAAAATAGAAATCATCGCCTTTGTCGAAAATTTTGAACAACAAACCATAAACCATATACTGTCAATAGAACATGCAAGATGGAATAACAAAGCGCACGGAAATAGAAAATGTACCTTATGTAGCTTAGAAGAAATTGGTGATGAGTTCCATAATATTTTCAATAGTCCATATTTTAAGCAATATAGATATATATATATATCAAGAAGAGATATACAAAATATCAAATATTATTAGCTCTTTGGGGATTATGGCGTCACAAAATAGATCGAATCTGACTAACATATGTCGCTGAAATTGCTTAAAATTATCGCAAGAAATCTGGTCTAAATATTTCATCTTTAGATGTAAGAATTACGTACCACATCTATTATTTCACGTTGAAGATGTCCTTTGTTCGTAATTCATGTTTTCGTCACGTTGACAAAGCTTTAATTACTAAATAAAAAAATAGGAATCTAGTGTACATACCAATTTTCATTTCATCGTCTGCTATGATATTGATTATGAAAATATTGAGGTCATATCAATTCAGTAACTTATTAACATTGACCGTCGAAAACTGGTGACGTAGTACACATTATGTCTAAATTGGTACGTGTTGTTTTTCATGTCACCGTTTTGAAACGGAAAGATAATACCGATATTTAATTAAATAAATAAATCATTCACAAACTATACTTTTTCTTGTAATGCTTGGTATTAAAATAATAACCAACATTATCACATGTACAGACGTGTAAAACAGAGCTATCTTAAAGATCTAATAGATCAATTTAATTAGACAGTAGTTGTCATTTTCAAATTTTTCAAAAACTGTTTTAACCATACTTAATTCTTAATGGCAAACAATGTGATGATATACTCCAGTACATTTTTACCTACAGCCACCACGAATCTATAAAAAAAAATATTGCCAATGTGCAGATTGAGACAAGTCCAATATCGCTTTTTTCATAATATAGAAATATTTTGGGAAACAAAATGTTTAATGTGTAACGACCGTAGCAACGAAGCTGTGAGATCTTTTTCTTCATAAACTGATAGCAAACCTTGGAATAAGAAATCTGATGGAAAGTGGCTGTTGATTTATGATTTGGTTTAATTTGCCACTTTCAACAATATTTCAGTTATATCGTGGCGGTCAGTTTTATTGGTGGAGGAAACCAGAGTACCCATTGAAAACCACTGACATGAAAGTCACTGACAAACTTCATCAACTAATGTTGAATCGATTACACCTCCCCATGAACGGTGTCTGAACTCACAACCTTATTGGTGATAGGCACTGATTGCACATGTAGTTGTAAACTCAACTAACAGACCACGACGGCCTCTCCACTCTAATATATTACATCAGTTATGCATCAAGTCATTAGTTATTATAATTTCTCAGTCTCAGTTACTGTTGGTCAGTTTAGTTTTTGACAATTGTCAGTTGATTTATGTCGTTATCTCAACGTACAACCAATTAGTTTTTGATAAGTTTGAAAGTGATTTTTACATGAAATTCAGATTATGTTGTTCCTTTTTAACAATGTATACTACTACCGACTAACTAGAACTTTAAGTCCTTGACTACCCAGGCAGATCTCTCTCGTACAGATGAATGGTCATGTTACGTTATAGCCTTCGAAACTTTATTGCCGAAAAGGATTACAAAATACATGTATGATTGAGGTTACTTTCTGGACTTTTATGCATCATGAATTATTCATAGTTTTTCATTTGTATAAGTTGATGAAAATTCAAGGCACTGATTCCTTCTGTTAACAAAGTGATCAATAATCATATTCAAGTCGACTTGCACATGTCTGTGTATAAGTTGGACAGTCGTTCATCGTCCATAGACGACCTTAAGTAGGATTTCACGAGTCTCCTTCCACTTAAAGATCTCTCGCTTCTTGCTGATGGCACCGAGTAGTGTCAGTAAGATACTGATCAAAATGTGTATTGCCGGGTATACGTCACGGTTTGTTGCATGCAGAGCGTCAAGTAGTATCTTGGCTTATCATCTACAAGAGCCCATCTAACAACATTATCCACAAAATCGTGGAACATATATAAATTCTTATTCCAGAAGAAGAGTGGAGCATTGCTTTAAATACAAAAAAAATGTCAAATTTATGCATAGGCACGTGCCTACTTGAGCCTAAGGTAGCTACGGCCCTGATAGATGGATAAACTTATGTGGTGAATTGATGTCGACGATTGTTTTGTGGGCGAGTATCTTTTACGCGGTCACCAGAAAATACACCAATTGAAATTATCGACAACCCGAAAGGAAAAGTTCCATTCAATAAACAATTGCATGCATCGCAGACGCACTGTCGTTTGAACTCAAAGGAATGGAATACATTCTGAAGTGGCTAATAAACCACAATATCTTATGATAACTGGAGCTACTCTAAATGAATCAATCAATATGAAGATCGTAACAACAAGAAAGGACTACAGAGAACGTTAGAAGTTCTCTATCCTTAAAGAACATGTCTTTCACTCGCCATTAGAAATTTTATTATTTATTCAAAAAAGTTTTACATCAACGATCTATACAGGTGTAATCCGTTTGACTTCTATGAATCTCCAGAAAAAAACTCTTAAAAATTGTAAGAATAATTTGTAAGTAGCTTTACTAATATTCCGTCGTCTCCTGGAATCGATTTTTTTTTTTTATTATTGATCAAATAACTCCAGATTTGTGTATTTATGCTTACGAATTCTAACGTAAGAAGGCTTGTTTGTGGCTATACAGTTCTAGTTTCTTTTGATTGATATATACATTTAGAAAAATAAAATGATTAACATATTTTTCCGTGAAAAAATTAGGTTTCGGTTTTATTTCCACATCGTTCTTTAGAATGAACGGGATGATAAACTGACGTCATGTCTAAGCTAAATACAATTCTTGGATAATTATTTAAGGATACATCATTTTGCATCAAACTTGTTTTTACTTCATTTTAGAAGTAGGAACGATAGGTATTAAAACTATCTCAATATCCCGTTAATTATTTAAGTATCCCGGAATAAAATATCTAATCAATAATTGTGGTCATATGGAAAAAAATATTTTGGATGAAGTTTATTTTTTTCTTATGAAACTGTTAATTGGTTACATGCCGACATACCCTTGTTTTTAAGAGCAAAGATAGGAAATATCGTGCTTCTCAAACATCGAAACGTCATAGAAGCACCTGTAATATTTGAACATCTTCCCGTCGTTTTTTAAGAAATTTAACACCTCCGCAGTCGTGCACCAAATAAATACTTTAACAGTATTTGTGTTTTATTAATTCTAATAATATGCTATAATATTTTATTTGGTGCACGACTGCGGAGGTGCTTAATTTCTTCAAAAAGCGTCGAAATATTGGCAAAATTCAGCGAAATATAGTAGATAAATGACGCTCATGACGTCACAATGACGTCAAAAACGTACCGATTTTGTTGGAAACAAGTTTTAACATCAAAAGTATGATGTCGTCTATAAAAAAAAATCATCAACTGTTGATCAAGTATTTTCTAAAATTTATTAAATATGGGGCCATATAGGGCCCTTATAGCCTTCAATCGTTTATATGGGTCATAAATGAAAGGGTGTGTCCTCCTGGCTAACTGTTGGTCTGTGTGCTAATGCTGTATATATTGTACATATTGTATATAGTTGTGTCAAGGCTTTCTCTGTACCTATGTCATATGGCGATGAGAATAAAGATATATATATAAAATATGGAGGAATGCTTAACGATGATGATCGACAATTAAGCACACCAAACTATAACAACATCAATTCATTCTTTTGCTCATCCCCAAAATATCACCGTACATACAATAAAAAGAAAATGCAGAAAAGGTTGTGGAAATATGTGTCATGGTTGTTAATGGCACAAATAACAATATGTAAGGATAAGTCTGTAAATGGAATTATTTATGATTAGATTTTATGAAACAAAATAAAACTGAAACTTACCAGGTTTGTTTCTTATCAACATATGCCATTGTAAACAAAGATAAGTAGGTGTAATACCACTAAAGAATTCTCCCTAGCCTTCTATGTTAAATAACATCTTTTTGAAATTTCATACAGGATTCACCTTAAGTTTAATCTAAGTGACACTCATATCTCATGGAAGGGGTACCTAATAGGAAGCTTAACTCCGAAAATCAACATACATTTAATGGCATATAAGAAAAAACAGACAGTCTGAAGATGTCTACCGTCAAAAATCCTACTTTCACTTTCGATTTAACACAAATTCAGGTGGTTTCTTTCCAATGCAATAATTTTTTTATTTAAAACCACAAGGACATCAAATATGGGCTTAAAATTATCCTAAAATGTGTAGGTTTCTGCTGACATTCAGTATTTTGCAGTATCTAATAGGGTTTATTTTTTATCCAACAATGTAGGAATCCATTTTCTGTTTACGTACTACTTTCCCATACGTTCTTTTCGACTGGTACCCATGTTTAGTGGTAGTACACCTAAGTACAAAATAAAGAGGGATACATTAACATCGGGGGAGATAAATCTTCTTATCAACAGATGACAGTGTATGCAAAGATAACGACATAATAATGAGGGATACTTTAATATCAGAGGAGATAAATCTCCATATCAACAAATGACATTGTAAACAAAGAAAAAGACAGAATAAAGAGAGATACTTTAATATCAGGGGAGATAAATATAGATTATTTCATGGCCTTTTCCATATCGGCCCTGGTTTCATCCCGAGACTCCCATATCAGCCCAAGGCGATAGCCGAGGACTTATATGGGTAGAGGGATGATACCAGGACCTATATGGAAAATGTCATGTTATAATTTGTTTATCACATATTAAACCATTACTGAAATAAATTAAAAATAAATGAAGAATGTATGTTTCTTCATCAAAATAACAGCAAAATAAATAATGTCAAAAAAAAGCCAACAATATAATTCACCATATTTATTACAGCTATTAAACATATAAATCAGAGTTCCAATTCTTTTCATTTGAGCCATAAACATTTATTGTCAAATTTTCCTGAATATTTGAGTATGGGAATAGTGTTATTCTTGAGTTGTGCATAATGGGAACCAAATGGATAACGGTTTGCTCAATAGACTTATTATTGGTAACCGTTGACTGGACTGAGTTACTATTGTCGGAAAATTGCAGTAGCTGTTCTATTTTCATAGTTCTGAATAGTCGACTCGATGTCGTGAATATCAACATTCACTATCACTAATATATGTAATGATGGAAGCTTAGATACATTTCACTGAATCAGATTCGTAAGCCTTCTTGGAATTTCGTGCGCGCTGAAATAACAAATCTTGCAAGATGCATGTTCATCTCCGCTACTCCAATATCTTCGGGATTACGGAGTTCTCCCACTGTTGAATCACGATCATTGAAAATTATTATCCCACTCTCAGCTTTACGTTTTTCTTTGAGATTCTTCATCTCTGCCGTATCGATTTGTGATGCTTCCTCGTCTGTCACGTTTTCTTACGTGTCACAATGACGTCATCGACGCCGGGCAAAATAACCGGTTATTTTCCCCTTGCACTGATATGGATCGGGAACGTCTTCGTTTATCACATGCAAAAAGGATCGTATTACGTACAAATATGTGATCAATCTTCTTATCAACATATGACATTGAAAGCAAAGATAAGGACCTCATAATAAGGAATGCTTTAATACAGGGGGAGATAAATCTTCTTATCAACAGATGACTGTGTAAACAAAGAAAAAGACAGAATAAAGAAGAATACGTTAATATCAGGGGAGATTAATATTCTTATCAACATATGACATTGTAAACAAAGATAATGACAGAATAAAGAGGGATACTTTAATATCAGGGGAGATAACTCTTTTTATATACCTGACATCTGACTAACAAGTTAGAATGTACTAGTTGTAGACAATGACTCTGTTGATCAGCAATCACAATTGATATCTTACTAGATGTATTCTCAATTAGTTATTACAATGTCTAGTACAATAACAGTATTATGAAGTCTTATCATCTTAAAACGATATTTAATTACTTGATTTTGAACAAACACATTACTTTTTCATCATACTCTCCTGATTTTATTATTTAATGTGTTTATGTACATATATACCGTTTCTAATACTTCTAGTTCAGATAAGTAAGAAAGAACATGTATGTGTTCATCAATATACAGCTGGTTTCAATAATATAAATCAATTGTTTGTGATGGATGTCAATATTTCGTTATGAATGTCTACTACATCATTTTCAATTAATAAACGAGCGACATTTATTTGTACATGAAAATACAACTATTTTAAAAACATAAGTATGATGATGATAATGAATGAAAATCTCAACAATTAATAAAACAATATAACGATGATGTACACAACATCAACTGATTATTTCTACCAATTGGTGATTTACATTATATAATTAATTTTCTGTATTTACAGGTTAAAGTAAGTATCAAGTGATCAACAAGACAGATAAGTACATCCTAAATATACTTGAACATAATCACTTACAAAACAACATGTTTACATTGTTACAAATATTTATACAGGACCAACACGATATAAATAGTATTTAATGTTTACTCCTGGTCGATATTATACCTTATCATATAGAAAGTTACAGACTACAAATCTAATGTAGTGTAAAATAGCACATCAAATTAATACCGAGAGTTATGTGATCTATCTATACCGTTCTAATAGACAACATATTGTCTATGATATGTCTGTTTGTTTTGTCTACAAATTGTAATAGTTAACAAAGTGTCCATGATAGGTCAGTTTGATCTCTCTACAATACCGTTCTAATAGTTAACATGCTGTCTGTGATAGGTCAGTTTGATTTGTCTACAATACCATACCAAATGTATCAACATTGTAATGACGACTATATGGTGAAGGAACATACAATAATCCTAACGTGATTGCACGTTTTAATTATCGTACATAATTGTTACTATTGTCTGTATAATGTCAAATAGATGTAAAATTACGCAATCTGCTAAACCTAAAATAAAAGTACAAGTTAACATTGATGAACATTTTATCATAAGAATTTAAATATATAAATATAAATCGTTTAAGATTAAACTTTTGATTATGTCTCCTATTTACCTACGAGTACATGCACTATATTATAAAATGTGGAGGAATGCTTAATGATGATGATCGACAAGTAAATACATCAAACAATAACAATACTAACTCATTCTTTTACTCATCCAAACATATGTCCATCAAATTAAAACTAGCAGAGAACATCGTGGAAACGTATCTCCTGGTTTGTAAATGACACCCCAAAAAAAAAGCATATGACAGGATAAATCTATCAATGAAGTTATTGATGATTATTTTTAAAGTCCAACAAATATGAAACAAAATAAAACTAAACCTTACCAGGCTTGTTTCTTATCAACATATGACATTGTAAGCAAAGATAAGTACAAAGTAAAGAGGGATACATTAACATCAGGGGAGATATATCTTCGTAGGTGCCTGACATCTGACTAACAAGTTAGACTGTGCTTGTTGTAGACAATGACTCTGTTGATCAACAATCACAATTGATATCTTACTGATTTATTATCAATTAGTTATAACAATGTCTAGTACAATAACAGTATTATAAAGTCTTATCTTAAAATGATAGTTAATTACTTGATTTCGAACAAATCTTTAGTTTTTCGTCATACTCTCCTGATTTTATAGCTTAATTTGTGTATGTACATATAGATCATTTCTAATACTTCTAGTTCAGTTAAGTAATAAGTGACATTTATTTATACATCAATACACAGCTGGTTTTAATTACATAAATATGTTGATTTCCGTGGCCGTAAATCACTGTGTAGCATCATCACTGGATATAGGTATTCTCGAAGCGGGGGTAAAAACAAACGTAAAGTCAGGTAAGTTCAAATTCTTCTTATTTTCATTATATTCTACGTTTTGCTGATAAGTCAAGTTTTGTGATGTTGATCCCTGATAATGTAGCTACTACTTATGGCTGATTATGATCCATAATTGACTTTCTATCTCTTCAAATCGTCAGAATCGGACCGGGTGGTACCTGTTCAAAGAAGCATGTGACCAGTTCAATGTTGTAAAACATACGTTTATCCTTTAATTATTCATTTGACGTTCTCGTAGAACAAAGTTTTATCATATTTAAGCTTGAACAATACTTTATTTCGAAATAAATTATTGCTTTCACAGAGAAATTCATTTAAATAAAGCGGATAAATTGTACGGCGAATAGTTGCTTACTGCACGGGGAATAGTTTTTACTGTACGGGGAATATATACTTTTTGCTTTTCAATGTGTACGCCATACATTGTTTTTAAAAACAATATATGTTCGCCGTACAGCGAGGGTATCTATATCCGGTGGTGATGCTACACAGTGTAAATATTTGGTTAAAAATAACAATAAATAATATAACAATATGACGATGATGTACACAACATAAACTGAATATTTCTACCAAGTGATGGTTTACATTATATCATTAATTTTCTCTACTTACGGGGATTGATGAGTATCAATGTGAACAACAAGACAGATAAGTACATACTAAATATACATGAACATACTCACTTACAAAACACAATCGGGTAAAACACAATAAAGGGCAATGCTGTGTTGCAGCAGAGCTGAACATGCAAGTACTGTTATTCTTAAAAGCAACATGTTTTCTATGATCTATAATGTCTGAAGTTGGTATGATGTTAAGATTACTCAGAATTACTTGCTAGTTCTCTTTTCAATTATCATGTATTCACAAGATTATAATTACACGCTTAAATATAGTTACGGACACTACATGGTTTTTATAGTGTCCGTAACTATATTTTCTGTTCTGCAGTTTTTATTCTGTCTACAATTGTTCATATTTTGAGTGATTATAACTACTCTGTGTATTTTACATCTTCAAACATGAAAATATCAATCTGTTGACAGTGTTTTCTGGACGATTGTTTTACTGTTTACGGACCCTACATATTTCTGATAGACATTGTTTGGACTTTGAAATACAAATAAACAAAATTTTAATCCAATATCCTACTGAAATGGATTTTTTATTAACTAGTTATATTTGATGAGTGGGAAACATATTTTTTTGTATGAAATTAGGTGTTTAATTATGTTAAGCTTCACATAGCGAAAGGGAGAAATTCTAGCCTAAAACTATAATACGAAACATGCCTTTTGGATAAAGCCTGATAATTTCTCCGATTGATGTCCGATTTTCATGAATTTGGTATCAAATTAATCCCGATTAATTATTCTAAAGATTTATATCAAAATAGTTTTGTTGTTTTCCTATTTTGAAAAGTAAATTTGGTGTAAAAATAAACAAATTTCAAGCACAACAGCATAACGCCTTATTTGTGCAAATTTTTCGGTGCCCTTTTGCCTGTTACTCAAAAATTATGAGAGATATCTTCTTGAAATGTTGCATGCAACTTCTTTGTTTCACCATCCAAAACATGATATTAGAGTGATACCTTTATATTCAATGGAAGTATGTTAACATTGCACATAAGACACTGCTTTTGAGTATGACTCCTATATTGTATTTCAGTCGAATGCTTACATTGCTAAAAATATTTAGATATCAACAACACGATATAAATAGTATTTAATGTTTACTCCTGGTCGACATTATCTACTTACCGGTATATATATGAAATAGAAATTCATACATAAAGTAATAGACTATAAATCAAATGTAATGTACAGTATCACATTAAATTAATACATACATCTATGTGAACTATTATACCGTTATAATTCAGAACATATTGTCTATGAAAGGTCTATTTGATTTCTCTACAATGCCGTTATAATAGAGAAAATATTGTCTATGATATGTCTGTTTGATTTGTCTACAATACCGTTATAATAGAGAACATATTGTCTATGATAGGTCCGTTTGATTTGTCTACAATACCGTTCTAATAGTTAACACAGTGTCTATGATAGTTCTGTTTGATTTGTCTACAATACCGTTCTAATATAGAACATATTGTCCATGATAGGTCTGTTTGATTTGTCTACAATACCGTTCTAACAGAGAACATATTGTCTATGATAGGTCTGTTTCTGTTTCATTTGTCTACAATACCGTTCTAATAGAGAACATATTGTCTATGATATATCTGTTTAATTTTTCTACAATACCGCTCTAATAACTAGCACAGTATCTATGATAGGTCTGTTTGATTTGTCTACTATACCATTCTAATAGAGAACATATTGTCGATGATAGGTCTGTTTGATTTGTCTACAATACCATTCTAATAGAGAATATATTGTATATGATAGATCTGTTTGATTTCTCTACAATACTGTTCTAATAGAGAACATATTGTCTATGATAGGTTTGTTTGATTTGTCTACAATACCGTTTTTATTGTTAACACAGTGTATATGATAGGTCTGTTTGAGTTGTCTACAATATCGTTCTAATAGTTGGCATAATGTATATGATAGGTCTGTTTAATTTTTCTGCAATATCATTCTAATAGTTAACTCATTGTGCATGATAGGTCTGTTTGGTCTGTCTACAATGCCGTTCCTATAGAGAACATATTGTCTATGATAGGTCTGTTTGATTTGTCTACAATACCGTTCTAATGGTTAACACCGTGTCTATGATCGTTAGTCTGATTTCTCTACAATATAATTATAATAGTTATTAACACAGTATCTATGATAGGTCTGTTTGACTTGTCTACAATACCGTTCTAATATTTAACACAGTGTCTAAGGTAAGTCTGTTTGATTTGTCTACAATACCATTCTAGTAGTTAATACAGTGTCTATGATAGGTCTGGTGAAGCTTAAATACAAATAAAAGTTAACATTAATGAATATTTTAACATCACTATTTAAATATATCAATATAAATTGTTTAATCTTACATTTCTAATGGGGAATATTGATGACGATTATCCCCAATTAACTATGAATGTCGCTGTGGTAGATCAGGCCCAGCATCAGTTATCATGGTAAGCCAGCATTTATTTACTGCTATGTGTTTGTGTTTTTTATCAATACATTTCTTTCTTTGATTTTTCATTTATAATAGTATTAATGATACAAAAAATGTCTAAATTAGGGAAGTTGTGTGTTACATGTACCTGAACTAAAAAAGGGAATTAAGATCAAAGAGTACACCTGTATCTGTATGCACATTTAAGGATAACAAATCTTAACAGTAGATAGAAATGATATGTTTATTTCTGAAATTATTGGTACTTTAGTTTTTCTGCATTTTATGATAAAACAATTTTAAAAGGATATTTTTAAATAAATTTAGGTATTATGAATACTGCAAATTATTCTTGGTGATATGAAACTTTAAATCAAGTTATATTCCAAGACTGACTTGGTTGATATGTAGATGCACAGACGGACATGAATAAATTTGCATATGATAGTAATACATTTACTCTGTTTATTAGTGTATATATATTATAATTTATTCTCAATATTGCATTAATTGAAATCTGATGTCACCAGGAAAATTTGCTTCTGTTCTGTTTGAAGCAAAGATGATAATTTTAAATGTTTTTGCTTAGCCTATCACATGTTCAATATGAACAAGCTTACTGGATATATTTCTTTCTCTTTACACTTTTTCCAGACATCCTATTTCTTTTCTTTAAAAAACTGTTGGAATGTTAATTGTGATATCTGATCCTCATATGCAGGAGACAGATCTGACACAAGTCCACTAGTTGAACATCCAAACAATACTGCTACTGCGTTTCTGTTTATATGTAGAACAAGTAAGATCATTGTGTCTGGTTGACTAAAGACATAAAAAAAAACTACCAAATCGCTGTGTAGACTCAAAGCTAACTCCTTTAATTGTCTAGACCTAACATTTATCCAGAATACCAATTTTCACTATTTAGATGGTCCACATTCTGTTGTATACATAGCTTAAGTTATATGCTCCATCACCTAAGGAGGCTAATACAAATTTGATATTTGTATATTTTACCTATCCAATATGAATTAATACTGATCATTATCAGGTCTAAAGGTTTCCATGGCAATGGATGGCGAATCTGAAGGTTGACATCCAAATTCTTAATATTGTGGAACAGCACAACAGTTTTTTTCATATTTTGTATTAAAGTAAGACTAATGTTCACTCTAAACACGTCCCTTTTCTCCCACATTAGATATACACAGAAGTCGCATTCCTCTTCTTCTTTTGCTATGAACTCAAATTTGTTATCATTTTTTTACTAGATATGTCATCCCCTTCAGATGAACATTTACCTTCACAATGGACCATGTTTCACCCCCCCCCCCCCTTTTTAGCCGTTTCCTACAAACATTGGTACCTGCATGAAATAAAATACAAAAAAATTAAAATGGAAAAACAAACTTTCTATCCAATAACATTTTCTAATGATCAATTGATTCTCTAATATGTGATCACAGGCATCAATCTTACAAATAAACATTCTCAGTAAACATTGCAAAGATTACAATCTCAACATGTAATATTAAATAAAAAATAAAAATAAAATCACTATAAAGTGTATAGATATTAATTATGCACCAATATTAAAGAAATTATATTTTGCAATAAATAAAATATTTATTATATGAAGTTGTCTTAATATTTTCATTTAAAATATTTCTTTTTATTATATTTATATATACTTTTTGCATAAAAAGTAATAAAAAGATAAAAATCGGAAATGCATAATCCATATACTAAGTTAAGCCATGCTATTAAATTATTACATTTTACAGCTTACCAAAACATGTCATTGATGTATAGCATTGTCTATGAAGTTCATAGCAAACAACACTGCTTTTGCTTTGTGTCCATTCTGTGTGTTGTGTTCACTTAATTATTCTTAATTGCATTTAATCATTCTTTTCTATTTACTCATCATTATGAAACCTCTATAAGAGTATCATGTGTACAACAATATGTAGAAAACATTTTAATTATTATATATATATGATATATATATGATAAATAATATAAATATTTACCCAATGCAAATCTATGTAACTTAGAGATAAAGAGATGCTGCTTTTGGACCTGATCTACGCAGTGCCAGTTGTGTTATCAGTTAGGGGAAATAATTTACCAATTGTGCCAATTAAATCTCCAATTAACCTACCAGTACATAAAGTATATACCGTCCTAATGGCAGAAACCCCTAAAGACCTTTAAAAAACTAAATATTTTTCATGATTATTGCTGGACTTGGAAATTAAAAGTAAATATAGACAAAACTAAAATAGTATGCTTTACAATAACGGTAATAACAAAATTACCGAACTCCGAACAATCTTACAAAGGGAAAGTCAAAACTCATAATTATATAAACAGACAAAATCAGTCAACAACCGGAAAACTGTGAAAACCATAATGACCCTGACTTGGAACAGGCATTTCTAAATGAAAGATTGCCACAAAATTTACAATTAATTATTTGGGTATATTGTTGTCAAAAACGGGAAGCTTGAAAAAGGCAATTATAACACTGGCTGAAAAAGGGACCAAAGTAATGTACGACATTCTGAAAAGAGGAGAATTCCACAATCTTTCTATATCATGTCAACTTGAATTATTTCATATAGTGGTAAAACCTATATTACTTTATGGTTGTGAATTATGGGGATTGAGTAACTGTGATATAATTGAAAGAGTACATTTGAAATATTGTAATCCTCTACTAAATCTGAAATCTTCAACTCCAAATAGCATGATTTATGGTTATTTCGGGCGCTATCCTCTTCACATAGATATAAAACAGCGGATGGTGTCATACTGGACCAAACTTAAACCAGGAAAAGAGTAAACAATTTGCTCTGTTGTGCATCGTTTAATGTACCATTTACGTAATACACAGAATGCTAGTTTTTCTTGGCTAAACAGTGTGCAAACTATTTTGGATGAATGTGATTTTTCGCATATTTGGGACACACAAATTTTCATATGTGAAATCTAGTTAAAATTCAATAAAAAAATGAGATTGCACGATCAGTTCCAGCAGACATGGCGAGAAAAATTGCAAAATTGTTCTAAAACTCAAAATTATCGTATTTTTAAAGAAACGATTATTTTTAAACAATATTTTGATATTTTAGGCGAAAAAGATTTCTTAGCTCTGTAAGAAGAGTTTGAAGATACCAAAGGGGTACTCAGAATATCTATATATCGAAGAAGAACAGACAACACAATGGCCAAAAGAAAAAGTTGAAAAGGAAAAACAACGATCTACAAAACATACATATAAAACTAAAGATCGAATAATACGAACCCCACTAAAAACCGGGATTGAACTCAGGTGCTCCGGATGGGTGAGCAGTTCTTGCTCCACTAGTCACAACCGTCGTGTTAATCTAGTTGCAAACCCGGTGATCAGTCATGAATGAGGAAAGGACCGGGAAGTGTTTACCACAAGTGGAACATATCCGTCATCCGTTGTGACACAGATATTCCATAGTGGTCAAGCAAATCATGGGACGATCGTTAAGCTTTCGATGTGATGACTTCAACTGAACTAAAAAGAACCCTTGGTTCGGTAGCTTCCTTGTTAGCATAAACCCTCTATCAAGGAAATCCTGATATGTACCACAAGCTCTGTAATATCGTATCAACTGAGAGATATATACTCCATATGCAAGTGCTGTTGGAATGTTGCTACATATGAATGGAAAGTTCACAATGGGAAAATAGAAATCATCGCCTTTGTCGAAAATTTTGAACAACAAACCATAAACCATATACTGTCAATAGAACATGCAAGATGGAATAACAAAGCGCACGGAAATAGAAAATGTACCTTATGTAGCTTAGAAGAAATTGGTGATGAGTTCCATAATATTTTCAATAGTCCATATTTTAAGCAATATAGATATATATATATATCAAGAAGAGATATACAAAATATCAAATATTATTAGCTCTTTGGGGATTATGGCGTCACAAAATAGATCGAATCTGACTAACATATGTCGCTGAAATTGCTTAAAATTATCGCAAGAAATCTGGTCTAAATATTTCATCTTTAGATGTAAGAATTACGTACCACATCTATTATTTCACGTTGAAGATGTCCTTTGTTCGTAATTCATGTTTTCGTCACGTTGACAAAGCTTTAATTACTAAATAAAAAAATAGGAATCTAGTGTACATACCAATTTTCATTTCATCGTCTGCTATGATATTGATTATGAAAATATTGAGGTCATATCAATTCAGTAACTTATTAACATTGACCGTCGAAAACTGGTGACGTAGTACACATTATGTCTAAATTGGTACGTGTTGTTTTTCATGTCACCGTTTTGAAACGGAAAGATAATACCGATATTTAATTAAATAAATAAATCATTCACAAACTATACTTTTTCTTGTAATGCTTGGTATTAAAATAATAACCAACATTATCACATGTACAGACGTGTAAAACAGAGCTATCTTAAAGATCTAATAGATCAATTTAATTAGACAGTAGTTGTCATTTTCAAATTTTTCAAAAACTGTTTTAACCATACTTAATTCTTAATGGCAAACAATGTGATGATATACTCCAGTACATTTTTACCTACAGCCACCACGAATCTATAAAAAAAAATATTGCCAATGTGCAGATTGAGACAAGTCCAATATCGCTTTTTTCATAATATAGAAATATTTTGGGAAACAAAATGTTTAATGTGTAACGACCGTAGCAACGAAGCTGTGAGATCTTTTTCTTCATAAACTGATAGCAAACCTTGGAATAAGAAATCTGATGGAAAGTGGCTGTTGATTTATGATTTGGTTTAATTTGCCACTTTCAACAATATTTCAGTTATATCGTGGCGGTCAGTTTTATTGGTGGAGGAAACCAGAGTACCCATTGAAAACCACTGACATGAAAGTCACTGACAAACTTCATCAACTAATGTTGAATCGATTACACCTCCCCATGAACGGTGTCTGAACTCACAACCTTATTGGTGATAGGCACTGATTGCACATGTAGTTGTAAACTCAACTAACAGACCACGACGGCCTCTCCACTCTAATATATTACATCAGTTATGCATCAAGTCATTAGTTATTATAATTTCTCAGTCTCAGTTACTGTTGGTCAGTTTAGTTTTTGACAATTGTCAGTTGATTTATGTCGTTATCTCAACGTACAACCAATTAGTTTTTGATAAGTTTGAAAGTGATTTTTACATGAAATTCAGATTATGTTGTTCCTTTTTAACAATGTATACTACTACCGACTAACTAGAACTTTAAGTCCTTGACTACCCAGGCAGATCTCTCTCGTACAGATGAATGGTCATGTTACGTTATAGCCTTCGAAACTTTATTGCCGAAAAGGATTACAAAATACATGTATGATTGAGGTTACTTTCTGGACTTTTATGCATCATGAATTATTCATAGTTTTTCATTTGTATAAGTTGATGAAAATTCAAGGCACTGATTCCTTCTGTTAACAAAGTGATCAATAATCATATTCAAGTCGACTTGCACATGTCTGTGTATAAGTTGGACAGTCGTTCATCGTCCATAGACGACCTTAAGTAGGATTTCACGAGTCTCCTTCCACTTAAAGATCTCTCGCTTCTTGCTGATGGCACCGAGTAGTGTCAGTAAGATACTGATCAAAATGTGTATTGCCGGGTATACGTCACGGTTTGTTGCATGCAGAGCGTCAAGTAGTATCTTGGCTTATCATCTACAAGAGCCCATCTAACAACATTATCCACAAAATCGTGGAACATATATAAATTCTTATTCCAGAAGAAGAGTGGAGCATTGCTTTAAATACAAAAAAAATGTCAAATTTATGCATAGGCACGTGCCTACTTGAGCCTAAGGTAGCTACGGCCCTGATAGATGGATAAACTTATGTGGTGAATTGATGTCGACGATTGTTTTGTGGGCGAGTATCTTTTACGCGGTCACCAGAAAATACACCAATTGAAATTATCGACAACCCGAAAGGAAAAGTTCCATTCAATAAACAATTGCATGCATCGCAGACGCACTGTCGTTTGAACTCAAAGGAATGGAATACATTCTGAAGTGGCTAATAAACCACAATATCTTATGATAACTGGAGCTACTCTAAATGAATCAATCAATATGAAGATCGTAACAACAAGAAAGGACTACAGAGAACGTTAGAAGTTCTCTATCCTTAAAGAACATGTCTTTCACTCGCCATTAGAAATTTTATTATTTATTCAAAAAAGTTTTACATCAACGATCTATACAGGTGTAATCCGTTTGACTTCTATGAATCTCCAGAAAAAAACTCTTAAAAATTGTAAGAATAATTTGTAAGTAGCTTTACTAATATTCCGTCGTCTCCTGGAATCGATTTTTTTTTTTTATTATTGATCAAATAACTCCAGATTTGTGTATTTATGCTTACGAATTCTAACGTAAGAAGGCTTGTTTGTGGCTATACAGTTCTAGTTTCTTTTGATTGATATATACATTTAGAAAAATAAAATGATTAACATATTTTTCCGTGAAAAAATTAGGTTTCGGTTTTATTTCCACATCGTTCTTTAGAATGAACGGGATGATAAACTGACGTCATGTCTAAGCTAAATACAATTCTTGGATAATTATTTAAGGATACATCATTTTGCATCAAACTTGTTTTTACTTCATTTTAGAAGTAGGAACGATAGGTATTAAAACTATCTCAATATCCCGTTAATTATTTAAGTATCCCGGAATAAAATATCTAATCAATAATTGTGGTCATATGGAAAAAAATATTTTGGATGAAGTTTATTTTTTTCTTATGAAACTGTTAATTGGTTACATGCCGACATACCCTTGTTTTTAAGAGCAAAGATAGGAAATATCGTGCTTCTCAAACATCGAAACGTCATAGAAGCACCTGTAATATTTGAACATCTTCCCGTCGTTTTTTAAGAAATTTAACACCTCCGCAGTCGTGCACCAAATAAATACTTTAACAGTATTTGTGTTTTATTAATTCTAATAATATGCTATAATATTTTATTTGGTGCACGACTGCGGAGGTGCTTAATTTCTTCAAAAAGCGTCGAAATATTGGCAAAATTCAGCGAAATATAGTAGATAAATGACGCTCATGACGTCACAATGACGTCAAAAACGTACCGATTTTGTTGGAAACAAGTTTTAACATCAAAAGTATGATGTCGTCTATAAAAAAAAATCATCAACTGTTGATCAAGTATTTTCTAAAATTTATTAAATATGGGGCCATATAGGGCCCTTATAGCCTTCAATCGTTTATATGGGTCATAAATGAAAGGGTGTGTCCTCCTGGCTAACTGTTGGTCTGTGTGCTAATGCTGTATATATTGTACATATTGTATATAGTTGTGTCAAGGCTTTCTCTGTACCTATGTCATATGGCGATGAGAATAAAGATATATATATAAAATATGGAGGAATGCTTAACGATGATGATCGACAATTAAGCACACCAAACTATAACAACATCAATTCATTCTTTTGCTCATCCCCAAAATATCACCGTACATACAATAAAAAGAAAATGCAGAAAAGGTTGTGGAAATATGTGTCATGGTTGTTAATGGCACAAATAACAATATGTAAGGATAAGTCTGTAAATGGAATTATTTATGATTAGATTTTATGAAACAAAATAAAACTGAAACTTACCAGGTTTGTTTCTTATCAACATATGCCATTGTAAACAAAGATAAGTAGGTGTAATACCACTAAAGAATTCTCCCTAGCCTTCTATGTTAAATAACATCTTTTTGAAATTTCATACAGGATTCACCTTAAGTTTAATCTAAGTGACACTCATATCTCATGGAAGGGGTACCTAATAGGAAGCTTAACTCCGAAAATCAACATACATTTAATGGCATATAAGAAAAAACAGACAGTCTGAAGATGTCTACCGTCAAAAATCCTACTTTCACTTTCGATTTAACACAAATTCAGGTGGTTTCTTTCCAATGCAATAATTTTTTTATTTAAAACCACAAGGACATCAAATATGGGCTTAAAATTATCCTAAAATGTGTAGGTTTCTGCTGACATTCAGTATTTTGCAGTATCTAATAGGGTTTATTTTTTATCCAACAATGTAGGAATCCATTTTCTGTTTACGTACTACTTTCCCATACGTTCTTTTCGACTGGTACCCATGTTTAGTGGTAGTACACCTAAGTACAAAATAAAGAGGGATACATTAACATCGGGGGAGATAAATCTTCTTATCAACAGATGACAGTGTATGCAAAGATAACGACATAATAATGAGGGATACTTTAATATCAGAGGAGATAAATCTCCATATCAACAAATGACATTGTAAACAAAGAAAAAGACAGAATAAAGAGAGATACTTTAATATCAGGGGAGATAAATATAGATTATTTCATGGCCTTTTCCATATCGGCCCTGGTTTCATCCCGAGACTCCCATATCAGCCCAAGGCGATAGCCGAGGACTTATATGGGTAGAGGGATGATACCAGGACCTATATGGAAAATGTCATGTTATAATTTGTTTATCACATATTAAACCATTACTGAAATAAATTAAAAATAAATGAAGAATGTATGTTTCTTCATCAAAATAACAGCAAAATAAATAATGTCAAAAAAAAGCCAACAATATAATTCACCATATTTATTACAGCTATTAAACATATAAATCAGAGTTCCAATTCTTTTCATTTGAGCCATAAACATTTATTGTCAAATTTTCCTGAATATTTGAGTATGGGAATAGTGTTATTCTTGAGTTGTGCATAATGGGAACCAAATGGATAACGGTTTGCTCAATAGACTTATTATTGGTAACCGTTGACTGGACTGAGTTACTATTGTCGGAAAATTGCAGTAGCTGTTCTATTTTCATAGTTCTGAATAGTCGACTCGATGTCGTGAATATCAACATTCACTATCACTAATATATGTAATGATGGAAGCTTAGATACATTTCACTGAATCAGATTCGTAAGCCTTCTTGGAATTTCGTGCGCGCTGAAATAACAAATCTTGCAAGATGCATGTTCATCTCCGCTACTCCAATATCTTCGGGATTACGGAGTTCTCCCACTGTTGAATCACGATCATTGAAAATTATTATCCCACTCTCAGCTTTACGTTTTTCTTTGAGATTCTTCATCTCTGCCGTATCGATTTGTGATGCTTCCTCGTCTGTCACGTTTTCTTACGTGTCACAATGACGTCATCGACGCCGGGCAAAATAACCGGTTATTTTCCCCTTGCACTGATATGGATCGGGAACGTCTTCGTTTATCACATGCAAAAAGGATCGTATTACGTACAAATATGTGATCAATCTTCTTATCAACATATGACATTGAAAGCAAAGATAAGGACCTCATAATAAGGAATGCTTTAATACAGGGGGAGATAAATCTTCTTATCAACAGATGACTGTGTAAACAAAGAAAAAGACAGAATAAAGAAGAATACGTTAATATCAGGGGAGATTAATATTCTTATCAACATATGACATTGTAAACAAAGATAATGACAGAATAAAGAGGGATACTTTAATATCAGGGGAGATAACTCTTTTTATATACCTGACATCTGACTAACAAGTTAGAATGTACTAGTTGTAGACAATGACTCTGTTGATCAGCAATCACAATTGATATCTTACTAGATGTATTCTCAATTAGTTATTACAATGTCTAGTACAATAACAGTATTATGAAGTCTTATCATCTTAAAACGATATTTAATTACTTGATTTTGAACAAACACATTACTTTTTCATCATACTCTCCTGATTTTATTATTTAATGTGTTTATGTACATATATACCGTTTCTAATACTTCTAGTTCAGATAAGTAAGAAAGAACATGTATGTGTTCATCAATATACAGCTGGTTTCAATAATATAAATCAATTGTTTGTGATGGATGTCAATATTTCGTTATGAATGTCTACTACATCATTTTCAATTAATAAACGAGCGACATTTATTTGTACATGAAAATACAACTATTTTAAAAACATAAGTATGATGATGATAATGAATGAAAATCTCAACAATTAATAAAACAATATAACGATGATGTACACAACATCAACTGATTATTTCTACCAATTGGTGATTTACATTATATAATTAATTTTCTGTATTTACAGGTTAAAGTAAGTATCAAGTGATCAACAAGACAGATAAGTACATCCTAAATATACTTGAACATAATCACTTACAAAACAACATGTTTACATTGTTACAAATATTTATACAGGACCAACACGATATAAATAGTATTTAATGTTTACTCCTGGTCGATATTATACCTTATCATATAGAAAGTTACAGACTACAAATCTAATGTAGTGTAAAATAGCACATCAAATTAATACCGAGAGTTATGTGATCTATCTATACCGTTCTAATAGACAACATATTGTCTATGATATGTCTGTTTGTTTTGTCTACAAATTGTAATAGTTAACAAAGTGTCCATGATAGGTCAGTTTGATCTCTCTACAATACCGTTCTAATAGTTAACATGCTGTCTGTGATAGGTCAGTTTGATTTGTCTACAATACCATACCAAATGTATCAACATTGTAATGACGACTATATGGTGAAGGAACATACAATAATCCTAACGTGATTGCACGTTTTAATTATCGTACATAATTGTTACTATTGTCTGTATAATGTCAAATAGATGTAAAATTACGCAATCTGCTAAACCTAAAATAAAAGTACAAGTTAACATTGATGAACATTTTATCATAAGAATTTAAATATATAAATATAAATCGTTTAAGATTAAACTTTTGATTATGTCTCCTATTTACCTACGAGTACATGCACTATATTATAAAATGTGGAGGAATGCTTAATGATGATGATCGACAAGTAAATACATCAAACAATAACAATACTAACTCATTCTTTTACTCATCCAAACATATGTCCATCAAATTAAAACTAGCAGAGAACATCGTGGAAACGTATCTCCTGGTTTGTAAATGACACCCCAAAAAAAAAGCATATGACAGGATAAATCTATCAATGAAGTTATTGATGATTATTTTTAAAGTCCAACAAATATGAAACAAAATAAAACTAAACCTTACCAGGCTTGTTTCTTATCAACATATGACATTGTAAGCAAAGATAAGTACAAAGTAAAGAGGGATACATTAACATCAGGGGAGATATATCTTCGTAGGTGCCTGACATCTGACTAACAAGTTAGACTGTGCTTGTTGTAGACAATGACTCTGTTGATCAACAATCACAATTGATATCTTACTGATTTATTATCAATTAGTTATAACAATGTCTAGTACAATAACAGTATTATAAAGTCTTATCTTAAAATGATAGTTAATTACTTGATTTCGAACAAATCTTTAGTTTTTCGTCATACTCTCCTGATTTTATAGCTTAATTTGTGTATGTACATATAGATCATTTCTAATACTTCTAGTTCAGTTAAGTAATAAGTGACATTTATTTATACATCAATACACAGCTGGTTTTAATTACATAAATATGTTGATTTCCGTGGCCGTAAATCACTGTGTAGCATCATCACTGGATATAGGTATTCTCGAAGCGGGGGTAAAAACAAACGTAAAGTCAGGTAAGTTCAAATTCTTCTTATTTTCATTATATTCTACGTTTTGCTGATAAGTCAAGTTTTGTGATGTTGATCCCTGATAATGTAGCTACTACTTATGGCTGATTATGATCCATAATTGACTTTCTATCTCTTCAAATCGTCAGAATCGGACCGGGTGGTACCTGTTCAAAGAAGCATGTGACCAGTTCAATGTTGTAAAACATACGTTTATCCTTTAATTATTCATTTGACGTTCTCGTAGAACAAAGTTTTATCATATTTAAGCTTGAACAATACTTTATTTCGAAATAAATTATTGCTTTCACAGAGAAATTCATTTAAATAAAGCGGATAAATTGTACGGCGAATAGTTGCTTACTGCACGGGGAATAGTTTTTACTGTACGGGGAATATATACTTTTTGCTTTTCAATGTGTACGCCATACATTGTTTTTAAAAACAATATATGTTCGCCGTACAGCGAGGGTATCTATATCCGGTGGTGATGCTACACAGTGTAAATATTTGGTTAAAAATAACAATAAATAATATAACAATATGACGATGATGTACACAACATAAACTGAATATTTCTACCAAGTGATGGTTTACATTATATCATTAATTTTCTCTACTTACGGGGATTGATGAGTATCAATGTGAACAACAAGACAGATAAGTACATACTAAATATACATGAACATACTCACTTACAAAACACAATCGGGTAAAACACAATAAAGGGCAATGCTGTGTTGCAGCAGAGCTGAACATGCAAGTACTGTTATTCTTAAAAGCAACATGTTTTCTATGATCTATAATGTCTGAAGTTGGTATGATGTTAAGATTACTCAGAATTACTTGCTAGTTCTCTTTTCAATTATCATGTATTCACAAGATTATAATTACACGCTTAAATATAGTTACGGACACTACATGGTTTTTATAGTGTCCGTAACTATATTTTCTGTTCTGCAGTTTTTATTCTGTCTACAATTGTTCATATTTTGAGTGATTATAACTACTCTGTGTATTTTACATCTTCAAACATGAAAATATCAATCTGTTGACAGTGTTTTCTGGACGATTGTTTTACTGTTTACGGACCCTACATATTTCTGATAGACATTGTTTGGACTTTGAAATACAAATAAACAAAATTTTAATCCAATATCCTACTGAAATGGATTTTTTATTAACTAGTTATATTTGATGAGTGGGAAACATATTTTTTTGTATGAAATTAGGTGTTTAATTATGTTAAGCTTCACATAGCGAAAGGGAGAAATTCTAGCCTAAAACTATAATACGAAACATGCCTTTTGGATAAAGCCTGATAATTTCTCCGATTGATGTCAGATTTTCATGAATTTGGTATCAAATTAATCCCGATTAATTTTTCTAAAGATTTATATCAAAATAGTTTTGTTGTTTTCCTATTTTGAAAAGTAAATTTGGTGTAAAAATAAACAAATTTCAAGCACAACAGCATAACGCCTTATTTGTGCAAATTTTTCGGTGCCCTTTTGCCTGTTACTCAAAAATTATGAGAGATATCTTCTTGAAATGTTGCATGCAACTTCTTTGTTTCACCATCCAAAACATGATATTAGAGTGATACCTTTATATTCAATGGAAGTATGTTAACATTGCACATAAGACACTGCTTTTGAGTATGACTCCTATATTGTATTTCAGTCGAATGCTTACATTGCTAAAAATATTTAGATATCAACAACACGATATAAATAGTATTTAATGTTTACTCCTGGTCGACATTATCTACTTACCGGTATATATATGAAATAGAAATTCATACATAAAGTAATAGACTATAAATCAAATGTAATGTACAGTATCACATTAAATTAATACATACATCTATGTGAACTATTATACCGTTATAATTCAGAACATATTGTCTATGAAAGGTCTATTTGATTTCTCTACAATGCCGTTATAATAGAGAAAATATTGTCTATGATATGTCTGTTTGATTTGTCTACAATACCGTTATAATAGAGAACATATTGTCTATGATAGGTCCGTTTGATTTGTCTACAATACCGTTCTAATAGTTAACACAGTGTCTATGATAGTTCTGTTTGATTTGTCTACAATACCGTTCTAATATAGAACATATTGTCCATGATAGGTCTGTTTGATTTGTCTACAATACCGTTCTAACAGAGAACATATTGTCTATGATAGGTCTGTTTCTGTTTCATTTGTCTACAATACCGTTCTAATAGAGAACATATTGTCTATGATATATCTGTTTAATTTTTCTACAATACCGCTCTAATAACTAGCACAGTATCTATGATAGGTATGTTTGATTTATCTACTATACCGTTCTAATAGAGAATATATTGCACATTATAGATCTGTTTGATTTGTCTACAATCCCGTTCTAATGGAGAACATAATTTCTATGATAGGTCTGTTTGATTTGTCTACCATACCATTTTAATAGTTAACACCGTGTCTATGATAATTCTGTTTGATTTGTCTACAATTCTGTTCTAATAGAGAACATTTTGTCCATGATTTGTCTGTTTGATTTGTCTACAAAACCGTTCTAGCAGGGAAAATATTTCCTATGATAGGTCTGTTTGATTTGTCTACAGTCCTTTATAATAGTTAGCGCAGTGTCTATGATAGGTCTGGTTAATTTGTCTACAATACCGTTCTAACAGTTAGCACAGTATCTATAATAGTCAGTCTGATTTGTCTACAATATAATTATAATAGTTATTAACACAGTGTCTATGATAGGTCTGTTTGATTTGTCTACAATACCGTTCTAATATTTAACACATTGTCTAAGATAAGTCTGTTTGATTTGTCTACAATACCATCCTAGTAGATAATACAGTGTCTATGATAGGTCTGGTGAAGCTTAAATACAAATAAAAGTTAACATTAATGAATAGTTTAACATCACTATTTAAATATATCAATATCAATGTTTTAAGCTTACATTTCTAATGGGGAATATTGGTGAAGATTATCCCCAATTAACTATGAATGGCGCTGTGGTAGATCAGGTCCAGCATCAGTTATCATGATAAGCCAGCATGTATTTATTGTTATGTGTTTGTGTTATTTATCAATAAATTTCTTTCTTTGATTTTTCATTTATAATAGTATTAATGATACAAAAAATGTCAAATTAGTGAGGTTTTGTATTACATGTACATGAAATGAAAAAGGGAATTAAGATCAAAGAGTGCACATGTATCTGTATGCACATTTAAGGATAACAAAATCTTTACAGTTGATAGAAATGATATGTTTATTTCCGAAATTATTAGTACTTTAGTTTATCTGCATTTTATGATAAAACAACTTTAAAAAGATATTTTAAAATAAATTTAGGTATTATGAATACTACAAATTATTCTTGGTGATATGAAACTTTAAATCAAGTGATATTCCAAAACTGACTTGGTTGATATGTAGATGCACAGACGGACATAAATAAATTTGCATATGATAGTAATACATTTACTCTGTTTATTAGTGTATATATATTATAATTTATTCTCAATATTGCATTAATTGAAATCTGATGTCACCAGGAAAATTTGCTTCTTTTCTGTTTGAAGCAAAGATGATAATTTTAAATGTTTTTGTTAAGCCTAACACATGTTCAATATGAACAAGCTCACTGGATATATTTCTGTCTCTTTACACTTTTTTCCAGACATCCTATTTCTTTCCTTTAAAAAACTGTTGGAATGTTAATTGTGATATCTGATCCTCATATGCAGGAGACAGATCTGACACAATTCCACTAGTTGAACATCCAAACAATACTGCTACTGCGTTTCTGTTTATATGTAGAACAAAAAAGATCATTGTGTCTGGTTGATGAAATTTAATTTCAATCAGATGAACTAAAAACATAAAAAACTACCAAATCGCTGTGTGGAGTCAAAGCTAACTCCTTTCATTGTCTAGACCTCACATTTATCCAGAATACCAATTTTCACTATTTAGATGGTCCGCAATCTGTTATATGCATAGTTTAGGTTATATGCTCCATCACCTAAGGAGGTTAATACAAATTTCATGTTGGTGTATTTTGCCTATCCAGTATGAATTAATACTGATCATTGTCAGGTCTAATGTTTTTAATGACAATGGATGGCGAATCTGGAGTTTGACATCCAAATTCATAATATTGTGTAACAGCACAACACACTTTTCATATTTTGTATTTAAGTAAGACTAATACTCACTCTAAACACGCCCTTTTCTCCCATATTAGATACATACAGAAGTCGCATTCCTCTTCATCTTTTGCTATGAACTCAAAATTGCTTCATATGTTTTGCTAAGTCTGTCACCCCATTCAGATGAAACAGATGGACAATATACAATTGTACAATATACAATTTAACAATATACCACATGTGAAACACATTCATCCCCCACCTTTTAGCCGTTTCCTAGAAACATTGGTAGCTAAAGTAAATAAAATACAAAAAAATTAAAATGGAAAAAACCCATTTCAATTCAATAAAATGTTCTAATGATAAATGTAATCCCTAATCTGTGATGACAGGCATCAATCTTACAAATAAACATTGTAAGTAAACACTGTAAAGATTGCCATCTCAACTGTGTAATATTAAATAACAAATATAATCACTATAAAGTGTAATGAAACAATACTAAAGAAATGATATTTTGCAATAAATAAAATATCTATTATATGAAGTTGTCTTCATATTTTCATGTACAATATTTTTTTATTTTTATATGTATATATACTTTGTGTATAAAAAGTAATAAAAAGATATAAATCTGAAATGTATATTCGATATACTAAATTAAACCATGCTATTAAATTATTACATTTTACAGTTTAATTTTAATTTACACATACCAAAACTTGCCATTGATGTATTATCATTTTCTATGAAGTTCAAAGCAAACAATACTGCTTCTGTTTTTTGTTCATTCTGTGTGTTTGTGTTCATTTAATTCTTCTTAATAGCATTTAATCATTCTTTTTTATATGCCCATCATTATGAAACCTTTATAATAGTATCATGTGCACAAAAAATACGTAGGAAACATTTTAATTATTAGCAAGAATACTAATAATTACTTGTAAGAAAAAAATAATTTACCCAATGTGAATCTGTATAACATAGAGACAAAATGATGCTGCTGTTGGACCTGCTCTACAGCAGCGCCATCTGTGTTAACAGTTAGGGGAAATAATTGACCAATTGTCCCCATTAAATCTCCAATTAACCTACCTGTACATAAAGTATATAATATATACCGTCATAATGGCAGAAACCTCTAAAGACCTTAAAACAAACTAAATATTTTTAATGATTATTGCTAGACTTGGAAATTAAAAGTAAATATAGACAAAACTAAAATTCTGTGCTTTACAAATAGAAGATTACAACAAAAGTTACAATTTACACATAGCAACAGCGAAATTGAAATTGTGAAAGAGTTTAATTATTTTGGTATATTGTTGACAAAAATGGGAAACTTTAAAAGGGCAAATAAAACACTGGTTGGAAAAGGGAACAAAGCAATGTACGACATTCTGAAAAGTGGAGAATTCAACAATCTTTCTATATCATGTCAACTTGAATTATTTGATAAAGTGGTAAAACCTATATTACTTTATGGTTATGAATTATGGAGATTAAGTAACTGTGATATAATTGAGAGAGTATATTTGAAATATTGTAAACTTCTATTAAATCTCAAATCTTCAACTCCAAATTGTATGATTTATGGTGATTTGGGACGCTGCCCTCTTCATACAGATATAAAACAGCGGATGTTGTTATACTGGACCAAACTTATAACAAGAAAACAGTCAACCTTTTGCTCTGTTGTGCATCGTTTAATGTACCATTTACGTAATACACAGAATGCAATTTGTTCTTGGTTAAACAGTGAACAAACTATTTTCGATGAATGTGATTTTTCTTATATTTGAGACACACACATTATCATATGTGAAATCTGGTTAAAATTCAATATACAAATAAGATTGCACGATCAGTTCCAGCAGACATGGCGAGAAACATTACACAATTGTTATAAGACTCTAAATTATCGCATTGTTAAAGAAACGTTTATTCTTTTAACAATATTTTGATATTTTAAGCGAAAAAGATGTCTTAGCTCTATGTAAGAAGAGTTTGAAGATACCAAAGGGGTAATCAGAATATCCGTATATCGAAGAAGAACAGACAACACAATGGTCAAAGGAAAAGGTCCAAAAGGACACACAACGATCTACAAATCGTACATATAAAACTAAAGATCGAGTAATATGAACCTCACTAAAAAATGGGGCTGAACTCAGGTACTCTGGAATGGTGAGCAGTTATTGTTCCACTAGTGATACCTGTCTTGTTAATCTAATTGCAAATCCGGTGATCAATCATGAATGATGAAAGGACCGGGAAGTGTTTACGACAAGTGGAACATATCCTTCTTCATTTGTGAGACAGATATTCCATAGCGGTAAACCAAGTCATGTTGGCGACCGTTAAGCTTTCGAAGTGATGACTTGAACTGAACAAAGATAAACCCTTGATTCAATAGCTTCTTTGTTAGCACAAACCCTCTATCAAGGAAATCCTGATATGTACCACAGGCTCTGGAATATCGCATCAGCTGAGAGATATATACTCCATATGCAGGTGCTGCTGTAATGTTGCTACATATCAATGGAAAGTTCACAATGGAACAATTGAAATCATCTCTTTTGTCGAAAATTGTGAACAACAAGCCATAAAGTGTCAATAGAATATGCAAGATGGAATACCATACCGCTCGAAAATAGAAAATGTAACTTATGTAGTTAAGAGGAAATTGGTGATGAATTCTATTTTATTTTTATTTTAAATAATCCATATTTTTAGCAATATAGATATATATATATAGATGTGGTCGAGGGCGCTGGATGTAAGGCTAAGCGAATGGTGCTGCAGTTTTTCAATGGTGTGGGTTCAAATCTCATCGAGGGAAGAACAAAAATTTGACAGGTCTAAAATCCAATTCTAACACTGTTTGGTTTAATTTTCAGACGTATATATATATATATATATCAAGAACAGATATACAAATGTACCAAATATTATTAGCTTTTTGGGAATAATGGCGTAAAAAAATAGAATGAATCTGACTAACTTATGTTGCTGAAATTGATTAAAATGATCGCAAGAAATCTTATCTAAAAATGTCATCCTTAAGTGTAGGAACTACGTACCACATCTATTAGTTCACGTTGAAAATGTCATTTGTTCGTAATTCATTTTTTCGTCACGTTAAACACGCTTTAATTACTGGAAAAAAAAGAATCTAGTGTGCACACCAAATTTGATTTCATCGTCTGCTATGATATTGATTATGCAAATATTGAGGTCATATCAATTCAGTAACTTATTAACATTGAACCTCGAAAACTGGTGACGTAGAAGACATTATGTCTAAATTGGTATGTGTTTTTTTCCATGCCATCGTTTTGAAACGGAAAGAAAATACCGATATTTTAATTAAGTAAATCATCCACAAGCTATCCATTTTCTTGTAATGTTTGGTAATTAAATAATAACCAACAATATCACATGTACAGACGTGTAAAACAGAACTATCTTAAAGATCTAATAGATAGATTTAATTAGACAATAGCTGCCATTTTCAAATTGTGTAAGCACTTTCTATACGCCCGTCTCGAGACGGGCCGTATTATGTGATTGTGTATGGCGGGTGGCGGGCGGCGGGCGTCCACACAGGTTTCGCACGATAAATTTAGTTCTGTATAAAGGATCTTTACCAAACTTGGCCACATGATTTCCCTGCGGAAGGGGAAGAACCCTATTTCTTTTGGGGTCATTATGTCAAAGGTCAAGGTCACCATTACTATGCATATAATTGTTGACAACAGGTTCCTTTCCGCACGATAACATTAGTTCTGTATATTAGATCTTTACCAAACTGGACCACATGATTTCCCCGTGGAAGGGAAATAATCATATTTATTTTGTGCTCATTAAGTCAAAGGTCAAGGTCACCATTACCATAAATATACTTTTTGACAACAGGATGGTTTCCGCACGAACACTTTAGTTCTGTATATTGGATCTTTACCAAACTTGGCCATATTAATCACCTGTGGAAGGGAAAGAACCCTATTTAGCTTCGGATCATTAGATCAAAGGTCAAGGTCACCATTACTATAAATATAATTGTTGACAACAGTAACGTTTCCGCACGATAACGTTAGTTCTGTATATTGGATCTTTACCAAACTTGGCCACATGATTCCCCTGTGGAAGGGAAGAACCCTATTTATTTTGGGGTCATTACCATTATACCGTTGGATAAATTATATAGACGGGCGTATTTTGTGATGCACACATTTCAGGTTTAACTACTTAATTCTTAACGGGAAACAATGTGATGACATACTCCAGTACATTTTTACCTACAGCCATCACAAATCTATCAAAACATTGTCAATGTGCGGCTTGAGACAAGTCTGATATCGCTTTTTTATAATATAGAAATATTTTGGGAAGCAAACTGTTTAATATGTAACGATCGTAGCTACGAAGCTGTAAGATCTTTTTCTTTGGATAAACTGATAACACGCCTGCGAATAAGATCACGACCACGACGGCCCCTCTACACTTATATATTACATCAGTTATACATCAAGTCATTAGTTATTTTTATTTCTCAGTCTCAGTTATTGTTGGTCAGTTTAATCTTTGACAATTGTCAGTTGTTTTATGTCAGCGTACAGCCAATTAGTTTTCGATTAGCATGAAAGTGCGTTTTACAACATGAAATTCAGATTATGTTGTCCCTTTGTGACAATACTACTACCGACTAAGTAGAACTTTAACGTCCTTGGCTACCCAGACAGATCTCTCGCGGACGGAAGAATGGTCATGTTACTGTATGCCCTTCCAAGCTTTAATGCCGAAAGGGATAACAAAATACATGTATGATTGAGGTTACTTTCTGGAGATTTATTAATCATGAATTATTCATAGTTTTTCATTTGTATATGTTGATGAATATTCAAGGCGCTGATTCCTTCTGCTAACAAAGTCATCAGTAATCATATCCAAGTCGGTTTGCACATGTCTATGTATAAGTCGTACAGTTGTTTTTCGTCCATAGGCGACATTAAGTAGGATTTCACGCGTCTCCTTCCACTTAAAGATCTTGCTTGTTGCTGACGGCACCGAGTAGTGTCAGTAAGATACTGATGATACTGTATATAGCCGGGTATAAGTCGCGATTTGTTGCATGTAGTATCGAGTAGTATCTTTGGCTTATCATCAACAAGTGCCCACCTAAAAACATCATCCACAAAATCCTGGAACATATCTTCATGCGTATTCCAAACGGAAAGTGGAGCATTGCTTTAAATAAAGCAAATTGTCAAATTGATGCATAGGTACGTGCTTATTTGGGCCTAAGGTAGGTACGCCCCTGAAGATGGATAAGCTTATGTGGTAAATTGATGCTGACGATTTTTTTGTTGGCGAGTATTTTTTACGGGGTTACCAGAAAATGCAACAATTGAAATCATGCCACGGTTCGAATAGCATGACAACCCGAAAGGAAAAGTTCCATTCAATAAACAATTACATGTATCGTAGACGCACTGTCATTTGAACTCAAAGGAATGAAACACATTCTTTGACAATTACTTCATTGAGTTTGGTGCTGCTTTGACAACTGTTTTACCTGTTTTGTTCAAGTATTGTTATAAATACTGTTATAGTGACAACCGGAAACTTTGAGCCGTAATGAAAGCGGGAGGTTTGGCGCTTTAAAATCTGATTCAACCCACCAAATGCCTGTACCATGTCAGGGTCATTACGGTTTTCACAGTTTTGCAGTTGTTGACTAATTTTGTCTGTTTATATACTTATGAGTTTTGACTTTCCCTTTGTAAGATTGTTCGCGGTTCGGTAATTTTGTTTTTACCCTTATTCTGGAGGGGCCAATAAACCACAATATCATATGATAACCGGAGATACTCTACTACTGTAAATGAATGAATCAATATGAAAACCATAAACACAAGAAAAGACTACAGAGATAATTGGAAGTTCTCTATCATTAAGCAACCTGTCTTTCACTCGCCATTAGAAATCTTATTATTTAATCAAAGAAAGTTTTACATCTACGATCTATACAGGTGTAATCCATATGACTTCTATAAATCTTCACACAAAAATTCTTAAAAATTATATTTTGTAAGTATTTTTACTAATATTACGTCGTCTACGGGAATCGAATATATCTTTTTTTCTTTTGATCAAATAAATCAAAATTTGTGTATTTATGTTTAAAATTTCGAACGTAAGAAGGCTTGTTTGTGGCTGTACAGTTCTAGTTTGTATTTATTAATATATATATTTAGAAAAATAAAATGATTAACATATTTTCCCGTGACAAAATTAGGATCCGATTTTTTTCTCACATTGTTCTTTAGAATGAGTGGGATGATAAACTGACGCCATGTCTAAGCTAATTACAATTCTTGGATAACTATTTTTTTTACATCATTTTAGAAGTAGCAACGATAAGTATTAAAACTATCTCAGTATCCCGGTAGTAATAATTATCTAAGTATCCCGGAATAAAATATCTAATCAATAATTGTGGGGATATGAAAAAATATTTTGGATGAAGTTGTGTTTATCTTATTTTTATCTTAATATAACTGTTAATTAGTTACATGCCGACATACCATTATTTTACGGCAAAGATAGGGAATATCGTGCTTCTCAAACCTCAAAACGTCATAGAAGCACTTGTAATATTTGAACATTTTCCCGTCGTTTTTTAAGAAATGCAACACCTCCGCAGTCGTGCATCAAAAACATACATTAACAGTATTTGTGTTTAATTAATTATAATAATCTGTTATACTATTTGTTTGTTGCACGACTCCGGAGGTGCTTAATTTCTCCAAAAACCGTCGAAATATCGGTAAAATTCAATGAAATATAGTAGATAAATGACGCTCATGACGTCACCATGACGTCAAAAACGTACCGATTTTGTTGGAAACAAGTTTTAATATCAAAAGTATGAAGTCGTTTATAAAATAAAACACATGAACTGTTAATCAGGTATTCTCTAAAATTCATTGAATATGGAGCCATATAGGGTCCCTATGGCCCCCAACCCTTTAGTTTAAGCATATTTTATTTGCATAGAAGTTGAAAATGGGATTGGACACAAGTTATGACAACATTAGTGAAATCCTTTCCCTTTTACAAAGATATAAACAAAAAATAATTGTACATAATGGCGATAATTATAGAAATAAATTTTCCAACATGATATATTTAGACGTTAATAATAAAGTAAATATAAAGAAAAATAAGGTGAAATAAAATATTCAAAACATAGGGTTAGAAAGAAGGATAGGAAGAAGGAGAAAGGTTTCAAACAAACAAAAACAACAAAACAACAACATGGACTGGAGTGAGTAAGCTAGTATATTAGCTAAAGCGCTGGGTGCTTCTAATAAAAGAATAAACAACAGAGAAGATTTCAATGTTTTGGTTAGGAGTAAAATTTTCATCACCAGCTAATATCAATTCAATTGTAACTACGTAATTCTTTAATTTATTAAACAAGATTGCCCTATTTTCATTGTAAAAGGGACATTCGAGGAAAAAGTGTATACAGTCTTCAAAACCATGACCACAGATACATGCAGGACTAGGTTTTAAATTGACAAGATGCAAATCTGCATTTAGCGAACTGCACATATTTCTAAGTCTGCTATGAACAATATTTAGTTTTCTATCACCCCAACAGAAATAAAAAGGCACTTTTTCAAGCAATATTTTAATTTTTCTTTTAAATATGTTAATATTACCAGAATTTCTAATTTCCGGACATAGATTGTTCCAGTCTCGGGTAGTAGAGGGGAAGAAGGACCTTTTGGTAATTTCTAATCCTTTATACGGGTCATAAATGAAAGGGTGTGTCTAACTGTTTTCCTGTGTTGTAATATTGTATATAGTGTACATATTGTATATAGTTGTGTCTAGGCCTTCTCTGTAACTATGTCATATGCTGATGAGAATAAAGATATATATAAAATATGGAGGAATGTTTAACGATGATGATCGACAATTAAGCACACCAAACTATAACAACATCAATTCATTCTTTTACTCATCCCCAACATATCACCATACATACAATAAAAAAAAATGCAGAGAAGGTTGTGGAAATATGTGTCACAAATAACAATATGAAAGGATAAGTCTGTAAATGGAATTATTGATGATTAGATTTTATGAAACAAAATAAGACTGAAACTTACCAGGTTTGTTTCTTGTCAACAGATGACATTTTAAACAAAGATAAGAACAAAATGAAAAGGGATACTTTAATATCAGGGGAGATAAATCTTCTTATCAACAGATGACAGTGTAAGCAAAGATAAGGACAGAATAAAGAGGGATACTTTAATATCAGGGGAGATAAATCTTCTATCAACAGATGACATTGTAAACAAAGATAAGGACAGAATAAAGAGGGATACTTTAATATTAGGGGAGATAACTCTTTGCAGATACCTGACCTCTGACTAACAAGTTAGAATGTACTTGTTGTAGACAATGATTCTGTTGATCAGCAATCACAATTGATATCTGAATAGATGTATTCTCAATTAGTTTTTACAATGTCTAGTACAATAACAGTATCATGAAGTCTTATCATCTTAAAACGATATTTGATTACTTGATTTTGAACAAAAACATTACTTTTTCATCATACTCTCCTGATTTTATAATTTGATGTGTGTATGTACATATAAATCGTTTCTAATACTTTTAGTTCAGTTAAGTAATAAGTGACATTTATTAGGACATCAATAAACAACTAGTTCTAGTTCAGATAAGTAACAAAGGACACTTATGTGTTCATCAATATACAGCTGGTTTTAATAATATAAATCTATTGTTTGTGATGGATGTGAATATTTCGTTATTAATGTCTACTACATCATTTTCAATTAATAAACGAGCAATATTTATTTGTGCATGAATATAAAATTGTTTTAAAAACATAAGTATGATGATTATGATGATGAATGCAAATCTCAACAATTAATAAAACAATATGACGATGATGTACACAACATCAACTGATTATGTCTACCAAGTGGTGATTTACATTATATGATTAATTTTCTGTATTTACAGGGGAATGTAAGTATCAAGTGATCAACAAGACCGATAAGTACATCCTAAATATAATTGAACATAATCCCTTACAAAACACAATGTTTACATTGTAACAGATATTTATACAGAAACAACACGATATAAATAGTATTTAATGTTTACTCCTGGTCGATATTATACCTTATCATATAGAAAGTTACAGACTACAAATCAAATGTAATGTAAAATAGAACATCAAATTAATACCGACAGTTATGTGATCTATCTATACCGTTCTAATAGTTAACAAAGTGTCCATGATAGCTGTGTTTGATCTCTCTACAATACCGTTCTAATAGTTAACATGCTGTCTATGATAGGTCAGTTTGATCTATCTACAATACCGTTCTAATAGTTAACATGCTGTCTATGATAGGTCAGTTTGATCTCTCTACAATACCGTTCTAATAGTTAACATGCTGTCTATGATAAGTCAGTTTGATCTCTCTACAATACCGTTCTAATAGTTAACATGCTGTCTCTGATAGGTCAGTTTGGTCTATATACAATACCGTTCTAATAGTTAGCATCCTGTCTATGATAGGTCAGTTTGATCTCTCTACAATACCGTTCTAATAGTAAACATGCTGTCTATGATAGGTCAGTTTGATCTCTCTACAATACTGTTCTAATAGTTAACATGCTGTCTATGATAAGTCAGTTTGATCTCTCTACAATACCGTTCTAATAGTTAACATGCTGTCTCTGATAGGTCAGTTTGGTCTCTCTACAATACCGTTCTAATAGTTAGCATCCTGTCTATGATAGGTCAGTTTGATCTCTCTACAATACCGTTCTAATAGTAAACATGCTGTCTATGATAGGTCAGTTTGATCTCTCTACAATACTGTTCTAATAGTTAACTTGCTGTCTATGATATGTCAGTTTGATCTCTCTACAATACCGTTCTAATAGTTAACATGCTGTCTATGATAGGTCAGTTTGATCTCTCTACAATACCGTTCTAATAGTTAACATGCTGTCTATGATAGGTCAGTTTGATCTCTCTACAATACCGTTCTAATAGTTAACATGCTGTCTATGATAGGTCAGTTTGATCTCTCTACAATACTGTTCTAATAGTTAACATGCTGTCTATGATAGGTCAGTTTGATCTCTCTACAATACGTTCTAATAGTTAACATGCTGTATATGGTCAGTTTGATCTCTCTACAATACCGTTCTAATAGTAAACATGCTGTCTATGATAGATCAGTTTGATCTCTCTACAATACCGTTCTAATAGTTAACATGCTGTCTATGATAGGTCAGTTTGATCTCTCTACAATACCGTTCTAATAGTTAACATGCTGTCTATGATAGGTCAGTTTGATCTTTCTACAATACCGTCCTAATAGTTAACATGCTGTCTGTGATAGGTCAGTTTGAGTTGTCTGCAATACCATTATAATAGTATCAACATTGTAATGACGACTATATGGTGAAGGAACATGCAATAATCATAACGTGATTGCACGTTTTAATTATCGTACATAATTGTTACTATTGTGTGTATAATGTCAAATAGATGTAAAATTACGCAATCTGCTGAATCTTAAAATAAAAGTACAAGTTAACATTGATGAACATTTTAACATAAGAATTTAAATATATAAATATAAATAGTTTAAGATTAAACTTTTGATTATGTCTCCCATTTACCTACGAGTACATACAATATATTATAAAATGTGGAGGAATGCTTAATGATGATGATCGACAAGTAAATACATCAAACAATAACAATACTAACTCATTCTTTTACTCATCCCAAAATATGTCCATACAATAACAACTAGCAGAGAACCTCGTGGAAACATATGTCCTGGTTTGTAAATGACACCCCAAAAAAAAACCATATGACAGGATAAATCTATAAATGAAGTTATTGATGATTATATTTTAAGTCCAACAAATATGAAACAAAATAAAACTAAACCTTACCAGGCTTGTTTCTTATCAACATATGACATTGTAAGCAAAGATAAGTACAAAATAAAGAGGGATACATTAACATCAGGGGTGTTAAATCTTCGTAGGTGCCTGACAGCTGACTAACAAGTTAGACTGTACTTGTTGTAGACAATGACTATGTTGATCAACAATCACATTTGATATCTTACTGATTTATTTTCAATTAGTTATAACAATGTCTAGTACAATAACAGTATTATAAAGTCTTATCTTAAAATGATATTTAATTACTTGATTTCGAACAAATCTTTACTTTTTCGTCATACTCTCCTGATTGTATAGCTTAATTTGTGTATGTACATATAGATCATTTCTAATACTCCTAGTTCAGATAAGTAATAAGTGACATTTATTTATACATCAATACACAGGTGGTTTTAGTTACATAAATATGTTGATTTCCGTGGCCGTAGATCACTGTGTAGCATCACCACTGGATATAGGTATCCTCGAAGCGGAGGTAAAAACAAACGTGAAGTCAGGTAAGTTCAAATTCTTCTTATTTTCATTATATTCTACTTTTTGCTGATAAGTCAAGTTTTGTGATGTTGATTCCTGATAATGTAGCTACTACTTATGGCTGATTATGATCCATAATTGACTTTCTATCTCTTCAAATCGTCAGAATCGGACCGGGTGGCATGGCAAAGAAGCATGTGACCAGTTCAAAGTTTTAAAACATACGTTTATCCTTCAATTATTCATTTGACGTTTTCGTAGAACAAAGTTTTATCATATTTAAGCTTGAACAACACTTTATTTCGAAATAAATTATTCCTTTCACAGAGAAATTCATGTAAATAAAGCGGATAAATTGTACGGCGAATAGTTGTTTACTGTACGGGGAATAGTTGTTACTGTACGGGGAATATATACTTTTTGCTTTTCAATGTGTACGCCATACAATGTTTTTAAAAACAACATATATTCGCTGTACAGCGAGGGTACCTATATCCGGTGGTGATGCTACAGTGTAAATATTTGGTTAAAAATAACAATAAATAATATGACAATATGACGATGATGTACACAACATAAACTGAATATTTCTACCAAGTGATGGCTTACATTATATCATTGATGTTCTCTTCTTACGGGGATTGATGAGTATCAATGTGAACAACAAGACAGATAAGTACATACTAAATATACTTGAACATACTCACTTACAAAACACAATCGGGTAAAACACAATAAAGGGCAATGCTGTGTTGCAGCAGAGCTGAACATTCAAGTGCTGTTATTCTTAAAAGCAACATGTTTTCTATGATCTACAATGTCTGAAGTTGGTATGATGTTAAGATTACTCAGAATTACTTGCTAGTTCTCTTTTTAATTATCACGTATTCACAAGATTATAATTACACGCTTAAATATAGCTACGGACACTACATGGTTTTTATGGTGTCCGTAACTATATTTTCTGTTCTGCAGTTTTTATTCTGTCTACAATTGTTCATATTTTGAGTGATTATAACTACTCTGTGTATTTTACATCTTCAAACATGAAAATATCAATCTGTTGACAGTGTTTTCTGGACGATTGTTTTACTGTTTACGGACCCTACATATTTCTGATAGACATTGTTTGGACTTTGAAATGCAAATAAACAAAATCCAATATCCTACTGAAATGGATTTTTTATTAACTTGTTATATTTGATGAGTGGGAAACATAATTTGTTTGTATGAAATTAGGTGTTTTATTATGATAAGCTTCACATAACGAATGGGAGAAATTCTAACCTAAAACTATATTACGAAACATACCTTTTGGATAAAGCCTGATAATTTCTCCGATTGATGTCCGATTTTCATGAATTTGATATCAAATTAATCGTGATTAATTTTTCTAAAGATTTATATTAAAATAGTTTTGTTGTTTTCCTATTTTGAAAAGTAAATTTGGTGTAAAAATAAACAAATTTCAAGTACAACAGCATAACGCCTTATTTGTGCAAATTTTTCGGTGCCCTTTTGCCTGTTACTCAAAAACTATGAGAGATATCTTCTTGAAATGTTGCATGCAACTTCTTTGTTTCACCATCCAAAACATGATATTAGAGTGATACCTTTATATTCAATGGAAGTATGTTAACATTGCGCATAAGACACTGCTTTTGATTATGACTCCTATAGTGTATTTCAGTCGAATGCTTACATTGCTAAACATATTTAGATATCAACAACACGATATAAATAGTATTTAATGTTTACTCCTGGTCGACATTATCTACTTACCGGTATATATATAATATAGAAATTCATACATAAAGTAATAGACTATAAATCAAATGTAATGTACAGTATCATATTAAATTAATACATACATCTATGTGAACTATTATACCGTTATAATTCAGAACATATTGTCTATGAAAGGTCTGTTTGATTTCTCTACAGTGCCGTTATAATAGAGAAAATATTGTCTATGATATGTGTGTTTGATTGGTCTACAATACCGTTATAATAGTTAACACAGTGTCTATGATAGGTCCGTTTGATTTGTCTACAATACCGTTCTAATAGTTAACACAGTGTCTATGATAGGTCTGTTTGATTTGACTACTATATCGCTCTGATAGTTAAAACAGTGTCTATGATAGTTCTGTTTGATTTGTCTACAATACCGTTCTAATATAGAACATATTGTTCATGATAGGTCTGTTTGATTTGTCTACAATACCGTTCTAACAGAGAACATATTGTTTATGATAGGTCTGTTTCTGTTTCATTTGTCTACAATACCGTTCTAATAGAGAACATATTGTCTATGATATGTCTGTTTGATTTTTCTACAATACCGTTCTAATAACTAGCACAGTATCTATGATAGGTATGTTTGATTTATCTACTATACCGTTCTAATAGAGAACATATTGCACATTATAGATCTGTTTGATTTGTCTACAATTCCGTTCTAATGGAGAACATAATTTCTATGATAGGTCTGTTTGATTTGTCTACCATACCATTTTAATAGTTAACACAGTGTCTATGATAGGTTTGTTTGATTTGTCTACTATACCGCTCTGATAGTTAACACCGTGTCTATGATAGTTCTGTTTGATTTGTCTACAATTCTGTTCTAATAGAGAACATTTTGTCCATGATTTGTCTGTTTGATTTGTCTACAAAACCGTTCTAGCAGGGAAAAGATTTCCTATGATAGGTCTGTTTGATTTATCTACAGTTCTTTATAATAGTTAGCACAGTGTCTATGATAGGTCTGGTTAATTTGTCTACAATACCGTTCTAACAGTTAGCACAGTATCTATAATAGGTCCGTTTGATTTATATACAATACCGTTCTAATAGAGAACATAGTGTATATGATAGATCTGTCTTATTTCTCTGTAGTACCATTTTAATAGTTAACACGGTGTCTGTGATAGGTCAGTTTTATTTCTCTACAATACCATTCTAATAGTTAGGACAGTATCTATGATAGGTCTGTTTGATTTGTCTACTATACCGCTCTGATAGTTAACACAGTGTCTATGATAGTTCTGTTTGATTTGTCTACAATTCCGTTCTAATAGAGTACATTGTGTCCATGATAGGTCTGTGAGATTTGTCTACAATACTGTTCTAGCAGAGAACATATTTTCTATGATAGGTCTGTTTAATTTGTCTACAGTGCCATTATAATAGTTAGCACAGTGTCTATGATAGGTCTGGTTAATTTGTCTACAATACCGTTCTAGCAGTTAGCACAGTATCTAGCATAGGTCTGTTTTATTTGTCTACAATACCGTTCTAATAGAGAGCATAGTGTATATGATAGATCTGTCTTATTTTTCTGCAGTTCCATTCTAATAGTTAACACGGTGTCTGTGATAGGTCAGTTGTATTTGTCTACAATACCATTCTAATAGTAAGGACAGTATCTACGATAGGACTGTTTGATTTGTCTACTATACCGTTATAATAGTTAGCACAGTGTCTATGTTAGGTCTGCTTGATTTGTTTACAATACCGTTCTAATAGAGAACATAGTGTATATGATAGGTCTGTTTGATTTTACAGTAATACCATTATAATAGTTAGCACAATGTATATGATAGTTCCGTCTGATTTTTCTGCAGTAACATTCTAATTGTTAAGACAGTGTATGTGATAGGTCTGTTTGATTTGTCTACAATACCATTATAATATTTAACACTGTGTCTATGATAGGTCTTTTGAATTGTCTACTATACCGTTCTGATAGTTAGCACAGTGTCTATTGTAGGTTTGTTTTGATTTATATACAATACTGTTCTAATAGAGAACATAGTGTATAAGGGTAATAACAAAATTACCGAACTCCGAACAATCTTACAAAGGGAAAGTCAAAACTCATAATTATATAAACAGACAAAATCAGTCAACAATCGGAAAACTGTGAAAACCGTAATGACCCTGACTTGGTACAAGCATTTCTAAAGAAATGGTGGGCTGAATCAGATTTTAAAGCGCCAAACCTCAAGCTCTCATTACGGTTCAAAGGTTCCGGCTGTCACTATAGCAGTATTTAAATACAGGAACAAAATAGGTAAAATAGTTGTCAAAGCAGTACCAATTTCGGGGACGTAAATGTCAAAAATATTTTTACGTCACACATTGATGAAAAAATATCCTTGACATTCGTCCTGACTTCTTTATATCTTTATACATTTTCATTATTTGAAAATGCATCGCTTATAATCTTTTCTGCAGAGACTGAATATATTTCGACAAGATCTTGGTATCGGAATATAAACTTTTTAAGAGATCGAATAAGGCGAATCTTTTCTTAGCCCTGGTCCAGTAGTCTGTTTCTCAGATGAAGATGACGTTTCAGGAAATCAGAATAATTGCTACTGGCCCTTGTATAGCGAATTAATTGCGAGATGTAAACACAATATGCAGGAGAAGCTGGTATATTGCTACACATGTTTGGAAAATTTATGATTTTAAAATTGAAGTCGTCTATGGTCTCTTTAAGTTCCAGCTCTGGAGGATATATCAATGGCAGAAATTCTGCAAATCTAGAATAATTGATAGATAAAACGTCATCAATATACCTGTATGTGAAATTAAAGGCTCTAGCCTCATGAATCTTCTTATCTTTTACAAGCTTTTGAAGAAACTCCGACTCATATGAGTATAAAAGTATATGATAGGTCTGTCTGATTTTTCTGCAATACTATTATAATAGTTAGCACAGTGTCAATGATAGATCTGTTTGATTTCTCTACAATACCGTTCTAATAGAGAACATAGTGTATATGATAGTTCTGTTTGATATTTCGGAAATACCATTATAATAGTTAACACAGTGTCTATGATAGGTCTATTTGATTTGTCTACAATACCGTTCTAATAGAGAACACATAGTGTATATGATAGTTCTGTTTGATTTTTCGGCAATACCATTAAAATACTTAGCACAGTGTCAATGAGAGGTCTGTTTGAGTTGTCTACAATACTGTTCTAATAGTGAACATAGTATATATGATAGTTCTGTTTGATATTTCGGCAATTCCATTATAATAGTTAACACAGTGTCTATGATAGATCTGTTTGATTTGTCTACAATACCATTATAGTAGTTAGCACAGTGTCCATGATAGGTCTGTTTGAATTGTCTACAATACCAATGTTCTAGAGAACATAGTGTATATGATAGTTCTGTTTGCTTTTTCAGCAATACCATTCTAATAGTTATCACAGTGTCAATGATAGGTCTCTTTAATTTTTCTATGATACCGTTCTAATAGAGAACATAGTGTATATGATAGGTCTGTTTGATTTTTCGGCAATACCATTAAAATAGTTAGCCCAGTGTCAATGAGAGGTCTGTTTGAGTTGTCTACAATACTGTTCTAATAGTGAACATAGTGTATATGATATTTCAGTTTGATTTTTCTGCAATACCATTCAAATAGTTAACACAGTGTCTATGCCATTTCTGTTTGATTTGTCTACAATACCAGTATAATAGTCAACACAGTGTATTAGACATGTATGTTTCATTTGTCTACAATACCGTTCTAATAGAGAACATATTGTCTATGATATGTCTGTTTGATTTTTCTACAATACCGTTCTAATAACTAGCACAGTATCTATGATAGGTATGTTTGATTTATCTACTATACCGTTCTAATAGAGAACATATTGCACATTATAGATCTGTTTGATTTGTCTACAATTCCGTTCTAATGGAGAACATAATTTCTATGATAGGTCTGTTTGATTTGTCTACCATACCATTTTAATAGTTAACACAGTGTCTATGATAGGTTTGTTTGATTTGTCTACTATACCGCCCTGATAGTTAACACCGTGTCTATGATAGTTCTGTTTGATTTGTCTACAATTCTGTTCTAATAGAGAACATTTTGTCCATGATTTGTCTGTTTGATTTGTCTACAAAACCGTTCTAGCAGGGAAAAGATTTCCTATGATAGGTCTGTTTGATTTATCTACAGTTCTTTATAATAGTTAGCACAGTGTCTATGATAGGTCTGGTTAATTTGTCTACAATACCGTTCTAACAGTTAGCACAGTATCTATAATAGGTCCGTTTGATTTATATACAATACCGTTCTAATAGAGAACATAGTGTATATGATAGATCTGTCTTATTTCTCTGTAGTACCATTTTAATAGTTAACACGGTGTCTGTGATAGGTCAGTTTTATTTCTCTACAATACCATTCTAATAGTTAGGACAGTATCTATGATAGGTCTGTTTGATTTGTCTACTATACCGCTCTGATAGTTAACACAGTGTCTATGATAGTTCTGTTTGATTTGTCTACAATTCCGTTCTAATAGAGTACATTGTGTCCATGATAGGTCTGTGAGATTTGTCTACAATACTGTTCTAGCAGAGAACATATTTTCTATGATAGGTCTGTTTAATTTGTCTACAGTGCCATTATAATAGTTAGCACAGTGTCTATGATAGGTCTGGTTAATTTGTCTACAATACCGTTCTAGCAGTTAGCACAGTATCTAGCATAGGTCTGTTTTATTTGTCTACAATACCGTTCTAATAGAGAGCATAGTGTATATGATAGATCTGTCTTATTTTTCTGCAGTTCCATTCTAATAGTTAACACGGTGTCTGTGATAGGTCAGTTGTATTTGTCTACAATACCATTCTAATAGTAAGGACAGTATCTACGATAGGACTGTTTGATTTGTCTACTATACCGTTATAATAGTTAGCACAGTGTCTATGTTAGGTCTGCTTGATTTGTTTACAATACCGTTCTAATAGAGAACATAGTGTATATGATAGGTCTGTTTGATTTTACAGTAATACCATTATAATAGTTAGCACAATGTATATGATAGTTCCGTCTGATTTTTCTGCAGTAACATTCTAATTGTTAAGACAGTGTATGTGATAGGTCTGTTTGATTTGTCTACAATACCATTATAATATTTAACACTGTGTCTATGATAGGTCTTTTGAATTGTCTACTATACCGTTCTGATAGTTAGCACAGTGTCTATTGTAGGTTTGTTTTGATTTATATACAATACTGTTCTAATAGAGAACATAGTGTATAAGGGTAATAACAAAATTACCGAACTCCGAACAATCTTACAAAGGGAAAGTCAAAACTCATAATTATATAAACAGACAAAATCAGTCAACAATCGGAAAACTGTGAAAACCGTAATGACCCTGACTTGGTACAAGCATTTCTAAAGAAATGGTGGGCTGAATCAGATTTTAAAGCGCCAAACCTCAAGCTCTCATTACGGTTCAAAGGTTCCGGCTGTCACTATAGCAGTATTTAAATACAGGAACAAAATAGGTAAAATAGTTGTCAAAGCAGTACCAATTTCGGGGACGTAAATGTCAAAAATATTTTTACGTCACACATTGATGAAAAAATATCCTTGACATTCGTCCTGACTTCTTTATATCTTTATACATTTTCATTATTTGAAAATGCATCGCTTATAATCTTTTCTGCAGAGACTGAATATATTTCGACAAGATCTTGGTATCGGAATATAAACTTTTTAAGAGATCGAATAAGGCGAATCTTTTCTTAGCCCTGGTCCAGTAGTCTGTTTCTCAGATGAAGATGACGTTTCAGGAAATCAGAATAATTGCTACTGGCCCTTGTATAGCGAATTAATTGCGAGATGTAAACACAATATGCAGGAGAAGCTGGTATATTGCTACACATGTTTGGAAAATTTATGATTTTAAAATTGAAGTCGTCTATGGTCTCTTTAAGTTCCAGCTCTGGAGGATATATCAATGGCAGAAATTCTGCAAATCTAGAATAATTGATAGATAAAACGTCATCAATATACCTGTATGTGAAATTAAAGGCTCTAGCCTCATGAATCTTCTTATCTTTTACAAGCTTTTGAAGAAACTCCGACTCATATGAGTATAAAAGTATATGATAGGTCTGTCTGATTTTTCTGCAATACTATTATAATAGTTAGCACAGTGTCAATGATAGATCTGTTTGATTTCTCTACAATACCGTTCTAATAGAGAACATAGTGTATATGATAGTTCTGTTTGATATTTCGGAAATACCATTATAATAGTTAACACAGTGTCTATGATAGGTCTATTTGATTTGTCTACAATACCGTTCTAATAGAGAACACATAGTGTATATGATAGTTCTGTTTGATTTTTCGGCAATACCATTAAAATACTTAGCACAGTGTCAATGAGAGGTCTGTTTGAGTTGTCTACAATACTGTTCTAATAGTGAACATAGTATATATGATAGTTCTGTTTGATATTTCGGCAATTCCATTATAATAGTTAACACAGTGTCTATGATAGATCTGTTTGATTTGTCTACAATACCATTATAGTAGTTAGCACAGTGTCCATGATAGGTCTGTTTGAATTGTCTACAATACCAATGTTCTAGAGAACATAGTGTATATGATAGTTCTGTTTGCTTTTTCAGCAATACCATTCTAATAGTTATCACAGTGTCAATGATAGGTCTCTTTAATTTTTCTATGATACCGTTCTAATAGAGAACATAGTGTATATGATAGGTCTGTTTGATTTTTCGGCAATACCATTAAAATAGTTAGCCCAGTGTCAATGAGAGGTCTGTTTGAGTTGTCTACAATACTGTTCTAATAGTGAACATAGTGTATATGATATTTCAGTTTGATTTTTCTGCAATACCATTCAAATAGTTAACACAGTGTCTATGCCATTTCTGTTTGATTTGTCTACAATACCAGTATAATAGTCAACACAGTGTATTAGACATGTATGTTTCATTTGTCTACAATACCGTTCTAATAGAGAACATATTGTCTATGATATGTCTGTTTGATTTTTCTACAATACCGTTCTAATAACTAGCACAGTATCTATGATAGGTATGTTTGATTTATCTACTATACCGTTCTAATAGAGAACATATTGCACATTATAGATCTGTTTGATTTGTCTACAATTCCGTTCTAATGGAGAACATAATTTCTATGATAGGTCTGTTTGATTTGTCTACCATACCATTTTAATAGTTAACACAGTGTCTATGATAGGTTTGTTTGATTTGTCTACTATACCGCTCTGATAGTTAACACCGTGTCTATGATAGTTCTGTTTGATTTGTCTACAATTCTGTTCTAATAGAGAACATTTTGTCCATGATTTGTCTGTTTGATTTGTCTACAAAACCGTTCTAGCAGGGAAACGATTTCCTATGATAGGTCTGTTTGATTTATCTACAGTTCTTTATAATAGTTAGCACAGTGTCTATGATAGGTCTGGTTAATTTGTCTACAATACCGTTCTAACAGTTAGCACAGTATCTATAATAGGTCCGTTTGATTTATATACAATACCGTTCTAATAGAGAACATAGTGTATATGATAGATCTGTCTTATTTCTCTGTAGTACCATTTTAATAGTTAACACGGTGTCTGTGATAGGTCAGTTTTATTTCTCTACAATACCATTCTAATAGTTAGGACAGTATCTATGATAGGTCTGTTTGATTTGTCTACTATACCGCTCTGATAGTTAACACAGTGTCTATGATAGTTCTGTTTGATTTGTCTACAATTCCGTTCTAATAGAGTACATTGTGTCCATGATAGGTCTGTGAGATTTGTCTACAATACTGTTCTAGCAGAGAACATATTTTCTATGATAGGTCTGTTTAATTTGTCTACAGTGCCATTATAATAGTTAGCACAGTGTCTATGATAGGTCTGGTTAATTTGTCTACAATACCGTTCTAGCAGTTAGCACAGTATCTAGCATAGGTCTGTTTTATTTGTCTACAATACCGTTCTAATAGAGAGCATAGTGTATATGATAGATCTGTCTTATTTTTCTGCAGTTCCATTCTAATAGTTAACACGGTGTCTGTGATAGGTCAGTTGTATTTGTCTACAATACCATTCTAATAGTAAGGACAGTATCTACGATAGGACTGTTTGATTTGTCTACTATACCGTTATAATAGTTAGCACAGTGTCTATGTTAGGTCTGCTTGATTTGTTTACAATACCGTTCTAATAGAGAACATAGTGTATATGATAGGTCTGTTTGATTTTACAGTAATACCATTATAATAGTTAGCACAATGTATATGATAGTTCCGTCTGATTTTTCTGCAGTAACATTCTAATTGTTAAGACAGTGTATGTGATAGGTCTGTTTGATTTGTCTACAATACCATTATAATATTTAACACTGTGTCTATGATAGGTCTTTTGAATTGTCTACTATACCGTTCTGATAGTTAGCACAGTGTCTATTGTAGGTTTGTTTTGATTTATATACAATACTGTTCTAATAGAGAACATAGTGTATAAGGGTAATAACAAAATTACCGAACTCCGAACAATCTTACAAAGGGAAAGTCAAAACTCATAATTATATAAACAGACAAAATCAGTCAACAATCGGAAAACTGTGAAAACCGTAATGACCCTGACTTGGTACAAGCATTTCTAAAGAAATGGTGGGCTGAATCAGATTTTAAAGCGCCAAACCTCAAGCTCTCATTACGGTTCAAAGGTTCCGGCTGTCACTATAGCAGTATTTAAATACAGGAACAAAATAGGTAAAATAGTTGTCAAAGCAGTACCAATTTCGGGGACGTAAATGTCAAAAATATTTTTACGTCACACATTGATGAAAAAATATCCTTGACATTCGTCCTGACTTCTTTATATCTTTATACATTTTCATTATTTGAAAATGCATCGCTTATAATCTTTTCTGCAGAGACTGAATATATTTCGACAAGATCTTGGTATCGGAATATAAACTTTTTAAGAGATCGAATAAGGCGAATCTTTTCTTAGCCCTGGTCCAGTAGTCTGTTTCTCAGATGAAGATGACGTTTCAGGAAATCAGAATAATTGCTACTGGCCCTTGTATAGCGAATTAATTGCGAGATGTAAACACAATATGCAGGAGAAGCTGGTATATTGCTACACATGTTTGGAAAATTTATGATTTTAAAATTGAAGTCGTCTATGGTCTCTTTAAGTTCCAGCTCTGGAGGATATATCAATGGCAGAAATTCTGCAAATCTAGAATAATTGATAGATAAAACGTCATCAATATACCTGTATGTGAAATTAAAGGCTCTAGCCTCATGAATCTTCTTATCTTTTACAAGCTTTTGAAGAAACTCCGACTCATATGAGTATAAAAGTATATGATAGGTCTGTCTGATTTTTCTGCAATACTATTATAATAGTTAGCACAGTGTCAATGATAGATCTGTTTGATTTCTCTACAATACCGTTCTAATAGAGAACATAGTGTATATGATAGTTCTGTTTGATATTTCGGAAATACCATTATAATAGTTAACACAGTGTCTATGATAGGTCTATTTGATTTGTCTACAATACCGTTCTAATAGAGAACACATAGTGTATATGATAGTTCTGTTTGATTTTTCGGCAATACCATTAAAATACTTAGCACAGTGTCAATGAGAGGTCTGTTTGAGTTGTCTACAATACTGTTCTAATAGTGAACATAGTATATATGATAGTTCTGTTTGATATTTCGGCAATTCCATTATAATAGTTAACACAGTGTCTATGATAGATCTGTTTGATTTGTCTACAATACCAATGTTCTAGAGAACATAGTGTATATGATAGTTCTGTTTGCTTTTTCAGCAATACCATTCTAATAGTTATCACAGTGTCAATGATAGGTCTCTTTAATTTTTCTATGATACCGTTCTAATAGAGAACATAGTGTATATGATAGGTCTGTTTGATTTTTCGGCAATACCATTAAAATAGTTAGCCCAGTGTCAATGAGAGGTCTGTTTGAGTTGTCTACAATACTGTTCTAATAGTGAACATAGTGTATATGATATTTCAGTTTGATTTTTCTGCAATACCATTCAAATAGTTAACACAGTGTCTATGCCATTTCTGTTTGATTTGTCTACAATACCAGTATAATAGTCAACACAGTGTATTAGACATGTATGTTTCATTTGTCTGCAATACCGTTCTAATAGTTAACACAGTGTCTATGATAGGTTTGTTTGATTTTTCTGCAATACCGTTCTAGTATTTAACACAGTGTCTATGATAGGTCTGCTTCATTTGTCTACAATACAGTTCTAATAGTTAACACAGTATCTGTGATAGGTCTGTTTGATTTGTCTACAGTACAGTTCTAATAGTTAACACAGTGTCTATGATAGGTGTGTCTGATTTGTCTACAATACAGTTCTAATAGTTAACACACGTTATATGATAGATCTGTTTGATTTGTCTACAATTCCATACTAAATTGATGAATGTCACTGTACCAACATTATAATGATGAATATGTAATTGTTACTGTTGTCTATACAATGTTAAATAGATGTTAAATTAAACAATATTGTGAAGCTTAAATTAAAATAAAAGTCAACATTGATTAAGGTCTGTCTGATTTCCTCTCCAATGTCATTCTAATAGATAACACAGTGTCTATGATAGATCTGTCTGATTTGTCTTCAATACAATTCTAATAGTTAGCACACCTTATATGATATATCTGTTTAATATATATATGTCACTGTACCAACATTATAATGATGAATATGTAATTGTTACTGTTGTCTATACAATGTTAAATAGATGTTAAATTAAACAATATTGTGAAGCTTAAATTAAAATAAAAGTCAACATTGATTAAGGTCTGTCTGATTTCCTCTCCAATGTCATTCTAATAGATAACACAGTGTCTATGATAGGTCTGTCTGATTTGTCTTCAATACAATTCTAATAGTTAGCACACCTTATATGATATATCTGTTTAATATATGTATGTCACTGTACCAACATTATAATGATGAATATATATTTGTTACTGTTGTCTATTCAATGTTAAATAAATGTTAAATTAAACAATATGGTAAAGCTTAAATAAAAATAAAAGTCAACATTAATAAATATTTTAACGTCAGAATTTAAATATATCAATATAAATCTTTTAATCTTACATTTCTAATGGGGAATATTGGTGGAGATTATCCCCACTTAATTACGAATGTCGCTGTGGTAGATCAGGCCCAGCATCAGTTATCATGATAAGCCAGCATGTATTTACTGCTATGTGTTTGTGTTGTTTATCAATAAATTCCTTTCTTTGATTTTTCATTTATAATAGTATTAATGATACAAAAAATGTCTAAATTAGGGAAGTTGTGTGTTACATGTACCTGAACTGAAAAAGGGAATTAAGATCAAAGAGTGCACCTGTATCTGTATACGCATTTAAGAATAGCTAAATCTTAACAGTTGACAGAAATGATAAGTTTATTTCTGAAATTATTAGTACTTTAGTTTAAATGCATTTTATGATAACACAATTTTAGAAAGTTATTTTTAGATAAGTTTAGGTATTATGAATATTACAAATTATTCTTGATGATATGAAACTTTAAATCAAGCTATATTTCAAAACTGACTTCATTGTTGTGTAGATGCACAGACGGACCTAACTAAATTTGTATATGATAGTAATATATGTACTCTGTTTATTAGTGTATGTATATTATAATTTACTTTCAATAATACATTATTTGAAATCGCATAGCTATAAAACTGATGTCACTAGCAAACTTTGCTTCTGTTCTGTTTAAAGAAAGGATGATAATTTTACATGTTTTTGCTAAGCCTATCACATATTCAATATGAGCAAGTTTACTGGATATATTTCTGTCCCTTTACACTTTTTTCTAGACATCCTATTTTTTTTCTTTAAAAAAAACTTGGAATGTTTATTGTGATATCTGATCCTCATATGCAGGAGACAGATATGATACAATTCCACCAGATCAACATCCAAACAATACTGTTACTGTGTTTCTGTTTATATGTAGAATAAGTAGATCATTGTGTCGGGGTGATGAAATTTCATTTCAATCAGTTGGACTAAAAAAATTAAAAAAAAACTACCAAATCGCTATGTGGACTCAAAGCTAACTCCTTTCATTGTCTAGATCTAACATTTATCCCGGATACCAATCTTCACTATTTAGATGGTCCACATTATGTTTTATACATAGTTTAAGTTATATGCGCCATCACCTAAGGAGGCTAATACAAATTTGATGTTGTTGTATTTTGCCTATCCAATATGAATTAATACTGATCATTGTCAGGTCTAAAGTTTTCGATGGCAATGAATGGCGAATCTGAAGCTTGACATCCAAATTATTAATATTGTGGAACAGCACAACACCTTTTTCATATTTTGTATTTAAGTAAGACTAATGTTCACTCTAAACACGTCACTTTTCTCCCACATTATATATACACAGAAGTCGCGATCCTCTTCTTCTTTTGCTATGAACTAAAATTTTGTATTATTTGTTTTACTAAGTCTGTCATTGCCTTCAGAAGTACAAGATGGACATTTTCCTTCACAATGGACCACATTTCAAACACCCCTCCCCCTTTTATAAAATACAAAAAAGTTAAAATGAAAAAAAAACAACATTTCTATCCAATAACATTCTCTAATGATAAATTTAATCACTAATCTGTGATCACATGCACCAATCTTACAAATAAACATTCTAAGTAAACACTGTAAGGATTACAATCTCAACATGTAATATTAAATAAAAAATAAAATCACTATAAAGTGTATAGATATTAATTATGCACCAATATTAAAGAAATGATATATTGCAATAAATAAAATATTTATTATATGAAGTTGTCTTAATATTTTCATTTAAAATATTTCTTTTTATAATAGTTATATATACTTTTAGTAATAAAAAGAAATAAATCTGAAATATATAATCCATATACTAAGTTAAACCATGCTATTAAATTATTATATTTTACAGTTTAATCTTAAATTTACACATACCAAAACTTGTCATTGATGTATAACATTTTCTATGAAGTTCATAGCAAACAACACTGCTTTTGCTTTGTGTCCATTCTGTGTGTTTTGTTCACCTAAGTCTTCTTAATTGCATTTAATCATTCTTGTTTATTTGCTCATCATTATGAAACCTCTATAAGAGTATCATGTGTACAACAATATGTAGAAAACATTTTAATTATTATATATATATGATATATATATGATAAATAATATAAATATTTACCCAATGTAAATCTATGTAACTTAGAGATAAAGAGATGCTGTTGTTGGACCTGATCTACAGCAGTGCCATTTGTGTTATCAGTTAGGGGAAATAATCTGCCAATTGTCCCCATTAAATCTCCAATTAACCTACCAGTACATAAAGTATATAAAATATACCGTCCTAATGGCAGAAACCCCTAAAGTCCTTAAAAAAACTAAATATTTTTCATGACTATTGCTGGACTTGGAAATTAAAAATAAACATAGAAAATACTAATATTGTATGCTTTACAAATGAAAGATTACCACAAAATTTACAATTTACATATAGCAACATCGAATTTGAAATTGTGAAAGAATTTAATTATTTGGGTATATTGTTGACAAAAACGGAAAACTTTAAAAGGCAATTATAACACTGGCTGAAAAAGGGACCAAAGCAATGTAGGAAATTCTGAAAAGAGGAGAATTCCACAATCTTTCTATATCGTGTCAACCTGAATTATTTGATAAAGTGGTGAGACCTATATTACTTTATGGTTGTGAATTATGGGGATTGAGTAACTGTGATATAATTGAGATAGTACATTAGAAATATTGTAATCCTCTACTAAATCTCAAATCTTCAACTGCCCTCTTCACATAGATATAAAACAGGGGATGGTGTCATACTGAATCAAACGTAAAACAGGAAAACAGTTAAAATGTGCCTGTTGTGCATCGTTTTGTGTACCATTTACGTAATACACAGCATGCTATTTCTTCTTAGTTAAACAGTGTACAAACTATTTTGGATGAATGTGGTTTTTCGTATATTTGGGACACGCAAATTTTCATATGTGAAATGTGGTTAAAATTCAATATAAAAGTTAGATTGCATGATCAGTTCCAGCAGACATGGCGAGAAAAATTACACAATTGTTCTAAAACTCTAAGTTATCGTATTTTTAAAGAAACGTTTATTTTTAAACAATATTTTGATAATTTAGGCGAAAAAGATTTCTTAGCTCTATGTAAGAAGAGTTTGAAGATACCAAAGGGATAATCAGAATATCCTTATATCGAACAAGAACAGACAACACAATGGCAAAAAAAAAGTATTAAAGGAGAAACAACGATCTAAAAAACATGCATATACAACTAAAGATCGAATAATACGAACCCAACTAAAAACCGGGGTTGAACTCATGTACTCCGGATGGGTGAGCAGTTATTGCTCCATTAGTCACACCAGTCGTGTTAATCTAGTTACAAACCCGGTGTTCAGTCATGAATGAGAAAAGGACAGGGAAGTGTTTGCCGCAAGTGGAACATATCCGTCGTCCGTTGTGCAACATATATTCCATAGCGGTAAAACAAGTCATGGTGGCGACCGTTAAGCTTTCGAAGTGAGACTTCAACTGAACTAAGAGGAATATGCAAGATGAAATAACATACCGTGCGAAAATATAAAATGTACCTAATGTAATTGAGAGGAAATTGGTGATGAATTCCATAGTCCATATTTAAAGCAATATAGAGATATATATATATATCAAGAAGAGATATACAACATATCAAATATTATTACCTTTTTGGGGGATTATGGCGTCACAAAATAGATCGAATCTGACTAACCTATGTCGCTGAAATTGCTTAAAATGATCGCAAGAAATCTTATCTAAAAATGTCATCTTTAAATGTAAGAACTACGTACCATATCTATTACTTCACATTGAAAATGTCGTTTGTTCGTAATTTATTTTTTCGTCACGTTAAAAAAGATTTAATTACTAAAAAAGGAATCTAGTGTGCATACCAATTTTGATTTCATCGTCTGCAATGATATTGATTAGGTAAATATTGAGGTCATATCAATTCGGTAACTTATTGATTCACACCCACCATTTCTTTAGAAATGCATGTACCAAATCAGGGTTATTACGGTTTTCATAGTTTTCCGGTTGTTGACTGGTTTTGTCTGTTTATATAATTATGAGTTTTGACTTTCCCTTTGTAAGATTGTTCGGAGTTCGGTAATTTTGTTATTACCCTTATTAACATTGACCGTCGAAAACTATTGACGTAGTACACATTATGTCTAAATTTGTACGTGTTGGTTGTCATGCCATCATTTTGAAACGGAACGAAAATACCGATATTTTAAGTAAATAGATAATTCACAAACGATCCATTTTCTTGTAATGTTTGGTATTAAAATAGTAACCAACAATATCACATTTACAGACGTGTAAAACAGAACTATCTTTAAGATCTAATAGATAGATTTAATTAGACAGTAGTTGTCATTTTCAAATTTTTCAAACACTTTTTTAACCATGCTTAATTCTTAATGGCAAACAAGTCCAATATCGCTTTTTTATACAGTGGCTCAAAGCCACTTTCAACAATATTTCAGTCATATCGTGGCGATCAGTTTATTGGTGGAGGAAACCAGAGTACCCAGAGAAAACCACTGACCTGCAAGTCACTGACAAACTTCATCAACTAATGTTGGATCGATTTCACCTCCCCATGAACGGTGTTAGAACTCACAACCTTAGTGGTGATAGATACTGATTGCACATGTAGTTGTAAACCCAACTAACAGACCACGACGGCCCCTATTCTCCAATATATTATTCTATTATATTGCATCAGTTATACACCAAGTCATTAGTTATTATTTCTCAGTCTCAGTTACTGTCGGTCAGTTTAGTTTTTGCCAATTGTCAGTTGTTTTATGTCGTTATCTCAACGTACAACCAATTAGTTTTTGACAATTGTCAGTTGTTTTATGTCGTTATCTCAACGTACATCCAATTAGTTTTTGATAAGTTAGAAAGTGTTTTTTACAACATGAAATTCAGATTATGTTGTCCCTTTTTAACAATGTATACTACTACCGACTAACTAGAACTTTAACGTCCTTGACTACCCAGACAGATCTCTCTCGTACGGATGAATGGTCATGTTACGTTATAGCCTTCGAAACTTTATTGCCGAAAGGGATTACAAAATACATGTATGATTGAGGTTACTTTCTGGACTTGTATGCATCATGAATTATTCATAGTTTTTCATTTGTATAAGTTGATGAAAATTCAAGGCACTGATTCCTTCTGTTAACAAAGTGATCAATAATCATATTCAAGTCGACTTGCAGATGTCTGTGTATAAGTTAGACAGTCGTTTATCGCCCATAGGTGACCTTAAATAGGATTTCACGAGACTCCTTCCACTTAAAGATCTCTCGCTTCTTGTTGATGGCGCCGAGTAGTGTCAGTAAGATACTGATCAAAATGTATATAGCCGGGTATAGGTCACGGTTTGTTGCATGTAGAGTGTCAAGTAGTATCTTTGGCTTATCATCTACAAGTGCCCACCTAACAACATTATCCACAAAATCATGGAACATATATAAATTCTTATTCCAGAAGAAAAGTGGAGCATTGCTTTAAATACAAAAAATATTGTCAAATTTATGCATAGGCACGTGCCTACTTGAGACTAATGTAGCTACGGCCCTGATAGATGGATAAACGTATGTGGTGAATTGATGCCGACGATTGTTTTGTGGGCGAGTATCTTTTACGCGGTCACCAGAAAATACACCAATTGAAATTATCGACAACCCGAAAGGAAAAGTTCCATTCAATAAACAATTGCATGCATCGTAGACGCACTGTCGTTTGAACTCAAAGGAATGGAACACATTCTGAAGTGGCTAATAAACCACAATATCCGATGATAACTGAAGCTACTCTAAATGAATCAATCAATATGAAGATCGTAACAAGAAGAAAGGACTACAGAGAAAATTGGAAGTTCTCTATCCTTAAAGAACATGTCTTTCACTCGCCATTAGAAATTTTATTATTTATTCAAAAAAGTTTTACATCTACGATCTATACAGGTGTAATCCGTTTGACTTCTATGAATCTCCAGAAAAAAACTCTTAAAAATTGTAAGAATAATTTGTAAGTAGTTTTACTAATATTCCGTCGTCTCCTGAAATCGAATATTTCTTTTTTTCTTTTGATCAAATAACTCCAGATTTGTGTATTTATGCGTATGAATTATGACGTAAGAAGGCTTGTTTGTGGCTGTACAGTTCTAGTTTCTTTTGATTGATATATACATTTAGGAAAATAAAATGATTAACATATTTCCCGTGAAAAAAAATAGGTTTCGGCTTTATTTCCACATCGTTCTTTAGAATGAGCGGGATGATAAACTGACGTCATGTCTAAGCTAAATACAATTCTTGGATAATTATTTAAGGATACATCATTTCGCATCAAACTTGTTTTTACTTCATTTTAGAAGTAGGAACGATATGTATTAAAACTATCTCACTATCCCGGGAATTATTTAAGCATCCCGGAATAAAATATCTAATCAATAATTGTGGTCATATGGAAAAAAATATTTTGGAAAAAGTTTATTTTTTTCTTATGAAACTGTTAATTGGTTACATGCCGACATACCCTTGTTTTTAAGGGCAAAGATAGGAAATATCGTGCTTCTCAAACATCGAAACGTCATAGAAGCACCTGTAATATTTGAACATCTTCCCGTCGTTTTTTAAGAAATTTAACACCTACGCAGTCGTGCACCAAATAAATACTTTAACAGTATTTGTGTTTTAGTAATTATAATAATATGCTATAATATTTTGTTTGGTGCACGACTGCGGAGGTGCTTAATTTCTTCAAAAAGCGTCGAAATATTGACAAAATTCAGCGAAATATAGTAGATAAATGACGCTCATGACGTCACAATAACGTCAAAAACGTACCGATTTTGTTGGAAACAAGTTTTAACATCAAAAGCATAATGTCGTCTATAAAAAAAACCTCATCAACTGTTGATCAAGTATTTTCTAAAATTCATTAAATATGGGGCCACATAGGGACCTTATAGCCTTCAATCGTTTATACGGGTCATGAATGAAAGGGTGTGTCCTCCTGGCTAACTGTTGGTCTGTGTGCTAATGCTGTATATATTGTGCATATTGTATATAGTTGTGTCAAGGCTTTCTCTGTACCTATGTCATATGGCGATGAGAATAAAGATATATATAAAATATGGAGGAATGTTTAACGATGATGATCGACAATTAAGCACACCAAACTATAACAACATCAATTTATTCTTTTACTCATCCCCAAAATATCACCGTACATACAATAAAAAGAAAATGCAGAGAAGGTTGTGGAAATATGCGTCATGGTTTGTTAATGGCACAACTAACAATATGCAAGGATAAGTCTGTAAATGGAATTATTTATGATTATATTTTATGAAACAAAATAAAACTGAAACTTACCAGGTTTGTTTCTTATCAACATATGACATTGTAAGCAAAGATCAGTACAAAATAAAGAGGGATACATTAACATCAGGAGAGATAAATCTTCTTATCAACAGATAACAGTGTAAGCAAAGAAAACGACATAATAATGAGGGATACTTTAATATCAGGGGAGATAAATCTCCATATCAACAAATGACATTGTAAGCAAAGATAAAGACAGAATAAAGAGAGATACTTTAATATCAGGGGAGATAAATATAGATTATTTCATGGCCTTTTCCATATCGGTCCTGGTGTCATCCCGAGACTCCCATATGAGCCCAAGGCGATAGCCGAGGACTTATATGGGTCGAGGGATGATACCAGGACCGATATGGAAAATGTCATGTTATAATTTGTTTATCACATATTTAACCATTACTGAAATAAATTAAAAATAAATGAAGAATGTATGTTTCTTCATCAAAATAACAGCAAAATAAAAAAATGTCAACAAAAAGCCAACAATATAATTCACCATATTTATTACAGCTATTAAACATCACTTTTCAATATAAATCAGAGTTCCAATTCTTTTCATTTGAGCAATAAACATTTATTGTCAAATTTTCCTGAATATTTGAGTATGGGAATAGTGTTATTCTTGGGTTGTGCATAATGGGAACCAAATGGATAACGGTTTGCTGAATAGACTTATTATTGGTAACCGTTGATTGGACTGAGTTACTATTGTCGGAAAATTGCAGTAGCTGTTCTATTTTCATAGTTCTGAATAGTCGACACGATGTCGTGAATATCAACATTCGCTATCACTAATATATGTAATGATTGAAGCTTAGATATATTTCACTGAATCAGATTCGTAAGCCTTCTTGGAATTTCGTGCGCGCTGATATAACAAATCTTGCAAGGTGCATGTTCATCTCCGCTACTCCAATATCTTCGGGATTACGGAGTTCGCCCACTGTTGAATCACGATCATTGAAAATTATTATCCCATTCTCAGCTTTACGTTTTTCATTGAGATTCTTCATCTCTGCCGTATCTATTTGTGATGCTTCCTCGTCTATCACGTTTTCTTACGTGTCACAATGACGTCATCGACGCCGGGCAAAATAACCGGTTATTTTCCCCTTGCACTGATATGGATCGTGAACGTCTTCGCTTATCACATGCAAAAAGGAACGTATTACGCACAAATATGTGATCAATTTTCTTATTAACATATGATATTGTAAGCAAAGATAAGGACAGCATAAAAAGGAATGCTTTAAAATAGGGGGAGATAAATCTTCTTATCAACAGATGACATTGTAAACAAAGATAAAGATAGAATAAAGAGGAATACGTTAATATCAGGGGAGATAAATCTTCTTATCAACAGATGACATTATAAACAAAGATAATGACAGAATAAAGAAGGATACTTTAATAGCAGGGGAGATAACTCTTTGTATATAAAAGACATCTGACTAACAAGTTAGAATGTACTTGTTGTAGACAATGACGCTGTTGATCAGCATTCACAATTGATATCTTACTAGATGTATTCTCAATTAGTTTTTACAATGTCTAGTACAATAACAGTATCATGAAGTCTTATCATCTTAAAACGATATTTAATTACTTGATTTTGAACAAAAACATTACTTTTTCATCATACTCTCCTGATTTTATAATTTAATGTGTGTATGTACATATAAACCGTTTCTAATACTTCTAGTTCAGATAAGTAAGAAAGAACATGAATGTGTTCATCAATATACAGCTGGTTTCAATAATATAAATCTATTGTTTGTGATGGATGTCAATATTTCGTTATTAATGTCTACTACATCATTTTCAATTAATAAACGAGCGACATTTATTTGTACATGAATATACAACTATTTTAAAAACATAAGTATGATGATGATGATGAATGAAAATCTCAACAATGAATAAAACAATATGACGATGATGTACACAACATGGTGATTTACATTATATGATTATCTTTTCTGTATTTACAGGTTTAAGTAAGTATCAAGTGATCAACAAGACAGATAAGTACATCCTAAATATACTTGAACATAATCACTTACAAAACACCATGTTTACATTGTTGCAAATATTTATACAGGACCAACACGATATAAATAGTATTTAATGTTTACTCCTTGTCGATATTATACCTTATCATATAGAAAGTTACAGACTACAAATCTAATGTAATGTAAAATATCACATCAAATTATTACCGACAGTTATGTGATCTATCTATACCGTTTTAGTAGACAACATATTGTCTATGATAGTTCTGTTTGTTTTGTCTACAAATTGTAATAGTTAACATGCTGTCTGTGATAGGTCAGTTTGATCTCTTTACAATACCGTTCTAATAGTTAACATGCTGTCTATGATAGGTCAGTTTGATCTCTCTACAATACCGTTCTAATAGTTAACATGCTGTCTGTGATAGGTCAGTTTGATTTGTCTACAATACCATACCAAATGTAACAACATTGTAATGACCACTATATGGTGAAGGAACATACAATAATTAAAACGTGATGGTACGTTTTAATAATACTACATAATTGTTACTATTGTCTGTATAATGTCAACCAGATGTAAAATTACGCAATCTGCTGAACCTAAAATAAAAGTACAAGTTAACATTGATGAACATTTTAACATAAGAATTTAAATATATAAAATAAATCGTTTAAGATTAAACTTTTCACTATGTCTCCTATTTACCTACGAGTACATACGATATATTATAAAATGTGGAGGAATGCTTAATGATGATGATCGACAATTAAATACATCAAACAATAACAATACTAACTCATTCTTTAACTCATCCCAAAATATGTCCATAAAATAGCAACTAGCAGAGAACCTCGTGGAAACATATGTCCTGGTTTGTAAATGACACCCTAAAAAAACCATATGACAGGATAAATCTATAAATGAAGTTATTGATGATTATATTTTAAGTTCAACAAATATGAAACAAAATAAAACTAAACCTTACCAGGCTTGTTTCTGATCAACATATGACATTGTAAGCAAAGATAAGTACAAAATAAAGAGGGATACATTAACATCAGGGGAGATAAATCTTCGTAGGTGCCTGACATCTGACTAACACGTTAGACTGTACTTGTTGTAGACAATGACTCTGTTGATCAACAATCACAATTGATATCTTACTGATTTATTATCAATTAGTTATAACAATGTCTAGTACAATAACAGTATTATAAAGTCTTATCTTAAAATGATATTTAATTACTTGATTTCGAACAAATCTTTACATTTTCGTCATACTCTCCTGATTGTATAGCTTAATTTGTGTATGTACATATAGATCATTTCTAATACTCCTAGGTCAGATAAGTAATAAGTGACATTTATTTATACATCAATACACAGGTGGTTTTAGTTACATAAATATGTTGATTTCCGTGGCCGTAAATCACTGTGTAGCATCACCACTGGATATAGGTATCCTCGAAGCGGAGGTAAAAACAAACGTGAAGTCAGGTAAGTTCAAATTCTTCTTATTTTCATTATATTTTACCTTTTGCTGATAAGTCAAGTTTTGTGATGTTGATTCCTGATAATGTAGCTACTACTTATGGCTGATTATGATCCATAATTGACTTTCTATCTCTTCAAATCGTCAGAATCGGACCGTGTGGCATGGCAAAGAACCATGTGACCAGTTCAAAGTTTTAAAACATACGTTTATCCTTCAATTATTCATTTGACGTTTTCGTAGAACAAAGTTTTATCATATTTAAGCTTGAACAACACTTTATTTCGAAATAAATTATTGCTTTCACAGAGAAATTCATGTAAATAAAGCGGATAAATTGTACGGCGAATAGTTGTTTACTGTACGCGGAATAGTTGTTTACTGTACGGGGAATAGTTTTTACTGTACGGGGAATATATACTTTTTGCTTTTCAATGTGTACGCCATACATTGTTTTTAAGCACAATATATATTCGCCGTACAGCGAGGGTATCTATATCCGGAGGTGATGCTACACAGTGTAAATATTTGGTTAAAAATAACAATAAATAATATAACAATATGACGATGATGTACACAACATAAACTGAATATTTCTACCAAGTGATGGCTTACATTATATCATTAATTTTCTCTACTTACGGGGATTGATGAGTATCAATGTGAACAACAAAACAGATAAGTACATACTAAATATACTTGATCATACTCACTTACAAAACACAATCGGATAAAACACAATAAAGGGCAATGCTGTGTTGCAGCAGAGCTGAACATGCAAGTACTGTTATTCTTAAAAGCAACATGTTTTCTATGATCTATAATGTCTGAAGTTGGTATGATGTTAAGATTACTCAGAATTACTTGCTAGTTCTCTTTTCAATTATCATGTATTCACAAGATTATAATTACACGCTTAAATATAGTTACGGACACTACATGGTTTTTATAGTGTCCGTAACTATATTTTCTGTTCTGCAGTTTTTATTCTGTCTACAATTGTTCATATTTTGAGTGATTATAACTACTCTGTGTATTTTACATCTTCAAACATGAAAATATCAATCTGTTGACAGTGTTTTCTGGACGATTGTTTTACTGTTTACGGACCCTTCATATTTCTGATAGATATTGTTTGGACTTTGAAATGGAAATAAACAAAATTTTAATCCAATATCCTACTGAAATGGATTTTTTATTAACTTGTTATATTTGATGAGTGGGAAGCATAATTTTTTTGTATGAAATTAGGTGTTTTATTATGTCAAGCTTCACATAACGAATGGGAGAAATTCTAACCTAAAACTATATTACGAAACATACCTTTTGGATAAAGCCTGATAATTTCTCCGATTGATGTTCGATTTTCATGAATTTGGTATCAAATTATTCCTGATTAATTTTGCTAAAGATTTATATTAAAATAGTTTTGTTGTTTTCCTATTTTGAAAAGTAAATTTGGTGTAATAATAAACAAATTTCAAGTACAACAGCATAACGCCTTATTTGTGCAAATTTTTCGGTGTCCTTTTGCCTGTTACTCAAAAACTATGAGAGATATCTTCTTGAAATGTTGCATGCAACTTCTTTGTTTCACCATCCAAAACATGATATTAGAGTGATACCTTTATATTCAATGGAAGTATGTTAACATTGCGCATAAGACACTGATTTTGAGTATGACTCCTATATTGTATTTCAGTCGAATGCTTACATTTCTAAAAATATTTAGATATCAACAACACGATATAAATAGTATTTAATGTTTACTCCTGATCGACATTATCTACTTACCGGTATATATATAATATAGAAATTCATACATAAAGTAATAGACTATAAATCAAATGTAATGTACAGTATCATATTAAATTAATACATACATCTATGTGAACTATTATACAGCTATAATTCAGAACATATTGTCTATGAAAGGTCTGCTTGATTTCTGTACAATGCCGCTATAATAGAGAAAATATTGTCTATGATATGTCTGTTTGATTTGTCTACAATACCGTTATAATAGAGAACATATTGTCTATGATAGGTCCGTTTGATTTGTCTACAATACCGTTCTAATAGTTAACACAGTGCCTATGATAGGTCTGTTTGATTTGTCTACTATACCGCTCTGATAGTTAAAACAGTGTCTATGATAGTTCTGTTTGATTTGTCTACAATACCGTTCTAATAGAGAACATATTGTCTATGATATGTCTGTTTGATTTTTCTACATTACCGTTCTAATAACCAGCACAGTATCTATGATAGGTATGTTTGATTTATCTACTATACCATTCTAATAGAGAAGATATTGCACATGATTGATTTGTTTGATTTTTTTACAATCCCGTTCTAATGGAGAACATAATTTCTATGATAGGTCTGTTTGATTTGTCTACCATACCTTTTTAATAGTTAACACAGTGTCTATGATAGGTTTGTTTGATTTGTCTACTATACCGCTCTGATAGTTAACTCAGTGTCTATGATAGGTCTGTTTGATTTGTCTACTATGCCGCTCTGATAGTTAAAACAGTGTCTATGATAGTTCTTTTTGATTTGTCTACAATTCTGTTCTAATAGAGAACATTTTGTTCATGATTTGTCTGTTTGATTTGTCTACAATACCGTTCTAGCAAGGAAAATATTTCCTATGATAGGTCTGTTTGATTTGTCTACAGTCCTTTATAATAGTTAGCACAGTGTCTATGATAGGTCTGGTTAATTTGTCTAAAATACCGTTCTAACAGTTAGCACAGTATCTATAATAGGTCTGTTTGATTTCTCTACAATACCGTTCTAATAGAGAACATAGTGTATATGATAAGTCTGTCTTATTTTTCTGCAGTACCATTCTAATAGTTAACACGGTGTCTGTGATAGGTCAGTTTTATTTCTCTACAATACCATTCTAATAGTTAGGACAGTGTCTATGATAGGTCTGTTTGATTTGTCTACTATACCGCTCTGATAGTTAGCACAGTATATATGATAGTTCTGTTTGATTTGTCTACAATTCCGTTCTAATAGAGTACATTTTGTCCATGATAGGTCTGTGAGATTTGTCTACAATACTGTTCTAGCAGAGAACATATTGTCAATGATAGGTCTGTTTAATTTGTCTACAGTGCCATTATAATAGCTAGCACAGTGTCTATGATAGGTCTGGTTAATTTGTCTACAATACGTTCTAGCAGTTAGCACAGTATCTAGCATAGGTCTGCTTGATTTGTCTACAATACCGTTCTAATAGAGAGGATTGTGTATATGATAGATCTGTCTTATTTTTCTGCAGTACCATTCTAATAGTTAACACGGTGTCTGTGATAGGTCAGTTGTATTGGTCTACAATACCATTCTAATAGTAAGGACAGTATCTACGATAGGTCTGTTTGATTTGTCTACTATACCGTTATATTAGTTAGCACAGTGTCTATGTTAGGTCTGTTTGATTTGTCTACAATACCGTTCTAATAGAGAACATAGTGTATACGATTGGTATGTTTGATTTTACAGTAATACCATTATAATAGTTAGCACAATGTATATGATAGTTCCGTCTGATTTTTCTGCAGTAACATTCTAATAGTTAAGACAGTGTATGTGATAGGTCTGTTTGATTTGTCTACAATACCATTATAATAGTTAACACTGTGTCTATGATAGGTCTTTTGATTTGTCTACTATACCGTTCTGATAGTTAGCACAGTGTCTATTGTAGGTTTGTTTTGATTTATATGCAATACTGTTCTAATAGAGAACATAGTGTATAAGGGTAATAACAAAATTACCGAACTCCGAACAATCTTACCAAGGGAAAGTCAAAACTCATAATTATATAAACAGACAAAATCAGTCAACAATCGGAAAACTGTGAAAACCGTAATGACCCTGACTTGGTACAGGCATTTCTAAAGAAATGGTGGGCTGAATCAGATTTTAAAGCGCCAAACCTCAAGCTCTCATTACGGTTCAAAGGTTCCGGCTGTCACTATAGCAGTATTTAAATACAGGAACAAAATATGTAAAAGAGTTGTCAAAGTAGTACCATATTCGGTGACGTAAATGTCAAAAATATTTTTACGTCACACATTGATGAAAAAATATCCTTGACATTCTTCTTGACTTCTTTATCTTTATGCATTTTCACTATTTGAAAATGCATCGCTTATAATCATTTCTGCAGAGACGGAATATATTTCGACAAGATCTTGGTATCGGAATATAAACTTTTTAAGAGATCGAATAAGGCGAATCTTTTTATAGCCCTGGTCCAATAGCCTGTTTCTCAGATGAAGATGACGTTTCAGGAAATCAGAATAATTGTTACTGGCCCTTGCATAGCGAATCAATTGCGAGATGCAAACACAATATGCAGGAGAAGCTGGTATATTGCTACACATGTTTGGAAAATTTACGATTTTAAAATTGAAGTCGTCTATGGTCTCTTTAACTTCCAGCTCTGGAGGATATATCAATGGCAGAAATTCTGCAAATCTAGAATTATTGATAGATAAAACGTCATCAATATACCTGTATGTGAATTTAAAGGCTCTAGCCTCATGAATCTTCTTATCTTTTACAAGCTTTTGAAGAAACTCCGACTCATATGAGTATAAAAGTATATGATAGGTCTGTCTGATTTTTCTGCAATACTATTATAATAGTTAGCACAGTGTCAATGATAGGTCTGTTTGATCTCCCTACAATACCGTTCTAATAGAGAACATAGTGTATATGATAGTTCTGTTTGATATTTCGGAAATACCATTATAATAGTTAACACAGTGTCTATGATAGGTCTGTTTCATTTCTCTACAATACCGTTCTAATAGAGAACACATAGTGTATATGATAATTCTGTTTGATTTTTCGGTAATACCATTAAAATAGTTAGCACAGTGTCAATGAGAGGTCTGTTTGAGTTGTCTACAATACCGTTCTAATAGAGAACATAGTGTATATGATAGTACTGTTTGATATTTCGGAAATACCATTATAATAGTTAACACAGTGTCTATGATAGATCTGTTTGATTTGTCTACAATACCATTATAGTAGTTAGCAGTGTCCATGATAGGTCTGTTTGAATTGTCTACAATACCAATGTACTAGTGAACATAGTGTATATGATAGGTCTGTTTGCTTTTTCAGCAATACCATTCTAATAGTTATCACAGTGTCAATGATAGGTCTCTTTATTTTTTCTACAATACCGTTCTAATAGAGAACATAGTGTATATGATATTTCTGTTTGATTTTTCTGCAATACCATTCAAATAGTTAACACAGTGTCTATGATATTTCTGTTTGATTTGTTTACAATACCAGTATAATAGTCAACACAGTGTATAAGACATGTATGTTTCATTTGTCTGCAATACCGTTTTAATAGTTAACACAGTGTCTATGATAGGTCTGTCTGATTTGTCTACAATACAGTTCTAATAGTTAACACACGTTATATGATAGATCTGTTTGATTTGTCTACAAATCCATACTAAATTGATGAATGTCACTGTACCAATATTATAATGATGAATATGTAATTGTTACTGTTGTCTATAAAATGTTAAATAGATGTTAAATTAAACAATATTGTGAAGCTTAGATTAAAATAAAAGTCAACATTGATTAAGGTCTGTCTGATTTCCTCTCCAATGTCATTCTAATAGATAACACAGTGGCTATGATAGGTCTGTCTGATTTGTCTTCAATACAATTCTAATAGTTAGCACACCTTATATGATATATCTGTTTAATATATGTATGTCACTGTACCAACATTATAATGATGAATATATACTTGTTATTGTTGTCTATTCAATGTTAAATAAATGTTAAATTAAACAATATGGTAAAGCTTAAATAAAAATAAAAGTCAACATTGATAAATATTTTAACGTCAGAATTTAAATATATCAATATAAATCTTTTAATCTTACATTTCTAATGGTGAATATTGGTGAAGATTATCCCCACTTAATTACGAATGTCGCTGTGGTAGATCAGGTCCAGCATCAGTTATCATGATAAGCCAGCATGTATTTACTGCTATGTGTTTGTGTTATTTATCAATAAATTCCTTTCTGTGATTTTTCATTTATAATAGTATTAATGATACAAAAAATGTCTAAATTAGGGAAGTTGTGTGTTACATGTACCTGAACTGAAAAAGGGAATTAAGATCAAAGAGTGCACCTGTATCTGTATACACATTTAAGAATAGCAAAATCTTAACAGTTGACAGAAATGATAAGTTTATTTCTGAAATTATTAGTACTTTAGCTTAACTGCATTTTATGATAAAACCATTTTAGAAAGTTATTTTTAGATAAGTTTAGGTATTATGAATATTGCAAATTATTCTTGATGATATGAAACTTTAAATCAAGCTATATTTCAAAACTGACTTGATTGTTATGTAGATGCACAGACGGACCTAAATAAATTTGTATATGATAGTAATATATGTACTCTGTTTATTAGTGTATGTATATTATAATTTACTTTCAATAATACATTATTTGAAATCAAATACCTATAAAACTGATGTCACTAGCAAACTTTGCTTCTGTTCTGTTTAAAGAAAGGATGATAATTTTACATGTTTTTGCTAAGCCTGTCACATATTCAATATGAGCAAGTTTACTGGATATATTTCTGTCCCTTTACACTTTTTTCTATACATCCTATTTCTTTTCTTTAAAAAAAACTTGGAATGTTAATTGTGATATCTGATCCTCATATGCAGGAGACAGATATGATACAATTCCACCAGTTCAACATCCAAACAATACTGTTACTGTGTTTCTGTTTATATGTAGAATAAGTAGATCATTGTGTCGGGTTGATGAAATTTCATTTCAATCAGATGGACTAAAACAATTTAAAAAAACTACCAAATCGCTATGTGGACTCAAAGCTAACTCCTTTCATTGTCTAGACCTATCATTTATCCCGGATACCAATCTTCACTATTTAGATGGTCCACATTCTGTTTTATACATAGTTTAAGTTATATGCTCCATCTCCTAAGTAGGCTAATACAAATTTGATGTTGTTGTATTTTGCCTATCCAATATGAATTAATGCTGATCATTGTCAGGTCTAAAGTTTTCGATGGCAATGAATGGCGAATCTGAAGCTTGACATCCAAATTATTAATATTGTGGAACAGCACAACACATTTTTCATATTTTGTATTTAAGTAAGACTAATGTTCCCTCTAAGCACGTCACTTTTCTCCCACATTATATATACACAGAAGTCGCGATCCTCTTCTTCTTTTGCTATGAACTAAAATTTTGTATTATTTGTTTTACTAAGTCTGTCATTGCTTTCAGAAGTTCAAGATGGACATTTTCTTCACAATGGACCACATTTCAAACACCCCTCCCCCTTTTATAAAATACAAAAAAAGTTAAAATAAAAAAAACCCATTTTTATCCAATAATATTCTCTAATGATAAATTTAATCCCTAATCTGTGATCACAGGCGCCAATCTTACAAATAAACATTCTAAGTAAACACTGTAAGGATTACAATCTCAACATGTAATATTAAATAAAAAAATAAAATCACTATAAAGTGAATAGATATTAATTATGCACCAATATTAAAGAAATGATATTTTGCAATAAATAAAATATTTATTATATGAAGTTGTCTTAATATTTTCATTTAAAATATTTCTTTTTATTATAGTTATATATACTATTAGTAATAAAAAGATATAAATCTGAAATGTATAATCCATATACTAAATTAAACCATGCTATTAAATTATTATATTTTACAGTTTAATCTTAAATTTACACTTACCAAATCTTGTCATTGATGTATAACATTTTCTATGAAGTTCATAGCAAACAACACTGCTTTTGCTTTGTGTCCATTATGTGTGTTGTGTTCACTTAATTATTCTTAAACGCATTTAATCATTCTTTTGTAATTGTTCATCATTATGAAACCTCTATAAGAGTATCATGTGTACAACAATATGTAGAAAACATTTTAATTATTATATATATATGATATATATATGATAAATAATATAAATATTTACCCAATGTAAATCTATGTAACTTAGAGATAAAGAGATGCTGTTGTTGGACCTGATCTACAGCAGTGCCATTTGTGTTATCAGTTAGGGGAAATAATCTGCCAATTGTCCCCATTAAATCTCCAATTAACCTACCAGTACATAAAGTATATAAAATATACCGTCCTAATGGCAGAAACCCCTAAAGTCCTTAAAAAAACTAAATATTTTTCATGATTATTGCTGGACTTGGAAATTAAAAGTAAACATAGACAATACTAATATTGTATGCTTTACAAATGAAAGATTACCACAAAATTTACAATTTACAAATAGTAACATCGAATTTGAAATTGTGAAAGAATTTAATTATTTGGGTATATTGTTGACAAAAACGGAAAACTTTAAAAGGCAATTATAACACTGGCTGAAAAAGGGACCAAAGCAATGTAGGAAATTCTGAAAAGAGGAGAATTCCACAATCTTTCTATATCATGTCAACCTGAATTATTTGATAAAGTGGTAAGACCTATATTACTTTATGGTTGTGAATTATGGGGATTGAGTAACGGTGATATAATTCAGAGAGTACATTTGAAATATTGTAATCCTCTACTAAATCTCAAATCTTCAACTGCCTTCTTCACATAGATATAAAACAGGGAATGGTGTCATACTGAATCAAACGTAAAACAGGAAAACAGTTAAAAATTTGCCTGTTGTGCATCGTTTTGTGTACCATTTACGTAATACACAGCATGCTATTTCTTCTTAGTCAAACAGTGTACAAACTATTTTGGATGAATGTGGTTTTTCGTATATTTGGGACACGCACATTTTCATATGTGAAATGTGGTTAAAATTCAATATAGAAGTTAGATTGCATGATCAGTTCCAGCAGACATGGCGAGAAAAATTACACAATTGTTCTAAAACTCTAAGTTATCGTATTTTTAAACAAACGTTTATTTTTAAACTATATTTTGATAATTTAGGCGAAAAAGATTTCTTAGCTCTATGTAAGAAGAGTTTGAAGATACCAAAGGGATAATCAGAATATCCTTATATCGAAGAAGAACAGACAACACAATGGCAAAAAAAAAGTATTAAAGGAGAAACAACGATCTAAAAAACATGCATATAGAGCTAAAGATCGAATAATACGAACCCCACTAAAACCGGGGTTGAACTCATGTAATCCGGAGGGGTGAGCAGTTATTGCTCCATTAGTCACACCAGTCGTGTTAATCTAGTTGCAAACCCGGTGTTCAGTCATGAATGAGAAAAGGACAGGGAAGTGTTTGCCGCAAGTGGAACATATCCGTCGTCCGTTGTGCAACATATATTCCATAGCGGTAAGACAAGTCATGGTGGCGACCGTTAATCTTTCGAAGTGAGACTTCAACTGAACTAAGAGGAACCCTTGGTTCAGTAGCTTCCTTGTTAGCACAAACCCTCTCTCAAGGAAATCCTGATATGTATCACAAGCTCTGTAATATCGTATCAATTGAGAGATATATACTCCATATGCAGGTGCTGCTGGAATGTTGTTACAAATGAATGGAAAGTCTACAAAGGGAAAATTGAAATCATCGCTTTTGTCGAAAATTTTTAACAACAAACCATAAACCATAAGTTGTCAATAGAACATGCAAGATGGAATAATATACCGTGCGAAAATATAAAATGTACATGATGTAATTTAGAGGAAATTGGTGATGAATTCCATATTCCATTATAATTAAATTTTATATAGTCCATATTTTAAGCAATATAGAGATATATATATATCAAGAAGAGATATACAAAATATCAAATATTATTAGTTTTTTTGGGGGGATTATGGCGTCACAAAATAGATCGAATCTGACTAACCTATGTCGCTGAAATTGCTATAAATGATCGCAAGAAATATGATCTAAAAATGTCATCTTTAAATGTAAGAACTACGTACCATATCTATTACTTCACATTGAAAATGTCATTTGTTCGTAATTAATTTGTTCGTCACGTTAAAAAAGATTTAATTACTAAAAAAGGAATCTAGTGTGCATACCAATTTTGATTTCATCGTTTGCTATGATATTGATTAGGTAAATATTGAGGTCATATCAATTCTGTAACTTATTGATTCACACCCACCATTTCTTTAGAAATGCCTGTACCAAATCAGGGTCATTACGGTTTTCACAGTTTTCCGGTTGTTGACTGGTTTTGTCTTTTTATATAATTATGAGGTTTGACTTTCCCTTTGTAAGATTGTTCGGAGTTCGGTAATTTTGTTCTTACACTTATTAACATTGACCGTCGAAAACTGGTGACGTAGTACAAATTATGTCTAAATTTGTACGTATTGTTTGTCATGCCATCATTTTGAAACGGAACGAAAATACCGATATTTTAATTAAATAAATCATTCACAAACGATCCATTTTCTTGTAATGTTTGGTATTAAAATAATAACCAACAATATCACATGTACAGACGTGTAAAACAGAACTATCTTTAAGATCTAATAGATAGATTTAATTAGACAGTAGTTGTCATTTTCAAATTTTTCAAACATTTGTTTAACCATACTTAATTCTTAATGGCAAACAAGTCCAATATCGCTTTTTTATATCGTGGCTCAAAGCTACTTTCAGCAATATTTTTAGTCATATCGTGGCGGTCAGTTTTATTGGTGGAGGAAACCAGAGTACCCAGAGAAAACCACTGACCTGCAAGTCACTGACAAACTTCATCAACTAATGTTGGATCGATTTCACCTCCCCATGAACGGTGTTCGAACTCACAACCTTAGTGGTGATAGACACTGATTGCACATGTATCTGTAAACTCAACTAACAGATCACGACGGCCCTCTACTCTATTATAGTACATCAGTTATACATCAAGTCATTAGTTATTATTATGTCTCAGTCTCAGTTACTGTCGGTCAGTTTAGTTTTTGACAATTGTCAGTTGTTTTATGTCGTTATCTCAACGTACAACCAATTAGTTTTTGATCAGTTTGAAAGAGCTTTTTACAACATGAAATTCAGATTATGTTGTCCCTTTTTAACAATGTATACTACTACTGATTAACTAGAACTTTAACGTCCTTGACTACCCAGACAGATCTATCTCTTACGGATGAATGGTCATGTTACGCTATAGCCTTCGAAACTGTATTGCCGGAAGGGATTACAAAATACATGTATGATTGAGGTTTTTTTCCTTACTTTTATGCATCATGAATTATTCATAGTTTTTTCATTTGTATAAGTTGATGAAAATTCAAGGCGCTGATTCCTTCTGTTAGCAAAGTGATCAATAAGCATATCCAAGTCGACTTGCACATGTCTGTGCATAAGTTGGAAAGTCGTGTATCGCCCATAGGCGACCTTAAGTAGGATTTCACGCGTCTTCTTCCACTTAAAGATCTTGCTTGTTGCTAATGGCACCCATTAGTATCAGTAAGATACTGATAATACTGTATATAGCCTGGTATAAGTCACGGTTTATTGCATGTAGAATGTCTAGTAGTATCTTTGGCTTATCATCTACAAGAGCCCACCTAAAAAACATTATCCTCAAAATCATGGAACATATATAAATTCTTATTCCAGAGGGAAAGTGGAGCATTGCTTTAAATAAAAAAAAGTTGTCAAATTTATGCATAGGCACGTGCCTACTTGAGCCTAAGGTAGCTACGCCCCTGAAGATGGATAAACTTATGTGGTAAATTGATGCCGATGATTTTTTCGTGAGCGAGCATCTTTTACGTGGTCACCAGAAAATACACCAATTTAAATCATGCTACGGTTCGAATAGCACGACAACCCGAAAGGAAACGTTCCATTCAATAAACAATTACATGCATCGTAGACGCACTGTCGTTTGAATTCAAAGGAATGGAACACATTCTGAAGTAGCTAATAAACCACAATATCCGATGATAACCGGAGCTACTCTACATGAAAGAATCAATTTGAAGATCGTAACAACGAGAAAGAACTACAGATAACATTAGAAGTTCTCTATCCTTAAAGAACATGTCTTTCACTCGCCATTATAAATGTTATTATTTAATCAAAAAAGTTTTACATCTACGATCTATACAGGTGTAGTCCGTTTGACTTCTATGAATCTCTAGAATAAAATTCTTAAAAATTGTAAAAATTATTTGTAAGTATTTTTAATAATATTTCCTCGTCTCCTGGAATCGAATATTTATTTTTTTCTTTTGATCAAGTATTCATGCTTATGGATTCTAACGTAAGAATGCTTGTTTGTGGCTGTGCAGTTCTAGATTCTTTTGATTAATATATACATTTAGAATAATAAAATGATTGATATATTTTCCCGTGACAAAATTAGGATCCGTTTTTTTTTACATCGTTCTTTAGAATGAGTGAGACGATAAACTGACGCCATGTCTAAGCTAAATACAATTCTTGGATACTTATTTAAGGTTACATCATTTCGCATCAAACTTGTTTTTACTTCATTTAAGAAGTAGCAACGATAGGTATTAAAACTATCTCAGTATCCCAGTAGTAATAATTATTTAAGCATCCCAGAATAAAATATATAATCAATAATTGCGGGGATATGAACAACATATTTTGGATGAAGTTGTGTTTATTTTATTTTTATCTTATACAAGTGTGCACACATAAATGTGCTGTCCAAAAGGCAAGTGTGGACGTCAATATTTCATATTATTAACTTAAAAAAAAGATTCCATGGACCCAGGGGTCCTGGTTTGGGCCGTGGTGAGAGCGGGAGGTTTGGCGCTTTAAAATCTGATTCGGCCCACCATTTCTTTAGAAATGCCTGTACCAAGTCGGGATCATTACGGTTTTCACAGTTTTCCGGTTGTTGACTGATTTTGTCTGTTTGTGTAATTATGAGTTTTGACTTGCCCTTTGTAAGATTGTTCGGAGTTCGGTAATTTTGTTATTACCCTTATTTATTATTTTTGCTTAATGTCCGGTCCTGTGTTTTCATTTCAGATTTTCATCATAGCCACACTCCCCCTCCCAAGGGATATAAAATTGTATCATTAATAATAAATTAATGGTCACAGCAAATTTTTTTTTTTCTCTTTAAGGTGAGAGGATACTAAATGACGTTACGTCAAAGGTTATCGGCCCTGACGTTACGGCATTGCTTGCATGCATGTGTATTTTCTTTTCGGAGTCAACGAGACAATATCTTTAATGAACCCGAGAGTCGGTTTGACATTTTCGGGACACCCGGGTTTACGCTTTTCATTACTCGGGATTGGGAATTTATCAACTTAAAAATAACCAGCTGGAATTCAGGACCCCGCCGGGGAGCAAATAATATGAATGGCTTTTCCGATGAAGAGAAAGCATAGACACCATCACTCCAGATTCCTCCTTCCACCCAAAATTTTATTTTGTCATAATTATATAAAGCAATAAAGAAAATACACATTAGTATAAATATTATATTATTTTTAAGAATGTAAAATAAACGGTCCCCATTGGAAATACGCGCAATGTGGCTTTTATGGGCAATCAAGATTAGAAATCTTTTTACTTAAGAATTTATCATTTTAGTAAGTTTTAACATGTATGATATTTTCTTATATTATCTTGTATTTGAAATGCTTATATTTTGATATTTGATCAAATAAATCAGACGAGGCGGAGGAACAACTACAAGAACATAGATTTATTGTGACTAACTTTGAAGACCGCAAGAAATTATCAAGCCAAAAGAAAACTCTATTGGACACTTACAATCGTGTTATTAGGGAAAAGATAATGTCTCATCAAATGTGTGACAAAGCTGCTGGCACTGGTCTCAGTTTTACCCACATAAAATGTATATACAGCAGACCCGGACAAGACGGTGCTAGCAGTATTCTAAGTGAGCGTACTCAAAACAACCAACCGCGTGTGACAAATCAAAAGAAAATAATAAAACATGTATGCGACTTTCTTGCAAGGCAATGACTATGTGCAGTTTTTGTGCATGTATGTGTAACATGCTCCATTATGAAATAGAAGTTATAATATGATCATAGTTATTTATTTGTCTTTGTGCTTTAACTGACGTCGTTTAGATTATGTTTGATAACGTCAAGAAGTCACTTTTGTAATGTAACGTCGTTTTTTGCTGTTTTTAGGTTCCGTACTTCAACTTGTGAGCTCTATATCTTGAAAACGAGCATGGTGACCTATACTTTAAGTAGCACCAATCGATTCGGTATACGAATATCTATTTTATGTTAGTTTTTTTATTATTTTTCTATAGTTCAAGTGCCCCATCGAGTGTAGATTGTGATAATTGGACAGGAAAAACGAGGTTTCCCCTTATATCTCTATATAAAAAATGGCATAAAATTCGAAATATTAACTCAAAATTACGAAAAAACCAGGATGGTGACCCCGTTTTTTTATTTGAGTTATTGATGTAACTCATTAAGATGAGTACACATACACCACATTTTGTAAATCCGAATTGGTCTCATTTGGTATCCTCTGACCTTAAACTGTCGAAACATAACATTTATTGAACTGTAAAATTCACCCAAAAAAATCACCCCCTCCCCCTTCCTCCTCTTTCCCTTTTTTCTTGTTTAAATCAATGATCAACAATATTCCAGAATCAAACAAATGAATAAACATAACATAGATTTCTTTTACATTCATCTTTTTACCATGTGGAGTCAGTGTGTTTTTAAATCGGTCATCCAATCAGGACGCTCATTAGTCTTGTCCAAGATAAAACATACATGGCTAAAATTACCTGTGGGTGATTCCCCATTTCAACTCGTAAATTTACATAGAAATCGGAGATATTTCGTCATAAAACTTCACACATGGTTTTGTCTATCATATTTCTTGAAGACAAATATAACATTTTATTGCATTTATCAATATTTTATGAGTATCAACAGTTTTTTCAACACCGTATCTGTTTCTCGATACAGTCGCCCGACTACAGTGACCCTTGACGCACCTTAACACGTTCTACCATTGTTTTCTTAATAATGTTGTTTAATAATTGTTACTTGGTTACATGCCGACATACCATTGTTTTTACGGCAAAGATAGGGAATATCGTGCTTCTCAAACCTCGAAACGTCATAGAAGCACTTGTAATATTTGAACATTTTCCCGTCGTTTTTTAAGAAATTTAACACCTCCGCAGTCGTGCATCAAAAACATGCTTTAACAGTATTTGTGTTTTATTAATTCCAATAATCTGTTATAATATTTATTTGGTGCAGGACTGTGGACGTGCTTAATTTCTTCTAAAACCGTCGAAATATCGGCAAAATTCAACGAAATAACGAAATATAGTAGATAAATGATGATCGACAATTAAGCCCAACAAACTATAACAACATTAATTCATACTTTTACTCATCCACAAAATATCACCATACAATAAAGCAAAAACCTGCAGAGAATGTTGTAGAAATATGTGTCCTGGTTTGAAAATGGCACAAATAAAAATATGACAGCATAAGTCTGTAAATGGAATTATTAATGGTTAGATTTTAAGTCCAACAAAAATGAAACAAGATAAAACACAGAATTACCAGGTTTCTTTTTCTATCAAAATATGCCATTGTCAACAAATATAAGGACAGAATAAAGAGGGAAACTATAAAATCAGGGGAGATAAATCTTCTTATCAATAGAGGACATTTTAAACAAAGATAATGCCAGAATAAAGAGTGATCCTTTAATATCAGGGGAGATAAATCTTCTTATCAACAGATGACATTGTAAACAAAGATCAGGACAGAATAAAGAGGGATGCTTTAATATAAGGGGGGGGGGGGTAAATATTTTTAGGTACCTGACGTTTGACTATCCAGTTAGAATGTACTTATTGTAGACAATGACTCTGTTGATGAACAATCACAATTGATATTTTACTGATTTATTATCAATTAGTTATAACAATGTCTGGTACAATAACAGTAGTATCAAGTCTAATCATCTTAAAACGATATTTAATTACTTGATTTCGAACAAAAACTTTACTTTTTCATCATGCTCTCCTGATTTTATAATTTAATTTTTAATTTGTATATGTACATATAGATCATTTATAATACTTCTAGCTCACTTAAGTAGCAATAGAAATGTATTTACAATACCATACTAAATATATAACTCTGCAATTCTAATAGACAACCCATTTTATATGATAGGTTTGTTTGATTTGTCTAAAATACCGTTCTAATAGTTAGCACAGCGTCTATGATATGTATGTTTGATTTGTCTACAATACCGTTCTAATAGTATACACAGTGTCTATGATAGATCTGTCTTGATTTCTCTACAATACCATTCTAATAGATAACATATTGTATATGATAGGTCTGTCTGATTTGTCTACTATACCATTCTAATAGAGAACACATTGTCTATTATAGGTCTGTTTGATTTGTCTGCAATATCATTCTAATAGAGAATATATTGTATATGATAGATCTGTTTGATTTGTCTACAATACCGTTCTAATAGAGAACATATTGTCTATGATAGGTCTGTTTGATTTGTCTACAATATCGTTCTAATAGTTGGCACTGTGTCTATGATAGGTCTGTTTGATTTTTCTGCAAAACCATTATAATAGTTAACTCATTGTGCATGATATGTCTGTTTGGTCTGTCTACAATGCCGTTCCTATAGAGAACACATTGTCTATGATAGGTCTAGTTGATTTGTCTGCAATACCGTTCTAATGGTTAACACCGTGTCTATCATAGTCGGTCTGATTTCTCTACAATATCATTATAATTGTTATTAACACAGTGACTAAGATAGGTCTGGTGAAGCTTAAATACAAATAAAAGTTAACATTAATGAAAATTTTATTATCACTCTTTAAATATATCAATATAATTTTTTTAAGCTTACATTTCTAATGGGGAATATTGGTGAGGATTATCCCCAATTAATTATGAATGGTGCTGTGGTAGATCAGGTCCAGCATCAGTTATCATGATAAGCAAACATGTATTTACTGTTATGTGTTTGTGTTATTTATCAATAAAAACAATTCTTTGATTTTTCATTTATAATAGTATTAATGATGCAAAAAATGTCAAATTAGTGAGGTTTTGTATTACATGTACATGAACTGAAAAAGGGAATTAAGATCAAAGAGTGCACATGTATCTGTATGCACATTTAAGGATAACAAAATCTTTACAGTTGATAGAAATGATATGTTTATTTCTGAAATTATTGGTACTTTAGTTTATCTGCATTTTATGATAAAACAATTTTAAAAAGATATTTTTAAATAAATTTAGGTATTATGAATACTACAAATTATTCTTGGTGATATGAAACTTTAAATCAAGTTGTATTCCAAGACTGACTTGGTTGATATGTAGATGCACAGACGGACATGAATAAATTTGTATATGATAGTAATACATTTACTCTGTTTATTAGTGTATATATATTATAATTTATTCTCAATATTGGATTAATTGCAATCTGATGTCACCAGGAAAATTTGCTTCTGTTCTGTTTGAAGCAAAGATGATAATTTTAAATGTTTTTGCTTAGCCTATCACATGTTCAATATGAACAAGCTTACTGGATATATTTCTGTCTCTTTACACTTTTTCCAGACATCCTATTTCTTTTCTTTAAAAAACTGTTGGAATGTTAATTGTGATATCTGATCCTCATATGCAGGAGACAGATCTGACACAAGTCCACTAGTTGAACATCCAAGCAATACTGTTACTGCGTTTCTGTTTATATGTAGAACAAGTAAGATCATTGTGTCGGGTTGATGAAATTTAATTTCAATCAGATGGACTAAAAGTATAAAAAAAACTACCAAATCGCTGTGTAGACTCAAAGCTAACTCCTTTCATTGTCTAGACCTATCATTTATCCAGAATACCAATTTTCACTATTTAGATGGTCCACATTCTGTTGCATACATAGCTTAAGTTATATGCTCCATCACCTAAGGAGGCTAATACAAATTTGATATTTGTATATTTTGCCTATCCAATATGAATTAATACTGATCATTATCAGGTCTAAAGGTTTATATGGCAATGGATGGCGAATCTGAAGGTTGACATCCAAATTCTTAATATTGTGGAACAGCACAACATTTTTTTCATATTTTGCATTAAAGTAAGACTAATGTTCACTCTAAGCACGTCCCTTTTCTCCCACATTAGATTTACAGAGAAGTCGCATTCCTCTTCTTCTTTTGCTATGAACTCAAATTTTGTATCAATTTTTTGCTAAGTCTGTCATCCCCTTTCAGATGAACATTTTCCTTCACAATGGACCACATTTCACCCCCCCCCCCCCTTTTAGCCGTTTCCTACAAACATTGGTATCTGCATGAAATAAAATACAAAAAAGTTAAAATGGAAAAAAAACCTTTCTATCCAATAACATTTTCTAATGATCAATTTATTCTCTAATATGTGATCACAGGCATCAATCTTACAAATAAACATTTTTAGTAAACATTGTAAAGATTACAATCTCAACATGTAATATTAAATAAAAAATAAAAATAAAATCACTATAAAGTGCATAGATATTAATTATGCACCAATATTAAAGAAATGATATTTTGCAATAAATAAAATATTTATTATATGAAGTTGTCTTAATATTTTCATTTAAAATATTTCTTTTTATTATATTTATATATACTTTTTGCATAAAAAGTAATAAAAAGATAAAAATCGGAAATGCATAATCCATATACTAAGCTAAGCCATGCTATTAAATTATTACATTTTACAGCTTACCAAAACATGTCTATGAAGTTCATAGCAAACAACACTGCTTTTGCTTTGTGTCCATTCTGTGTGTTTTGTTCACTTAATTATTCTTCATTGCATTTAATCATTCTTTTCTATTTACTCATCATTATGAAACCTCTATAAGAGTATCATGTGTACAACAATATGTAGAAAACATTTTAATTATTATATATATATGATATATATATGATAAATAATATAAATATTTACCCAATGCAAATCTATGTAACTTAGAGATAAAGAGATGCTGCTTTTGGACCTTATCTACAGCAGTGCCAGTTGTGTTATCAGTTAGGGGAAATAATTTACCAATTGTCCCAATTAAATCTCCAATTAACCTACCAGTACATAAAATATATAAAATATACCGTCCTAATGGCAGAAACCCCTAAAGACCTTTAACATGATTATTGCTGGACTTGGAAATTAAAAGTAAATTTAAACAAAATTAAAATAGTATGCTTTACAATAAGGGTAATGACAAAGAGAAAGTCAAAACTCATAATTATATAAACAGACAAAATCAGTCAACAACCGGAAAACTGTGAAAACCGTAATGACCCTGACTTGGTACAGGCATTTCTAAATGAAAGATTGCCACAAAATTTACAATTAATTATTTGGATATATTGTTGTCAAAAACGGGAAGCTTGAAAAAGGCAATTATAACACTGGCTAAAAAAGGGACCAAAGTAATGTACGACATTCTGAAAAGAGGAGAATTCCACAATCTTTCTATATCATGTCAACTTGAATTATTTCATAAAGTGGTGAAACCTATATTACTTTATGGTTGTGAATTATGGGGATTGAGTAACTGTGATATAATTGAAAGAGTACATTTGAAATATTGTAATCCTCTACTAAATATCAAATCTTCAACTCCAAATTGCATGATTTATGGTTAATTGGGGCGCTATCCTCTTCACATAGATATAAAACAGCGGATGGTGTCATACTGGACCAAACTTAAACCAGAAAAACAGTCACAGATGTGCTCTGTTGTGCATCGTTTAATGTACCATTTACGTAATACACAGAATGCTAGTTTTTCTTGGCTAAACAGTGTACAAACTATTTTGGATGAATGTGATTTTTCGTATATTTGGGACACACACATTTTCATATGTGAAATCTAGTTAAAATTCAATAAAAAAATGAGATTGCACGATCAGTTCCAGCAGACATGGCGAGAAAAATTGCAAAATTGTTCTAAAACTCTCAAAATTATCGTATTTTTAAAGAAACGTTTATTTTTAAACAATATTTTGATATTTTAGGCGAAAAAGATTTCTTAGCTCTGTAAGAAGAGTTTGAAGATACGAAAGGGGTACTCAGAATATCCATATATCGATGAAGAACAGACAACACAATGGCCAAAAGAAAAAGTTGAAAAGGAAAAACAACGATCTACAAAACATACATATTAAACTAAAGATCGAATAATAGAAACCCCACTAAAAACCGGGATTGAACTCAGGTGCTCCGGGTGGGTGAGCAGTTCTTGCTCCACTAGTCACAACCGTCGTGTTAATCTAGTTGCAAACCCGGTGATCAGTCATGAATGAGGAAAGGATCGGGAAGAACATACCACAAGTGGAACATATCCGTCATCCGTTGTGACACAGATATTCCATAGCGATCAAGCAAGTCATGGGACGATCGTTAAACTTTCGATGTGAGACTTCAACTGAACTAAAAAGAACCCTTGGTTCGGTAGCTTCCTTGTTAGCATAAACCCTCTATCAAGGAAATCCTGATATGTACCACAAGCTCTATAATATCGTATCAACTGAGAGATATATACTCCATATGCAAGTGCTGCTGGAATGTTGCTACATATGAATGAAAAGTTCACAATGGGAAAATAGAAATCATCGCCTTTGTCGAAAATTTTGAACAACAAACCATAAACCATATACTGTCAATAGAACATGCCAGATGGAATAACAAAGGGCACGGAAATAGAAAATGTACCTTATGTAGCTTAAAAGAAATTGGTGATGAGTTCCATAATATTTTCAATAGTCCATATTTTAAGCAATATAGATATATATATATCAAGAAGAGATATACAACATATCAAATATTATTAGTTTTTTGGGGGATTATGGCGTCACAAAATAGATCGAATCTGACTAACCTATGTCGCTGAAATTGCTATAAATGATCGTAAGAAATATTATCTAAAAATGTCATCTTTAAATGTAAAAACTACGTACCATATATATTACTTCACATTGAAAATGTCATTTGTTTGTAATTCATTTTTTCGTCACGTTGACAAATCTTTAATTACTAAATAAAAAAATAGGATTCTAGTGTACATACCAATTTTTATTTCATCGTCTGCTATGATATTGATTATGTAAATATTGAGGTCATATCAATTCAGTAACTTATTAACATTGACTGTCGAAAACTGGTGACGTAGTACACATTATGTCTAAATTGGTACGTGTTGTTTTTCATGTCACCGTTTTGAAACGGAAAGATAATACCGATATTTAATTAAATAAATAAATCATTCACAAACTATCCTTTTTCTTGTAATGCATGGCATTAAAATAATAACCAACAATATCACATGTACAGACGTGTAAAACAGAACTATCTTAAAGATCTAATAGATCAATTTAATTAGACAGTATTTGTCATTTTTAAATTTTTCAAAAACTGTTTTAACCATACTTAATTCTTAATGGCAAACAATGTGATGATATACTCCAGTACACTTTTACCTACAGCCACCACGAATCTATAAAAAAAAATTGCCAATGTGCAGATTGAGACAAGTCCAATATCGCTTTTTTCATAATATAGAAATATTTTGGGAAACAAAATGTTTAATGTGTAACGACCGTAGCAACGAAGCTGTGAGATCTTTTTTTTTCTATAAACTGATAACAAGCCTTGGAATAAGAAATCTGATGGAAAGTGGCTGTTGATTTATGGTTTGGTTTAATTTGCCACTTTCAACAATATTTCAGTTATATCGTAGCGGTCAGTTTTATTGGTGGAGGAAACCAGAGTACCCATTGAAAACCACTGACATGAAAGTCACTGACAAACTTCATCAACTAATGTTGAATCGATTACACCTCCCCATGAATGGTGTTCGAATTCACAACCTTAGTAGTGATAGGCATTGATTGCACATGTAGTTGTAAGCCCAACTACCATGTGATCACGACCACTAACAGACCACGACGGCCCCTCTACTCTAATATATTACATCAGTTATACATCAAGTCATTAATTATTATTATTTCACAGTCTCAGTTAGTGCTGGTCATTTTATTTTTTGACAATTGTCAGTTGTTTTATGTCGTTATCTCAACGTACAACCAATTAGTTTTTGATAAGTTTGAAAGTGATTTTTACATGAAATTCAGATTATGTTTTCCCTTTTTAACAATATATACTACTACCGACTAACTAGAACTTTAACGTCCTTGACTACCCAGACAGGTCTCTCTCGTACGAGTGAATGTTCATGTTACGTTATAGCCTTCGAAACTTTATTGCCGAAAGGGATTACAAAATACATGTATGATTGAGGTTACTTTCTGGACTTTTGTGCATCATGAATTATTCATAGTTTTTCATTTGTATAAGTTGATGAAAATTCAAGGCACTGATTCCTTCTGTTAACAAAGTGATCAATAATCATATTCAAGTCGACTTGCACATGTCTGTGTATAAGTTGGACAGTCGTTTATCGTCCATAGGCGACCTTAAGTAGGATTTCACGAGTCTCCTTCCACTTAAAGATTTCTCGCTTCTTGCTGATGGCACCAAGTAGTGTCAGTAAGATACTGATCAAAATGTGTATAGCCGGGTATACGTCACGCTTTGTTGCATGTAGAGCGTCAAGTAGTATCTTGGCTTATCATCTACAAGAGCCCACCTAACAACATTATCCACAAAATCATGGAACATATATAAATTCCTATTCCAGAAGAAAAGTAGAGCATTGCTTTAAATACAAAAAAATTGTCAAATTTATGCATAGGCACGTGCCTACTTGAGCCTAAGGTAGCTACGGCCCTGATAGATGGATAAACTTATGTGGTGAATTGATGTCGACGATTGTTTTGTGAGCGAGTATCTTTTACGCGGTCACCAGAAAATACACCAATTGAAATTATCGACAACCCGAAAGGAAAAGTTCCATTCAATAAACAATTGCATGCATCGTAGGCGCACTGTCGTTTGAACTCAAAGGAATGGAACACATTCTGAAGAGGCTAATAAACCACACTATCCGATGATAACCGTAGCTACTCTAAATGAATGAATCAATATGAAGATCGTAACAACAAGAAAGGACTACAGGGAAAATTGGAAGTTCTATATCCTTAAAGAATAAGTCTTTCACTCGCCATTAGAAATTTTATTATTTATTCAAAAAAGTTTTACATCTACGATCTATACAGGTGTAATCCGTTTGACTTCTATGAATCTCCAGAAAAAAAACTCTTAAAAATTGTAAGAATAATTTGTAAGTAGTTTTACTAATATTCCGTCGTCTCCTGGAATCGAATATTTCTTTTTTTTTTTATCAAATAACTCCAGATTTGTGTATTTATGCTTACGAATTATAACGTAAGAAGGCTTGTTTGTGGCTGTACAGTTCTAGTTTCTTTTGATTGATATATACATTTAGGAAAATAAAATGATTAACATATTTTCCCGTGAAAAAATTAGGTTTCGGTTTTATTTCCACATCGTTCTTTAGAATGAGCGGGATGATAAACTGACGTCATGTCTAAGCTAAATACAATTCTTGGATAATTATTTAAGGATACATCATTTCGCATCAAATTTGTTTTTACTTCATTTTAGAAGAAGGAACGATAGGTATGAAAACTATCTCAATATCCGGGTAATTATTTAAGTATCCCGGAATAAAATATCTAATTGTGGTCATATGGAAAAAAATATTTTGGATGAAGTTTATTTTTTTCTTATGAAACTGTTAATTGGTTACATGCCGACATACCCTTGTTTTTAATGGCAAAGATAGGAAATATCGTGCTTCTCAAACATCGAAACGTCATAGAAGCACCTGTAATATTTGAACATCTTCCCGTCGTTTTTTAAGAAATTTAACCCCTCCGCAGTCGTGCACCAAATAAATACTTTAACAGTATTTGTGTTTTATTAATTCTAATAATATCCTATAATATTTTGTTTGGTGCACGACTACGGAGGTGCTTAATTTCTTCAAAAAGCGTCGAAATATTGGCAAAATTCAGCGAAATATAGTAGATAAATGACGCTCATGACGTCACAATGACGTCAAAAACGTACCGATTTTGTTGGAAACAAGTTTTAACATCAAAAGTATAATGTCGTCTATGAAAAAAAACTCATCAACTGTTGATCAAGTATTTTCTAAAATTCATTAAATATGGGGCCATATAGGGCCCTTATAGCCTTCAATCGTTTATACGGGTCATAAATGAAAGGGTGTGTCCTCCTGGCTAACTGTTGGTCTCTGTGCTAATGCTGTATATATTGTACATATTGTATATAGTTGTGTCAAGGCTTTCTCTGTACCTATGTCATATGGCGATGAGAATAAAGATATATATAAAATATGGAGGAATGCTTAACGATGATGATCGACAATTAAGCACACCAAACTATAACAACATCAATTTATTCTTTTACTCATCCCCAAAATATCACCGTACATACAATAAAAAGACAATGCAGAGAAGGTTGTGGAAATATGTGTCATGGTTTGTTAATGGCACAAATAACAATATGCAAGGATAAGTCTGTAAATGGAATTATTTATGATTAGATTTTATGAAACAAAATAAAACTGAAACTTACCAGGTTTGTTTCTTATCAATATATGACATTGAAAGCAAAGATCAGTACAAAATAAAGAAGAATGCATTAACATCAGGGGAGATAAATCTTCTTATCAACAAATAACAGTGTAAGCAAAGATAACGACATAATAATGAGGGATACTTTAATATCAGGTGAGATAAATCTCCATATCAACAAATGACATTGTAAACAAAGATAAAGACAGAATAAAGAGAGATACTTTAATATCAGGGGAGATACACATAGATTATTTCATGGCCTTTTCCATATCGGTCCTGGTTTCATCCCGAGACTCCCATATCAGCCCAAGGCGATAGTCGAGGACTTATATGGGTCGAGGGATGATACCAGGACCGATATGGAAAATGTCATGTTATAATTTGTTTATCACATATTTAACCATTACTGAAATAAATTAAAAATAAATGAAGAATGTATGGTTCTTCATCAAAATAACATCAAAATAAATAATGTCAACAAAAAGCCAACAATATAATTCACCATATTTATTACAGCTATTAAACATCACTTTTCAATATAAATCAGAGTTCCAATTCTTTTCATTTGAGCAATAAACATTTATTGTTAAATTTTCCTGAATATTTGAGTATGGGAATAGTGTTATTCTTGGGTTGTGCTGTGCATAATGGGAAACAAATGGATAACGGTTTGCTCAATAGACTTATTATTGGTAACCGTTGACTGGACTGAGTTACTATTGTCGGAAAATTGCAGTAGCTTTTCTATTTTCATAGTTCTGAAAGGTCGACACGATGTCGTGAATATCAACATTCGCTATCACTAATATATGTAATGATGGAAGCTTAGATACATTTCACTGAATCAGATTCGTAAGCCTTCTTGGAATTTCGTGCGCGCTGATCTAGCAAATCTTGCAAGGTGCATGTTCATCTCCGCTACTCCAATATCTTCGGGATTACGGAGTTCGCCCACTGTTGAATCACGATCATTGAAAATTATTATCCCATTCTCAGCTTTACGTTTTTCATTGAGATTCTTCATCTCTGCCGTATCTATTTGTGATGCTTCCTCGTCTGTCACGTTTTCTCACGTGTCACAATGACATCATCGACGCCGGGCAAAATAACCGGTTATTTTCCCCTTGCACTGATATGGATCGGGAACGTCTTCGTTTATCACATGCAAAAAGGAACGTATTACGCACAAATATGTGATCAATTTTCTTATCAACGTATGACATTGTAAGCAAAGATAAGGACAGCATAAAAAGGAATGCTTTAATATAGGGGGAGATAAATCTTCTTATCAACAAATGACATTGTAAACAAAGATAAAGATAGAATAAAGAGGAATACGTTAATATCAGGGGAGATAAATCTGCTTATCAACAGATGACATTGTAAACAAAGATAATGACAGAATAAAGAAGGATACTGTAATATCAGAGGAGATAACTCTTTGTATATACCTGACATCTGACTAACAAGTTAGAATGTACTTGTTGTAGACAATGACTCTGTTGATCAGCAATCACGATTGATATCTTACTAGATGTATCATCAATTAGTTTTTACAATGTCTAGTACAATAACAGTATCATGAAGTCTTATCATCTTAAAACGATATTTAATTACTTGATTTTGAACAAAAACATTACTTTTTCATCATACTCTCCTGATTTTATAATTTAATGTGTGTATGTACATATATACCGTTTCTAATACTTCTAGTTCAGATAAGTAAGAAAGAACATGTATGTGTTCATCAATATACAGCTGGTTTTAATAATATAAATCTATTGTTTGTGATGAATGTCAATATTTCGTTATTAATGTCTACTACATCATTTTCAATTAATAAACGAGCAACATTTATTTGTACATGAATATACAACTATTTTAAAAACATAAGTATGATGATGATGATGAATGAAAATCTCAACAATTAATACAACAATATGACGACGATGTACACAACATCAACTGATTATATCTACCAATTGGTGATTTACATTATATGATTAATTTTCTGTATTTACAGGTATGAGTAAGTATCAAGTGATCAACAAGACAGATAAGTACATCCTAAATATACTTGAACATAATCACTTAAAAAACACCATGCTTACATTGTTGCAAATATTTATACAGGACCAACACGATATAAATAGTATTTAATGTTTACTCCTGGTGGATATTATACCTTATCATATAGAAAGTTACAGACTACAAATCTAATGTAGTGTAAAATAGCACATCAAATTAATACCGACGGTTATGTGATATATCTATACCGTTCTAATAAACAACATATTGTCTATGATATGTCTGTTTGTTTTGTCTACAAATTGTAATTGTTTGCAAAGTGTCCATGATAGGTCTGTTTGATCTCTCTACAATACCGTTCTAATAGTCAACATGCTGTCTGTGATAGGTCAGTTTGATTTGTCTACAATACCATACCAAATGTATCAACATTGTAATGACGACTATATGGTGAAGGAACATACAATAATCCTAACGTGATTGCACGTTTTATTTATCGTACATAATTGTTACTATTGTCTGTATAATGTCAAATAGATGTAAAATTACGCAATCTGCTGAACCTAAAATAAAAGTACAAGTTAACGTTGATGAACATTTTAACATAAGAATTTAAATATATAAAATAAATCGTTTAAGATTAAACTTTTCATTATGTCTCCTATTTACCTACGAGTACATACGATATATTATAAAATGTGGAGGAATGCTTAATGATGATGATCGACAATTAAATACATCAAACAATAACAATACTAACTCATTTTTTTACTCATCCCAAAATATGTCCATTAAATAGCAACTAGCAGAGAACCTCGTGGAAACATATGTCCTGGTTTGTAAATGACACCAAAAAAAAAACAACATATGACAGGATAAATCTATAAATGAAGTTATTGATGATTATATTTTAAGTCCAACAAATATGAAACATAATAAAACTAAACCTTACCAGGCTTGTTTCTTATCAACATATGACATTGTAAGCAAAGATAAGCACAAAATAAAGAGGGATACATTAACATCAGGGGAGATAAATCTTCGTAGGTTCCTGACATCTGACTAACAAGTTAGACTGTACTTGTTGTAGACAATGACTCTGTTGATCAACAATCACAATTGATATCTTACTGATTTATTATCAATTAGTTATAACAATGTCTAGTACAATAACAGTATTATAAAGTCTTATCTTAAAATGATATTTAATTACTTGATTTCGAACAAATCTTTACTTTTTCGTCATACTTTCCTGATTTTATAGCTTAATTTGTGTATGTACATATAGATCATTTCTAATACTTCTAGTTCAGTTAAGTAATAAGTGACATTTATTAATACATCAATACACAGCTGGTTTTAATTACATAAATATGTTGATTTCCGTGGACGTAAATCACTGTGTAGCATCACCACTGGATATAGGTATCCTCGAAGCGGAGGTAAAAACAAACGTGAAGTCAGGTAAGTTCAAATTCTTCTTATTTTCATTACATTTTACCTTTTGCTGACAAGTCAAGTTTTGTGATGTTGATTCCTAATAATGTAGCTACTACTTATGGCTGATTATGATCCATAATTGACTTTCTATCTCTTCAAATCGTCAGAATCGGACCGGGTGGCATGGCAAAGAAGCATGTGACCAGTTCAAAGTTTTAAAACATACGTTTATCCTTCAATTATTCATTTGACGTTTTCGTAGAACAAAGTTTTATCATATTTAAGCTTGAACAACACTTTATTTCGAAATAAATTATTACTTTCACATAGAAATGCATGTACATAAAGCGAATACATTGTACGGCGAATAGTTGTTTACTGTACGCGGAATAGTTTTTACTGTACAGGGAATATATACTTTTTGCTTTTCAATGTGTACGCCATGCATTGTTTTTAAAAACAATCTATATTCGCCGTACAGCGAGGGTATCTATATCCGGTGGTGATGCTACACAGGGTAAATATTTGGTTAAAAATAACAATAAATAATATAACAATATGACGATGATGTACACAACATAAACTGAATATTTCTACCAAGTGATGGCTTACATTATATCATTAATTTTCTCTACTCACTGGGATTGCTGAGTATCAATGTGAACAACAAGACAGATAAGTACATATTAAATATACTTGAACATACTCACTTACAAAACACAATCGGGTAAAACACAATAAAGGGCAATGCTGTGTTGCAGCAGAGCTGAACATTCAAGTGCTGTTATTCTTAAAAGTAACATGTTTTCTATGATCTACAATTTCTCAAGTTGGTATGATGTTAAGATTACTCAGAATTACTTGCTAGTTCTCTTTTTAATTATCATGTGTTCACAAGATTATAATTACACGCTTAAATATAGTTACGGACACTACAAGGTTTTCATAGTGTTCGTAACCATATTTTCTGTTCTGCAGTTTTTATTCTTTCTACAATTGTTCATATTTTGAGTGATTATAACTACTCTGTGTATTTTACATCTTCAAACATGAAAATATCAATCTGTTGACAGTGTTTTCTGAACGATTGTTTTACTGTTTACGGACCCTACATATTTCTGATAGACATTGTTTGGATTTGAAATACAAATAAACAAAATTTTAATCCAATATCTTACTGAAATGGATTTTTTATTACCTTGTTATATTTGATGAGTGAGAAACATATTTTTTTGCATGAAATTATGTGTTTTATTATGCTAAGCTTCACATAGCGAAAGGGAGAAATTCTAACCTAAATTTTTCGGTGCCCTTTTGCCTGTTACTCAAAAACATATTGTCTATGATAGGTCTGTTTCTGTTTCATTTGTCTACAATACCGTTCTAATAGAGAACATATTGTCTATGATATGTCTGTTTGATTTTTCTACAATACCGTTCTAATAACTAGCACAGCATCTATGATAGGTATGTTTGATTTATCTACTATACGTTCTAATAGAGAACATATTGCACATGATAGATCTGTTTGATTTGTCTACAGTCCCGTTCTAATGGAGAACACAATTTCTATGATAGGTCTGCTTGATTTGTCTACCATACCATTTTAATAGTTAACACAGTGTCTATGATAGATTTGTTTGATTTGTCTACTATACCGCTCTGATAGTTAACACCGTGTTTATGATAGTTCTGTTTGATTTGTCTACAATTCTGTTCTAATAGAGAACATTTTGTTCATGATTTGTCTGTTTGATTTGTCTACAAAACCGTTCTAGTAGGGAATATATTTCCTATGATAGGTCTGTTTGATTTGTCTACAGTGCCATTATAATAGTTAGCACAGTGTCTATGATAGGTCTGGTTAATTTGTCTACAATACCGTTCTAACAGTTAGCACAGTATCTATAATAGGTCTGTTTGATTTCTCTACAATACCGTTCTAATAGAGAACATAGTGTATATGATAGGTCTGTCTTATTTTTCTGCAGTACCATTCTAATAGTTAACACGATGTCTGTGATAGGTCAGTTTTATTTCTCTACAATACCATTCTAATAGTTAGGACAGTAGTTAGCATAGGTCTTTTTGATTTGTCTACTATACCGCTCTGATAGTTAACACAGTATCTATGATAGTTCTGTTTGATTTGTCTACAATTCCATTCTAATACAGTACATTTTGTCCATGATAGGTCTGTGAGATTTATCTACAATACTGTTCTAGCAGAGAACATATTTTCTATGATAGGTCTGTTTAATTTGTCGACAGTGCCATTATAATAGTTAGCACAGTGTCTATGATAGGTCTGGTTAATTTGTCTACAATACCGTTCTAGCAGTTAGCACAGTATCTAGCATAGGTCTGTTTGATTTGTCTACAATACCGTTCTAATAGAGAGCATAGTGTATATGATAGATATGTCTTATTTTTCTGCAGTACCATTCTAATAGTTAACACGTGTCTGTCATAGGTCAGTTGTATTTCTCTACAATACCATTCTATTAGTAAGGACAGTATCTACGATAGGTCTGTTTGATTTGTCTACTATACCGTTATAATAATTAGCACAGTGTCTATGTTAGGTATGTTTGATTTGTCTACAATACCGTTCTAATAGAGAACATAGTGTATATGATTGGTATGTTTGATTTTACAGAAATACCATTATAATAGTTAGCACAATGTATATGATAGTTCGTCTGATTTTTCTGCAGTAACATTCTAATAGTTAAGACAGTGTATGTGATAGGTCTGTTTGATTTGTCTACAATACCATTATAATAGTTAACACTGTGTCTATGATAGGTCTTTTGAATTGTTTACTATACCGTTCTGATAGTTAGCACAGTGTCTATTGTAGGTTTGTCTTGATTTATATACAATACCGTTCTAATAGAGAACATAGTGTATAAGGGTAATAACAAAATTACCGAACTCCGAACAATCTTACAAAGGGAAAGTCAAAACTCATAATTATATAAACAGACAAAATCAGTCAACAATCGGAAAACTGTGAAAACCGTAATGACCCTGACTTGGTACAGGCATTTCTAAAGAAATGGTGGGCTGAATCAGATTTTAAAGGGCAAAACCTCAAGCTCTCATTACGGTTCAAAGGTTCCGGCTGTCACTATAGCAGTATTTAAATACAGGAACAAAATAGGTAAAATAGTTGTCAAAGCAGTACCATATTCGGTGACGTAAATGTCAAAAATATTTTTACGTCACACATAGAAGAAAAAATATCCTTGCCATTCTTCTTGATTTCTTCATCTTTATACATTTTCACTATTTGAAAATGCATCGCTTATACTCTTTTCTGCAGAGACGGAATATATTTCGACAAGATCTTGGTATCGGAATATAAACTTTTTAAGAGATCGAATAAGGCGAATCTTTTCTTAGCCCTGGTCCAGTAGCCTGTTTCTCAGATGAAGATGACGTTTCAGGAAATCAAAATAATTGCTACTGGCCCTTGCATAGCGAATCAATTGCGAGATGTAAACACAATATGCAGGAGAAGCTGGTATATTGCTACACATGTTTGGAAAATTTATGATTTTAAAATTGAAGTCGTCTATGGTCTCTTTAACTTCCAGTTCTGGAGAATATATCAATGGCAGAAATTCTGCAAATCTAGAATTATTGATAGATAAAACGTCATCAATATACCTGTATGTGAGATTAAAGGCTCTAGCCTCATGAATCTTCTTATCTTTAACAAGCTTTTGAAGAAACTCCGACTCATATGAGTATAAAAGTATATGATAGGTCTGTCTGATTTTTCTGCAATACTATTATAATAGTTAGCACAGTGTCAATGATAGGCCTGTTTGATTTCTCTACAATACCGTTCTAATAGAGAACATAGTGTATATGATAGTTCTGTTTGATATTTCGGAAATACCATTATAATAGTTAACGCAGTGTCTCTGATAGGTCTGTTTGAATTCTCTACAATACCATTGTAATAGAGAACACATAGGGTATATGATAGTTCTGTTTGATTTTTCGGCAATACCATTAAAATAGTTAGCACAGTGTCAATGAGAGGTCTGTTTGAGTTGTCTACAATACCGTTCTAATAGAGAACATAGTGTATATGATAGTTCTGTTTGATATTTCGAAATACCATTATAATAGTTAACACAGTGTCTATGATAGATCTGTTTGAGTTGTCTACAATACCGTTCTAATAGAGAACATAGTGTATATGATAGTTCTGTTTGATATTTCGAAATACCATTATAATAGTTAACACAGTGTCTATGATAGATCTGTTTGATATGTCTACAATACCATTATAGTAGTTAGCACAGTGTCCATGATAGGTCTGTTTGAATTGTCTACAATACCAATGTACTAGAGAACATAGTGTATATGATAGGTCTGTTTGCTTTTTCAGCAATACCATTCTAATAGTTATCACAGTGTCAATGATAGGTCTCTCTAATTTTTCTACAATACCGTTCTAATAGAGAACATAGTGTATATGATATTTCTGTTTGATTTTTCTGCAATATCATTCAAATAGTTAACACAGTGTCTATGATATTTCTGTTTGATTTGTCTACAATACCAGTATAATAGTCGACACAGTGTATAAGACATGTATGTTTCATTTGTCTGCAATACCGTTCTAATAGTTAACACAGTGTCTATGATAGGTTTGTTTGCTTTTTCTGCAATACCGTTCTAGTATTTAACACAGTGTCTATGATAGGTCTGCTTCAGTTGTCTACAATACAGTTCTAATAGTCAAAACAGTGTCTATGATAGGTTTGTCTGATTTGTCAACAGTACAGTTCTAATAGTTAACACAGTGTCTACGATAGTCAGTCTGATTTGTCTACAATACAGTTATAGTAGTTAGCACAGCGTCTATGATAGGTCTGTTTGATTTGTCTACAGTACAGTTCGAATAGTTAACACAGTGTCTATGATAGGTCTGTCTGATTTGTCTACAATACAGTTCTAATAGTTAACACACGTTATATGATAGATCTGTTTGATTTGTCTACAATTCCATACTAAATTGATGAATGGCACTGTACCAACATTATAATGATAAATATGTAATTGTTACTGTTGTCTATACAATGTTAAATAGATGTTAAATTAAACAATATTGTGAAGCTTAAATTAAAATAAAGGTCAACATTGATTAAGGTCTGTCTGATTTCCTCTCCAATGCCATTCTAATAGATAACACAGTGTCTATGATAGGTCTGTCTGATTTGTCTTCAATACAATTCTAATAGTTAGCACACCTTATATGATATATCTGTTTAATATATGTATGTCACTGTACCAATATTATAATGATGAATATATACTTGTTACTGTTGTCTATTCAATGTTAAATAAATGTTAAATTAAACAATATGGTAAAGCTTAAATAAAAATAAAAGTCAACATTGATAAATATTTTAGCGTCAGAATTTAAATATATCAATATAAATCTTTTAATCTTACATTTCTAATGGTGAATATTGGTGAAGATTATCCCCACTTAATTACGAATGTCGCTGTGGTAGATCAGGTCCAGCATCAGTTATCATGATAAGCCAGCATGTATTTACTGCTATGTGTTTGTGTTATTTATCAATAAATTCCTTTCTGTGATTTTTCATTTATAATAGTATTAATGATACAAAAAATGTCTAAATTAGGGAAGTTGTGTGTTACATGTACCTGAACTGAAAAAGGGAATTAAGATCAAAGAGTGCACCTGTATCTGTATACACATTTAAGAATAGCAAAATCTTAACAGTTGACAGAAATGATAAGTTTATCTCTGAAATTATTAGTACTTTAGTCTAACTGCATTTTATGATAAAGCCATTTTAGAAAGTTATTTTTAGATAAGTTTAGGTATTATGAATATTACAAATTATTCTTGATGATATGAAACTTTAAATCAAGCTATATTTCAAAACTGACTTGATTGTTATGTAGATGCACAGACGGACCTAAATAAATTTGTATATGATAGTAATATATGTACTCTGTTTATTAGTGTATGTATATTATAATTTACTTTCAATAATACATTATTTGAAATCGCATACCTATAAAACCGATGTCACTAGCAAACTTTGCTTCTGTTCTGCTTAAAGAAAGGATGATAATTTTACATGTTTTTGCTAAGCCTATCACATATTCAATATGAGCAAGTTTACTGGATATATTTCTGTCCCTTTACACTTTTTTCTATACATCCTATTTCTTTTCTTTAAAAAAAACTTGGAATGTTAATTGTGATATCTGATCCTCATATGCAGGAGACAGATATGATACAATTCCACCAGTTCAACATCCAAACAATACTGTTACTGTGTTTCTGTTTATATGTAGAATAAGTAGATCATTGTGTCGGGTTGATGAAATTTCATTTCAATCAGATGGACTAAAACAATTTAAAAAAACTACCAAATCGCTATGTGGACTCAAAGCTAACTCCTTTCATTGTCTAGACCTATCATTTATCCCGGATACCAATCTTCACTATTTAGATGGTCCACATTCTGTTTTATACATAGTTTAAGTTATATGCTCCATCTCCTAAAGAGGCTAATACAAATTTGATGTTGTTGTATTTTGCTTATCCAATATGAATTAATGCTGATCATTGTCAGGTCTAAAGTTTTCGATGGCAATGAATGGCGAATCTGAAGCTTGACATCCAAATTATTAATATTGGGGAACAGCACAACACATTTTTCATATTTTGTATTTAAGTAAGACTAATGTTCACTCTAAGCACGTCACTTTTCTCCCACATTATATATACACAGAAGTCGCGATCCTCTTCTTCTTTTGCTATGAACTAAAATTTTGTATTATTTGTTTTACTAAGTCTGTCATTGCCTTCAGAAGTACAAGATGGACATTTTCCTTCACAATGGACCACATTTCAAACACCCCTCCCCCTTTTATAAAATACAAAAAAGTTAAAATAAAAAAAACCCATTTTTATCCAATAATATTCTCTAATGATAAATTTAATCCCTAATCTGTGATCACAGGCACCAATCTTACAAATAAACATTCTAAGTAAACACTGTAAGGATTACAATCTCAACATGTAATATTAAATAAAAAAATAAAATCACTATAAAGTGAATAGATATTAATTATGCACCAATATTAAAGAAATGATATTTTGCAATAAATAAAATATTTATTATATGAAGTTGTCTTAATATTTTCATTTAAAATATTTCTTTTTATTATAGTTATATATACTATTAGTAATAAAAAGATATAAATCTGAAATGTATAATCCATATACTAAATTAAACCATGCTATTAAATTATTATATTTTACAGTTTAATCTTAAATTTACACTTACCAAATCTTGTCATTGATGTATAACATTTTCTATGAAATTCATAGCAAACAACACTGCTTTTGCTCTGTGTCCATTATGTGTGTTGTGTTCACTTAATTATTCTTAAATGCATTTAATCATTCTTTTGTACTTGTTCATCATTATGAAACCTCTATGAGTATCATGTGTACAACAATATGTAGAAAACATTTTAATTATTATATATATATATGATATATATATGATAAATAATATAAATATTTACCCAATGTAAATCTATGTAACTTAGAGATAAAGAGATGCTGCTGTTGGACCTGATCTACAGCAGTGCCATTTGTGTTATCAGTTAGGGGAAATAATCTACCAATTGTCCCCATTAAATCTCCAATTAACCTACCAGTACATAAAGTATATAAAATATACCGTCCTAATGGCAGAAACCCCTAAAGTCCTTAAAAAAACTAAATATTTTTCATGATTATTGCTGGACTTGGAAATTAAAAGTAAACATAGACAATACTAATATTGTATGCTTTACAAATGAAAGATTACCACAAAATTTACAATTTACAAATAGTAACATCGAATTTGAAATTGTGAAATAATTTAATTATTTGGGTATATTGTTGACAAAAACGGAAAACTTTAAAAGGCAATTATAACACTGGCTGAAAAAGGGACCAAAGCAATGTAGGAAATTCTGAAAAGAGGAGAATTCCACAATCTTTCTATATCATGTCAACCTGAATTATTTGATAAAGTGGTAAGACCTATATTACTTTATGGTTGTGAATTATGGGGATTGAGTAACGGTGATATAATTCAGAGAGTACATTTGAAATATTGTAATCCTCTACTAAATCTCAAATCTTCAACTGCCTTCTTCACATAGATATAAAACAGGGAATGGTGTCATACTGAATCAAACGTAAAACAGGAAAACATTAAAAATTTGCCTGTTGTGCATCGTTTTGTGTACCATTTACGTAATACACAGCATGCTATTTCTTCTTAGTCAAACAGTGTACAAACTATTTTGGATGAATGTGGTTTTTCGTATATTTGGGACACGCACATTTTCATATGTTAAATGTGGTTAAAATTCAATATAAAAGTTAGATTGCATGATCAGTTCCAGCAGACATGGCGAGAAAAATTACACAATTGTTCTAAAACTCTAAGTTATCGTATTTTTAAACAAACGTTTATTTTTAAACTATATTTTGATAATTTAGGCGAAAAAGATTTCTTAGCTCTATGTAAGAAGAGTTTGAAGATACCAAAGGGATAATCAGAATATCCTTATATCGAAGAAGAACAGACAACACAATGGCAAAAAAAAAGTATTAAAGGAGAAACAACGATCTAAAAAACATGCATATAGAGCTAAAGATCGAATAATACGAACCCCACTAAAAACTGGGGTTGAACTCATGTAATCCGGAGGGGTGAGCAGTTATTGCTCCACTAGTCACACCAGTCGTGTTAATCTAGTTGCAAACCCGGTGTTCAGTCATGAATGAGAAAAGGACAGGGAAGTGTTTGCCGCAAGTGGAACATATCCGTCGTCCGTTGTGCAACATATATTCCATAGCGGTAAGACAAGTCATGGTGGCGACCGTTAATCTTTCGAAGTGAGACTTCAACTGAACTAAGAGGAACCCTTGGTTCAGTAGCTTCCTTGTTAGCACAAACCCTCTCTCAAGGAAATCCTGATATGTATCACAAGCTCTGTCATATCGTATCAATTGAGAGATATATACCCCATATGCAGGTGCTGCTGGAATGTTGTTACAAATGAATGGAAAGTCTACAAAGGGAAAATTGAAATCATCGCTTTTGTCGAAAATTTTTAACTACAAACCATAAACCATAAGTTGTCAATAGAACATGCAAGATGGAATAATATACCGTGCGAAAATATAAAATGTACCTGATGTAATTTAGAGGAAATTGGTGATGAATTCCATATTCCATTATAATTAAATTTTACATAGTCCATATTTTAAGCAATATAGAGATATATATATATCAAGAAGAGATATACAAAATATCAAATATTATTAGTTTTTTGGGGGGATTATGGCGTCACAAAATAGATCGAATCTGACTAACCTATGTCGCTGAAATTGCTATAAATGATCGCAAGAAATATGATCTAAAAATGTCATCTTTAAATGTAAGAACTACGTACCATATCTATTACTTCACATTGAAAATGTCATTTGTTCGTAATTAGTTTGTTCGTCACGTTAAAAAAGATTTAATTACTAAAAAAGGAATCTAGTGTGCATACCAATTTTGATTTCATCGTTTGCTATGATATTGATTAGGTAAATATTGAGGTCATATCAATTCAGTAACTTATTGATTCACACCCACCATTTCTTTAGAAATGCCTGTACCAAATCAGGGTCATTACGGTTTTCACAGTTTTCCGGTTGTTGACTGGTTTTGTCTTTTTATATAATTATGAGGTTTGACTTTCCCTTTGTAAGATTGTTCGGAGTTCGGTAATTTTGTTCTTACACTTATTAACATTGACCGTCGAAAACTGGTGACGTAGTACAAATTATGTCTAAATTTGTACGTATTGTTTGTCATGCCATCATTTTGAAACGGAACGAAAATACCGATATTTTAATTAAATAAATCATTCACAAACGATCCATTTTCTTGTAATGTTTGGTATTAAAATAATAACCAACAATATCACATGTACAGACGTGTAAAACAGAACTATCTTTAAGATCTAATAGATAGATTTAATTAGACAGTAGTTGTCATTTTCAAATTTTTCAAACACTTGTTTAACCATACTTAATTCTTAATGGCAAACAAGTCCAATATCGCTTTTTTATATCGTGGCTCAAAGCTACTTTCAGCAATATTTTTAGTCATATCGTGGCGGTCAGTTTTATTGGTGGAGGAAACCAGAGTACCCAGAGAAAACCACTGACCTGCAAGTCATTGACAAACTTCATCAACTAATGTTGGATCGATTTCACCTCCCCATGAACGGTGTTCGAACTCACAACCTTAGTGGTGATAAACACTGATTGCACATGTATTTGTAAACTCAACTAACAGATCACGACGGCCCTCTACTCTATTATAGTACATCAGTTATACATCAAGTCATTAGTTATTATTATGTCTCAGTCTCAGTTACTGTCGGTCAGTTTAGTTTTTGACAATTGTCAGTTGTTTTATGTCGTTATCTCAACGTACAACCAATTAGTTTTTGATCAGTTTGAAAGAGCTTTTTACAACATGAAATTCAGATTATGTTGTCCCTTTTTAACAATGTATACTACTACTGATTAACTAGAACTTTAACGTCCTTGACTACCCAGACAGATCTATCTCTTACGGATGAATGGTCATGTTACGCTATAGCCTTCGAAACTGTATTGCCGGAAGGGATTACAAAATACATGTATGATTGAGGTTTTTTTTTCTTACTTTTATGCATCATGAATTATTCATAGTTTTTTCATTTGTATAAGTTGATGAAAATTCAAGGCGCTGATTCCTTCTGTTAACAAAGTGATCAATAAGCATATCCAAGTCGATTGCACATGTCTGTGCATAAGTTGGAAAGTCATGTATCGCCCATAGGCGACCTTAAGTAGGATTTCACGCGTCTTCTTCCACTTAAAGATCTTGCTTGTTGCTAATGGCACCCATTAGTATCAGTAAGATACTGATAAAACTGTATATAGCCGGGTATAAGTCACGGTTTATTGCATGTAGAATGTCTAGTAGTATCTTTGGCTTATCATCTACAAGAGCCCACCTAAAAAACATTATCCTCAAAATCATGGAACATATATAAATTCTTATTCCAGAGGGAAAGTGGAGCATTGCTTTAAATAAAAAAAAGTTGTCAAATTTATGCATAGGCACGTGCCTACTTGAGCCTAAGGTAGCTACGCCCCTGAAGATGGATAAACTTATGTGGTAAATTGATGCCGATGATTTTTTCGTGAGCGAGCATCTTTTACGTGGTCACCAGAAAATACACCAATTTAAATCATGCTACGGTTCGAATAGCACGACAACCCGAAAGGAAACGTTCCATTCAATAAACAATTACATGCATCGTAGACGCACTGTCGTTTGAATTCAAAGGAATGGAACACATTCTGAAGTAGCTAATAAACCACAATATCCGATGATAACCGGAGCTACTCTACATGAAAGAATCAATTTGAAGATCGTAACAACGAGAAAGAACTACAGATAACATTAGAAGTTCTCTATCCTTAAAGAACATGTCTTTCACTCGCCATTATAAATGTTATTATTTAATCAAAAACGTTTTACATCTACGATCTATACAGGTGTAGTCCGTTTGACTTCTATGAATCTCTAGAAAAAAATTCTTAAAAATTGTAAAAATTATTTGTAAGTATTTTTAATAATATTTCCTCGTCTCCTGGAATCGAATATTTCTTTTTTTTCTTTTGATCAAGTATTCATGCTTATGGATTCTAACGTAAGAATGCTTGTTTGTGGCTGTGCAGTTCTAGTTTCTTTTGATTAATATATACATTTAGAATAATAAAATGATTGATATATTTTCCCGTGACAAAATTAGGATCCGTTTTTTTTTTACATCGTTCTTTAGAATGAGTGAGATGATAAACTGACGCCATGTCTAAGCTAAATACAATTCTTGGATACTTATTTAAGGTTACATCATTTCGCATCAAACTTGTTTTTACTTCATTTAAGAAGTAGCAACGATAGGTATTAAAACTATCTCAGTATCCCAGTAGTAATAATTATTTAAGCATCCCAGAATAAAATATATAATCAATAATTGCGGGGATATGAACAACATATTTTGGATGAAGTTGTGTTTATTTTATTTTTATCTTATACAAGTGTGCACACATAAATGTGCTGTCCAAAAGGCAAGTGTGGACGTCAATATTTCATATTATTAACTTAAAAAGAAGATTCCATGGACCCAGGGGTCCTGGTTTGGGCCGTGGTGAGAGCGGGAGGTTTGGCGCTTTAAAATCTGATTCGGCCCACCATTTCTTTAGAAATGCCTGTACCAAGTCGGGATCATTACGGTTTTCACAGTTTTCCGGTTGTTGACTGATTTTGTCTGTTTGTGTAATTATGAGTTTTGACTTGCCCTTTGTAAGATTGTTCGGAGTTCGGTAATTTTGTTATTACCCTTATTTATTATTTTTGCTTAATGTCCGGTACTGTGTTTTCATTTCAGATTTTTCATCATAGCCACACTCCCCCTCCCAAGGGATATAAAATTGTATCATTAATAATAAATTAATGGTCACAGCAAATTTTTGTTTTTCTATTTAAGGTGAGAGGATACTAAATGACGTTACGTCAAAGGTTATCGGCCCTGACTTTACGGCATTGCTTGCATGCATGTGTATTTTCTTTTCGGAGTCAACGAGACAATACCTTTAATGAACCCGAGAGTTGGTTTGACATTTTCGGGACACCCGGGTTTACGCTTTTCATTACGCGGGATTGGGAATTTATCAATTTAAAAATAACCAGCTGAAATTGAGGACCCCGCCGGGGAGCAAATAATATGAATGGCTTTTCCGATGAAGAGAAAGCATAGACACCATCACTCCAGATTCCTCCTTCCATCAAAATTTTATTTTGTCATAATTATATAAAGCAATAAAGAAAATACACATTAGTATAAATATTATATTATTTTTAAGAATGTAAAATAAACGGTCCCCATTGGAAATACGCGCAATGTGGCTTTTATGGGCAATCAAGATTAGAAATCTTTTTACTTAAGAATTTATCATTTTAGTAAGTTTTAACATGTATGCTATTTTCTTATATTATCTTGTATTTGAAATGCTTATATTTTGATATTTGATCAAATAAATCAGACGAGGCGGAGGAACAACTACAAGAACATAGTTTTATTGTGACTAACTTTGAAGACCGCAAGAAATTATCAAGCCAAAAGAAAACTCTATTGGACACTTACAATCGTGTTATTAGGGAAAAGATAATGTCTCATCAAATGTGTGACAAAGCTGCTGGCACTGATCTCAGTTTTACCCACATAAAATGTACATACAGCAGACCCGGACAAGACGGTGCTAGCAGTATCCTAAGTGAGCGTACTCAAAACAACCAACCGCGTGTGACAAATCAAAAGAAAATAATAAAACATGTATGCGACTTTCTTGCAAGGCAATGACTATGTGCAGTTTTTGTGCATGTATGTGTAACATGCTCCATTATGAAATAGAAGTTATAATATGATCATAGTTATTTATTTGTCTTTTTGCTTTAACTGACGTCGTTTAGATTATGTTTGATAATGTCAAGAAGTCACTTTTGTAATGTAACGTCGTTTTTTGCTGTTGTTAGGTTCCGTACTTCAACTTGTGAGCTCTATATCTTGAAAACGAGCATGGTGACCTATACTTTAAGTAGCACCAATCGATTCGGTATACGAATATCTATTTTATGTTAGTTTTTTTATTATTTTTCTATAGTTCAAGTGCCCCATCGAGTGTAGATTGTGATAATTGGACAGGAAAAACGAGGTTTCCCCTTATATCTCTATATAAAAAATGGCATAAATTTCGAAATATTAACTCAAAATTACGAAAAAACCAGGATGGTGACCCCATTTTTTTATTTGAGTTATTGATGTAACTCATTAAGATGAGTACACATACACCACATTTTGTAAATCCGAATTGGTCTCATTTGGTATCCTCTGACCTTAAACTGTCGAAACATAACATTTATTGAACTGTAAAATTCACCAAAAAAAATCACCCCCTCCCCCTTCCTCCTCTTTCCCTTTTTTCTTGTTTAAATCAATGATCAACAATATTCCAGAATCAAACAAATGAATAAACATAACTTAGATTTCTTTTACATGCATCTTTTTACCATGTGGAGTCAGTGTGTTTTTAAATCGGTCATCCAATCAGGACGCTCATTAGTCTTGTCCAAGATAAAACATACATGGCTAAAATTACCTGTGGGTGATTCCCCATTTCAACTCGTAAATTTACATAGAAATCGGAGATATTTCGTCATAAAACTTCACACATGGTTTTGTCTATCATATTTCTTGAAGACAAACATAACATTTTATTGCATTTATCAATATTTTATGAGTATCAACAGTTTTTTCAACACCGTATCTGTTTCTCGATACAGTCGCCCGACTACAGTGACCCTTGACGCACCTTAACACGTTCTACCATTGTTTTCTTAATAATGTTGTTTAATAATTGTTAATTGGTTACATGCCGACATACCATTGTTTTTACGGCAAAGATAGGGAATATCGTGCTTCTCAAACCTCGAAACGTCATAGAAGCACTTGTAATATTTGAACATTTTCCCGTCGTTTTTAAAGAAATTTAACACCTCCGCAGTCGTGCATCAAAAACATGCTTTAACAGTATTTGTGTTTTATTAATTCCAATAATCTGTTATAATATTTATTTGGTGCAGGACTGCGGACGTGCTTAATTTCTTCTAAAACCGTCGAAATATCGGCAAAATTCAACGAAATAACGAAATATAGTAGATAAATGATGATCGACAATTAAGCACAACAAACTATAACAACATTAATTCATACTTTTATTCATCCACAAAATATCACCATACAATAAAGCAAAAACCTGCAGAGAATGTTGTAGAAATATGTGTCCTGGTTTGAAAATGGCACAAATAAAAATATGACAGCATAAGTCTGTAAATGGAATTATTAATGGTTAGATTTTAAGTCCAACAAAAATGAAACAAGATAAAACACAGAATTACCAGGTTTCTTTTTCTATCAAAATATGCCATTGTCAACAAATATAAGGACAAAATAACGAGGGAAACTATAAAATCAGGGGAGATAAATCTTCTTATCAACAGAGGACATTTTAAACAAAGATAATGTCAGAATAAAGAGTGATCCTTTAATATCAGGGGAGATACATTTTCTTATCAACAGATGACATTGTCAACAAATATAAGGACAGAATAAAGAGGGAAACTATAAAATCAGGGGAGATAAATCTTCTTATCAATAGAGGACATTTTAAACAAAGATAATGCCAGAATAAAGAGTGATCCTTTAATATCAGGGGAGATAAATCTTCTTATCAACAGATGACATTGTAAACAAAGATCAGGACAGAATAAAGAGGGATGCTTTAATATAGGGGGGGGGTAAATATTTTTAGGTACCTGACGTTTGACTAACCAGTTAGAATGTACTTATTGTAGACAATGACTCTGTTGATGAACAATCACAATTGAAATTTTACTGATTTATTATCAATTAGTTATAACAATGTCTAGTACAATAACAGTAGTATCAAGTCTAATCATCTTAAAACGATATTTAATTAAAATGATTTCGAACAAAAACTTTACTTTTTCATCATGCTCTCCTGATTTTATAATTTAATTTTTAATTTGTATATGTACATATAGATCATTTATAATACTTCTAGCTCACTTAAGTAGCAAGAGAAATGTATTTACAATACCATACTAAATATATAACTCTGCAATTCTAATAGACAACCCATTGTATATGATAGGTTTGTTTGATTTGTCTAAAATACTGTTCAAATAATTAACACAGTGCCTATGCTAGTTCAGTTTGATTTGTCTACAATACCATACTAAATATATAACTATGCAATTCTAATAGACAACACATTTTATATGATGGGTCTGTTTGATTTGTCTAAGATACCGTTCTAATACTTAACACAGTGATACATATTCTTAAGCATTTTGAATTCAATGAATCGTTCATTAACTGAGTAAAAACATTATATACAGATATACAAACGTGTGTAATGAATAATGGGTGGTTCTCAGAAATGTTTAAGAATACAAGAGGAAATCGCTAAAGATTTCCTTTATCAGCTTTGTTGTTTGTCTTGTCAGTGGAAAGCATGGCTTCAAGACTTAGAAACAATAAAGATATCAAGGGATTTCAAATAAAAATAGACAAAAAAATTCATAGCATTAAGATATCGCAACTCGCTGATGACACAACTTTGCTTTGTACGTCTAAAGAAGAAATTTATTTAGCATTTAATGAAATAGAAACTTTCGGGTCTTTTTCTGGATTATTAATGAAAAAAAATAAAACTGGGGGAAAACTTAAGCACAGTAAAGATAAAATAAAGGGCATTAAATGGTCAGAAAAACCTATTAAAGCATTGGGTGTATATGTTGGTAACAATAAAGAAGAGTGTGAAAAATTAAACTAGGAAAATATAATAGATAAAATGAATACTTTATTCTTCTCTTGGGGAAAACGAAATTTAACTATTCTTGGGAAAATTATGATTAATAAAGCGTTAGTCATTCCTATATTTACTTTTGTTGCTAGTGCATGTGTCGTGTTAGACAAATATAGAAAAGAAATTGAAAGTAAATGTTTCAAATTCATTTGGGATGGTAAACCAGACAAAGCTAAAAGAAACACTATGATAGGTAATTTTGAGTGTACGTTTTAATTATCGTACATAATTGTTACTATTGTCTGCACAGTGTTAAACAGATGTAAAATTAAACAATATATTGAACCTAGAATAAAAGTAAAAGTTAACATTGGTGAACCTTTAAACATAAGAATTGAAATATATAAATATAAATCGTTTAAGCTTAAATTGTTGATTAAGTCTCCTATTTACCTACGAGTACACGCAGTATATAATAAAATATGGACGGAATGCTTAATGATGATGATCGACAATTAAATACATCAAACAATAACAATGCTAACTCATTCTTTTACTCATCCAAACATATGTCCATCAAATTAAGACTAGCAGAGAACCTCGTGGAAACATATGTCTTTGTTTGTAAATGACACCCAAAAAAACACATATGACAGGATAAATCTGTAAATGAAATTGATGATTATATTTTAAGTCCAATAAATATGAAACAAAATAAAGCTAAACCTTACCAGGTTTGTTTCTTATCAACAGGTGACTTTGTAAACAAAGATAAGGACAGAATAAAGAGGGATACATTAATATCAAGGAATGACACTGTTGATCAACAATTGATATCTTACTAGATTTGTTATCAATTAGTTATAACAATGTCTAGCGCACTAACAGTATTATAAAGTCTTTTGATCTTAAAGCGATATTTAATTACTTGATTTCGAACAAAAACGTCACTTTTTCATCATACTCTCCTGATTTTATAATTTAATTTGTGTATGTACATATAGATCATTTATAATTCTAGTTCAGTTAAGTAACAAGTGACATGTATTTGTACATCAATGTGCAATTGGTTTTAACACCATAAATCTGTTGATTGTGATGGATGTAAATATTTCGCTAACAATTTCCACTACCTCCTGTTAAATTAAAAAGCAAGAGATATATTGTTTTTAAATATCGAGATACAACTGTTTTAAAAACATACATATGATGATTATGATGACTGTCAACGATTGGTTGAAAATCTCACCAAATAATAAAACAATATCACGATGATGTACACAACATAAACTGTGATGGTTTACATAATGTGATTAATTTTCTGTATGTACAGGAGACTGTAAATATCAAGTGAGCAACAAGACAGATATGTACATCCTAAATATACTTAAACATAATCACTTACAAAATATAATATTTACATTGTAAAAGATTTTTATACAGGAACAACACGATATAAATAATATTTAATGTTTACTCCTGATCGACATTATACCTTATCATATAGAAAGTTACAGACTACGAATCAAATGTATTGTAAAATAACACATCAAATACCGATATGTGATCAAACTATACAATTCCAATAGATAACAGTGTCTATGATGGTTCAGTTTGATTTGTCTACAATACCATATTAAATATATAACCATACATTTCTAATAGACAACTCATTTTATATGATAGATCTGTTTGATTTGTCTACAATACCATATTAAATATATAACTATACAATTATAATAAAACACTCATTTTATATGATAGGTCTGTTTTATTTGTCTACAATACCATATTAAATATATAACTATACAATTATAATAGACAACCCATTTTATATGATAGGTCTATTATAGAGTATTATCATCTTAAAGCGATATGTAATTACTTGATTTAGAACAAAAACTTTACTTTTTAGTCATACTCTCCTGATTTTATAATTTAATTTGTATATGTACATATAGATCATTTCTAATACTTCTAGTTCAGTTAAGTAGCAAAGGACATCTATTTGTAAATCAATATAAAACTGGTTTTAACAACATAACTAGTGTGATTTATATGGCATTTGGTTGAAAATCTCAACCACTAATATAACAATATGACGATGGTGTACACAGCATAAGCTGATTATTTCTGCTAAGTGATGGTTTACATTATTTGATTTATCTACAATACCGTTCTAATATTTAACACAGTGTCTATGATATGTCTCTGTTTTATTTGTCTACAATACCATGCTAAATATATAACTATACAATTCTAATAAACAACTCATTTTATATGATAGGTCTGTTTGATTTGTCTAGAATACCATGCGAAATATATAACTATTCAATTATAATAGACAACTCATTTTATATGATAGGTCTGTTTGGTTTGTCTACAATACCATATTAAATAGATAGCGATACTATTATAATAGACAACGCATTTTATATGATAGGTTTAAACTTAAAGTTTGAATTAAGTCTCCAATTAACATACTAATGCATAAAGTATATAATAAAATATGGAGGAATTATTAACGATGATGATCTACAATTAACATACTAGTACATACAGTATGTAATAAAATATGGAGGAATGCTTAACGATGATGATCGATGATTACACAATCAAGCTATAACAACACTAACTCATCTTTTACTCATCCACACAATATCACCATACAATAAAAACAGAGAAGCTGGTAGAAATATGTGTCCTGGTTTGTAAAGGGTGCAAGCTAAAATATAACAACACTAACTCATTCTTTTACTCATACACAACATAAGAACATACAATCAGAACTAGGAGTGAAGCTGGCGGTCATATGTGTCCTGGTTTGTAAATGACACGAACAAAAATATGAGAGGATAAGTCTGTAAATGGGATTATTGATGATTAGATTTTATATGTCCTGGATTAGATTTTAAGTCCAAAAAATAGGAAACAAAATAAAACTGAACCTTACCAGGTTTGTTTCTTATCAACATATGACAATGTAATCAAAGATAAGGACAAAATAAAGAGGGATACTTTAATATCAGGGGAGATAAATCGTTGTTGATAACTGACAGCTGATTAACAAGTTAGACTGTACTTGTTGTAGACAATGACTGTTGATCAACAATAAAAATTGTTATTTTACTAGATTTATTATCGATTAGTTATAACAATGTCTAGTACAATAACAGTATCATAAAGTCTTTTGATCTTAACATGATATTTAATTACTTGATTTCGAAAAAAAGCTTTACTTTTTCATCATACTCTCCTGATTTTACATCTTAATTTGTGTATGTATATATAGAAAATTTCTAATACTACTAGTTCAGCTAAGAAAAAAGGGACATTTATGTGTACATTAATATACAGCTGGTTTTAGCAACATACATTTGTTGATTGTGATGAAAGTCAATATTTGGTTGAAAATCTCAACAAATAATAAAACAATATGATGATGATGTAAGCAACATGAACTGATTATTTCTGCCAAGTGATGTTTTACATTGTGATTACTTTTCTGTATTTACAGGTAGAAGTAAGTATCAAGTCAACAATATTATAATGTAACTCGATCATTGTATGTAATTTGTAGATAACAAAATACAATTAATATTTCTTCTGTATTTATTGATTTATTATTTCTTAATTAGTTCCATTCGTCTTAATGAAGCTTAGAAAATGCAGTTTCAAAGTTAAATATTGTAATATAATCTGAATAAAAGCTAGATAATACTGGACAAATTAATTAAGAAATATATATAAACAAGCGAACAAAATGTTATATTAAATTGTTACTGATATAATCATTAAAACATTAATAATAAAATAATATTCTACTGATACAAACATTAAAACTTCAATAATAAATTAATATTTTGCTGACACAAACATTAAAACATCAGTAATAAACTGATATGCTACTGATAAAAACATTAAAACATCAATAATAAACTGATATGTTACTGATCAAAACTTTAAAACATCAATAATAAACTGAAGAATAGACAACGTAATGGTATATAATAAAACAATATGACGATGATGTAAACAATATAAACTGAATATTTCTACCAAGTGATGATGTACATTATGTGATTAATTTTCTGTATTTACAGGACGATGTAAGTATCCAGTGAAGAACAAGACAGATAAGTACATCCTAAATATACTTGAACATAATCACTTGCAAAACATAATGTTTACATTGTTACGGATATTTATACAGGAAAAAAACTATATTAGTAGTATTTAATGTTTACTCCTGGTCAACATTATAAAGAGCTTGAAGATACCAACGAGGTAATCAGAATCCGTAAATCGAAGAAGAATAGACAACGTAATTGACAAAAGAAAAAGAATAAAAGAACGAACAACGATCTATAAAACATTACACATAAAACTAAAGATCGAGTAACATGAACCCAACTGAAAACCAGGGGTGAACTGAAAGATAGGAATATGTACCTATATAAACAGAATAAGGGTATCCTAGCTCTTTATTCCTGATAAATAAATGTTCATCGGTAAAAGATAGGAATATATACCTTTATAAACAGAAGTAGGGTATCCTAGCTCTTTATTCCTGATAAATAAATGTTCATCGGTAAAAGATAGGAATATATACCTATATAAACAGAATAAGGGCATCCTAGCTCTTTATTCCTGATAAATAAATGTGCATCGGTAAAAGATAGGAATATATACCTTTATAAACAGAATAAGGGTATCCTAGCTCTTTATTCCTGATAAATAAATGTTCATCGATAAAAGATAGGAATATGTACCTATATAAACAGAATAAGGGCATCCTAGCTCTTTATTCCTGATAAATAAATGTGCATCGGTAAAAGATAGGAATATATACCTTTATAAACAGAATAAGGGTATCCTAGCTCTTTATTCCTGATAAATAAATGTTCATCGGTAAAAGAAATATAAAGTGAAATAATAAAAACGGGAACAGTTGACTTCAACACAACAAACATAAAACACTCCAATATCAGAGTCAATAAAATATGATATATAACAACCAGTGACGACTTAGACATTATAATGTAACTAGGTCATGGTATGTAATTGGTAGATAACACAATACAATTAGTATTTTTTTTGTATTTATTGATTTATTATTTCTTAATTAGTTCCATTCGTCTTAATGAAGCTTAGAAAATACAGGTTCAAAGTTAAATATTGTAATATAATCTGAATAAAAGCTAGAAAATACTGGACAAATTAATTAAGAAATATATATAAACAAGCGAACATAATGTTATATTAAATTTTTACTGATATAAGCATTAAAACATTAATAATAAAATAATATTCTACTGATGCAAGCAAAAAAACATCAATGATAAACTGATATTTTACTGATAAAGACATTAAACCATCACAAATAAACTGATATTTCACTGATACAATCATAAAAGCAACAATAATAAACTCATGTTTTACTGATGCAAACATTAATAATAAACTAATATTTTACTGATACAAATATTAAAACTTCAATAATAAATTAATATTTTGCTGACACAAACATTAAAACGTCAATGATAAACTGATATGTTACTGATAAAAACATTAAAACATCAATAATAAACTGAAGAATAGACAACGTAATGGTTTTAAATTATAAAACAATATGACGATGATGTAAACAATATAAACTGAATATTTCTACCAAGTGATGATGTACATTATGTGATTAATTTTCTGTATTTACAGGAAAGTGTAAGCATCAAGTAAAACATTACACATAAAACTAAAGATCGAGTAACATGAACCCAACTAAAACCCAGGGGTGAACTGAAAGATAGGAATATGTACCTTTATAAACAAAATAAGGGTATCCTAGCTCTTTATTCCTGATAAATAAATGTTCATCGGTAAAAGAAATATAAAGTGAAATAATAAAAACGGGAAAAGTTGACTTCAACACAACAAGCATAAAACACTCAAATATCAGTGTCAATAAAATATGTTATATAACAACTAGTGACGACTGAGACATTATAATGTAACTCGATCATGTCATGTAATTTGTAGACCAAAAAAATACAATTAATATTTTTTCTGTGTTTATTGATTTATTAATTCTTAATTGGTGTCATTCATCTGAATGAAGTTTAGAAAATACATGTTCAAAGTTAAATATTGTCATATAATCTGAATAAAAGTTAGAGAATACTAGACAAATTAATAAAGAAATATATATAAGCAAACGTACATAATGCTATATCAAATGTTTACTGATATAAGCATTAAACCATTAATAATAAAGGGCCCGGGTGGCTCAATGAGTTAGGTAGTTGGAGTACCTAACAATTCATACAAGAATATCACCAATACGGCGTGGGTTCGCCCCCTGCTTTGTAAATTACAAAAAGGGTGCACTCGACTCGTAGCAGCAGAGGATAAAGTTGACCAGTTGCTTGCCCATGGTCGTTGGTTCTCTACGGGTACTCCGGCTTCTTCTACCAGTAAAACTGGTCGTCATGATATAGCTGAAATATTGCTGAAAGTGGCCTTAAGCACAATAAATCAAATCAAATCAAATCATTAATACTAAAATGATATTCTACTGATGCAAACATAAAAACATCAATAATAAAATTACATTGTATTGATGTAAGCATTAAAGCATCAATAATAAACTGATATTCTACTGATAAAAACATTAAACCATCAGAAATAAACTAATATTTAATGATGCAAATATTAAAAGATCAATAAAAAACTAATATTTAACTGATAAAAACATTATAACATTAATAATAAACTGATATTTGACTGATACAATCATTAAAACATCAATAATAAACTTATATTTGACTGATATGAATATTAAACAGATATAAAAAAAACTGATATTATACTGATGCAAACATTAATAATAAACTGATATTATACTGATACAAACATTAATAATAAACTGATATCATACTGATACAAACGTTAATAATAAACTGATATTTTTGATACAGACATTAAAACATCAATAATAAACTGATATTTTATTGATACAGACATTAAAACATCAATAATAAACTGATATTTTACTGATACAGACATTAAAACATTAATAATAAACTGATATTTTACTGATACAGACATTAAAACATTAATAATAAACTGATATTTTACTGATACAGACATTAATAATAAGCTGATATTATACTGATACAAACATTAAAACATCAATAATAAACTGATATTTTACTGATACAAACATTAATAATAAACTTATATCTAACTTATGCGATAATTAAAACATCAATAATATACTGATATGTTCTTGATACAACAATAAAACATGAAAAATAAACTGATACAAACATTAAAACATCTATAATAAACTGATATTTTACTGATACAACATTAAAACATGAACAATATACTGATATTTTCCTGATACAACATTAAAACATGAATAATAAACTGATATTTAACTGATATAAACATAAAAACATCAATAATCAACTAATATTTTACTGATGCAAATATTAATAATAAACTGATATTTTACTGATACAAACATTAAAACATCACTAATAAACTGATAATTTACGGATACAGATATTAAGACATCTATAATAAACTGATATTCTACCGATACAAACATTAATTAAACAATAATGAAATGATATATTACTGATACAAATATAAAAACATCAATAAGAAACTGATATTTCACTGATTCAGACATAAAAACATCAATAATAAAGTGACATTTTACAGATACAAACATTAAAACATCAATAATAAAGTGACATTTTACAGATACAAACATTAAAACATCAATAATAAAGTGACATTTTACAGATACAAACATTAAAACATCAATAATAAACTGACATTTTACATGTGTAGAACTCTATAATGTTTGAGATGGTTTATCTGTTTATCTGTTTATCAGAACCACAACATCATGATAGAAATAGAGAGTACACAATGAGATATTTATTTCTCACTAATGAGACAGCACAGTTCCTATTGTTTGCCGTGTGAGATATCCTTGTTTCAACCCGTGAGTGAGATAAGAATGTCATGCTACCTTTGCCGTAAAAATGTTACGCTTCGCAAAAGAGCTCTTCACCACGGTTCCGTCTGTATTTGCATCAATAAAACCACGATTCTACCACATAAGTATTTTTGTATTAATCTATGCATGCTATTCTGCTATCCAACGATTTAACGATATTGCACCTTTCACTGCGTTTGACTTTTTGTCACCCGTTCTACCGTGTCAATGTTTGTTTCCTTTGAGCAAAAAATAGAGTGTTCTCCCTTGTTAGTAACTAACGTAAAGAAAGAAATTATCTCCCTTTGACCAAAATCAAATAATGTTTACATGTATTTATCGCTGTTCTAGTAGCATATATAATATATTTATTAAATACATTGTATTTTATTATGAAATACAATTAAAATACTGCCAATACACGGATTAAATCGACAATTAACTTCATCAACGGAAAACAATTTTGCTGGAAAACGCTCGATGGAATGTAAACAAAACAAGATGTTTAGTAAGAAATAAAATCAAACACCGGAAAACGTACAAGATAAGGAAATTAGTGAGAAAAAGAATCAAACACCGGTAAGAATGCAAGACGGAAAAATTTCAGACACCCGCGGGAAAGATTTCTATTGTTCTCCAACTCTGCGGAGCCTCGTTGGAGACCAGAAATCTTAATTTGTAATAATTGTGTTAAAGTGCTAAAGGAGGAGCTCATATATTTATATACGTTTTATTTTATCAGCTAAGCGTCAGATAATTTAAATATATTATTAATGATATAATTTTTAATACATTTTTTTTTACAGTTTTTGCCCCAAAATATGTACTTTCACAGAGAACCAGTAAAGTTGTCCCATCTAAACAGCAGATAATTTAAATGTATTATTAATAATATAATTTTGTATACCTTCTTTTAACAGCGAGCATTGCCCCAACTGTAAAAGAAAGTAAGTATAATAATTAATGTCGTAGATTATATTTCATAAGATAAGTATACATATATATAATAAGTGAAATGATTTACTCAATATATGCTATAACAGTAATATGACGTTGTATACCTAGTATATATACTTTGCTATAAACAAAATAATTAAAATCTTCTGCTCAGAATTTTAATCTGAAATAATCTTTAGGTGGACCGCCTTCAAATTTATGTGTGACACCCCATTTTCTATGAACTTTATACGTCATATTGAAAACCAGATGTTCTCCATTGATTCGAAGCCATGAGGTTTTGTCTGCTGTAAGACATCACGAAGACATATTAATTATACATCTAAGCTGTACATATGTGATCAAATATATGGAATAGATAATCTAAGCTGTACATATGTGATAAAATCTGTGTAGTAGATAATCTAAGCTGTACTTACGTGATAAAATATATGGAGTAGATAATCTAAGCTGTACATATGTGATAAAATCTGTGCAGTAGATAATCTAAGCTGAACATGTGTGATACAATATGTGGAGTGGATAATCTAAGCAGTACATTGTGATCAAATCTGTTAAGTAGATAATCTAAGCTGTACATGTGTGATAGAATCTGTAGAGTAGATATTCTAAGCTGTACATTTGTGATTAAATCTGTGGAGTAAATAATATAAGCAGTACATTTGTGATTAAATCTGTGGAGTAGATAATCTAAGCTGTACATTTGTGATAAAATCTATGGAGTAGATAATTTAAGCTGTATATTTGAGATACAATATGTGGATTAGATAAACTAAGCTGTACATGTGTGATAAAATATGTGGAGTCAATAATCTAAGCTGTACATTTGTGATTAAATCTGTGGAGTAGATAATCTAAGCTGTACATTTGTGATAAAATCTATGGAGTAGATAATCTAAGCTGTACATTTGTGATACAATCTGTGGATTAGATAATCTAAGCTATACATGTGTGATAAAATATTTGGAGTCGATAATCTAAGATGTACATTTGTGATAACATCTGTGGAGTAGATAATCTAGCTGTACATTTGTGATAACATCTGTGGAGTAGATAAGCTAAGCTGTACATTTGTGATAACATATGTGGAGTAGATAATCTAAGCTGTACATTTGTGATAAAAGGTGTAGAGTAGATAATCTAAGCTGTACATTTGTGATAAAATCTGTTGAGTCGATAATCTAAGCTGTATATATGTGATAAAATTTGTGGAGTAGATAATCTAAGCTGTATAGTTGTGATAACATATGTGGAGTAGGTAATCTAAGCTGTACATGTGTGATCAAATCTGTGGAATAGATAATCTAAGCTGTACATTTGTGATCAAATCTGTGGAGTAGACATCTAAGCTGTACACTTGTGATAAAATCTGTGGAGTAGATATGAATTGCTTCTTAATATTGTCCTTTGTTCAAGATTGGCTTAAATGAGCAATTCAGTAACTGTCATGCTAAAAGGGCTAACAAAGAAGCTGCCCAACCACCGGTGCATAGCTGAAAAAAAATGTAGTCACCGCTCTCATTGGTTTACGATCGATATCATGCTATGATCAACCTTTATCGAATATCTGAATCACAGCTTCCGTTTGTCGTACTCACAATTTCATTCTCACTCACGAATTATTACTTTGTTTGTTACAAGAGTAACACAACGGGTGTGGCTAGTCGAACAGGAAGTATACATTCATATGTGCCACCCACCTGTGTTCATCCCCGTTTTTAGAAGGGTTCATGTTACCCAAGCTTTAGTTTCCTCTGTAGTGCTATGTCGATCATTGATAGTCTTTTTGTTCTGTTTCCTTTTGATCATTGCTATTCTTTGTGTTCTGTTTCCTTTTCATCATTCATAATCTTTTTGCTCTGTTTCCTTTTGATCATTGATAGTCTTTTTGTTCTGTAACACAACGGGCATGGCTAGTCCAACAGGAAGTATCCATCCGTATGTGCCATCCACCTGTGTTCATCCCCGTTTTTAGAAGGGTTCATGTTTCCCAAACTTTAGTTTCCTCTGTAGTACTATGTCGATCATTGATAGTCTTATTGTTCTGTTTCCTTTTGATAATTGATAGTCTTTGTGTTCTGTTTCCTTTTGATAATTGATAATCTTTGTGTTCTATTTCCTTTTGATCATTGATAGTCTTTTTGTTAAGCTTCCTTTTGATCATTGATCGTCTTTGTGTTCTATTTCCGTTTGATCTTTGATAATCGTTGTGTTCTGTTTCCTTTTGATCACTGATAGCATTTGTGTTCTGTTTCCTTTTGATCATTGATAGTCTGAGTTTTGTTTCCTTTTGATCATTGATAGTCTTTTTGTTCTGTTTCTTTTTGATCATTGATATTCTTTTTGTTCTGTTTCCTTTTGATCATTGATAGTCTTTTTGTTCTGTTTCCTTTTGATCATTGATAGTCTTTGTGCTCTGTTTCCTTTTGATCATTGATAATCTTTGTGTTTTGTTTTCTTTTGATCATTGATAGTCTTTGTGTTCTGTTTCCTTTAGATCATTGATAATCTTTGTGTTCTGTTTTCTTTTGATCATTGATAGTCTTTGTGCTCTGTTTCCTTTTGATCATTGATAGTCTTTGCGCTATGTTTCCTTTTGATCATTAATAGTCTTTGTGTTCTGTTTCCTTTATATCATTGATAGTCTTTGTGTTCTGTTTTCTTTTGATCATTGATAGTCTTTTTGTTCTGTTTCCTTTTGATCATTGATAGTCTTTGTGTTCTGTTTCCTTTTGATCATTGATAGTCTTTGTGTTCTGTTTCCTTTTGATCATTGATAGTCTTTGTGTTCTGTTTCCTTTTGATCATTGATAGTCTGTGTTATGTTTCCTTTTGATCATTGACAGTCTTTGTGCTCTGTTTCCTTTTGATCATTGATAATCTTTGTGCTCTGTTTCCTTTTGATCATTGATAGTCTGTGTTGTGTTTCCTTTTGATCATGGATAGTCTTTGTGTTCTGTTTCCTTTTGATCATTGGTAGTCTTTTTATTCTGTTTCCTTTTGATCATTGATAGTCTTTTTGTTCTGTTTTCTTTTGATCATTGATATTCTTTTTGTTCTGGTTCCTTTTGATCATTGAAAGTCTTTGTGTTCTGTTTTCTTTTGATCATTGATAGTCTTTGTGTTCTGTTTCCTTTTGATCATTGATAGTCTTTTTGTTCTGTTTCCTTTTGATCATTGATAGTCTTTGTGTTCTGTTTTCTTTTGATCATTGATAGTCTTTGTGTTCTGTTTCCTTTAGATCATTGATAGTCTTTTTGTTCTGTTTCCTTTTGATCATTGATAGTCTTTTTGTTCTGTTTCCTTTTGATCATTGATAGTCTTTGTGTTCTGTTTCCTTTTGATCATTGATAGTCTTTTTGTTCTGTTTTCTTTTGATCATTGATATTCTTTTTGTTCTGTTTCCTTTTGATCATTGATAGTCTTTGTGTTCTGTTTTCTTTTGATCATTGATAGTCTTTGTGTTCTGTTTCCTTTTGATCATTGAAAGTCTTTTTGTTCTGTTTCCTTTTTATCATTGATAGTCTTTGTGTTCTGTTTTCTTTTGATCATTGATAGTCTTTGTGTTTTGTTTCCTTTAGATCATTGATAGTCTTTTCGTTCTGTTTCCTTTTGATCATTGATAGTCTTTTTGTTCTGTTTTCTTTTGATCATTGATATTCTTTGTGTTCTGTTTCCTTTTGATCATTGATAGTCATTTTTGTTCTGTTTCCTTTTGATCATTGCTAGTCTTTTTTGTTCTGTTTCCTTTTGATCATTGATAGTCTTTTTGTTCTGTTTCCTTTTGATCATTGATAGTCTTTTTGTTCTGTTTCCTTTTGATCATTAAAAGTCTGTTTGTTCTGTTTCCTTTTGATCATTAATACTCGTTTTGTTCTGTTTCATTTTGATCATTAAAAGTCTGTTTGTTCTGTTTCCTTTTGATCATTAAAAGTCTGTTTGTTCTGTGTCCTTTTGATTTTTGCATTGTTTGTCCTTCGATTTACCTCTTCTGATTACACTTTTGTTATCCTTAATAAGAGAATAAATATTATTAAAAAGCTCTGTATTTCTGTTGCATTTAATTTTGTTTTGTTATTTACTATTATATCAGAAATTTATTTTTTCAATGTAAGCATTAAAGCAGTTTGTGATGAAATAGCATGCCACATGATGTTCACATACAATTAATCATAAAGTAGACTTCGTTCACTGAACTACATACTGTACTTATGATTTGTTGACATGAGCAAAGCATACCAGTTTGCAACAGACATTACATATACTAGCTACAAATATAACAAGAACCGAAGATGCCTTCCCGTCCGGAGCCGCCCAGGGTGGTCATTGTTTTTTTTTTACTTTTTGTTTCCAGACCATTGCTTGTTCTTTTCCAATTCACTGTATGTGTATGCCATTATACTTTCATTATATTGTCTTTACGTCTATTGGCTGCGCCTGGTTTCCCATTTATTATTTTCAAACTTTTAAAATAAATAGTGATAACATCCGTTTAATAACTAAATATACTCTCTCCACTATAATACATACTGGGGTTATGGTTTGTTGACATGGAAACATTTATCATTGCAGTGATTTATCAATATATTTTAGAATTAGACTAGTTAATATTTTCGTGTTGTACAGCACAACACTCACTGAGTGTTCGAGTTTAAGTACAAAGCCCATCCACATTTAATAGTTTATCATACTGATAAGTCAATGTTGAATCAAGTACGGAGTAATTAGGTTAGCGAGCTGGAGTCAGGGGAAACTTTGGTAATTATGTTGATCTATTGTAATTATTAATTACTTTATCGTATGCTGAATTTATTTATCGTATGCTGCATTAATTTATTGCATACTGCATTTGTTTATTGTATACCGTATTTATTTATTGCATACTGCATTTACTTATTGTATGCCTTATCTATTTATCGCATACTGTATTTGTTTATTGCATACTGCATTTTTTTGTATACTCCAGCTGAAAAAGTATCGCTGAAATGTAAGAAGAATTTGAAGATACCAAAGGGAAATCACAATCCGTCAATCGAAGACGGACAGACACCACAATGGCTAAAATAAAAAAAAAGAACATAAGGACAATCAACGATCTACAAAATATTACACATAAAATTAGAGATCGAGAAACACGCACCCCACTAAAATCATGAGGTGAACTCAGATGCTCCAGAGGGGTGAGCAGTTTATGCTCCACTGATGGCACCCGCAGTGTTACTCTAATTACAAACCCGGTGATAAGTCATAAATGAAGAAAGGACAGTAATGTGATTAAAACAAGTGATCAATGATAATTGATACACTTGTAATGGGAAATTTATAATACCAAGTCAGATATACATTAACCATCTAACCCTGCTATATTTGTCTGTCCGTCACACGCCAAGACCTGTATACCTGACATCGTATGCCGCGGCTTATTTTTTGTGTTCAGCGAGCTAAGATGAGAGCTGATTGCTCATGTTGTTGACATTGAGGGAATTGTTGACCTTCACTGTTTTAACTTTTCATCTTAATATCATTATTTATTTTATACCAGTAGTCAATATTTCACTTATATAGAACATTTCTCTATTTAAATATTTACCATGTTTCTCTTTACATTTCAGTCGGTATTTTGATTACGTCAAGGAGGTGTAAGACAACTAGTATACGTGTCTGAAATAGAAGATGAACCTTAAACGTGGAAACGAAAAGAAAACTGAAAATTATATGTAGAATATAAAATATATGTTAATGTAAACACTTTTGTTGATCACTACTAAATTGTAAAGAAAATAAACAAATAATAGTATACTATCATATTAATATATAGTATGTACTCCATATTTTAGTTGATTTTACTTATATCTGTTCTACATTTGACTTTGTCTAATTTTGACCTTGCCTATATTTGACCCTGCCTACATTTGACCCTGCCTACATTAATTTTATCCTGTTTACATCTAACTCTGCCTACAATTGGCCCAGCCTACATTAATTTGACCTTGCTTAATTTTGTCTGCAGATAGTTGTCCCTGTGTACATTTGACCCTGCTGCATTAGTCCTTGCCTACATTTGACCTTCCCTACATTTGACCCTGTCTACATTTGACCTTCCCTACATTTGACCCTGCTTACATTTGACCTTGCCTACATTTGGCTCTACCTACATTTGACTATGCCTACATTAGCCCCTGCCTACATTTGACCTTGACTACGTCTTACATTGATAGCATTTGACCTTGCCTAATTTTGATTCAGCTGACAGTTGTCCCTGTGTACATTTGACCCTGCTTACATTAAATATGGCATACATTTGACCCTGCTTATATTTGACCCTGATCAAATTTGACCCTACATACATTTGACCTTGCCTACCTTTGACCTTCTCTACATTTGACCCTGTCTATATTTGATCCTCCCTACATTATACCTTGCCTAAATTTCATTTTCCTTACATTAGAGCCTGCCTACATATGACCATACCTACATTTGATCCTGCCAACATTTGATCCTGCCTACATTTTACCTTGAATACATTTGACCCTGCCTACGTTTGACCTTGCCTACATTTGACCTTACCTAACTCTGACCTTGCCTACATCTGACCCTACCTACATTTAATCCTGTCTAACTTTGACTCTCCCTACATTAGACCTTGCCTACATTAGACCCTGTCTACATTTGACCCTTTCTATATTTGTCCCTGCCTATTTTTGAACCTGCCTACATTTTACCTTGAATACGTTTGACCCTGTCTACGTTTGACCTTGACTACATTTTACCCTGCCTATGCTTGACCTTGTCTACATTTGACTTTGCCTAACCTTGACCTTGCATACATTTGACCCTACCTACATTTGACCCTGCCTACATTTGATCCTGCCTACATTATATTTTTTTATATACATCAATGAGGAGTAAGATTACTATTATACGTGTCTGATATAAAAGATGTAACTCGTATACAAATAAAGTATAAAAAGATGGGAAATATAATATATATAAAACTGTTGAATATGACCATTAATTAACACTAATTAACAAATACTAATGTATTTTTATATATTTTTGAACATATTGTACTTCAATTGTTAGGTTTTTAATTATATCTGTTCGACCTTTGACCTTGCCTACATTGAATGTTTTGCTAGAGTTAATAAAGTGTAGTATTATCAACCTCTCTTGTTGTGTTTCTTTGTGCACAATTCTCGATTCAGTGATTATATACATCTCATCTATCCAAATGAGCTTGAAGTAAAGGTTACTACTGATACTCAAAAGTCTGATTCTTACCTTGACCTCACCTTGAAATCGACAACGGTGGAATACTAAAAAAAACTCTACGACAAACGCGATGACTTCACTTTTCCAATAGTCAACTTCCCCTTCATCAGTAGTAATTTTCCAGCATCACTAGCGTATGGAGTTTACAATTCACAACTCATACGCTAATCTAGAGTTTGTGCCCAGTACAGTAATATTCTGGACAGAGCCCAGCTGCTGATGGAAAAGCTACTCAAACAAGGCTACATTGCTATCAAGTTGAAGTCATTGCTGCAAACATGCTACGGTCATCATCAAAATGTATTACGAAATATTCATATCGCAAATATCAATGGATCTTTTATTTTTTATGCAGATGGTTCTTTCCTCTTCAATGCCAATACTTTTGCCGAACTTGTCTGAATATATGAGTAAAACGGCGGGTGTCCTATAAGAAGCAAGAACTGCTTACCATTTGCGGACACATGAGTTCACCCCGGTTTCTTGTGGGATCAGTATTGTTCATCCTTTTAGTGTTTAGTGTCTCTACCTTCTAAACTTCCGTGTTTTGATATCTGTTACGATTACCGCATAAAATCGAATTTCGGTTCGTCATAATCTCCAGTTTTTTGTAGGAGGAGCTCATGTATTATTTGCGTTGCTTGTGTTTGTTTGGGCATAGTGGTCTCCAACACATATTGTGTTGTGTTTTTGCTTTGTTTTTCTTTATCATATGTACAATATGATGCCAATTTCTCTTGATTGTCATTTTTGATCGGGGGCCCGGCTGGCTCAATGAACTAGGTCGTTGGATCTAACAGCTCATACAAGCCTATCACCAATACGGCGTGGGTTCCCACCCAGCTTTGTAAATTACAAAAAAGGTGCACTCGACTCGCAGCCTCAAGTGATAAAGCTTACCAGTTGCTTGCTCAGGGTCGGTGGTTCTCTCCGAGTACTCCGGCTTCTTCCACCACTAAAGGCGGTCGCTATGATAGAGCTGAAATATTGCTGAAAGTGGCGTTAAAAAACACCCCCAAAAATAATTCATTTTATATTGCCCCTTCGGTATTCTCTACCGTTTATTAGATATATTTTTGTTTCTTAATGGAACCCACTTATCAAAGTATGGGGCCCCGGGTGACTCAATGAGTTAGGTAGTTTGATTACCTAGCAACTCACACAAGCCTAACACTAATACGACGTGGATCGGCGTCCGGTTTTGTAAATTACAACAAGGGTGCACTTAACTCGCAGCCGCAAGTGATAAAGCTTACCAGTTGCTTGCCCATATTAGTGGTTCTCTCCGGGTACTCCTGCTTCTGCCACTACTAAAACTGGTATTTCTGAAAGAGGCGTTAAACACCAAACTATCAAAGTGTGGATTATTAAATTACAGAACATCATCAATATACCCCAAATCGTCGAAAGAGGAGAAATCGACACCCCTAAGACACAAATTTGCGAATATCTCTGATTGCCACTCTTCTCACCTTCCTGACCTGATTTCAGTTACGCCAGGTTCTATATTTGTATGCAGAAACGTATTGTAAAGTGTAAAAGTAAAAAGTAATTGCTTACAGTGTCAACATTAAATTGATGATGTTTCGTGATATACTAGGTCATACTATGATTGTATACCCTGTTTGACTACAGATCAACTATTAGTCATATGTGTTTCATAGAAACGAATAAGCAACGTAGGTTAAATTCTTTGTCTTTGGAAGGCCACGTCTTTTTTTGGGAAAATTGAAATCATCTCTTTTGTCGTAAAGTTGTGTTCTTAACCGCCCCTCATTGTCAATTTCGACGTGTAGTTCAAGATATGACGCAGACCTACTTGGATCTGTGGTATCCTTTATTTCAAACTCAATGGAATAGATGCCAATAACAAATTCACAAAACGTATTTAGGAAAGAACATCATTTGTATAATGGAACGTAACATTAAAGGACCGGGATAGCTTCTTTCCGTTTTTTCGTGAGAAACACCTGTATGAAGTCTCACACGTATAAAGGAACAAATTGGCAATAAGAAGAGCTGCATGTTGCAAAACACGTCCACCAAGCATAATAGCTTGGCAATCAAAAACTCGGCGTCTTGATGATATATGTTTTTGAGAACCTTTTGGCAGAACCATAATATTTTTCTACAGTAAAGGTAGGTTAAGAATGAATAAAGGATAAACGATATATTATTTAGAATATATCTGATAGACTCAGATCGACGTCCAGTCTCTCATCGACGTCCACTCCTCTAATCGGCGTCCACAGACGTCATTATCTCAAGTCACGGTCCTTTCCAAATTATCAGATCTATGGTCGATTTATTACTATCAAATCGACGTTCTGTTCAGTGCGAAGATATGTATATGCTGTTACCCTGTCACGTAATGGATGTTGGTCAAGTTTGTATGTCATCTGCCATTGCATATTATGTCAAGCGTCAAAGTTCCAGGCATACATTCAGTGTGTCTGACCCACGTTTCATCTACAAAAAAGCTCATCAGCGACCCTCTTATCTAAACAGGTTTGAAAGCAAAATCTAATACGACGTTGAATGGCGTCTAAAGTCCAAAATTCAAAATGGTTGAGCAGTGAATGCTTTCAATCAGTTTTATGTAGATTCCATGTTCTATTCTATGTATGATTTTTGATATCTGTGTAGCCTATAAAGATGTGCTACATAATACTTATTTGCCTGTTTTAATAGTTGCATTCCGCACAAAAATTAGAAATAATTGTAATGACAGTTTTGTTTTGCGTGTTTTTTTAATCTGTTATTTAAAGTTGGTTTTTATTTTTGTGTGTGTGTGTGTTTTTTGTATGCATTTTCTCACTCTTTAATATCATCAATATAGTGTCATATATCGAAATAATAAGTGTTTTCAATGATTTCTCAAATTACAGGCAATATGCTCCGACTAAACACAATAAGATTGTATCTCCAGTCACCATTATAAAAAATATAAGCATTTTTTGGTCATTAAGAATCCCTCATCTGGAATCTGTTGTGGCGTCATTTAAAGGATACGTCAGTGACGTCATTGGACGTCGTTATGATAAAGTGAAAAACGGCCATATATTTGAGAATTGGACGCCGATTTGAGACTGGACGTCGATTCGAGTCTTCCATATCTAATAGACCATGTCAGTGCTTCGGAACTGACACGGTTTATTATATATTTATTACTGAAAGTTATAGTTCCTTTATAATGTAGTTATTGCTAAAGCTAAAGTTCTCCTCCCTCTGGTATATATAGATGACCTTAGCTGATTTGGACTATCGTGGTTAGGTTCTTTGCTTTTATTGATTCCAAAACTTTAAATTATTTGACTTTTAAATCTTTCGATTTTGAACGTAGTTGATCAATGGAGATTATTCCAGAAACGCCTCGGACGCCCTAGATTTGATATCTACCTTTTTATTCCACTTGACGTAAGCACTTGCCGTTCCTTTTCTCATTCATGAATAATCACCGCATTTGTAACTGGAGTAACACGGAGAGTGTCACTAATCGAGCAGGAACTGTTTACCCTTCCGAGGCATATGAGTTCACCCTCGATTTTAAGTAGGGCTCGTCTTGCCCGTTCTTTAGTGTTATGTGTAGTGTTTTGTAGATCGTTGTTTGTCCTCATCCGGTTTATGGATTGTGATTACCCCTTTTGTTTCTTCAAACTCTTCACTGCAATTATAGACAGTTCTTTTGTTGCTCAAATAGAAGAAATGACAGCATACCCTTCTCGATATGGATTTATATGGCAGTTTGGTGTCAGATAGAAGGTAATATTAATGTTTATTCAATATCCAGAATATGCATTGATAACGTGATTGCCTTTTGACTTGTCAAAATTTCCTTTTATTAAAACTTGTATTTTTGTAAGTAGGAGTACAAGTTATCTTAGAAATGCACATAAAGCTTTTATTTATTGTCTTTAAAAAGAATGTAAAGCTCTTTAAATATACTGCATCACACAATATCAATGTAAATAGTATACAGTTATTTAATGGAGGTGGGTGCAATTGTTCACAATATTTGGCCTGAGGTAATGGAAATGATCAAGTGAACTATTGCACAAGGACAGCCACATCCATCAAATAACTGTTTTATGACATAATCACACATTTTACGAAGAAATTGAACACAATCTGTATATATTCTACAATGTGTCTTCAAGTTCTTTCTCATTTATATCGGCGAATCTGTCCATCTCTCTAGACGCTGCAGCAGACACAACATCACAGGCAGATGGTCGTTTTAAGTCACATGACCAATTTCAGCCAATCTATTGCCGGCTAATAGTTCATTCCGGGTGCAATAGGTCGGCACAAATACCACAAATGGTCAAGCATATTATCTACTTGATTGACGAAAATAGGGAAATACTTTCTATTTAGGAAATATAAAGCAAATATCTATCAGTCTGATTTATAATCTGAGTTAATAAATCTCCTTCTTTATATAGAAAAAGTAACTATAAAATAACTATAAACAATCTATTTTTAAACTATTATTTCAGTATCAGTTTGCTGCTGTTTTGTTTACATTTTTTTGTTGACGCACTGTCACTATCTGTCACATTGTTATTGATTTCATTGCCAATAATTGGACAGGAAGAGAAGTTTTATCAAACGTATGCTTCCGGTTAGATCAGCATGGCGGTACCTCGAGTAACAATCCCTGGTACAGATTTAAATGTTTCCAGAATTTGTCTTGGGACTTGGCAGTTCAATGATAATAAAGCTACTAATGCCTGGGATGCACAGTCAGAAAAGGTACGTCTTATCATTCTTAATGCTTCATTTTAACTAAACATTTATAGCTGTACAATGAAACAATAATATATGACGTTAAATAACTTAGTATTATGTGGTTACATTTTAAATAAATGAGAAGAAAAACAAACTAAAATGGAAAAGAAAGTTTTATATATATAAATGTATCTCTAATATAAGACAGATATAAATTGTACATCATGTAGATTAAACAAACAATCATAATTCTATATTATAACCTCTTATGATAACGACAAAACATTCAGTAACGATATCAACTCTAAAGGTATGATGGAATCTTAATATCTTTTTCAACACTAAAGATAAAGAGGTCATCTTACATTTATGTCACTATTTATTGGCCTTTAACACGGGCATGCGTCGTCGTTGTCTTAGTAGTGTGGTAGTTTAATTTATATTTATGTATGTAATCATGGCCTATTACAATTAATGTTGTGGTGTTCGATTTCGGCAAGGTGTATACCTACTAAAGTAAAGCTTTAAGATACCAAAGGACCAAATCCAGAAACACTACACAGAAAACTAAAGATCTAGCAAAGCAAATACCTCTAAACCTGTGGTGAACTAAGTGGTTTCGGAAGGGTTAAGAGGTTTAACAAGTGCTATATAAATCGTGTTGGATACCAGTTTACATAAATTAATATTAAAAAAAAATATTTTTAGTTTTATTTGTATGTTTTATAGATCGTTGTTGGATACCAGTTTACATCAATTAATAAAAATAAGCATCCCCAGTTTTAGTGGAATTCGCGTTACTCGTTTTATATATCGTTGCTTGTCCTTTTCTCCTTTTTATTTTGGCCATTGTGTTGTTTGTCCTTCTTCGATTTACGACTTCTGATTACCCCTTTGGTATCTTCAAACTCTTCTAGGATTATTAAAACATGAACTCCCGATAAAACAAATGGGAGTAATGTCACTGTAATTGATGAATTTGTCAATGACTTGAGACAAATCGGAAGTATTCTCTAGTTTACTTCCATCAGTATAATAATATGGCACAATATAACCGGAAAACTGTTAAAAAATTGTATTAGAAAACAGTGTTAACCACCCATGATTGATCCGAAGCTCAGTCACTAATAATAATAATAATAATAATAATAATAATAATAACAATAATAATAACAATAATAATAATAATAATAATTTATACAAACGTATCTCCCCATTGTATTTCAAAGTTATCTGAAATACTTGACAATTATTAAATATGTATATGCGTCTGAAAATTTAAACCAACGGTGTTAGAATTAGATTTTTCGGGTGACCAATAGTTTGCACTCGCTCGGCGGGAAAATTCAGACGTATATCACAAATGTAATAGTCATGCTCACAATGGACAGTACTACTACTATTGAAAAGTAAAAAAATAATTATGTTATGTTGATGGATGACAAGTGAGGTGTAGTGTTTTGTAGATCGTTTTGTAATGTTTTCAGTTGGGCCATAGTGTGACATGTCCTCTTGGTTTACTGTCTTAATTCCTATAAATTATCCACCCGTGTTTAATTGGATGTCTCAATGTAACAACACGTAATCTAAGTCATATATGTAGTTATAATTGTTCATGTAATATATTGTAGGTTTCAAGCGCAATAGTTTCTAAATGTTTAGAGGTTGGTATTAATTTCTTTGATACCGCAGAGGTAAGTAATCTTAAACTGGGTATAGAAATATACAAGAGTTATATAGGTTGCTATTAAAAACACAGTTAGAATAATAAATGTGTTTACACTGTGACATTATAATAAGTTCATTTAAATGTGTTGACAATGATGCTATTTAATTAATATTGGTTATCCTGCTCAGAGTCAGAATTGAAAGAGCAGGGCCACAATTGAAACTAGAGCCAAATCGAGTTAGATGGAGGGAGTTCGCCAATGACCTATGCTCCCTAACGGAGGAAAGTACTTAAGTAAGTAAGTATCCTGCTTAGGTCGTTTGGTTTACTTGCATCTAAAATGTGACTAATTATATTTGACATTCCAACTTTTCTACATTGAGTGTACCTGATGAAGTTAATTCTAGTAACTCGTCGTGTGCACTAAGTTTGATATGTATGTTTTATTCATTTAAAAATTAATCATAGAATTATTACTCATGCATTTCGAATTAAAGTATAATTAATGTAAGCCATAGTTTGTATCTAGTTTTAACATGGAGAACATTATTTAGCAAAATTTTATCCCGAGCGAGAGCGAGGTATTAAATGAAAAAGAAAAAATGTTGCCCATGATAACGCGTTATACAAACAATTTTGATTCCAATATGAATTGCTTTAGCATATCTTTTTAAGTGGAAGTCAGTAATAGAAATGAATGCTATAACAAAATCTATTAATTTTCATGTTTACAGTAGCTTTTCGTATATAGAAAGTGTTGCAATTAAATGCATACAGGCTGTCAGAATTGATTTTTTTTTATTAAAAGTTGCCAATAATCGATGTTTTATACTAATTGCAGTTGAATTTTTTTCCATAATATCATACGTAAATAGCCTAGAAGGAAGGAAATACGTCGCTGTTTTATTTTCTTGAATCCAGTAAAGAATCCAATGTTTACCCGCGCAATATTCATACGACCTGAGAGTGAACTCATTGGGGAAAGCGTTTGCGCATGTGCGAAATTATTTGTTGATGAAGAAAGCACATGGCACAAATCAAATCGTAGAAGAACAAAAATATTGATGGGTTCTATACGAAAACGACACAAAAAGGAGGATTCAGCAAGATTTGTGTAACAATTAGAAAAAGATGTTATACCGACCTACTCCATTTTTCAACACGTAAGCATAATTTAGTATCTTTTTATGGCCGAATCATATTTTAACAGTAGAATTGCATCGTACTTTTTTATACATTCTTTTTTTCAGGAGAAAACGCTAGGTGATATCTCTTTTAAATTAGAGACTAAAATATTGAACTTCAGGTCTGTTTTTTTCTAAAGAAATATAATCAAGTCAACTCAAGTTGTCAATAATATGCAATACAATTTGTTTACAATTTGTCCTTTGATCGGGTCCCTATACAGAGTTTGGGTTTGTTTTTATTGATTTCATCACGTATTTCCGCTTTTTAGTGTCATTCTTACTAAATGCCATTATATAACATTAACTGATTACCTCGAGATCCAATTTCATAGATATATTTCTTATTACTGTGAATTGCCGTCGTTGTTCGGATACGAGAGATTTATTTTTGATATTCCGATTAAAAGAGTACTTATATTTATATAGATTGTATACCTTTGTGTACGATAATACGACATATTTAAGAAAGATCTTGGTTTAAATTGCTTGACCTCAATGATATTCCCGATATTGATGACACAAATTTAGCAATTAAACAAATCCTTGAATCTCACCAGCTTTTGGTAAAACAATAGTTCGTTAACGCCGCATGGTCTTTATCAAGCACAAGTTCTTAACATTTCCAACTCTACAAACATCTACGAGTTATAAAATGAAAAGCAAAAATAAAAATACCGGTTCCAAAATCCAATAGGAAATCGCAGAAAGAAACAAATTCGACACCTCTAACATACAAATACATGACTTCTCACTGTCCTGCCTTGGTACAGGCACTTCAATAAAAAGTGGCGAGGTTAATGAGCCCAAACCTTCAAATCAAATGTCTGTCTATATGTAGGGATATGCAGGATCAGAGCAAGTATTAGGACGTGCTCTACAAGGACGCAGACAGAATGTCGTCATTGCAACAAAGTTTGGCTTCAGAGAAGGACCATTTACTCCACCGTACTCTACAGTTAAAATAGATGAAGCTGTTACAAGGAGCCTGACTAAATTACAAACGTCATATGTGGACTTACTACAGATAATGTTATACAACTTGATCCAAGAGTTTACACAACATCAGTTAGTGTCAGGTTATTAAATGGCTGTTGCTCAATGTATACCCGTGAACCAACGCATATATTACTGTAAAACACATTCAGCACAATTCAATCTAATATAATAAAGTTTATTGAAGTCGTATATCGACTAAGGACGGACAACACACTGGCCAACAGAAAAAGGACAAAAGAACAAACAACGATCTACAAGACATTACACACAAAAGAAAATAGAGCTATCGAAATCAGAAATTGTTAGGGACAGGCAATATAATGTTAATTGGTCAAGAACGAAGGAAAAAGAGATGACCATGCACTGTTGACTTAGACTTAATACGTTTGATCTCCATTAGAACATCGACATCAGAAAAAAAAAAAAATCAGAATTTATTTCCACATTTGAAACCGGTTTAAGGAATGTATTTCTGGACAAAAACAAATTCAATCTGGAAATAAATCTTACTACATTAAATTTGCAAATAATCAAGAAAATTAAGGAAAACCTTCATTATCTCCGATAAACATAACTCTCTTTTCAGCGAATAATTTAAATTTAAATAAAACCAACACTGTTTGAATATTTCTTATATAATCTTATCTCACACAACAGTTTTAACAATTAGGACTACAATTTCATAGTTAATTTGTTTGGAAATCATTACGGCCGATTAAACCTTTAACACATTAATCTGTAATTATAAGGGTGACAAATTGTTAATTGCCTTTGTTTATTGCGAAGCCTGCCTTAATTTGTTGATTAAAGAATGACATCAAGGTTAGTGATAAGCGTGTCGTTTTTTAATCTGTTAATTAATTACTAATACACAAGCGTTCCTTTATCATATTGATTAACCATTACAACTTGATTATGAATTATTGTTTGGTATTATAATTAAGATTATAATGATTAATTTGAAATACAGTAAATTATGTAGTCGCCGATTTAATTAAAAAATTGTATGTTATTATTTGTTTTATATCTTTTGATAATTAAAGAATATTTTCATCGAACACATACCAAACTTAATCTCTGCAACGAAGTTGTGAAGGAGAAGGGGGTCTCAATCTCTTCTCTGAAGCATGACGTTGCTTTCACCAAGTATTCTAGGTCTTCCATGCTGAGATTCTGGCAGTTGTAGTGGTACCAGTACTGGCATGTATCACACTGGACTGAATTCTGTGTACAGTTGCCTCTACAATCACCACATGGCCAAACAATGGATCTGGACATGTACGACACTTTCCTCTTACGTGGCATTGTCAAGATTTCAAGGCGAATATCAATTTGGAAAACGTGATTTTAAAGAAAGTTGTGAAAGTATGACAGAACTTTGGAGTTGCAGCATTTTAAACCAAGACTAAGAAAACAAATTCTGAATAGCCAACCAGATATCCAGCCAATGGATACGCTGCAAAAATCCAAAAAATTACGGAACCATCCAATAATATTTTTCATATTTCCTGAACTACATTACATCAGCAATTTTAAAATTATTTATGGGCTCTTCTTGGGTCTTCTTGGGTGAATAAACGGACCGATGCGGAAACGGTCGAAATAAAAATCCGTATTCGTACCGTAGTTGTTTTAGATATTACTTCTACCAGTAAACTGGTTCCATTTTCATTCCTTACTAACCATCATTATTAAAATTGGTCAGAGAATCAGATCACAACAAATTTGGAATTTCGAGAGCATGACCGCTATTGAAACGTGTTACATCAACACGGGTTGCAATCTTACGCCCCATTGTGCAGACTGGGGATGCAGTGGGTTAATTTGTTTCGGAGCATGTCGTTCTGTCTCGATTTATCAACCCGAGGTATGATTTTATCCCGCCATTCCGGTTTATTCTCGTTGAAATTTATATACATTGTATTCTCGGAGCTATTCTTTGTGTTGTCTCCTCCTCCACCAAGGAGTTAGACAAGAGTGGCAAATCTCAACGAAATTATGTCCTTGTCTATGTCACTATTTTTTTTTACTGAACAAATGCAACCTACTACAGCAGTCTTCACGAACAACTTTTCAGACCACAACGGCACAAGTGCCGAAGTGGCACAAGCCAACCGGGCCAGTACACCATCAAAATCCACAAGCCCAAATTTTATTTTGCTGGCCCGAAAAAAAATAGTAATTTTTCAAATTTGGGGGTGAGCTTCTGTTTGTTATTCTTCTTTCATTGTTTTTTTTTTATTATTTCAAACACTATTTATCCCTCTGCTCTAGCCACACACATTGTGGATGCATAAATGCATGCGCTTTGTTGTCTGAAATCATCACTTGCATGTTTTAGCAACTTCAGGATTTCTCTAGTACGCTATAACCTGCAATATGAATCTGGTCTTTTCTAGCAAGGTCAGATTTATTCTTTAAAGTTTAATTATATGTTTTACAAAATGGCGTATTTTTCTTATTCCCTAATTCTTGCAATTTACACCGGCCTGAATATATTTGACCCTAAGCTGCAATCCCAAACCCAATTGTCGTATGGCTTCTGGTAAACAAAGTCACATGAATTTCTTGGAGATCCCGGTCAAAATAAAAAATCTTTGAAACACAATGAGTGCCATAATCTTATGTTTTTGGAGCTTTTAAGCAATGTTCATCAAAGAAGGAAATAAAATGTGTAAGTTGGTTTCATGTACACAAGTATAATTCAAAATATGAATTGAAGCACTATCTTGAATAAAGAGATAGGGAAGTGTACTATATTAAATTATACAATTATTATAGTTTTAAAAAATGCAATGCATTATATGTGTATTTCATTTATAGCTTCCAGGTATCATTTAAAGCAATGTAATCAGTTAAAATGAATGTTAAAAGCTTTAAAAATATACTTATAGTAAATCATAATTTTGTGGTCACCATTGGGCTTCCATACTGCTATTTACCTTTTAAAGTTATTTTTAGAACATACTATTTCCATGAAATTTTGTGACCTACTTCACATGTTCTGCTGATTTGTATGCACAAAAACAAAGGTCACAATTACTACTAGAGAACGACCAAGCTCTTATAATCAAAACAACTTTATTATTTTAATGAAGTTTAATAGAAACAATGTAGGCATTGAAGACAATTTCCAGGTTTCTAGTTTTACCGCATTCAGGTTGAATAATCGTATGTCCACAAACATGTGTGACACTACCGGAAAAATTCAATCTATCTGTCTGTTTCCTCGTCATGAAATAACCAGGGACGATCCTTCATCCAACTGGGTTGAAATTTATTAGTCCTTTTGTTAATACCGCCACACATGGCATCATAAATTTCTTCTGCCGATCTCTTTAGCGTCTGCAGCTTTTTACCTGGGCGGACATCTTCGGTAAATTTTATGGAAAAAGCCATAACCGATGTTGTTTGTCCTAGTTAAAATAATTATTCAATGTCAAATCGGATGTTTATATCAACAAAAAACGCATGTGTCATCAAACGTTTCAAAGACCAAGTAAATATTTCGGAACCTCTCTATCGATGACTCAGGACTTACCTTTACAATTCAATACCATATGCGGTTCTCCAAAACATGGAGATATTTACGACTGCAAATTTTCCTTTCTCGAGAGGGCAAAATTGTTTATCTTTACTTAAAAAATAATTGAAACAGCAACTTTCAACAGCTGAAACAAAAATACTTACCACTTCTCAGACAAATAATGCACAAGCCAGGCGGACTTCTAGTTTTGGGAGTTTTACAAGCCCGAGACTGATTTTACTGGCCTCTGGCACCGGACCACCGACTAATTTCGAAGACTGCTACAGTATCCTGCCTTGCTGGTGTTATCGGTTCTCGATAGCATAACAAACTTGTTTGTCCACTGTCCTCTATCAAATCAAATCAAAAAGTTTTATTTAAAGTCGGTACATTTTATAACAGTACAACATAAGCTCTCAAGAGCTTTTCAAACCGACATGCATAATAAAATTACATAAATTAAATACAGCACAATAAAACATGTCATGCAATACAAAATTAATGCATATCCAGATAATATTTATGCATATACTCCCTTCCTATCGTACCGCAGGTTCTATGATACCGCAGTATGTATTTTGTCTGTTCCTATGCACTGCAGCGCCACCCGCCGGTTTTTCTATTTATATATTCATAAGCACAACAGTCACATTTATCGGAATGTCTGGTCATTCTGTCCAAATGTCTTGAATTTTTGTAAGTACACATATTTTTATCTTTTCCTTAGAAATAGTGAACATTTTTATTTTACCCTGATACCATGCTTTGTAAAATGTCCAATAATTAAACCATAGTTGTTATAATTAGTCTGCTATTTTTTAGAAATGTCGTCCGTTTATTTACGTTTCATTTCAACCCGATTTGGGATTTTTGGTGCTATTTTTAGTTACTTTCTAGACCGACAAAGTTGATGGAAAAATTAAGCTATGAAAACATATTAACCAACATAACATGACATCAAATTGGCTCAACTTCGTTACATTTGTTATTTCAAAGAAACTACTTTATTAAATGTGATAAATTATCAAGATTTTCTTTACGGTAGAAGTTTGCCAGATATTCACCTTGATTTAGTATTTATAAACGATGTCTTGATTTGTCAAACATTGTGTCCCATAACATTAATTTTGCAATCACCGCGATATCATAGGAAACCATTTCTGGGAGGTACATCAGCGTTGTCATAGGGAAAAGTGGCGACGTATTTTTAAACAAATTCAAAGATAAAATGAATTGTGGGGGAAATTAGGTTTCTATACCGGGGAACAAAATATAACATTTTTGGATTAATTCCGAAAACTAGTTACGTTACACAGACGTTTAACATAGAACCCCGGGCTACATTTCTGTGCTTTGACTTCTGGACCCCTACAGCCAGTGCGTATGTGGCAAGTGCCTCTCTGTGCACTTACTGTCATAGGACCAGAAGTCAAAACAGAAAATAGATGCCGACATTTATAGCACCCATTACACATACCTATACAAGTACATTCATGCAAATTATAAGCAGTCTATAATTAAGCAAATAAGCAAATTAACTCAAAACACATATAAAATCCTATAATTTTGTTTTACATTATTGTATCATACATTTTTCTTCATTTACATACTATCCCTATCTATGCCTAAATAATATTTCACTCCCGATCGATGATTTTCATGCGTGCTAATTTCTGACATTTGGTGTTCAACGTCATCTGTTTTCAATAAGTGTGCATTTGTATGCATGGTGGGCATATTTCACTGCTATACTTCCGTTATACATGACTTGCATGTACTTGACCTTCATTTCATTACATTGATAACCGGGATATTTGGAGGGAAAATGGGGAATTTGTTCTAGGTTTGGGAATAAGAGAAAGGCTGTAAACTTGGGGAAGAAGGAAACTATGTTTATTTACATACTTTAATACGCAACATGGGGATTTTTTTGCTTTGATCAAGCTCCAGATAAGCTGCGTATTTGCGTTTTTTACGCTATGAAAACGAGTAAAAACGCATGTATTATCAGATCAGAGTGTACACATTACGCATACATATGGCTGTGTTAGCAAACTTTCCAAATTCGGAGCGTACTTGTACAGTCGTGAACATAACAATACATTTTTGTCTTTGAGAAATTCCCCGTATTTACTCCCTTTATACTTTTTGAAGGAGAGGGAGTATACATCCGAGGGGTACCGAATGTTTGCCTTTCTAAGCATCGATGTCAAAAGAGATCTGATTGGATATTTACGATAAATCATCCAATCGCGGTCAATATTACAAATAAATGTGGTTTACGTAATAAGTAAGAACTAAAACGTTGTTCGTTGAATATGAGGGATTACTGAAAATGAGCAAGAACATGAATAAGCGTGCTACTAAGCGCAAGAGCGCTACGGAATATTCTATTCTTAAGTTCCTGGCAGTTTCATCTGTGTCTAGTGACAGTATAGTTAAAGGAATCATTGATGACATTATCAAAACGGCTGTGAAAACTGCCGAAGTCGACGATCAAAAATCAAAATATTTACAACATTTTATTAATAAACATGACACAATCGTGTCAAATTAAACAGAGATATACATTTCACTTGCATCCTGCGTTTATTGAATAACATTTGTGTCAAACATGATTTTAAAAGTGTACATGTAAGCAATCTTTTCTGAAGTAGAGAGTACAACAGTGCAAAGGAAATATGCAAATATCCATCATTTTCAAAAGTAAGGGGTAATTACCCTTTGGACTTGAAAATTATGTGGAGCTCTGAGTTTTGCTGATGGAGTCAGCAGGTAGATATAGTGGGAAGGAAGGATGATAAGTTCCTATAGCATTTTTTCAAATATATTATACTGTAATGTATGTTATATGATTTGATTTGATTTGATTTTTGGTGTTTAATTCCACGTTAAGCAATATTTGAGCTATATCATGGTGACCAGTTTTAGTGGTGGAAGAAGTTGGAGTACCCAGAGAGAACCAACGACCATGGACAAGCAACTGGTAAACTTGATCACTTCCAGCTGCGAGTCGAGTGCACTTTTTTTTTTATTTACAAAGCCAGTGCGAACCCACACTGTATTAGTGATAGGCTTGTATGAATTGTTAGTAAATTAACAAAATGTTTAATTTAGCAAGTTATTTTTATCTTTTCAGGATGAAAATAATTCTGCTAAAATCTTAAAGACATATATATGTACACCATAAAGAGAGAGTGAACTGTGTGACATGGATAAAGAAGTATCCAGTATCAGGTATTGTAAAATGTTAATAGAGAAATTTATGAAATATATTAATTTTGTATAGTCCCAGTTATTCTTCTTCTTTAGTTTACAGCAAAACTTCATAACTGCAGATTACTTGCTGGTGTGCATGCATGATAATTGACTTAAAAAAAGATATATATATATATATACATTTTTGTATATTACACTTGAGTCAGTCTATTATTTACAAATTGTTTATTTTTTATTTTTTTATTTTTATTTTTTTTCTTACAAAATGTTTGGTAAAACTTCATGTATAAATACAGTGTACCTGAGATTTTATCACAATTTGAAGAACAAAATGTGCAAATAATTACATCACTTCCATTAATTACACATTTTTATTCTTCATTTTATCACAATTTGAAGAACAAAAATGTGCAATTAATGGAAGTGATGACAATATAAATTTATTAATTTCAGATGGTGATGATGTTGGACTGGTATCTGGTTCAGTAGACACTACAGCTGTAGTATGGAGATATACTGAGGGGAAGGTAATATGTTAGGAAAGTACGGTCATAACTTGTGTTAAATGTAGTTGACAGATAAACAAAGGCTTTATACTCTGGTACAGTGAAACCTGGATAAACTGAACCCTGAATAAAACAGAATCCTGTATATACAGAACCCTGAATAAAACAGAATCCTGTATAATACAGCAACCCCGCGGGAACCCCGGGGTATAGAAATGGGACCGAGAGCTTCTTCGGTTTGAAGGGACGTCCGTCGGTTGTGCGGGATGTAGAAATTCACAACCAACCCGTCCTGCGGAAGAAACGTAAATAAAACCGAGGTCCCGTGTTGAGAGATTGCCACGCTCTCCGCACGTTAAAGAACCCAGTGTAACAGCTCATTATGAGCATGTTCATGATGAGTGGTCCATAAGAGACCTGTTGCACTGGCAAAATTATCTGTCCCTACCCATCACCTTTCCTTGTTTCGAGTCCCGTGGCATTTAAATTTTTAAATGTTCTCGTCCTGAATATAGCTGAAAGATTGCTCGCTGGACGTTAAACACCAATCAATCAATAAATCAATCAATGTATAATACAGAACCCTGGATAAAACAGAATCATGTATATACAGTCCTTTAAATAAGGTTCCAGTGTAGGAAATCTGGATTTATTCTATTTTCAAACACAAAACTGGCATCAACTCAAACGCTGGAACCAAAGGAAGTTATGTATAGACAGGTTTCACTGTTTATATTTTAACCTATTGACCTTTGGTAATCTAGTTTGAACTTGTCATAACCTATTAACCTTTGGTAATCTAGTTTGAACTTGTCATAAATCAGTTCATTTCCTGTTGACACAAATGTCAAGAGTGGGAACACAATGTGTAATTGTATGATTTTATTATTTAATATAAAATATAATCATCTGTTGATTAATATGATTTTTCTACAAGATAAGCAGAATTTATATAATGCAGTGTCATAAAATATAAAGTTTTTTATGTGTATTCGGCACAAAACTGGGGAAGCTTTATCCCAGCTTTTAATCGTTATACACGTAAACTTTCTATTTTAAGACATTACACATATATTGTATATATCAGTATATCTATTGTCTATGTTGATTTGAAATGTCATCAGTGTGAAGAGATATATAAACACCAGAAAAAGATACATAGCAGCTTATAGTAAAGTTGTGATCCTGACTTTTGTGTTAGAGAAAGACGATTGATGACAAACCAGAACACAATGTTTATATTCGTTGTTGAAAATACAACACGTTGTTATGAATTATTTCTGTATTCATGTCGTAAGCATGCTAACCCTGAGTGTGGTCGTGGAAACCAAAGATTTTAAAGTGAGTTTTTACTGTTTCTCCACTAAGCACACAACATTAAGGAGTAAGATCAGAATCATGATAAGGGGTCAAAGTGAAGTGACATGTTTACCTGTTGACTGTTGTTTCAGTGAGCTAGCACTTTAAATATTCACCTACCAGTAAGTGTATTGGTCTACTACAAAGCAGGCATCATCATGATCAGCGTCTCGTGGAAACGTAACTACAAATGAAGTTCTCACGGTGATCTTGCTGAAAAATGTCTCGTGTTAAGCAACAATCACTCACACTTGTAAATTAATTAACCATCATTTTCAGATGTCTCTTATCATGTTATTACTCTTTCAGTTGCAGACAATAGCCACTTTGAAAAATCACACCGGTCCAGTCAATGGGGTGTCTGCAATATGTTTGCCTACCTGTCAAAACCAGTCTGTTACCATGACAACTTACGTGGCAACATCATCTGCTGATTCCACTGTCAATATATGGAAACAAGAAAATGATGGTGGTAAATATTACACTGTTAATACACTAATACAAAAAACTAGGGATCATTTTAATTGATAAAAATTTGATGGTACTGAGGTCCATATGGCAGTTGTTGAACAAGTCACTCACACACAAAATATTAAATGGACTTGATATTGCTCAGTCAGTCGCTCTAAAAAGCTGAGGTTCATATAATATGTTTGGAGTGACCGACCAGTCCAAAAAGTACCGTTTTGACGGAATTGCCATGAACTGTTTGTTATATTATACTCAACTGAACAACACTGCATGTTTTTCCATAAAATAGAATAAATCAGAAACAAAGTCGGGACGAAATCTGCAAGTTAGCCAAGTTAAATAGATGATATTCATACAAATACATACCAAAAGTGGAATATTTAATTTTGTTAATGAATAATTTTACAGGGGGTAGCATTATGGTGCTTAACACCACTTTCAACAATATTTCAGTTATTTCGTGGCGATAATTTTACAGGGTAAGATAAGGTGTTAGTTATCCCACTAACAAATATATTATTCATTTAAGAAATAATTCATGGCAGGCATAGAGTTGTGCAAATTTACACATGGGCTGGGCCTTTATATTTGAATTTTATTCCGAGCAAAAGCAAGGGGTAAAATCTAAGAATATAAAAGCCCAGCCCATGTGTAAATTTGCACAACTCTATGCCTGCCATGAATTATTTCGATTCTAATAGGACAAATACGGTAATTTTTAACCATTCATGAACTGTATACACATGGCATTTGGTGGCAGTTCCATTTACCTCCTTCGGAAATTTTGAATTATTTGTATTTGAACGAGATATTTTAAAACAAAGATATGGATGTTAACACGAAAAACATATTTATTGTGTATTTTCCAACATAGATTCGATTGAACAATTCCTATGTAAAAATATTAAAAAAAAAAGTCGGAGTTCATTCGTTCATCATTTCGAGTGCTAACAAGATGGCGTAGCGGAGTTGTCTAATAATAATATCGAACATTTGAACAGTTGTTAATAATCGACAATTATTGTTAGATATGAAATAAAAAAAATAAATGCCAATGAAAAAAAAGCTTGTATTGTTGACATAAAAAAAAATTTCGAAAAAAATACTTAAGACAACCATCTATCGTCTTTCACTTTTGTAATATATCGTCATCCTGTGACGTTGTTTACAAGGGACGCTGATTGACACAAGCTGGTTACTGATTTATTTAAGATTTTGTGAGCATTTTACTTGTTTGAGTAGCAAAATTCAAAATGCCATAAAATTGGAAAATATCAGTAACTTAATTACATCACCGTCTAGTTATCAATGTATACGTAGGAAAACAAGGTTAGTGTATTTTGTTTTTCATGGCCGACACATATCAATGGAATGTACTGCATGTCTGTGACTGTGTGTGTACTGGGGATCCCCAAATGTAAATTTTCAAAACAAATGATAAAAAAATACTTAGTTATAGAATATTTATTTATAACTGATGGGGAATTTTTATTTTAAGGACTTTAAAAATACGTTATATGCCGGTGTTTTGTTTCAGTGTTCTCCATTGCTGGTTATAGCCGACTTCGCCGATCAGCTATAATTCTCTTCCGACCGGCATTCATTTTTCAAAGCTGGTCGGAAAATTAACATTGTTTTCCCAACTTGTGTATTGATCCCAATTAAAATCATGTGTTGCATTTCATGTGGCTCTTATGTTACAATCGTCAGAATGTCTTTAAACGTATATTGAATCAGGGGACAGTTGACAATTTTAATGACGAAATAAGTACGAGCATATCTCTTAATGTGTTATAATCCACATGCAAATGTTTTTGAATTATTTGACTTTGTAAAATGACAGAAATATTTATCAGTGAAAAGATTTTAACAACTTCTGCAAGTTCCGGTAAAAAATTACTTCCAAACTATACACTAACGGTGACACACTTTTACATGCAAGTGCTGTATAAACATTTCTTTTTTAAATTATAACACCCTTCGATTAGCATATTATATTTGATCATCTTTCTTTAAACAATTAAGTACAAGTTAACTGTACATTTGCCCCCGGGTCAGGATTAATTTTGTGACACAAATATGAGTGGTTTCAATCCGAGACGAGGGTAATTTTACAAGTACAACCTGTCATAATGAGGAAAATAAACACTTTTTGTTCTTTTTTTTTAGTTGTGAAAAACAAAAATTGAAAATAAAATGGAGATTAAATATTTGTAAAATATAAAAAAAAAATAATAATTTTTACATGTATCGACGGAAATTGCTAATATACATCCTCATAAAGTAATTTCAAATGCTTATTTTTAATTTTCAAAATCCATGAAATAACACTGATCTATATTTATGAAATTCAAAAACTGATTTTGTTCCGATTCTAAGTTGATATATGCAAATAAAAAAAAAATTGAGAAAATGAACACGTTAATATCCACGTTCCACTTCTGATTACATAATTATACAGCTCGTTTGTGTAATGTATTGAATGTGAAAGGGGATTCAGTTGTATGTCTAGAGTGAAGACAACACTGAGGAACAAACAGGCTGACTAACACCATATTACAAGGATTAATGATGGTTTCAATACATGGACCGGATGACTCAGAATTTGATTTCAGGACAGCCATGAACATTTGGAGGAAACTTAGAAAGAAACCTATCTTGATTGAAAAAGCAAAGGAATCAACAGAAAAATCAAAACTTTCGAAAAAAAAATTGTGATGAAATCTCTTTTGCTAAGGAAAATTACAAGAGAAAGAAGAATTAAGAGAGATTACGCATACTTAAGAGCAACGGCGAAAAAATTAAAACACACTATAAAAGTCAGCAACAAAAAACAACCACCTATCACTGAGCAAAAATGGAGAACACTGTGTTTGTTTACACTCGGTCGTCACAATAATTTCACAGCAGGAGTCACAATGGAACAGCCAGATTTGTTGTGTACTGCACTTGCGCTAAATATAGAGTTGTTGAGTATTATCGTGTGTGCCGTTTTATAGACGTCATATTAGAACTGATGGTAAACTGTCAATCTAATTAAAATTCAATCTTTAATTGCTTCCGGTTTTGTTATGTCGTGCATAAAGTGCGACATAGCCCGGAGCAATCAAAGATCGAATTTTAATTAGATTGGTAGACAGTCAAAATTCTTTATCCACAACTCAGGTTCTTTAATGATTAATTTTACAGGTAGAGGTTAGGATTATGGTGTTTAACGCCACTGTCAACAATATTTCAGTTATGTGGTGGCGGTAATTTTACAGAGTGAGATAAGGTGTTAGTTATCCAATGTAAGCTAAATATATTTGTTAGATCCTACTGACAAATATATTGTTCATCTGATAGTAAACAGTCAAAATTCTTTATCCACAACTCAGATAAGACCATCTTGTTCTTTGTGAAATGATGCTGTCATACAAGTGCTTTCTACATGTAAGTAAAATGCCAACCCTCACATTTGAAAATTTTATGATTCAGTCTTGTTCAAATAATTGACACGGGATCTATTGGGTTCAAATCCTGTTTAATCAAAATTGATTGATTGATTGATTGGTGTTTAATGCCAACTTTAGCAGTATTTCTTGGCGTGAACAAATTTTATATTTGCTTAAGACACCTACATGACACTTAGAAATAGAACGTACTTCTCTATAAAACAAAAAGGTTTTATATACAAATAAAAAAAAAATTAAATAGATAAAACCATATATTGAACATACATGTGCTATGATATGTAATATAGGTCAATCAAATTCTTTTCCATGAACGATATAGGCTCATGTGAGCCTCTCATTTAAGAATCAGATGATGTGAAAACAATCATAATTTTGATTTGTTTATGATATGATATGAATAGAGACTTTTTTTTTATTTCAGATTTTCAGCTTTTACAGACTCACAAGTTTGGAACGGGTTTTGTTCTAGATCTTAGTTTTACAATTATACCCAATACACAAGGTAATAAATTTGGCCATAAAATATATCTTGATTCAACTTGAGGGACTACAGGTACTTTTGTATAATAAAGTCATACATCATTAAAGAACCATCATCCTCCATTATATAGCCACATCGGTGGCGTAATGGTTAGCGTGTTCGCCTCGTGTGCGGTAGATCGTGGGTTCAAGCCTCAGTCTGGTCAAACCAAAGACTATGAATTGGTATTTGTTGTTTTTCCTCTAAGCAGCATTCAGGAATAAGAGCAAAGACTGGTTGGCTCAGAATCAGAATAATGTGTCCGAGTGGAGCGACATGTCTACCTGCGAACTGTTGGTTCAGTGACCTAGCACTATAAAAATTCAACTCAGCTTGTTGGTCTAGAACAAAATGGATCTCTTCCTCATCTCATTGTAAATTAACGTGTTCTCGTCATGATATAGGTGAAAAATTGCTGAATTGGCATTAAACAACAATCACTCACTCACTCCTCCATTGCATATTTTTTTATTTGATATCTATTGTTTTTCGTTACTTGGTTTGGTGCAGTGGGGTTTGTTAAACTTGTAGATTTGTTGAGTAACAATTGGGAGTGGGGAATCTGCAAAGAAGCAATGTTTTCACCAAAGCAGATAATTTCACCGGTTCCAACTCCAAAATTAGATTCCGTTATGATGATATGAAAGTTGATTTCTGATTGGTTGAGATAAAACATTTTACCAGTGAAAACTACTATTACTAATATGCTTTGTTTACAGTGAAAAGATGAGGCTTTTAAATAAAATCACTAAAAAAAAGTGCTATTTCAAATTATAATTAAATGTCAGAAAATTGTTAGAACAATGGATTTTAAACCATTTACGCTAGAGCTGCTGGGGGTTTTAAGCTGACCACTGGCTATAAGAACACCTAATTCGTTTTTAGTTCACCTGGACCAAAGGTCCAGGTGAACTATTGCCATCACTTGGCGTTCGTCGTCTGTAAACTTTTCACATTTCAAGCTTCTTCTCCGAAACCACTGGGCCGATTGGAACCAAACTTAGCAGGAATGTTCCTTGGATGTTCCTGTACAAATTTCTGTTTTTCGTTCCAGTCGGATATTCAACATGGCTGCCAGGGCCAATAATATTCTCTGATTGGCTGAAATTTCAAAGATCTTCTTCTCTGAAACTAATGAACTGACAACCCAAACTGTAAATGAATGATCATTGGAATGTCCTTTACCAAGTTTCTGTTTTTTATGCCAATTGGAAATCCAAGATGGCTGCCATCGCAGGACATAGATTAACATTGGACCCTATGGGAAAATGTTCAAATGCCTTCTTCTCAGAAACTACAAATATGATTAAAGCCAAACTGTACATGAATGTTCATTGGATGATCTTCTACAAACTTTAGGTTTTTTGTTCCGGTATGAAATTCAAAATGGCGGCTACGGCAAGACTTAGTTTAACATTTGGACCCTATGGGAAAAATGTTTCAAAACGCTTCTTCTCTGAAACCAATGGGTCAATTGAAACCAAACTGCCCAGGAATGATCATTGGAAGGTCCTCTACAAAGAATGTGTTTTTTATGCTGATCGGAAATCCAAGATGGCTGGCACCGCAGGACTTAGTTTAACATTGGACCCTATGGGAAAATGTTCAAATGCCTTCTTCTCAGAAACTACAAATATGAATATAGCCAAACTGTACATGAATGTTCATTGGATGGTCCTCTACAAACACTACGTTTTTTGGTCCGATATGAAATTCAAAATGGCGGCTACGGCAGGACTTAATTTAACATTGGACCTTATGGGAAAAATGTTTCAAAACGCTTCTTCTCTGAAACCACTTGGACAATTGAAACCAAACTTCCCAGGAATGATCATTGGAAGGTCCTCTACAAAGTTTCTGTTTTTTATGCCGATCGGAAATCCAAGATGACCACCATCGCAGGACATAGATTAACATTGGACCCTATGGGAAAATGTTCAAATGCCTTCTTCTCAGAAACTACAAATATGATTAAAGCCAAACTGTACATGAATGTTCATTGGATGGTCCTCTACAAACTTTACGTTTTTTGTTCTGATATGAAATTCAAAATGGTGGCTACGGCAGGACTTAGTTTAACATTGGACCCTATGGGAAAAATGTTTCAAAACGCTTCTTCTCTGAAACCACTTGGACAGTTGAAACCAAACTGCCCAGGAATGATCATTGGAAGGTCCTCTACACAGTTTCTGTTTTATATGCCGATCGGAAATCCAAGATGGCCGCCACCACAGGTCATAGTATTAACACAGGACCATATGGGGAAAATACAGAATATGTTCTTCTCTGAAGCTATTGCACTGATTGAACCTAAACTGTGCATCAATCATTGGAAGGTTCTTTACAAACTTTGTGTTTTTTTATGTTGATCGGAATTCCAAGATGACTACCACTGCAGGACATAGTTTTTACATAGGACCAATTGGTTCTTTTTATAACCAGGTGAACGATACAGGCTCTTGAGAGCCTCTGGTTTATAATATTATAAATAAATATATGACACTATGTGTATACTTATTCAGGGCTCTACAATTGATACCAGCTCTCACTAGCCCTTGACTTGTAAGGACACATTATTTACTCGCCAACAAAAGTATGTTACTTGCCAGTCAATTATAACTTCTATTACTATATAACTCCAATATGTATATATTTGTGAACAATTATTAATGCCCTGAATGAGACAGGAGATGCTTACTCTCTTGAACTCAGTCCCACTTTTTGTAGCTCTGTGTTGCTACAGTACAGTCAGAGACATACCATAATAAATGACTGTGATAGACATATCACTCATCTTAGTGATTTAGATATATCTTTTGTTCTAATAAATATATTTTCAAAATTTCTTTTACATTTAGAGTGTTACTTACTATCACCCAAAAGGCATATCAAAAGAAGTAAATAGATTAAACAGACAAAAAGATATATCAGTAACACTAAGAAGAGTGATACGTCAATCACAGTGATTTATCACAATATGACTCTGACTGTACTGTACTTTTTTTTTGTCATTGTACTTGCCTTTTTTATTTATTAAAACTTGTAAATAAAGAAACATAAAATAATTAAAAGGTAATTTTTGAACTAATACAGTCTAAATATCCGGGCCTGCCTTTCTGCAAATGTCACAATACAAAAATGTACATAACGTCGTAACTGGAATCATACACAAGCCACGAAAACTTTGACTTCCCGACATCTTGGAATTTACGCTTACAGCTTTAGAACCTTCATCACTATTTTCGATTGATATTTCCAGCGATGCTGCATCGGGCAGGCCAGTTTCATGATCAGTTAATTCAACCGATTTATTTTTAGCGAAGTATTTTGTAAGAAGGTTTTGGTTTTTTCTCATCGTGGTCACTTGCAAGCGTTAAAAGTACGTGATTTAAATATTTTTATGTCTGAGTCAATTGTGCGGTTTAAAAGACTGAAGTCTGAAGTTAAATTTAAAAATATGATTGGTGAGGGAACGAAAAATTTCCGGATATATTAACTCACCGTCTGCCGATCAATACAGAATTTTTACTCCAATTTTACAAAAGTAACTTGCAAATGCGAGTGTTTTGGTCGCAGTGTAAATCCCTGTTATTCAAAAGTTGCTGTCAAAACCCAAGATAATAATACTTTATTTAATTTTCAGTACCTATATATGCTAGCATGTGGCTGTCATGACCAAAAGATTCACATATTTATTAATAATGCTTAATTTAATTTTCAGTACCAATGCTAACATGTGGCTGTGATGACCAAAAGATTCACATATTTGTTGAGCAAAATGGAAAGGTAAATGATAATACTCTTAAAGATGGCGCCAATTAAAATTTGATATTCTAATCCATACATTGACTTTTATTATATTACCTGTACCACGTGAATGGTCCTGTGTATGTTTGTTTAGGGGTATTGACCTGTACCAAGTGAATGGTACTGTGTATGTTTGTTTAGGGATATTGACCTGTACCAAGTGAATGGTCCTGTGTATGTTTGTTTAGGGGTATTGACCTGTACCAAGTGAATGGTACTGTGTATGTTTGTTTAGGGGTATTGACCTGTACCAAGTAAATGGTCCTGTGCATGTTTGTTTAGGGGTATTGACCTGTACCAAGTAAATGGTCCTGTGTATGTTTGTTTAGGGATATTGACCTGTAACAAGTGAATGGTCCTGTGTATGTTTGTTTAGGGGTATTGACCTGTACCAAGTGAATGGTACTGTGTATGTTTGTTTAGGGATATTGACCTGTTCCAAGTGAATGGTACTGTGTATGTTTGTTTAGGGATATTGACCTGTAACAGTGAATGGTCCTGTGTATGTTTGTGTAGGGATATTGACATGTACCAAGTGAATGGTCCTGTGTATGTTTGTTAGGGGTATTGACCTGTAACAAGTGAATGGTCCTGTGTATGTTTGTTTAGGGGTATTGACATGTACCAAGTGAATGGTCCTGTGTATGTTTGTTTAGGGATATTGACCTGTACCAAATGAATGGTACTGTGTATGTTTGTTTAGGGATATTGACCTGTACCAAGTGAATGGTCCTGTGTATGTTTGTTTAGGGATATTGACCTGTACCAAGTGAATGGTCCTGTGTATGTTTGTTTAGGGGTATTGACCTGTACCAAGTGAATGGTCCTGTGTATGTTTGTTTAGGGGTATTGACCTGTACCAAGTGAATGGTCCTGTGTATGTTTGTTAGGGATATTGACCTGTACCAAGTGAATGGTACTGTGTATGTTTGTTTAGGGGTATTGACCTGTACCAAGTGAATGGTCCTGTGTATGTTTGTTTAGGGGTATTGACCTGTACCAAGTGAATGGTCCTGTGTATGTTTGTTTAGGGATATTGACCTGTACCAAGTGAATGGTACTGTGTATGTTTGTTTAGGGGTATTGACCTGTACCAAGTGAATGGTCCTGTGTATGTTTGTTTAGGGGTATTGACCTGTACCAAGTGAATGGTTCTGTGTATGTTTGTTTAGGGGTATTGACCTGTACCAAGTGAATGGTACTGTGTATGTTTGTTTAGGGATATTGACCTGTACCAAGTGAATGGTCCTGTGTATGTTTGTTTAGGGGTATTGACCTGTACCAAGTGAATGGTCCTGTGTATGTTTGTTTAGGGGTATTGACCTGTACCAAGTGAATGGTACTGTGTATGTTTGTTTAGGGATATTGACCTGTAACAAGTGAATGGTCCTGTGTATGTTTGTTTAGGGGTATTGACCTGTACCAAGTGAATGGTACTGTGTATGTTTGCTTAGGGATATTGACCTGTACCAAGTGAATGGTACTGTGTATGTTTGTTTAGGGGTATTGACCTGTACCAAGTGAATGGTCCTGTGTATGTTTGTTTAGGGGTATTGACCTGTACCAAGTGAATGGTACTGTGTATGTTTGTTTAGGGGTATTGACCTGTACCAAGTGAATGGTACTGTGTATGTTTGTTTAGGGGTATTGACCTGTACCAAGTGAATGGTCCTGTGTATGTTTGTTTAGGGGTATTGACCTGTAACAAGTGAATGGTCCTGTGTATGTTTGTTTAGGGATATTGACCTGTACCAAGTGAATGGTCCTGTGTATGTTTGTTTAGGGATATTGACCTGTACCAAGTGAATGGTCCTGTGTATGTTTGTTTAGGGGTATTGACCTGTACCAAGTGAATGGTCCTGTGTATGTTTGTTTAGGGGTATTGACCTGTAACAAGTGAATGGTCCTGTGTATGTTTGTTTAGGGGTATTGACCTGTACCAAGTGAATGGTACTGTGTATGTTTGTTTAGGGATATTGACCTGTACCAAGTGAATGGTTCTGTGTATGTTTGTTTAGAGGTATTGACCTGTACCAAGTGAATGGTCCTGTGTATGTTTGTTTAGGGGTATTGACCTGTACCACGTGAATGGTCCTGTGTATGTTTGTTTAGGGGTATTGACCTGTACCAAGTGAATGGTTCTGTGTATGTTTGTTTAGGGGTATTGACCTGTACCAAGTGAATGGTCCTGTGTATGTTTGTTTAGGGATATTGACCTGTAACAAGTGAATGGTCCTGTGTATGTTTGTTTAGGGGTATTGACCTGTAACAAGTGAATGGTCCTGTGTATGTTTGTTTAGGGGTATTGACCTGTACCAAGTGAATGGTACTGTGTATGTTTGTTTAGGGATATTGACCTGTACCAAGTGAATGGTCCTGTGTATGTTTGTTTAGGGGTATTGACCTGTACCAAGTGAATGGTCCTGTGTATGTTTGTTTAGGGGTATTGACCTGTACCAAGTGAATGGTACTGTGTATGTTTGTTTAGGGATATTGACCTGTAACAAGTGAATGGTCCTGTGTATGTTTGTTTAGGGGTATTGACCTGTACCAAGTGAATGGTACTGTGTATGTTTGTTTAGGGATATTGACCTGTACCAAGTGAATGGTACTGTGTATGTTTGTTTAGGGGTATTGACCTGTACCAAGTGAATGGTCCTGTGTATGTTTGTTTAGGGGTATTGACCTGTACCAAGTGAATGGTACTGTGTATGTTTGTTTAGGGGTATTGACCTGTACCAAGTGAATGGTACTGTGTATGTTTGTTTAGGGGTATTGACCTGTACCAAGTGAATGGTCCTGTGTATGTTTGTTTAGGGGTATTGACCTGTAACAAGTGAATGGTCCTGTGTATGTTTGTTTAGGGATATTGACCTGTACCAAGTGAATGGTCCTGTGTATGTTTGTTTAGGGATATTGACCTGTACCAAGTGAATGGTCCTGTGTATGTTTGTTTAGGGGTATTGACCTGTACCAAGTGAATGGTCCTGTGTATGTTTGTTTAGGGGTATTGACCTGTAACAAGTGAATGGTCCTGTGTATGTTTGTTTAGGGGTATTGACCTGTACCAAGTGAATGGTACTGTGTATGTTTGTTTAGGGATATTGACCTGTACCAAGTGAATGGTTCTGTGTATGTTTGTTTAGAGGTATTGACCTGTACCAAGTGAATGGTCCTGTGTATGTTTGTTTAGGGGTATTGACCTGTACCACGTGAATGGTCCTGTGTATGTTTGTTTAGGGGTATTGACCTGTACCAAGTGAATGGTTCTGTGTATGTTTGTTTAGGGGTATTGACCTGTACCAAGTGAATGGTCCTGTGTATGTTTGTTTAGGGATATTGACCTGTAACAAGTGAATGGTCCTGTGTATGTTTGTTTAGGGGTATTGACCTGTAACAAGTGAATGGTCCTGTGTATGTTTGTTTAGGGGTATTGACCTGTACCAAGTGAATGGTCCTGTGTATGTTTGTTTAGGGGTATTGACCTGTACCAAGTGAATGGTTCTGTGTATGTTTGTTTAGGGGTATTGACCTGTACCAAGTGAATGGTCCTGTGTATGTTTGTTTAGGGGTATTGACCTGTACCAAGTAAATGGTCCTGTGTATGTTTGTTTAGGGGTATTGACCTGTACCAAGTGAATGGTCCTGTGTATGTTTGTTTAGAGGTATTGACCTGTAACAAGTGAATGGTACTGTGTATGTTTGTTTAGGGATATTGACCTGTACCAAGTGAATGGTCCTGTGTATGTTTGTTTAGGGGTATTGACCTGTACCAAGTGAATGGTCCTGTGTATGTTTGTTTAGGGGTATTGACCTGTAACAAGTGAATGGTCCTGTGTATGTTTGTTTAGGGATATTGACCTGTAACAAGTGAATGGTCCTGTGTATGTTTGTTTAGGGATATTGACCTGTACCAAGTGAATGGTCCTGTGTATGTTTGTTTAGGGGTATTGACCTGTAACAAGTGAATGGTCCTGTGTATGTTTGTTTAGGGGTATTGTCCTGTAACAAGTGAATGGTCCTGTGTATGTTTGTTTAGGGGTATTGACCTGTACCAAGTGAATGGTACTGTGTATGTTTGTTTAGGGGTATTGACCTGTACCAAGTGAATGGTCCTGTGTATGTTTGTTTAGGGGTATTGACCTGTACCAAGTGAATGGTCCTGTGTATGTTTGTTTAGGGGTATTGACATGTACCAAGTGAATGGTACTGTGTATGTTTGTTTAGGGGTATTGACCTGTACCAAGTGAATGGTTCTGTGTATGTTTGTTTAAGGGTATTGACCTGTAACAAGTGAATGGTCCTGTGTATGTTTGTTTAGGGGTATTGACCTGTACCAAGTAAATGGTCCTGTGTATGTTTGTTTAGGGGTATTGAATTTGCCTCTATTTCTGCATTATTTAGCTTAGATTTTTATATCCCTGCCACTAAGTTGCTGGGACATATAGTGTTACCCATGATTGGTTAGTATACAGTCTGACTGCTACCCTGATAGGTTAGTATACAGTCTGACTGCTACTCTGATAGGTTAGTATACAGTCTGACTGCTACCCTGATAGGTTAGTATACAGTCTGACTGCTACACTGATAAGTTAGTATACAGTCTGACTGCTACCCTGATAGGTTAGTATACAGTCTGACTGCTACTCTGATAGGTTAGTATACAGTCTGACTGCTACCCTGATAGGTTAGTATACAGTCTGACTGCTACACTGATATGTTAGTATAGAGTCTGACTGCTATCCTGATAGGTTAGTATAGAGTCTGACTGCTATCCTGATAGGTTAGTATACAGTTTGACTGCTACACTGATAGGTTAGTATACAGTCTGACTGCTACTCTGATAGGTTAGTATACAGTCTGACTGCTACACTGATAGGTTAGTATAGAGTCTGACTGCTATCCTGATAGGTTAGTATACAGTTTGACTGCTACACTGATAGGTTAGTATACAGTTTGACTGCTACCCTGATAGGTTAGTATACAGTCTGACTGCTACACTGATAGGTTAGTATACAGTCTGACTGCTATCCTGATAGGTTAGTATACAGTCTGACTGCTACCCTGATAGGTTAGTATACAGTCTGACTGCTACCCTGATAGGTTAGTATACAGTTTGACTGTTACACTGATAGGTTAGTATACAGTCTGACTGCTACACTGATAGGTTAGTATACAGTTTGACTGTTACACTGATAGGTTAGTATACAGTCTGACTGCTACCCTGATAGGTTAGTATACAGTTTGACTGTTACACTGATAGATTAGTTTACAGTCTGGCTGCTACACTGATAGGTTAGTATACAATCTGACTGCTACCCTGATAGGTTAGTATACAGTCTGACTGCTACCCTGATAGGTTTGGATAGAGTCTGACTGCTACTTTGATAGGTTAGTGTACAGGCTGACTGCTACCCTGATAGGTTAGTATAGAGTCTGACTGCTACACTGATAGGTTAGTATAGAGTCTGACTGCTACACTGATAGGTTAGTATACAGTCTGACTGCTACACTGATAGGTTAGTATACAGTCTGACTGCTACCCTGATAGGTTAGTATGCAGTCTGACTGCTACCCTGATAGGTTAGTATAGAGTCTGACTGTTACCCTGGTAGGTTAGTATACAGTCAGACTGCTACACTGATAGGTTAGTATAGAGTCTGACTGCTACCCTGATAGGATAATATACAGTCTGACTGCTACCCTGATAGGTTAGTATAGAGTCTGACTGCTACCCTGATAGGTTAGTATACAGTCTGACTGCTACACTGATAGGTTAGTATAGAGTCTGACTGCTACACTGATAGGTTAGTATACAGTTTGACTGCTACACTGATAGGTTAGTATAGAGTCTGACTGCTACCTTGATAGGTTAGTGTACAGTCTGACTGCTACCCTGATAGGTTAGTATAGAGTCTGACTGCTACACTGATAGGTTAGTATAGAGTCTGACTGCTACACTGATAGGTTAGTATACAATCTGACTGCTACCCTCATAGGTTAGTATAAAGTCTGACTATTACCCTGATAGGTTAGTATCGAGTCTGACTGTTACCCTGATAGGTTAGTATACAGTCTGACTGCTACCCTGATAGGTTAGTATAGAGTCTGACTGCTACACTGATAGGTTAGTATACATTCTGACTGCTACACTGATAGGTTAGTATAGAGTCTGACTTTTACCCTGATAGGTTAGTATAGAGTCTGACTGTTACCCTGATAGGTTAGTATACAGTCTGACTGCTACACTGATAGGTTAGTATAGAGTCTGACTGCTACACTGATAGGTTAGTATACAGTCTGACTGCTACCCTGATAGGTTAGTATGGAGTCTGACTGCTACACTGATAGGTTAGTATACAGTCTGACTGCTACACTGATATGTTAGTATAGAGTCTGACTGCTACACTGATAGGTTAGTATACAATCTGACTGCTACCCTGATAGGTTAGTATATAGTCTGACTGTTACCCTGATAGGTTAGTATACAGTCTGACTGTTACCCTGATAGGTTAGTATACAGTCTGACTGCTACCCTGATAGGTTAGTATACAGTCTGACTGCTACACTGATAGGTTAGTATACAGTCTGACTGCTACACTGATAGGTTAGTATACAGTCTGACTGCTACACTGATAAGTTAGTATACAGTCTGACTGCTACACTGATAGGTTAGTATAGAGTCTGACTGCTACCCTCATAGGTTAGTATACAATCTGACTGCTACCCTCATAGGTTAGTATAGAGTCTGACTGTTACCCTGATAGGAGCTTTACTGAAATGTTCCTTGGAAAAGAATATTTTTTTCGCAGATGCTGGAAATAGATTGAACTGAAATGTCATTGTTTTTGTGCATTCGACATAAACTAACGGAATATGAGTAAAAAGTGTTTTTTCTCAAAAATCTCAAAACTTGCTTGATCACTTAGCTTGCATGAATAACTAGGTGAGCCTCTAGTTATATTTATATTTTCTGATGGATTATGCCGGCTAGTCAAATTACTGTTCTTTGCTAATAAGACCTGCATTCCAGTTTTTTTAACAGTATATTCCAGTATTTAATAAAGGCTTGATATTTGTTTATTACTAATATTTTCATATTTTCAATGTATGGTTATATGTATTGTGTAAAACAAAAATAATTGAGATTTTAAATTTAATAGATATCTGATAGCAGTTGGAATAGAAAGTGGTGAAATATTACTATATACATGGAAGTTTACAGACAAGGGAAGTAACTCAGATTGGACCCAGATTATACACCTTGATCAACAGTATCCTTTTCTAAGAGACTAAGACTTTTTCTACACTCTGACAGTATACACTGTTACAAGAGGCAGGCAATAGAATACACAATACATAATGACGAACTGAATGAATGAAACACACTTTACATAAACTAAATGAATGAAACACACTTTACATAAACTGAATGAATGAAACACATTTACATAAACTGAATGAATGAAGCACATTTACATAAACTGAATGAATGAAACACATTTACATAAACTGAATGAATGAAACACATTTACATAAACTGAATGAATGAAACACATTTACATAAACTGAATGAATGAAACACATTTACATAAACTGAATGAATGAAACACATTTACCGTATTTTACGGACGATAGGTCGATATTTTTTTTTCTCAACACGCTGGCTTCGACCTATCGTCCACATCGACCTATACAAGGATGAAGTTAAAAAAATCTGGAATCCCTAAAAAAAAATTGGATAAAAATGACGATTTTGTTTACAGTATATTTTGAATTTGCTGTAGGGTTTTTTTCTGAATAAGAAGACTGAAATCATCGATGTTCTTGGGGAATAAAAGTATACTAACAAGGGGTGCAATTCCGGGGAAAAAATGTTCAACATCCGAAAAAAATCAATAATATTCAATGATTAAGTGTTAGCGAAAATCAGTTCAATATTGAATTGTATATTAAAATATATACTATAGAAATGTATGTTGTTGAAAAAAAATCACAGGGTGGATCGTTTTATTGTCACAAAATATCTAAATAGCTAGAATATAGCTTTTCCATCTAACACGAGCATGCGCATGGGGTTGTAGTAAAAAATGGCGGTTGCATTACATCTCACAATAATTTGAATAAACGTGGAGTACAAGCTTTTTATACTAAATATACTGGAAAATAATTATCGATTTCGTTAAACTAGAATGTTCTACACTTGAATTTGGTCAATTAGGAACAAATAAAATAATCACCATGAGATAATCAACACAGGTGAACATCAGTCGGCACTTAATTATCCTGATCAGCTGATTGAAAATTTACTGGACCGAGACGATCACATAATTTGTGTACTACTAATTAAACACAGTTTTAAAGGTATGTCAATAAAACTGCACAAGGTGATACATTGTTTTGACAGCTTGATTATTTTATTGTATGAACACCGTTTCCCATCTATTGCGACACCCACAGATGGCCTGATTTGAATGTCATCGATGTCTGGCTTTACAAACCAGACTCTTCATAAAAAACAAGTTTAAAAACAAAATTTTATTTAATTTAATTTTCATAATTATTTCGTTTATGACACATAAGAATAGTATTCTTGAGTTAATACTTACATATATTTACCGAAGAACATCGTTATAGGACAAATGTTTACCGATGTAAAAAAAAAAAAAAAAAAAGTTTAATGTGACCATACTTACCCAAGTTGTCATCGGCATCCTCGACCTATGGAATGCTTCGACCTATCTTAGTATTTCCCAAAAAAATTTGCCGAAAAGCAGCAATTCGACCTATCGTCCCCATCGACCTATAGTCCGTAAAATACGGTACATAAACTGATTGAATGAAACACATTTATATAAACTGAATGAAACACATTTACATAAACTGAATGAATGAAACACACTTTACATAAACTGAATGAATGAAACACATTTACATAAACTGAATGAATGAAGCACATTTACATAAACTGAATGAATGAAACACATTTACATAAACTGAATGAATGAAACACATTTACATAAACTGAATGAATGAAACACATTTACATAAACTGAATGAATGAAACACATTTACATAAACTGAATGAATGAAACACATTTACATAAACTGATTGAATGAAACACATTTATATAAACTGAATGAAACACATTTACATAAACTGAATGAATGAAACACATTTACATAAACTGAATGAATGAAACACATTTACATAAACTGAATGAATGAAACACATTTACATAAACTGAATGAAAGAAACACATTTACATAAACTGAATGAAAGAAACACATTTACATAAACTGAATGAATGAAACACATTTACATAAACTGAATGAATGAAACACATTTACATAAACTGAATGAATGAAACACATTTACATAAACTGAATGAAAGAAACACATTTACATAAACTGAATGAAAGAAGCACATTTACATAAACTGAATGAATGAAACACATTTACATAAACGGAATGAATGAAACACATTTACATAAACTGAATGAATGAAACACATTTACATAAACTGAATGAAAGAAACACATTTACATAAACCGAATGAATGAAACACATTTACATAAACTGAATGAATGAAACACATTTACATAAACTGAATGAAAGAAACACATTTACATAAACTGAATGAAAGAAACACATTTACATAAACTGAATGAATGAAACACATTTACATAAACTGAATGAATGAAGCATATTTACATAAACTGAATGAATGAAACACATTTACATAAACTGAATGAATGAAGAATATTTACATAAACTGAATGAATGAAACACATTTACATAAACTGAATGAATGAAACATGTTTACATACATGTACATTATAATAAGTAAGCATAACAATATAAGTACAGGTGACCTCTTTACAGGTAACTGTTATGTATCATATCTGGATTATCTATGTACAAATGCAGTTGTAGTGAATACATATTTATCCATATGTAGTAAACATGAATTACTTCTGTCAATAAATAATCCAAACTTTTTTAACTGGATTCCATTAGTATACCTAAACAAACTTGAGACAAAAGAAACAGCTTCCTATACCTCATTTCTTGACATTTACCTCAAATTTGACACCATTTGTCATATTTCAACCAGACTCTTGATTAAAGAGACGACTTCAGTTTTGATAAAAGATCTTGTAAGACAGGTGACCTCTTTAAACAGGTTCAATTCATATGAAATTTTCTATGACAGGACAAGAAAAATGTGACCTTAAATACAGGTGACTGCTTAATAGAGGTGACCACATTTTTCAATTATTTGTTGACATTTGATGTAGAAAAATGGAAGAATATGTCCATAGAACATGAATACACTTCTTGTCTTCAGGTTAAAGAAAAACTGGAAGATTCCAAATGGGTGATCAGAAGCCCTATATGGTAGAAAGACCGAAAATGCAATGAGAAAAAGAAAGACAAAAGGACAAATAATGTTGCATATCACTACACAGAAAGCCAATGATTAAGCAATGCGAACCCAGCAAAAAAAAACAAAAAAACGGAATGATCTTAGGTTCTGGGGAAGGGTAAACAGTTTCTGCTCTACAGAAAACTTAGGCACAAAGAATATGTTACACTATGTGTACAATGTTACTATGGTTACAATTTTAATGGCATCCATTTTATAATGTTTTATTGGATTACAGCGAAGGCATGCAATGTTCAAATTGATTTTCTTTAATTAATGTTTAGATATGCTCATCATTTAACAGTAAAGAGACTACGATTTAGACCTGTATTAGAACAGAACAATAAGACATTACAGCTAGCTAGTGGTGGGGCTGATCATAGTGTTAAAATATATAATATACAAATTGATACAATAACATTGTGATGTTGTTAGCAATAAAACTAATTTTGCCTTACTTTAGTGTCATGTTCATTCTAAGGCCTCTACATCTGCATGTTGTATTTCAGCGAAAAAGGTAAAGCCTGGATATCAGAGAGACATTTCTGATGTATATTAAGAGCTACTGGTACATACATATCTTGTGTTTTTGTGACTTAAGAAGGCCAAGGATTACCTGGTAGTAGTTACATGGCTGAAGTATACAGTTTTAAGTTGAAGATCTTCCAAGGGAACATTGAAATAGTGTCACATAAGACAGGTGGTCGCTTAATACAGGTTTAATTAATATGGAATGCACTGTAAAGGGAAATTGAAATTAAGGTCACATAATACAATTTATGACTTAACAGAGGTGGTCACTAAAAGCAGGTTTGACTGTATTTGTTTTACCGTTTGGGACCCAATTATTAAGAGGGGGGGGTTAGGATCCCACTAACCATTGTATACCAACCACATCACCATCCATAAACTTTTACATTTTAATCTTCTCTGAAGCCATGGTTTTGACTGCTGATAGAATAGAGTTGGTAAGAGGTTTCGTGGGGCATTTGGTAGACCCAACATCAAAACGCTGTTTGTCAGAACACTGTTTGTCAGAACACTTGTGCAAAATAGGTGTCCAGTAGAGTGACACAAGTTCAAGTTCTTCATCCTGGGTTGAAATTCCAAAGTGCAAAATTTGCCTACAATGGTCCAGCATTTCAAGCACTAAGGTTTACAGTTAATTTGCTAATAAATTGTTCTAAATAGTCAAATTTTATTAAATTTTAGAAGCAAATACAGGTTATGAAGAGGGGTCTGTAGCAAAAACAACATTTTATGATACCAAATTTTGAAATTTAGCACATTCTGTTTGCGAATAGTATCATTTTTTCGTCTGTTATACTAACAAATAAATTTATGCAGGATTTTTTTTATATTTTGCTAGAGTAACATGTCAACCATAGTATTTGTCTTTTTCCAAAAAGGGGGATTTAATTATGTTTTTTCATGTAGGAGGAATCTGTATGCACAATGTTAACAATCTGTATCAGACAGGACCAATAGCGGAAAAGGAATCTACATTTTTATGTATATATGCTACATTTTTCCTGAATCAATTGGTTGTCACCAATAAATCTGACCGCCGCGATATAACTGAAATATTGTTGAAATTGTCGTTGAACACCATAACCCTAACCCATTTGTAGTTGTTTATTTATGTTTGTATTTCAGTGATCATTTTTTCTGTTTTACAAATAGCTAGGCCTACTCTCGATGACATTTCTTTTATTGTATCGATCACTCTGTATTGTTAGAGTAAGGAAACAGAAGCCGTAAATCGTACAAAGGACAGATAATGAAATTACCAAAAGAAAAAGCACAAAATATTAAAAGGGACAAACAATGTTCTACATAACACTACACAGAAAACCAAAGATTGAGCAGCACAAATATCTCTAAAACCAGTGGCTGAAATAAAGTGCTTCAGAAGGGTAAACCATTCCTGCTCTACCAGTGGCACTCACTTTATACGGAATGTATTGGTGAACTTAAGTTAAATGCCAAATATGGTATGGCAATGAAGTGGCTTGAAAATAACCCACAAATCTGTACGGCAGCCATTTTTATCTCTGAAAAGGAAGATATCTAGCAGCTCATGAAAACTGACAAGGGTCATCATAGTTTTAATAAAATAGCTATAACATATCAGTTTATTAGAACATCAGTTCTTATTTTAATAGTCCAGAGATTTAACATGTAACAGACTTCAAGTGACACATGTATTGGACAATAAATCAATTTCTCATAATATAATATTATATACAATCTATACAAAAGAACAGATAAGTCATTTGTTGTCAGTAACTACATTTATTGATTGTGTCAATATATACGATTGTTGTTTATTTATAAGTAAATTGTGGTGTTGTTTACAAATCTGAAATTATTAGATGGAATTGAATTTATATAAAAAATTCTGTAATTATACAGCTGTTACTAACATATTAGCTGACTGCCGATAATAAAAGGGTTGAACTTGCTATGTTTTTTTTTAATGTTTAGTGAGACCTAATCATAAACAGGTAAGTAACAATGTAACACGAAAATTACAACAAAAGTTGTAAAATTTAAAAGTCTTAGTTTGAATATCGGATTATGTTAAGGTTATTGGTATTTAACACCACTTTCAACAATATTTTGAATTATATCGTAGTAGCAGCTATTGATTTTGCAGGTGGAGGAAACCCGGGTAGCAGGAGTTCGTTTGTTTGATTGATGGTGTGTAACACCACTTTCAACAATATTTTAGTCACCTCATGGTGGTCAGTTGTAGTGGGGTATACTTGTTTCACCATGTCCGTCCGTCCGTCTGTAGACAAATCCTATGTCGTACGATAACTTGAATTGTGTTTCTTAGAATCTTTTAAAATTTTATCAGCAGCTTACTGGTGAAGAGAGGAGGACCCCTTTCATATTTGACGATTTTCACCTTTGCCGTTCCAGAGTTATTGGACTTTATATGACGGAAAATAGGATTTTTACCCTACATGTATGTCGTATGATAACTTGAGTAGTGTTTCTCAGAATGTTTTGAAATTTTATCAGCAGCTTACCGAGGAAGAGAGGAGGGTCCCTTTCATTTTTGGTTGGAACAATCAGTAATGTTTTGGTTATGGAAATAGGTTGGACAGATGTGGGGAGCGGGGGGTATATCTTAGTGAGCTGTGCTCACAGTAATACAAGTTGGTTGGAGTACCCAGAGAAAACCACCAACCTGCCAAAAGTCACTGACAAACTTTATCACATAATGTTGAACTTACAACGTTAGTGGTGATATGCACTGATTGCACAGATAATTGTAAATCCAACTACCATGCGATCACGGCCACGACGGCCTTAGGTAGCAGGCAGGTAATTATTGCATATGTAGATGCGGGTCAATATTATTATATACCATACGATTCTGGTACGACAGGCCCTTGAATATAATAAATTCTTCAAATAATAATGCCGAAGTTTCTGAAATAAAGGTAACTCAATAAGAATAACACAAACACTGAAGAATATCATCATGGCCAATGCACTATTAAACGTTATTCCATTTTATTTAAGATCAGAGGGTGAACAAAAAGGGGTAATAATGAGACCTATAAATTATAGTGATGAGCAGAAAACAACATTCTGATTTCTTGGAAGCAAAACGAGAATTAATATGTTGAGTAGCAACGATATGTCCAAGAGACAGACATTAATAACAACTTAAGATATTTAGTTAAGTGTGCAAGGCGTGTTAATTTCTAGAGTAATCTTCATCAGGTACGGGCGTAATCAAAAGATTGGAGAGCCAAATTAATTTCCAAATATGTTTTCTTTAAATTAATACTTTTCTATGTCATTACTTCTTTATTTTAAATTAGAATATGCATTATATTCATTAAATACTTCTTTTAATTATCGGGGCGAACGGACCCAAGGCTAATATGTAGTTCTTCTTCCAAATACAGGACTAGACTCAAAGGTTTGAGTGTGTAACGTCCCGGAACTGTGTGCGCTATGTACATGGACAATTTAAAAGGATAATAAACAAGAAATAACTAAATATATATATATATATGTACAGTGGCATGCAATATGTTTTTAAAGGTGGGTTGGGAATCCTTCAAATGTTAATGTGGAGATACCACTTTTGAAGGATTCTAGGCTAGGTGAATGAGCTATTGACTGAGTTAAACTGTTCCAGACTGATAATGTATTAGGGAAGAAAGAAAACTTATAAAAATCTTTATTTGACTGAATTTATGTGTCCCACAAGTACCCCTGTCAGATTGGGATATCATGGTTGTTGGTACCTCTACTAAACCCCCCGTTTATTTTATATAGCAGTATCAGACTTGCTTTAGTTCGTCTACAAGCAAGATAGTCCCACTGTAAGGTGTCCATCATATTGGTGACTGCACCAGGTGACCTGTCACGATAGTCATTAAAGACTAGTTAGGGCGAACGGACCCGATAGTCTTCGGGAGCAAATAAACCAAAGGGACTAAACAGAATATCCAATATCTTGGACAAGAAGAGTTTAAAATACCAAAAGGGTAATTAGAATCTGTACTGAGACTGACAAGAGTTTTGTTGGCGTTCGTTCAGGCGTTATTTACATGGCTTTTCCATTTTAAATCTTGCTTGACCAAGATAGTTGGCTTCTGCTAGTGACATGACTACACTAGATGACGATGGAAGATGTAATTGAATTTGCAATAAAACCACAGGGCCTAAACAGCTGCTGAAAATCGGCCAAGGTTACCTATGCCTGAGGTGATCAAGAACCTCAGTTTTAATAATACAGTAGAACTTATGCAATCCGAAATCTGAGTTTTCTGACATCCTGTGACCTCCGACAAAAATGTATGGCTCCAAAGAATTTCTGTTAACTAAAATAAAACCTGAGTATTCCGACATTCTGTCTAATCCGACACATTTCCCGTGTCCCTTGGTGTGTCGGGTTAGACAGGTTCCACTGTAATTACATTATCTGAGTATTCCGACATCCTGTCTAATCCGACACATTTCCCGTGTCCCTTGGTGTGTCGGATTAGACAGGTTCCCCTGTAATTACATTATCTGAGTATTCCGACATCCTGTCTAATCCGACACATTTCCCTTGTCCCTTGGTGTGTCGGATTAGACAGGTTCCCCTGTAATTACATTATCTGAGTATTCCGACATCCTGTCTAATCCGACACATTTCCCTTGTCCCTTGGTGTGTCGTATTAGACAGGTTCCCCTGTAATTACATTATCTGAGTATTCCGACATCCTGTCTAATCCGACACATTTCCCTTGTCCCTTGGTGTGTCGGATTAGACAGGTTCCACTGTAATTACATTATCTGGTAGCTGTAAAGGTCAATGATAAATATATGTAATAAACCTGATCATTGCCGAAGCACTGACTACTGGGCTGATCATGCACTCGAAGACTAATAGTCTACCAGCATAGGTATCGACCCAGTAACAACTTATCAAATTTATTCCGAAAGGACGTAAAAAAGATTATTATATACACTTACAGAACTAACAACATATGATTGAGCTTAATGCAAGTGTCCGGACAATACAAGGTGAAAAATGATTTAGAGAAATAATCCACGGGTTAAATATAACTAACGAGAGGTAAATAACTACATATAATATATTTTTAAAATGAGTCACTATTAATGCGAGCTTTATTTAACATGTTTAATGAGTATATTTCAGGGGTTATTTAGGAAATCGTCTAGGTGTTTATAGGTATATTGTTGCTGTAGAATCGTTGCACTTACTACGGTCAAAAAGACAATTGTATACATTCTACTACTTGTTAGGTATGACGAAATATGTGTTTACTATCACATGTTTAATTGTAGGTAGTATGCATCGATTTCAAAAGATATGCTATGTAGTCGTAGTGTTTATATTATTAGCGGCACAATTAGCTGTTTGCTCAACAAGCAGTAAGTATACCAATATACTGGAGATTACAAAGCTAAACATTCCTTAAACGCCATGTATTTGTATTCTTTTGTATTATTCACGTTGTCATTGTATTTATCTATGTTGGGGGGGGGGGGGGGGGGGGGGGGCTACTAATAGTCGCAGGTTGTATGTAATTCTCATGCAATAAATACAGAATTAAATGTAATGCATGCATCTATATTCAACCATACATGTATATATAGAATATTACATGGCATTTTTCATATCATACCCTTTATCAGCCCAAGATTATGATATCAGTACGAGAGCAGATAGCCTGAAGAGATGATACATGAACGAGGGCTGATAAAGGGTATGATATGAAAAATGACATGTTATGATATGCTTATCATATACTTCAACAGAGAAAATAACTGATCTGTACCAAAATGTTTAGTGATTTTGGCTAGAATTAAATACATGTATATATTTAGAGAATAAGAACATTATTGTTTTTATATACAAATCCAATAAATGCACGTTTTTTAAGCACTTTCAATATCATAAGAGAGAAATTGGTAGTTAATAATTTTCTGTGCAAATATTTTATAAAACAGTTGAATCCACCGTGTCTGTAAACACAGTTTTCCTGAAATTCACGAAGTGAACGTACGGACATTGACGGAAAGGCATGTAATAGCATTCCGGAAGCAGTTAATAAACTTGCGCTATCAGCCCGCTTGGACCATTCTTGTGAAACTGGGTGAAATTAACATGACTCCTCTTATTATTCTAAGCAAAACTCAAAGTTTTATTACAGGGTAAAATTTTAGCTTTATCAACTACAAGTATATGCTGAAGAGTTTTATTGCTTTTCTAGTACAGATTAAGGAAAGATTGGAGATACCAAAGGTGTAATTGGAAGCTGTAGATCGATGGACAGACACTACAATAGTCAAAAGAAAAAAAATAAACAGATAATTCAACGATCTACAACACACTATGCAGGAAAGATATGATTGAGTAGCACGAAATCCACATTTCATCAAATAAAATATGTAATCATTTGATATAGAAATAAACTAAAATGAAATTCCATAGATGCCTGTTAAATACTATGATTTCCAAGTGAATGAAAAATCAGTATTTCACTCGGTGAAATAAAAACGTTACCAACGTCGTCACGATCGCCATTGTGGCTTTATCGATAGCACTGCATGTCACAGAATAATGCTGTTATAACACTCGTAATTTATAGCATTGTATGTCACAGAAAATAAAACCTATCTAATCATTGTTATTGTTGTTGTAGATAATAGCACTGACTGTGTAACCTGTGCATTCGGTGGTGCACCTGGTCTTCCTGGACGTTAAACACAGATACAACATACACCAACGAACATTTCGTATGATTAAAAGAAATAATCTGTATACTATGTATGTCAATATATTAGTTCTAATACAATGATGACAAATGTACTCACGTGACCAAATTAAATGAGAGCATCTATGTGTCGTCAATTTATTTGATCTATTAAGATATATACATTATGATATGTGAATTTGTGAGACAATGTAGGACAATGCACGAAAATATCCCCGTCCCTAAAAAAACAGGAATAAAAAGGTGCATATCAAATTTAGTGCGAACAACGCGTTTCTGGAATAACCTTCATAAGGTACACTCAAAATCGAAAGATTGGAAAGCCAAATAACTTAAACGTTTTGGGAGCAATAGAATCAAAGGGTCTAAACAGGATAACCAAAATCGGCTAAGTTCACCTACGTCTGAGCGCGGAGAACCTTAGTTTGATTAATATATACATTATTTAGGAACTTTAAATTTCAGTAATACATATATCTAATAAACCATGTCGGTACCAAATCACTGACTACTGGGCGGGCAAATCAACATAAGGCAAAGCAAGACGGACTTTAAGTTGAAAACCTATTGTAATGTGCATGATCTCAGCATTGACGACTTAGTATAAACTTCCTGATTTACTTATCCAAGTTCCTCATTCATATATAATCCGGCTGGCCACATTGTAAGAAGAGTTCGAAGAGGGTTCCCCTTGGTTAAATTGAAGTCTCTAGTGGAGCAGGAACATCTGAGTTCACCCCTGCTTTTTAGTGGGATTCGCGTACCCCGATTTTTTAGTTTTATATACATGTATATGTTTTGTGGATCGTTGTTCTTCCTTTTGTACTTTTTCTTTTGGCCATTGTGTTGTCTGTTTTTCTTCAATATACGAATTCTGATTACCCCTATGGTATCTTCAAGCTCTTCTTTTAACTAAAGTGCTGACATATCGTGAGCATAACATCATAACTTTAAAATTCTTATGGATACCGTCGAGGATTATGCGTTACAATTGGATCTTCCGTTACTCTACTGGATTCCTAAATGACACACATGTCTTTGAAAAGAGTGTTTTATGGATGGGTCTGACAAATATTTCACGACACCTCTATCCACATTATGGTACATGCCATATGGAAACTCAAACACTCGCATACAATCATGGATACTGAAGATACTGTCGTTCTTTGTTCTACTTTCTGTGTACTGTCTAGTGACAATCGTCTTGTACGTGACCTTACTGATATTGACATGATTTATCACTCGCTTTCATTGTAAAGCTATAACAGAAACTGTGTATGGTGTGTTTTTAATGTAGATACTTTTATTAGATAGCTGGGTACTTTGACGTGATGAGCTGTAAGGATAGCAGTATTAGGAATTGAATAGAAAAAAAATAACATGGTATTTTAGATTAGACAACCATAAGACGAAGTTTTACGATTCAGTAGTAAACATATGACAAGAGTTATCAGTTTTGCTTTGGTGGACATGTATAACCGAGAGTTATCAGTTTTGCTTTGGTGGACATGTATAGCCGGTCGTTTACTCTGGTGTTTATGAATGGGAATTAAATCTAGTAAACGAGGTAAAATAGATGGGTTGATATTACGACATCATGTACATGTACATGAATGGTATGCACGAACATCATGCTGAAGTTTATATGTCGCCATGAAAGAACAAGATAAAGATCAGTTGCAAGTGACATCCAAATAAATCTTTTATAACCACCGTCTTAGAATTTATTAAATGAGCAAAATAGCCATAGACTATGCCAAATGGGTTTGTAACATCACTTTCTTTTTCTTAAAGTCTATATATTTTTATTGAAAATAACTCATAGTAACATCTTTAACATGTATGCTTAAACAAAGCCAACAAATTGACATTAATTGTGATGTCATTAGCAAGTGTCATTCACTATCTTTGATTTCTGATAGTCAAGACGCTTTTTTTATTCGAAGACCAAAATAAGTTATTTTAAGTCAATAACACACAGTAGAAATAGAGTGTGCAATCAATAAGAAACATCTTAAAGATAGAGAAAGATATGCCAGTTAAGGCAGAATAATACCACCAGGTTCAATCGTAAGTTAATGTTAGACATTTATAATGTTTAAATACAGGAGTTTGAAATTATATGCACTGGGTTATGACTTGTGGCTTCGCGAAACCATGTTACAGTCAGGGCTTCTTCTACTTCTACTTTGATATAATAATAAGATGTCTAATGCGTAGACGGTAGTGGAAAACATGTTTTTTTTTAGATAAAAAGAACTTCTAATTATCTATAAAGGTCTTTTCCGTTTTCATGATCCTCAATATTGGTACACTAATTTATATATCATAGTATTGAAGCATACTTATACCTTTTATATTCATCCAAACTTGTAATAAAACATATATGAACATTATTTACACTCATCCATAGAAAAGTAATAACTTTCGTGGCTATTTTAGTTTTGCAATTACAGCTTTAATATATTGATGTTTTGTTTTAACTCAATGACTGTGAGCGTTTTATTTATGTGCATGGTTGTATAGCAAACATTTTCCAAAACCCAGTGTTCATAGATACTCTCGTCATACCTAAAGCACATACATTGAGTTTAAATTACAACACTATGTAAAGCAAAATAATGTCCTATGAAATAATGTCTATTAGGACAACATTTCATAGATTTGTAATATGAAATGTAGTCCTAGTTTATAAACATTTGTCCCTGTTGAGACAATATTCCACATGATATGTTGTTCCTGTTTGGACGACGCTTCATGGATATTCACTATGGAATTTAGTCTTTAAAAGGGAGATAATCTATGGACAAAATTTCATGTATGATTATCATGAAATGTTGTCCTTTCAAAGGAAATTATATTCAAGTCATTAAGATGGTTTTATTATACTTTTGAATACTTATTACAATAAAGTTTCTAAATGATTGAATGCAAATTTAAGTACAAATAATGGTGGGTCAGTAGTATCAACACCTTTTGGATAATATGAGTGAATAAAGGACAGGAAGAACAGCATTTTTAAATATTACTAGATATAACGATAAAAAATGTTGATTAATTTGTATGATATATTTACATTTCATTACTAAATACTTTTCGCATTCCATATTTTGTTGTATATATTTCTATATTGTGTCGTTTAAGTTTGGTAACATTTAATATTCAGAATTTCTCAGGTGGAATATATTTAAAAGATTTCTTTAGTACATTTTCTCAATGGGTAAGTTTTTCATTTGTAGACATTATTTTACATGAAATATTGTCCATTGAACGGACACAATTTTATAGCAGCTGACAATATTTCATTGTCCCAGACAAAATTTCATAATAAAATTTAATGAAATTTTGTCCATGGACGATATTTCCTATGAAATTTTGTCTCATGGACACTATTTCATAGAGGACAATATTTTATGATACAACTACACCTAATTATAATGATTATTTCTGTTCAACATGTACAATCTTTTCTTATTGATCGTAGTACCCTCTCAATTGTACATTAATGTAGGGTTAGTACAGAAGTATAAGGAGGAAATGATGATCTTGATACTGATCCAGTCTTAAAGATTTTCATCAAGATAACCCCAGGATGTCAATAGACTATCTGCCTCCATAATGCTTTACTTTTATGAATTGGGGATTGATCCGCTACATAGCACCAAATGAACATATCTCTGAAGAGTTGAGTAGAATGTTGACTACAGTGGATGTAATTTGATACTTTAAGATTTGTCGACATTGTGTTTCCAGCATTCATAGAATAGTGGGTTATACCCGAAAAATATTTGTGGATTGGAGGTCTCTCCGTGAATGCATATTATTTCACCATCGTTTAGCCACCATAACTTGGTTAACCATTATGGAATGTCACAGTTGAACATGGACATTTTCCGTTGTCAAAATCATGTCTTCTTTTTTTTGCCTGTGCCAAGCCAGGAGTATACAGTCACATAATTATGTATTGCGGGGGTATCGATTTTACCTCCTTGTGCGAGGTTGATTTTGTGACTGTTCTGACAGTGTGGTAGTTTTTGCTTTTCATTTTATTCCTAGATCTTGATTTACCACCGAGTATGTCTACTCACAAGCATCTTAACATACGTAACACGACGGATGTCATTAGTTGAGCAGAAATTACTTTCTCTTATATTATCTCACAGCATGATTTACGTAGATAACATCACGAGATGTAATTAATACTGTTTCTGTACACCTTTAGGGAAAACATAACTATAGTAACTTAATATAGTAAGTGATATTACACAGTGAACATGTAAAACCTATGATGTATCATTCCGAACATAAGGTAAACATCCGGAGAACACTGAATGTATCTGACAGATATCCTTATACTCGGAAACTTACCATTACATAGCACCTTCGGAGAATGTTGAATGTATGATCCTACTATCCTTATTATTTCCACGGAAAGTAGAATGTTGATTGGCGGACAGCTGCATTCTAACTGTCTATAGATGGCCCATCGATTAAAAAATTCCTAACGATGGCCGTAACGAAAACAACAGACGACTTTTCCCTTGATCACCTAGTCACAGAAGCCAATAATAGGACATTATTAAGCAAAACCAGACTTGTTGAAAAGTGCTTTCTATTTTTGATCAGTAATATATACGAATGAAGAAATCACTATCTCTCTCCTTTATATATTTCTGGTTCTATTAGGTTCAGATTTATGGGGTTAAACGCCACTTTCAGCACTATTTCGGTTGTATCATTGTATCAGTTTTAATGATGGAGAAAACTAGCGACATGTCGTAACTCACTGTCATATAGTGTTGACTCCAGTACACCTCGCCATGAATGGGGTTCGGATTCAAAACATTAATGGTGATATGCACTGATTACACAGGTAGTACTAAATCCAACTAATATGCGATCACGACCACGACGGCACCTCTTATTCCATTAAATAGGACGTATACATTGGTACAAGAACAGTCAGATGAAAATGTCATCAGTCTAAAAAAGGCGGATATGGTGCTCTGGACGTCCATCCGGACCTGGAAAGCGATTTGTCTTGATTCTCTCTATTTAGCCGGAATAACTGTTCATCAAAGCGGAATATCTGACCTATCTGGAATGATTACGTATGCTATATACATGCAATGCTCCTTCAATAGAAAATTTCAAATTGATACAACACATTTGGAGAATATAGAATGTCTTTACATTGACCGTATGTTTCAATTCAACAGTGTGTATTGTCTAACATATAAATGACTGATAAGGCTGTCTTTAATATAATTCTCACCTAGTTATACATGTGAGTTGACATGTGAAAACACTGCATGACCTGATTGTTTTACAATGAGACAAGGCTTCGGCCAATAAAACCAACTTAACCCCGCCCTTTTTTACGTGCATGTACTAAGCCAGGAAATTAACGGTGGTGTAGTCGATGTTGCCTCTGTTTCTACTTCTCTTCCTAGAGTATGGTATTTGATATATGTTTTGATAACCAGTCTGTGATGACGATCGTAGACTTGTTTAACCTAGGATCAATGTTTCCTGGTTTGAACAGCGTAGTTGTAAAGTACACCGAGTCATAATCTTGATATTTCTGCAGGGTGTATAGTATATTCTTTGTGACAGAAGTAGACATATATATATAATATTAGTTCTATTAAAGAGAGCGTTGGCCAGAATGTGTCGGGTTATTGAACTTTGCTGATACACGAGAAACGTAATATTTGCCGTAGAATAGTTGTAAAAATTTGTTTTTTACATTTACCATCTCTAGAAATCTTAGAATTCCTAATCGCACTGGTGTATTGTCTATCCCTGATACATATAATAGAAAAAGGGCCCGGGTGGCTCAATGAGCTAGGTAGTTGGATTACCTAGCAACTCGTGCAAGCCTATCACCAATACGGCGTGGGTTCACGCCCGGCTTTGTAAATCATAAAAAGGGTGCACTCTATTCGCATTCGCAAGTGATAAACCTTACCCTTGCCCATGGTCGGTGGTTCTCTCCGGGTACTCCGGCTGCTTCCACCACTAAAACTGGTCGCCATGATATGGCTGAACTATTCCTGAAAGTGGTGTTAAGCCCCAAAAATCAATCAGTCATGAAATATATCCGATCGTTTCCTCGGAAGTACACAACAAATACATCGTTAATTACCGGTTTTATTTCTTGGGTATTGCCCTGTATACGGACTTGAATTGTATAGTTGGATTGTTCCTTATACGTGTCATTCATCGTTCTGTCAGGTTTATAACTTGTCAAAGCTTGTATGTTAACATCAACTAATTGAAGTGAATGCTTGACAAAATCAGTATCAACTACATTCGTACCGTTACTTTTGTCTGGAGTAATTTGTATGTTTAACTGTTCATTTATTGGACACTCAACATTATTCGCCAATTGTAAAAAATAGTTGACATTTAAATCGTCAGGGGCTCTCAACGGGGAGGCCATCGATGCATACGAAGGTTTAACAGATAATCTTAAGTCATTTAAACTTTTTTGCATCGTAATTTGCAATTTGTTAGGCATATATATTTCTGTGTTTATGGATTTTTTATTTTCATGGAAATTATTAAGATCAAAATCCTCTAATGTTTTAGTCTGCTGTGTCAACAATTTAAATTTAGCATCATGTTGTATTTACTCGAATGTGTATTCAATTGCTCCTTTATTTCAGACATATGTAAACGTAATTTATTGTTTTCTGTCTGTAATACCTTAATTGTCTTCTCGTTTATTAGTTCAGCTTTATTACTAGATGGCTCACTCTTGTCAATGTTGGTCCTCATCTCAATCGTTTCTATTTTTATACACTCAATACTCTGATCAGTAACAGTTTGTCTATTGTCATCTTTTACCACCTGGTAGAAACATGCATAGGATAAAACAATTCCTAGCATATTTAGATGTCGAAGAGCTTTTCGCTGTTGATTTTCGGTGATCATTTTCCTGTAGGCCACCCCTGTAATGACTTGTCAGTTCTATAAGTTTTAACATGTACCAATCGTTTGGTAGATATAAAAACACTAAAAGATTGTGGTCTTTTTTGGCAACATACTATTGTTGGGGATTATAATCAGATTCGTGAGAGGGCTGCGAAAAGGTCAACTACTTTTCACCATCAACATGCTTTACCTTTTGATGACATGGGGTGCCGATTTCAATAAAAAAATATCGAACAAATTCAGAATGCTTAGGCGAATATCTTAAAAATATAATAACGACACAGTACCAATTTTTATAAAATATCAAATATTTACATAATAAAATAATAAAAACTACGGTTAATTAAGCAACAAAGTTTTAATTGATATAGACTGCTACAAAATAAATAACTAACACATGATTAATTAATAATAATAATTACACGACGTTTGTCTTACAATAGACAGAAATTGGTTACCCTTCTCGAGCACCTGAGTTCAACCCAGGTTTTTTGTGGTGTCTATGTTGCTTATCTTTTTCATTGATGTGCTGAGGTGTATTTTGTTTTATTTTTTGCTTGTCTTCGTTCTATGTCTTGTGAACCCAATGTTGCCAGTGTTTCTGGATTGTCCATTCGTGATTTTCCCTTCGGTTTTACTACCATTTATTACCCAAGCATATTTTATTGTAATACAATGCTATAAAAATACACATATGATTAAGTAACCAAATATATTTGATTTTTATGAAATGCTACATAAATACACATATAATCAAGTAAACCAGCATATGTTATCGTCATAAAATGCAACATAAATACACATATATTGTACATCCACACCGTATGATTTATAATATAGCAACAACAAACACTTAGAAATCTTTAATAATATTTATATTTAGATACAATAGGTCTATCAACTATAATATACCTCTATGAAGTCAAAATAAAGCATAATGTTTATACTGATCAACCCACCTTTTTTTCATATGTAGATATTGTCAACAATGTTGTTTTATTTTTATATTAGAATACAACTCACACAATTGTAAATATAATTAAATACACAGTTGTGTTGTTTTGTTGTACATAGAAAATAACATCGTTTTTTTCTGTAATAAATTATTATGATAACATCAGATAACAATATCAAAAAGTAATAAACACGTACTTCAATACTAACCGTAATTGTTCATACCTTTGTCGGTAATCGGTTCTAATTTTAAAGTTCTCACCTATATAGATTACGAATATTGACCTGTTGACTACATTATCATGGCTCAATCCGCACTGAAAACCTGTGAGATATGTATGGGCGGTTCTGCTACGGACTTTTGTCTTATCTGTGAACAGTACTTTTGCATGAGCTGCAAATCGTTACATAAACGACAAAAGGTAACTAAAAATCATGAATTTCAAAGCGCTGAAAATGTCGTCCCGGAAGTAAAATTGAGATGCAATGAACACAAAGAAGATTTTTTGTTTGTTTGCGACAACTGTAATATTTCAGTTTGCGCGGAATGTGTCACTGGTAAGCACAACGGCCATAAAGTGTCCAATATGAAGAAATCTATTTCTAGCCTTAGAACAACCTTCAGACAGGAAATGCGTACGAAACTGGATGTAATCCAAACAAACCAAAAACAGGTGGGTACAGGTCTTACTGCATTTGACCTCAGTGTTACATCTGTTATAAATGAAATAAAAGTAGAGGGTACAAAGATAAAAGAAATGGTTGACCGCCATATTGAGAAGATGATCGCGACATTGAGAGAGAAAACAAGACATGAAAAGGAATTGATTGCGAAGACGTTGGTGGATTACAAACAAGAGTTGGAGAAAGCAAAGGAAATCGAAAAAAGGGAACATAAAACACAACAATCCAGAGATGATGCTTCTACGATTCAACATCTGAAGACATTAAATGATGAACTATCAAAGCTGTCAGTTGTATCTTTACCTGATTTACCTTCAATTAAATACAGCCACAAGAACGTTGCTGAATCTGATATTGATCAGCTGATTGGAACATACAGTCTCAGGTATGTACATGTCATTGGAATAATTACTGTAAATGTGTATTATAAACATTGATTAATTTACATGATTACTAAATAGTTTAACATTTAATATATCTGATATGATTGATTCATGGAATGAGGTTAAACACCAGATCATCAGTGTTTCTAAACACCTAGCATTACGGCAATAACAGTTGAGGAAACGAGCTTCATGCTTTCGGACTTTTTGTCCAATGCACAACCAAAGTAGTAACAAATAGTTAGTGTTTTAAAATGGAAAAAAATCGTGTTTTATTATAATACATTACAAAATTGATGAAAAATGTTATATTACACAAAATATTACATGAAATAGATTATACAGAAGATAAAATATAAATGATAACACTAATTAGGAAAAAGACTACATGTATGTTTGATGATTCATGTTAGCTAAAACAAGCTAATAAATTATATATATATATATAACATAACTGACTTTCAACGGACACAGCATTGAATTATTTTCCTTTTTCTCGTGTTTGCAATTTTCTTATGCCAAAACCTCCTCTTTCCTGTCTCGTTACAGTTAGGCTTGTATTCAATTATTTTGAAGTTTTTGCACAACTCCTGCATTCCTGTAGATAGATAAAAGGATATATCGACTGTATGGTAAATTAGGGGTTGTATTTGATGCCACTCATATGACCATTCGTACGTTTAAACGGATGTACTGTTTCATCGACGTATTGGATACCACATTCAAAAATGTTAATTGTGTCGTTAGACTTGAAGTTGACATTGTAAAAGATGGTATATTCTTCCTCATTAACTCTGCTGTAGAACTTCTCTGTGTTGTTTCTATGTTTTGGCAAGTGATGTAGTGTGTATCCCTACACCCTTTGCATTTCCTAATGCCTTCTTTGCTTGTATATATTTAAGCTCTAACCAAGAGGTCTTTAAAACTTTTGGGTTCTCTGAAGGCCACATTCGGTGTTTCTGGGAAGATTTTATATTGACGGATGGTCCTAGTTACATTGTCAAACGAAGGGTGATCAAAGCAAACGGAACTCGTGTGTTCACTTTCTTTTAATCACCAGAAATGATTTTCTAGAAACTCAATCGCCATTACGGAAACCCCTGTTGATGCATTAATTGCTGTATCCCTTCTGTTTAAGCTGATACCGCAGTTCACTAAGCCTTGTTTGGGTTTTTCTCGTCTATTGAGTAAATATGTTTCATTCAGACAGCCTGGATGTAGGGGATGCTTTTGCTTCGGTGTCTGGGATGACAGCTTTGTGGTGAGAGATATTGTTGTTTGTTAATTGGTTTACGGAAAATATCTGTTGACATTTATCCATTTAGTACAGTACAGTGGAAGTTGTGTCCACAAAAGATATAAGGTTTTAGATATCTGTTCCTCCATTTCATGTCAACGTCGTCTATGAATCTACACCAGGATAGAGGCTGGTTAGTGGAGGATTCTAGAATTTATTTCTCAAACATATACAGAATGACATAGAATGAATGATGCTCCTCAAAACATATAGGTGATGACATTTTTTGTCACTGTGTGTATTGGTGGTTTAATATATAGACATCACACTATTTAAGCAAAAACTATTCAACCATGTGGAGTACCCAGGTCTACCCCATGCTTTTAGTAGTGTTCGTATTACTCAATCATTAGTTTGTTGTGTGTAGTTTTATGGACTCTTCTGTGTATATGTGTCCACTTTCATCTAGACATTGAACTGTCTGTCATTTGACGTTGAACTTTTCATTACATTGTAGTATCTGCCTTTCTTATAGTAATGTCCGACTGTGGAATTTATGTGAAGAGTGGATGCAGACTTAATTTATCCAAAAGCCTACTTAAAACGGTCAAAATGTCAGTTTGTAATATTAACCTTTCAGCGGCGGACTATCCCAACAAGTAAACTTCTATTTAACACACCTGATATAAATCAGTCCATACTAGTTCCGCATTCTCTTGTACACGTTTACCTTTCCAGTGAGCCATCCATCATTTACAACAAGATAGATTGTCAAAGTAGAACCCATTCTATCTCAGAAAAATGAAATGTTCCTAATAGGAATTGATCTCGAACCTCTCATATTGGAAAGCAATGCTCTACCGTCCAAGTTAAATGAGACCCCCTAGCCTAGGGTAGTTATCAGGTGGTTCCTATTAACCTACTGTAGCTACTATAACATGAGGTAGAGGATCATACACGTAATAATATGTAGCAGTTATAGGAGAAATATTTATAACATTATAATGGTAACAGTAAGAAGGATGTCTAATAATAATTATAATTGTATTATATAAATGTGTGGAGTTATAGAAGAAATATTTATAACATTATAGTGGTAACAGTAAGAAGAATGTCTAATAATAATTATAATTGTATTATATAAATGTGTGGAGTTATAGGAGAAATATTTATAACATTATAGTGGTAGCAGTAAGAAGAATGTCTAATAATAATTATAATTGTATTATATAAATGTGTGGAGTTATAGGAGAACTATTTATAACATTATAATGGTAACAGTAAGAATGATGTCTAATAATAATTATAATTGTATTATATAAATGTGTGGAGTTATAGGAGAACTATTTATAACATTATAATGGTAACAGTAAGAATGATGTCTAATAATAATTATAATTGTATTATATATATGTGTGGAGTTATAGGAGAAATATTTATAACATTATAGTGGTAACAGTAAGAAGAATGTCTAATAATAATTATAATTGTATTATATAAATGTGTGGAGTTATAGGAGAAATATTTATAACATTATAGTGGTAACAGTAAGAAGTATGTCTGACAATAATTATAATTGTATTATATAAATGTGTAGAGTTATAGGAGAAATATTTATAACATTATAGTGGTAACAGTAAGAAGTATGTCTAATGATAATTATAATTGTATTATATAAATGTGTGAAGTTATAGGAGAAATATTAATAACATTATAGTGGTAACAGTAAGAAGGTTGTCTAATAATAATTATAATTGTATTATATAAATGTGTGGAGTTATAGGAGAAATATTTATAACATTATAATGGTAACAGTAAGAAGGATGTCTAATAATAATTATAATTGTATTATATAAATGTGTAGAGTTATAGGAGAAATATTAATAACATTATAGTGGTTACAGTAAGAAGGTTGTCTAATAATAATTATAATTGTATTATATAAATGTGTGGAGTTATAGGAGAAATATTTATAACATTATAATGGTAACAGTAAGAAGGATGTCTAATAATAATTATAATTGTATTATATAAATGTGTGGAGTTATAGGAGAAATATTTATAACATTATAATGGTAACAGTAAGAAGGATGTCTAATAATAATTATAATTGTATTATATAAATGTGTGGAGTTATAGGAGAAATATTTATAACATTATAGTGGTAGCAGTAAGAAGGATGTCTAATAATAATTATAATTGTATTATATAAATGTGTGAAGTTATAGGAGAAATATTAATAACATTATAGTGGTAACAGTAAGAAGGTTGTCTAATAATAATTATAATTGTATTATATAAATGTGTGGAGTTATAGGAGAAATATTTATAACATTATAATGGTAACAGTAAGAAGGATGTCTAATAATAATTATAATTGTATTATATAAATGTGTGGAGTTATAGGAGAAATATTTATAACATTATAGTGGTAGCAGTAAGAAGACTGTCTAATAATAATTATAATTGTATTATATAAATGTGTGGAGTTATAGGAGAAATATTTATAACATTATAGTGGAAACAGTAAGAAGACTGTCTAATAATAATTATAATTGTATTATATAAATGTGTTGAGTTATAGGAGAAATATTTATAACATTATAGTGGTAACAGTAAGAAGGATGTCTAATAATAATTATAATTGTATTATATAAATGTGTGGAGTTATAGGAGAAATATTTATAACATTATAGTGGAAACAGTAAGAAGACTGTCTAATAATAATTATAATTGTATTATATAAATGTGTGGAGTTATAGGAGAAATATTTATAACATTATAGTGGTAACACTAAGAAGGTGTCTAATAATAATTATAATTGTATTATATAAATGTGTGGAGTTATAGGAGAAATATTTATAACATTATAATGGTAACAGTAAGAAGGATGTCTAATAATAATTATAATTGTATTATATAAATGTGTGGAGTTATAGGAGAAATATTTATAACATTATAGTGGTAACAGTAAGAAGGATGTCTAATAATAATTATAATTGTATTATATAAATGTGTGGAGTTATAGGAGAAATATTTATAACATTATAGTGGTAACAGTAAGAAGGATGTCTAATAATAATGATAATTGTATTATATAAATGTGTGGAGTTATAGGAGAAATATTTATAACATTATAGTGGTAACACTAAGAAGGTGTCTAATAATAATTATAATTGTATTATATAAATGTGTGGAGTTATAGGAGAAATATTTATAACATTATAATGGTAACAGTAAGAAGGATGTCTAATAATAATTATAATTGTATTATATAAATGTGTGGAGTTATAGGAGAAATATTTATAACATTATAGTGGAAACAGTAAGAAGACTGTCTAATAATAATTATAATTGTATTATATAAATGTGTTGAGTTATAGGAGAAATATTTATAACATTATAGTGGTAACAGTAAGAAGGATGTCTAATAATAATTATAATTGTATTATATAAATGTGTTGAGTTATAGGAGAAATATTTATAACATTATAGTGGTAACAGAAAGAAGGATGTCTAATAATAATTATAATTGTATTATATAAATGTGTTGAGTTATAGGAGAAATATTTATAACATTATAGTGGTAACAGAAAGAAGGATGTCTAATAATAATTATAATTGTATTACATAAATGTGTTGAGTTATAGGAGAAATATTTATAACATTATAGTGGTAACAGTAAGAAGGATGTCTAATAATAATTATAATTGTATTATATAAATGTGTGGAGTTATAGGAGAAATATTTATAACATTATAGTGGTAACAGTAAGAAGGATGTCTAATAATAATGATAATTGTATTATATAAATGTGTGGAGTTATAGGAGAAATATTTATAACATTATAGTGGTAACACTAAGAAGGTGTCTAATAATAATTATAATTGTATTATATAAATGTGTGGAGTTATAGGAGAAATATTTATAACATTATAATGGTAACAGTAAGAAGGATGTCTAATAATAATTATAATTGTATTATATAAATGTGTGGAGTTATAGGAGAAATATTTATAACATTATAGTGGAAACAGTAAGAAGACTGTCTAATAATAATTATAATTGTATTATATAAATGTGTTGAGTTATAGGAGAAATATTTATAACATTATAGTGGTAACAGTAAGAAGGATGTCTAATAATAATTATAATTGTATTATATAAATGTGTTGAGTTATAGGAGAAATATTTATAACATTATAGTGGTAACAGAAAGAAGGATGTCTAATAATAATTATAATTGTATTATATAAATGTGTTGAGTTATAGGAGAAATATTTATAACATTATAGTGGTAACAGTAAGAAGGATGTCTGACAATAATTATAATTGTATTATATAAATGTGTTGAGTTATAGGAGAAATATTTATAACATTATAGTGGTAACAGTAAGAAGGATGTCTAATAATAATTATAATTGTATTAGATAAATGTGTGGAGTTATAGGAGAAATATTTATAACATTATAGTGGTAACAGTAAGAAGTATGTCTGACAATAATTATAATTGTATTATATAAATGTGTGAAGTTATAGGAGAAATATTAATGATATTATAGTGGTAACAGTAAGAAGAATATCTTATAATAATTATAATTGTATTATATAAATGTGTGAAGTTATAGGAGAAATATTTATAACATTATAGTGGTAACAGTAAGAAGGTTGTATAATAATAATTATAATTGTATTATATAAATGCGTAGAGTTATAGAAGAAATATTTATAACATTATAGTGGTAAAAGTAAGACGGATATCAACTAATAATTATAATTGTATTATATAAATGTGTGGAGTTATAGGAGAAATATTTATAACATTATAGTGGTAGCAGTAAGAATGATGCCTATTAATAATCATAATGGTATTATTTAAATGTGTGGAGTCATAGGAGAAATATTTATGACATTATTGTGGTAACAGTAAGAAGGAGTAAGAAGGATGTCTTGTAATAATTATAATTGTATTATATAAATGTGTGGAATTATAGGAGAAATATTTATGACATTATAGTGGTAACAGTAAGAAGGAGTAAGAAGGATGTCTTGTAATAATTATAATTGTATTATATAAATGTGTGGAGTTATAGAAGAAATATATATAACATCATAGTGGTAACAGTAAGAAGGTTATCTAATAATAATTATAATTGTATTATATAAATGTGTGGAGTTATAGGAGAACTATTTATAACATTATAGTGGTAATTGTAAGAAGGATGTCTAATAATAATTATAATTGTATTATATAAATGTGTGGAGCTATATTAGAAATATTTATAACATTATAGTGGTAACAGGAAGAAGGATGTCATAATTATAATTGTTTGGCTTAAGACCTTTACAAGCATGTTGTTATCATCAGTATATATTATTTTACTTACAGATCAACTCCACAGAGGGGTGGATTAGAACATGGATGGTTATACAGATGTACAGAATGTGGGTTAGTTCTATATATATTATATTTTATATTAGAGTTTATATATTGGCGTCTGTTGATTACCCTTTAGTAAAGCATCTCATGAACATCTCGTGTTTGAGAGTTCTCTCATCCAATTCTACAGTATATCAAGTTTGAGAGTTCCCTCATCTAACATTGGATAATATCATAATTGTGAGGTCCCTCAAACAACAGTAAAGCATCTCATGTTTGAGAATTCCGTCATCCAATAGCAAAATATCTTATGTTTGAGAATTCACTCATCCAATAGCAAAGTACCTTATGTTTGAGAATTCCCTCATCCAATAACAAAGCATCGCATAATCATCTCATGCTTAGAATTCCCTCATCCAAAAGCAGCGCATCTCACGAGCCTCTCATGATTAGAATTTCCCTGTCCAATACCAAACCATCTCATGTTTGATAGTTCCCTCCTTCTCAAACCATCTCATGAGCATCTCAAGTGTAGAAATGTCATTTACACGAGAATAACGTTTAAGAACAAATATACCTCGTGCAAGCATTTTGTGAAAGCTTGCAGTAGATTTCTTGCACGCTTGTGGAATCTATATTTAAATATAAAATAGACATTGTTGTTGCAAAACTGTGTTGCCACGCAAATTTGATCTACCACAGGTTTTATGCCTATGCACGATGTTATACAAATAGTTTCATCGTCAATCAAGAGACTCCTACTGGCAATAAGATTAACATAAATGTCATACAATCTTCTCAATAGATGTGACAGAAATAAATGAAAAAAGGAAATAGCTAAGATAAATGTTAGATAAAGTCGAAGGGGCAATCACACATAGACAATCCAGAGAAACTGGTTACACTGGAAGCACATAAAAAGACGAAGACAAAAAAAGTAAAAAACAAAATACAATATGTAATGGACGCCACTATAAGTAAACAAACATAAATAACGTAAATAAAATATGCGCCCTCCTACAACTATAGGTAAAGATGAACCGAACATCGTTTATATGCGGGAATCGTAACGGACATCACAACACGGAGCTCAGAACGTAGAGACACATACTTAATGTTCTTATATCCTTAGTTCTAAAAATACAATGATTAATAAAAATAGGATAAAATTTACAAACATTATCAGGAGGACAGAACGATTGAAGTCTTTACTTGGTAATTTACTGATGTCTATACTTATCAATACTTCATGTACATATACATGGTATTAAGAAGATTAAACGATATATTACTGTAACCCTAGTAATATTTCCCTTTCAGTAGTTATATTTTCTATGCAGCTACAAATCAGTGATGAACGTTCTGGATCTTTGTATCTAATCATCCAAATGAATAAATATTTTTCACTACGAGTTTTAAATTTGATTTCATATAAGAATAGCTTGAAGATAACAAATGCTTAATCAAAAGCCGTAAATAGAAGAAAGCCAGAAAACTCAATGACAATAAGAAACGATACGGCCGTCATACTTCTTGATTTAAATGTGTTCCTATGATCTTGTGTACTATCTAATACTTATGATAACGCTGTCTGTTCAGTTCTATGTGAGGGTTGGCATTTTACTCACATGTAGAACGCACTTTCGTGACAGCATTATTTTCCTTAGACGGGAGGTATCGGTACATACAATTGTCTAACCTCGTCACTTGTTATTGAAGTTCTTGTACCAACTAGGAAAGTGAGTTGTCATATATTTGTGTGCTAGGGGTTTCACTTTTCATCTTTCCATGATTTTGATATTTGATTTTGTAATTGTTCCGACAGTGTGGTATGTTTTGTTTTGTTTTTTATTTTATTTATATAATAGTTAAACCCATCGGCTCTATTTCATACTAATATATCTAATATTTTACATCTGCTGACAACTTCAATGAGACGAATATTAAATATATCCATGTAGACAGTTCAAGCCAAATAGGAAAGTAAAACAACTCTGCCCTTCTAGTAATATAATAGAGCTGAAATGTTCTCACATCTGGAACGCACTTGCATGATCTCATTTCTTCTCTACGAGTGGAGGTTGGGACCTCTAATACTAGGTTAACCCGTCACTTCTTATTGGAGTGCTTCTAACAAACCTGAACAATGTGCAGTCCTAAATGTCTATGTGTGTTAGAGGTGTAGTATCTGTTTCTTGCTATTTTTTATTGGATTTTGAAATGCTACCAAAGTGTTGTATTCTTGTTGATATTGTTAAACACTATCAGGGGCGTGGCTACAAGGACGAAACAACTCATGTGGGTACACATTATTTGATCAAACACATTTTGACTTTCTATTTTAAGATTTTGCCTTAAAGCAATACCTAAGTCATTGAAATATTTGCTTGTATATAGGCTTTAATATTACTTCGATAATCAAAAAACCACATTGACCATGTGCAAACGTAACACCACCGAGAGTAACAACAACGTCCAGGAGCGTCTTTTATAATGCAGGCACGGGGAAAGGATAGTTTGTCTGCAATATATCGTATCATGAAGGAAAGGTATCCTTTAGATCATCTCGACGACTCCATACTACTAGAAATTTTCTAACTGTAGTCAATTAATGATTTATTCATCCGTGCTACAACTGTAGCACATCATGTGTCGCAACATAATTGATTTACACACGTGCAAGTTGTGCTGTTTCTAATTCAGATGAGGAAAAGGACGTGTCAATAATCATAGTCACACTTTGAAAGTGATATGAATAACAAATAGAAATAGATCGTTGTTTTTGACAGATTTCTAGATTGATCCAGAGTCCTACATGGAGCGTGCTAACTACGGTCTATTTTCATTGTTCAGTAACGGTGTTGCTTTGAGTGTCCTCATATATCAATATCACTGAAACCGTAGAGGTGGAAATTAATAATGTTGTCAATGTAGTGTAATGTGATACATAAAGTATTAACTTCTGACGGTAAATAAAGTATTACCTCCTGACATGTATATATCATGTTGTCAGTGTAGTGTAATGTGATAAATAATGTATTAACTTCTGACGGTAAATAAAGTATTACCTCCTGACATGTATATATCACGTTGGCAGTGTAGTGTAATGTGATAAATAAAGTATTAACTTCTGACGTGTATAAACAACCTTGTCAGTGTAGTGTATGGCTACACACAAAGACTTACCTCCTGACATGTATATACAACCTCGACAGTGTAGTAAGGTGATAAACAAAGATTTGCCTCCTGACATGAATATACAATGTTGATAGCGTAGTAAGGTGATAAACAAAGATTTGCCTCCTGACATACATATGCAATGTTGACAGCGTAGAATAAGGTGATAAATAAAGTATTACCTCCTGACCTGTATATATAACCTTGTCAGTGTAGTGTATGGTGTTAAATAAAGTATTACCTCCTGACATGTATATACAACCTTGTCAGTGTAGTGTAAGCTGATAAATAAAGTATTACCTCCTGACATGTATATATAACCTTGTCAGTGTAGTGTAAGATGATAAATAAAGTATTACATCCTGACATGTATATATAGCCTTGTAAGTGTAGTGTAAGGTGATAAATAAAGTATCACCCCCTGAGATGATTTAATGAAATACTATAATTATAGTCTAGAAATTTATATCATATGGGCACCCCCTCCCCCACTCCTCGCCCCAGTATATACTGATTATTTGCATTCATATTGTTTTTTTTTTATCAATTAATAGAACAATAGTAAGAAGAAACGATTCCAACTCATGTTCTGTAATGTTCTAATATATTTCCTTTTCTTTCTTTTTTTTAGATATGAGCATGTTCATCCTGGACAATTGTAAGTTTATTATCAGAAAATGATTTATACAAGCCTATAAGAGCACAATATTATGAAGTATGTTGATCACTTAATTAATATAGAATTACTATAGTTAAACATTGCTGTGAGTAAATTAACTAAGAAGTTATTACTATGATGGAATAACTAACATAGCATTACTATGTTGAAACATTACTATGATAACTTAACTAACATAGCATTAAAATGCATAGCTATTTCTATACTCATTTAACCAACATTGCATTACTATGTCTCAGCAGAAAGATGATCACTTAACTAACATCGCGCTACTATGATTAAACATTACTATGATCACTTAACTAACATAGATTATTACAGAAACACGTCGTGTGAACCAAATTTGATATCTACGTTTTCAATATTTTTATAACATTTCTATGGTACATAAGAATATTAATTTAACTAATATAGCATTAATATGCTTAAACATTACTGTGATAACGTAGCTAACATACCATTACAATGTTAAAACATTATTATGAAAACTTAACTTTTGGTCATTGTGTTGTCTGTTCTTCTTCGATATACGGATTCTGATTGTCCCTTTCGTATCTTCAAACTCTTCTTGTAGCTAACATATCATTGCAATGTTTAAACATTACTATGATAGCTTAGTTAACATGGTATTACAATGCTTAAACTTTATTATGATATCTTAACTAACATAGCATTACAATGGTTAAACATTACTATGATAGCTTAACTAACATGGTATTACAATGCTTAAGCTTTATTATGATATCTTAACTAACACAGCATTACAATATTTTAGCATTATTATGATATCTTAACTAACACAGCATTACAATATTTAAACATTACTATGATGACTTAACTAACACAGCATTACAATATTTAAACATTACTATGATAACTTTACTAACATAGGTGATTCCTGAAACGTGTCGTGCGAACCATATTTGATATCTACGTTTTCATTATTTTTTATAACATTGCAATGATACATATATTAACACTTTGTGTACTTGACCTACTGTGATTTGCCATCTGCATACATATATTTGTTACATGTATTATTCAGTTATTGGTGAACCATTCATATAGTGCAATCACTGCCTATAATCACTAAAGTTGCTAGCACGAACCCCACTCCTGGCGAGGTGTAGTCAACACAACACTATATGATATAGTTTGCCAGTGAGTTGTGGCAGATTGGTGGTTTTCACAGGGTACTCCAGTTTTCTCCACCAGACAAAACTGACCGCCAAGATATAATTGAAATATTGTTAAAAGAGTAGTTAAACACCATGCCAGTAAAGAAAGTCATGATTACACGCTCTGTTCGAATAGTAACAACAATCAGCGTCCACTCGCAAATCATTAACAGGAATTATGCCTTTCAACTCAGCTGTACAAATGTGTCTGCCTCATTTTGACATACAAGTGCATAGTATTAGCATTGATTACTTATTTTGTTACTTTCACATGTTTCATATATATATATGTTAGCGGCAATAAGTGAAATCAGGCATTAAGCTTAAATCCTAGGCAATAATCTATTGCCTGGGCATTAAACTTAATGCCTAAAATTTCAGGCATTAAGCTTATTTCCTGAAATGAATTAATGAATTTTTCACCTATTGCCGAATTCAATTTTAGGCAATATGTGAAATTCGGTTTTATGAATTCTGACAAATGCATGCTAAATTTTTCAAATTATTCTGTATTTCAATCTGTCTTATATAAGTTGAATAAAATTAGATATTGTCTAAAAATGTATTGTTTTGCCTAAAAATGAAAAAAGGTTGAGGATAGAATTATTTTATTATTGAATAATTTCAAAATATTTTCCCAAAATAAAATTCACACTTCAGTGGCTTGGCTGGTTTCAACTGGACACATCTAGATTTGAATTTTGCTCACTTACTTGTTATTGGTTAAGTAAAATTTCTTTGTTTAACATGCCTTTAAATGCTATATGCCCCCAGACCTCTTCATTTCTTGATCTGGATTATAAGTAGTTAAATAACACATGTGACAAGATGTCTTCTTCTGAGGAAATTTTCTTTGTGGCTTTACGAAATAAGTTTGAATCGAAGAAAACTAGGAATATATACCAAAGAGAGCAGTACAATGAACTTTTGGCCAAGATCAAATTATTGGAGTCATCAGAAAAGAAATCGACTACAGATTATTACAATTTGAAAAGGTATGACATTTTTATTATTGGAGGCTATGAAAGGCTAATTACCAAAGTCAAAGAGACTTATGAGGCAAATTTCAAAATTTATGTTTATATGGAGGAATTATATGGAATTTTAGAGAAAGCACATAAGGAGACCGGTCATGGTGGTAGAGACAGAATGATTAAACATATTAACAACGGCTATGCAAACATTTCAAGAGAAAGCATTGAACTATTCACATCACTGTGTGAAAATTGTAATATGAAAAAAAAGCACATAGCTAAAGGTGTAGTCGTTAAACCTATCTTATCAAAAGAATTCAATAGTAGGGGACAGGTTGACTTAATGGATTTCCAGTCAAACTCTGATGGCAACTACAAATTTTTAATGGTTTACCAGGATCACCTTACAACATTTTGCAACATTCGTGCACTTACTTCGAAGCATGCCTCAGAAGTTGCTTTCAATTTGATAGAGGTTTTTACACTTTTCGGCGCACCTCATATATTACAAAGTGACAAAGTGATAATGGTCGTGAATTTACAGCTTTGGTAATCTCCGAGTTAAAACTTATGTGGCCAGAGTTAGTAATTGTTCACGGGAAGCCCAGACACCCCCAAGCTCAGGGGAGTGTTGAGAGATCAAACGGCGACATTCATGACATGCTTACTGCATGGATGAGAGACAATGAATAAAAAAAGTGGTCAATTGGGATAAAATTTGTCCAGTTGCAAATAAATTCTGCCCTCAACAAAGGAATTGGACGATCACCTTACGAAGCTCTCTTTGGGAAATGTGCAACTGTAGGTTTAACCTCGGAGACCAAAATTCCGAAAGAAATATTAGCCACCCTAGAAAAAGAGGAAGATTTACTTAAGCTTCAAAATGACTCCATACATACCCAGCCTGTCGCTGAAACTAATTCAGACACTATAGCTGATGTTCAGGAAATTGTCTATTCTAGTACAGAACCTTCTGCAGAGCCCAGTACTTCAGTCACTATTGAGATACCTAAGGTATGCAGCTATTGATTCTAATGAAACCTTTTATTCATAAGACCACACCAATTTTCATCATATTCTTCAGAATTTTGTTTTTAAAAATACATGTATTTCTTTTAGCTTTAATAGTTTAATGAAAATGCGTCTCAAGTCTCAATTCAATGAGTTGGTGTGGTCTAATCAATAAATATTGTTTAACTGATTAAATTTCATGTTTATTTCGCTGTCTATGTCTGTCAGTTCGTGTCCCGTAAGTTAGTGCACACCAAATAAAATATAACCATATGAAAGATTTTCGTGAAACTTATACCACCTGGAGCTGTGCATGAAAGAAAATAACATATAATGAGGTCCATATAATATTTTTTTGGTGACGGACCGGTCCATATACTGCCATGTGACCCGAAGTGACATGAACTTTTTGCTATATTATTCTTTTTATCTAAAATAGTAATGCAGATACCTGGCCGGTCAATATACGAAAATAGTGACCGGCGGCGCTAACAAAGACAAATAGGGAAAATAAAAACGTAAAGTGTAATATATATAGTTAAATACACATTTAATAACATTGCCATACCAATATTAGGCAAACCTTTGCAGTTAAAAATCATGAGCGTGGTCTTCGTATAAAAACATCTTTTTTTTATTTCAGGATATCTTGAGGTGCTATGTTTGTGACATGGAAACCTCAGCAGCTCACACTTGTATCAAATGTGACAAATACATCCATGTTTTATGTGGAACTTCGTGTGAGGAGGGGTTGTTATGTCCGAATTGCAAGGTTGATTCCAACAGAGTTCGTCATCGTTCAGGGGCCATGGACAGTCAGCTAAAACAGGCAAACACAATGGTAGCTAGGAGTAAAAAGGAACTAGGGACACCAGCAATCGGCCAAACAGTTGCAATGCCAATACCTACGTTTGATCGAGGGAAGGGAGATAGTAGAAATTTACTAGGAAGAATTATTGAGGTATTTAATTTAACAATTTTTTTACGATCGTTATTTGTTTATTAAGTTTTAAAAAGTTTTTATTCATTTAAAAACAATAGCTCAAAACGGCAATAGAATAAAATGTGTATTTATTGATGAGGCAACAGCCTAAAACTGAATTACTTCACTAAATCGCTATGTTTGTTTAAAAATAAGAGATGTTGTTAATGTCAGAGAGACAAAATCCTTTCTCCTAAGAACGACACCAAATGCGTCATCCAGAGGTCATCTCAAGGTCTTCAACACATTGGAAACCTACAACATGCATTGAGCTCTGAATTGCCCTGACAACACAACACAGTACACAACTCAGTAAAACACTAAGCCAAAATACTACAATAATAAGATGACTAACAAACCTCAAATAGAGAAGTAATTTGGACTCTTTATATTTTCTATTCTTTTGGTACGAGTTTCCCTATTTATTTTTCAGGTGAACGACAAATGAAATGCAGTTATTGGTACGCCATATGGACGACTTAACGGCATGTTTGGAGCTAATGAGATGAGTATCTGCAAGCAGGATTTGATTTTACAGGAGGAACTTAACTGTGAAACATCTATCAGTGTTCGCGAAGCTGCATCTCAGCAGTCCTTATCGGGTGGTCAGGGATTTTTTAAATGTTCGTGTAAATCAAAATGTTCAAGTAACAGATGCAAGTGAAAAAAAAATGGAGTACTATGCAATATTCGGTGTCATAGCTCTGGATCATGTGATAACAAATGATTTTTAATATATGACTTTAAATATTTCCATAAAACTTTATTTTTAATATTTTATTCTATTTAGCATTTTAAGTGACTGATGTAGTTTTAGAAATGATTTTTATTTCAGGTATTTGACATTTTAAATATCTCGTTTTAATATAAAATTGTCAATGTTTTACTGACTTATAATATTAATAAATGTATTATATCTATGTTTTTTATGTTTTAGGCATTAAACCTAATGCCTGGACATATATTTCAGGCATTAAGCTTAAATCCTAGGATTTAAGCTTAATGCCTAACACAATTTAGGCATTAAGCTTAATGCCCAGGCAATAGCTTATTGCCTAGGATTTAAGCTTAATGCCTGATTTCACTTATTGCCGCTAACATATATATGTAGTTTTTATTCTGTCACACATATTAAATGCTTGGCTTTCGATTGACAATATATGTGTTATATTTGGTGGACGTGTTTCTTAACGAACAGTCCACATACACATGTGTACCAACTGTCCTCTTCTTCTTGCCAATTTGTTTCTTTAGTCGTATGATACAGACCTCATGTAGAGGAGGACGATACCAAAAGTGTAAGCAGAAGCCGTAAACCAACAAAGGACAGAGACCACAATGGCCAAAAGAAAACGTAGAAACAAAACAATGATCTGCAAAACATTATTACATATAAATCTAAAGATCGAGTGACACGAACTCCATTACATACCGAGGTGAAGTCATGTGCTCTGGAAGGGAAGGCAGTTCCTACTTCAACAATCGCAATTATATCACAAGGATAAGGACATGATAGAGGGATGCTTTAATTTCAGGGGAGATAACTCTTTGTAGGTACCTGACATCTGACTAGCAAGTTAGACTGTATTTGTTGTAGAAAATGATTCTCTTGATCAACAGTCACAATTGATATCTCACTAGATATATTATTAATTAGCTATACAAATATCTAGTACAATGAAAGTATTATAAAGTCTTATCATCTTAAACATATATGTATTTACTTGATTTCGAACAAGAACGTTACTTTGTCATCTTACTCTCCTGATTTTATCATTTAATTTGTGTTGTACATATAGATAATTTCTTCTAGTTCAGCTAAGTAACAAGTGACATTTATTTGTACATCAATATACAACTGGTTTTAATAACATAAATCTGTTGATTGTGATGGACGTCAATATTTAGTTGAAAAAAAAAAATAAAACAATATGAGGATGATGTACACAACATAAATTTATTATTTCTACCAAATGATGGTTTACATTATATGATTAATTTTATATATTTACAGGTATGTGTAAGTATCAAGTGAACAACAAGACAGATAAGTACATCATAAATATACTTGAGCATCATCACGAACAAAACACAATGTTTACATTGTTACAAATATTTATACAGGAACAACATGATATAAATAGTATGTCATGTTTACTCTTGGTCGACATTATCTACTTATATATATACAAAACAATGTATATAGAACATCATATATAAAGTTATAGACTACAAATCAAATGTAATGTACAGTTTCATATTAAATTAATACCGACATATATGTGAACTACTACACCGTTCAAATAGTTAACACAGTTTGACTTGTCTACAATACTGTTCTAATAGAGAACATATTGTCTAGGATAGGTCTGTTTGATTTGTCTACTATACCGCTGTAACAGTTAACACAGTGTTTACGATATGTCTGTTTTATTTGTCTACAATACCATTATAATAGTTAACACAGTTTCCATGATAGGTCTGTTTGATTTGTCTACAATACCGTTCTAATAGAGAACACATTGTCTCTGATAGGTCTTGTTGATTTGTCTACAATACCGTTCTAATAGAGAACACATTGTCTATGATAGGTCTGTTTGATGTGTCTACAATACCATTCTAATAGTTAACACAGTGCCTATGATAGGTCTGTCTGATTTGTCTACAATACCGTTCTAATAGAGAACACTTTGGCTATGATAGGTCTGCTTGATTTGTCTACAATACCGTTCTAATAGAGAACACATTTTCTCTGGTAGATCCGTTTGATTTGTCTACAATAACGTTCTAATAGTTAACGCAGTGTCTATAGTAGGTCTGTCTGATTTGTCTACAATACCATTCCAATAGTCAACACAGCGTCTATGATAGGTCTGTTTGATTTGTCTACTATACAGCTGTAGCAGTTAACACAGTGTCTATGCTATGTCTGTTTTATTTGTCTACAATACTATTGTAATAGTTAACACAGTGTCCATGATAGGTCTGTTTGATTTGTCTACAATACCGTTCTAATAGAGAACACATTGTCTATGATAGGTCTTGTTGATTTGTCTACAATACCGTTCTAATAGAGAACACATTGTCTATGATAGGTGTGTTTGATGTGTCTACAATACCGTTCTAATAGTTAACACAGTGCCTATGATAGGTCTGTCTGATTTGTCTACGATATCATTCTAATAGTTAATACGGTGTATATGATATGTCTGTTTTATTTGTCTACATTACCTTTCTAATAAAGAACACTTTGGTTATGATAGGTCTGCTTGATCTGTCTACAACACCGTTCTAATAGAGAACACAATGTCTCTGATAGGTCTTGTTGATTTGTCTACAATACCGTTTTAATAGAGAACACATTGTCTATGATAGGTCTGTTTGATGTGTCTACAATACTGTTCTAATAGTTAACACAGTGTCTATGATAGGTCTGTCTGATTTGTCTACGATACCATTCTAATAGTTAATACGGTGTATATGATATGTCTGTTTTATTTGTCTGCAATACCGTTCTAATGGAGAACACTTTGTCTATGATAGGTCTGCTTGATTTGTCTACAATACCGTTCTAATAGAGAACACATTTTCTTTGATAGATCCGTTTGATTTGTCTACAATGCCGTTCTAATAGTTAACACAGTGTCTATAATAGGTCGGTCTGATTTGTCTACAATACCAATCTAATAGTTAACACAGTGTCTATGATAGATCTGTTTGATTTGTCTACAATACCATTCAAATAGATAACATATTGTATATGATAGGTCTGTATGATCTGTCTACTATACCATTCTAATAGAGAACATATTGTCTATGATAGGTCTGTTTGATTTGTTTGCAATACCGTTCTAATAGAGAATATATTGTATATGATAGATCTGTTTGATTTGTCTACAATACCATTCTAATAGAGAATATATTGTCTATGATAGGTCTGTTTGATTTGTCTACAATACCGTTTTTATAGTTAACACAGTGTCTATGATAGGTCTGTTTGAGTTGTCTACAATATCGTTCTAATAGTTGGCACAATGTATATCATTGGTCTGTTTGATTTTTCTGCAATGCCATTCTAATATTTAACTCATTGTGCATGATATGTCTGTTTGGTCTGTCTACAATGCCGTTCCTATAGATAACATATTGTCTATGATAGATCTGCTTGATTTGTCTATAATACCGTTCTAATGGTTAACACGTGTCTATGATAGTCAGTCTGATTTGTCTACAATATAATTATAATAGTTATTAACACAGTATCTATGATAGGTCTGTTTGATTTGTCTACAATACCGTTCTAATATTTAACACAGTGTCTAAGATAGGTCTGTTTGATTTGTCTACAATACCATTCTAGTAGATAATACAGTGTCTATGATAGGTCTGGTGAAGCTTAAATACAATTAAAAGTTAACATTAATGAATAGTTTAACATCACTATTTAAATATATCAATATAAATGTTTTAAGCTTACATTTATAATGGGGAATATTGGTGAAGATTATCCCCAATTAACTATGAATGTCGCTGTGGTAGATCAGGTCCAGCATCAGTTATCATGATAAGCCAGCATATATTTATTGCTATGTATTTGTGTTATTTATCAATAAATTCCTTTCTGTGATTTTTCATTTATAATAGTATTAATGATACAAAAATGTTTAAATTAGGGAAGTTGTGTGTTACATGTACCTGAACTGAAAAAGGGAATTAAGATCAAAGAGTGCACATGTATCTGTATGCACATTTAAGGATAACAAAATCTTTACAGTTGATAGAAATGATATGTTTATTTCTGAAATTATTGGTACTTTAGTTTATCTGCATTTTATGATAAAGCAATTTTAAAAAGATATTTTTAAATAAATTTAGGTATTATGAATACTACAAATTATTCTTGGTGATATGAAACTTTAAATCAAGTTATATTCCAAAACTGACTTGGTTGATATGTAGATGCACAGACGGACATAAATAAATTTGTATATGATAGTATTACATTTACACTGTTTATTAGTGTATATATATTATAATTTATTCTCAATATTGCATTAATTGAAATCTGATGTCACCAGGAAAATTTGCTTCTGTTCTGTTTGAAGCAAAGATGATAATTTTAAATGTTTTTGCTAAGCCTATCACATGTTCAATATGAACAAGCTTACTGGATGTATTTCTGTCTCTTTACACTTTTTTCCAGACATCCTATTTCATTTCTTTAAAAAACTGTTGGAATGTTAATTGTGATATCTGATCCTCGTATGCAGGAGACAGATCTGACACAAGTCCACTAGTTGAACATCCAAGCAATACTGCTACTGCGTTTCTGTTTATACATGTATGTAGAACAAGTAAGATCATTGTGTCGGGTTGATGAAATTTAATTTCAATCAGATGGACTAAAAACATAAAAAACTATCAAATCGCTGTGTGGACTCAAAGCTAACTCCTTTCATTGTCTAGACCTAACATTTATCCAGAATACCAATTTTCACTATTTAGATGGTCCACAATCTGTTATATGTATAGCTTAAGTTATATGCTCCATCACCTAAGGAGGTTAATACAAATTTCATGTTGGTGTATTTTGCCTATCCAGTATGAATTAATACTGATCATTGTCAGGTTTAATATTTTTTATGACAATGGAATGCGAATCTGGAGTTTAACATCCAAATTCATAATATTGTGCAACAGCACAACACACTTTTCATATTTTGTATTTAAGTAAGACTAATATTCACTCTGAGCACGCCCTTTCCCCCCATATTAGATATATACAGAAGTCGCATTCCTCTTCTTCTTTTGTTATGAACTCAAAATTGCTTCATATGTTTTGCTAAGTCTGTCACCCCATTCAGATGAAAAAGATGGACATTTTCTTTAGCAATATACCACATGTGAAAAACGTTCATCCTCCACCTCTTAGCCGTTTCATAGAAACATTGGTAGCTATAGTAAATAAAATACAAAAAAATTAAAATGGAAAATGACAGGCATCAATCTTACAAATAAGCATTGTAAGTAAACACTGTAAAGATTGCCATCTCAACTGTGTAATATTAAATAACAAATATAATCACTATAAAGTGTAATGAAACAATACTAAAGAAATGATATTTTGCAATAAATAAAATATCTATTATGTGAAGTTGTCTTCATATTTTCATTTATAATATTTTTTATTATTATATGTATATATACTTTGTGCATAAAAAGTAATAAAAAGATATAAATCTGAAATGTATAATCGATATACTAAATTAAACCATGCTATTAAATTATTACATTTTACAGTTTAATTTCAATTTACACATACCAAAACTTGCCATTGATATATAATCATTTTCTATAAAGTTCAAAGCAAACAATACTGCTTCTGTTTTTTGTTCATTCTGTGTGTTTGTGTTCACTTAATTCTTCTTAATAGCATTTAATCACTCTTTTTTATATGCCCATCATTATGAAACCTCTACTATAATAGTATCATGTGCACAAAAAATACGTAGCAAACATTTTAATTATTAGCAAGAATACTAATAATTACTTGTAAGAAAAAAAAAATTACCCAATGTAAATCTGTATAACTTAGAGATAAAATGATGCTGCTGTTGGACCTGCTCTACAGCAGCGCCATCTGTGTTATCAGTTAGAGGAAATAATTGACCAATTGTCCCCATTAAATCTCCAATTAACCTACCTGTACATAAAGTATATAATATATACCGCCCTAATGGCAGAAACCTCTAAAGACCTTAAAGAAAAATTAAATATTTTTAATGATTATTGCTGGACTTGGAAATTATAGTTAAAGTTGCAATTTACATATAGCAACAGCGAAATTGAAATTGTGAAAGAGTTTAATTATTTTGGTATATTGTTGACAAAAATGGGAAACTTTAAAAGGGCAATTAAAACACTGGTTGGAAAAGGGACCAAAGAAATGTACGACATTTTGAATTCCACAATCTTTCTATATCATGTCAACTTGAATTATTTGATAAAGTGGTAAAACCTATATTACTTTATGGTTATGAATTATGGAGATTAAGTAACTGTGATATAATTGAGAGAGTATATTTGAAATATTGTAAACTTCTACTAAATCTCAAATCTTCAACTCCAAATTGTATGATTTATAGTGATTTGGGACGCTGCCCTCTTCATATAGATATAAAACAGCGGATGTTGTTATACTGGACCAAGCTTATAACAAGAAAACAGTCAACCTTTTGCTCTGTTGTGCATCGTTTAATGTACCATTTACGTAATACACAGAATGCAATTTGTTCTTGGTTAAACAGTGAACAAACTATTTTCGATGAATGTGATTTTTCTTATATTTGGGACACACACATTATCATATGTGAAATCTGGTTAAAATTCAATATAAAAATAAGATTGCACGATCATTTCCAGCAGACATGGCGAGAAACATTACACAATTGTTATAAGACTCTAAATTATCGCATTGTTAAAGAAACGTTTATTCTTTTAACAATATTTTGATATTTTAAGCGAAAAAAATGTCTTAGCTCTATGTAAGAAGAGTTTGAAGATACCAAAGAGGTAATCAGAATATCCGTATATCGAAGAAGAACAGACAACACAACGGTCAAAGGAAAAGGTACAAAAGGACACACAACGATCTACAAATCGTACATATAAAACTAAAGATCGAGTAATACGAACCTCACTAAAAACTGGGGCTGAACTCAGGTACTCTGGAATGGTGAGCAGTTATTGTTCCACTAGTGATACCTGTCGTGTTAATCTAATTGCAAATCCGGTGATCAATCATGAATGATGAAAGGACCGGGAAGTGTTTACGACAAGTGGAACATATTCTTCTTCATTTGTGAGACAGATATTCCATAGCGGTAAACCAAGTCATGTTGGCGACCGTTAAGCTTTCGAAGTGATGACTTGAACTGAACTAAGAGAAACCCTTGATTCAATAGCTTCTTTGTTAGCACAAACCCTCTATCAAGGAAATTCTGATATGTACCACAGGCTCTGGAATATCGCATCAACTGAGAGATATATACTCCATATGCAGGTGCTGCTGGAATGTTGCTACATATCAATGGAAAGTTCAAAATGGGAAAATTGAAATCGTCTCTTTTGTCGAAATTGTGAACAACAAGCCATAAAGTGTCAATAGAACATGCAAGATGGAATACCATACCGCTCGAAAATAGAAAATGTAACTTATGTAATTAAGAGGAAATTGGTGATGAATTCTATTTTATTTTAATTTTAAATAATCCATATTTTTAGCAATATATAGATATATATATATATAGATGTGGTCGAGGGCGCTGGATGTAAGGCTAAGCGAATGGTGCTGCAGTGTTTCAATGGTGTGGGTGCAAATCTCGTCGAGCGAAGAACAAAAATTTGACAGGTCTAAAATCCAATTCTAACACTGTTTGGTTTAATTTTCAGACGTATATATATATATATATATATATATATATATATATATATATATATATATATATATATATATATCAAGAACAGATATACAAATGTACCAAATATTATTGGCTTTTTGGGAATAATGGCGTAAAAAAATAGAATGAATCTGACTAACTTATGTTGCTGAAATTAATTAAAATGATCGCAATAAATCTTATCTAAAAATGTCATCCTTAAGTGTAGGAACTACGTACCACATCTATTATTTCACGTTGAAAATGTCATTTGTTCGTAATTCATTTTTTCGTCACGTTAAACAAGCTTTAATAACTGGAAAAAAAAGAATCTACTGTGCATACCAAATTTGATTTCATCGTCTGCTATGATATTGATTATGCAAATATTGAGGTCATATCAATTCAGTAACTTATTAACATTGAACCTCGAAAACTGGTGACGTAGAAGACATTATGTCTAAATTGGTATGTGTTGTTTTCCATGCCATCGTTTTGAAACGGAAAGAAAATACCGATATTTTAATTAAGTAAATCATCCACAAGCTATCCATTTTCTTGTAATGTTTGGTAATTAAATAATAACCAACAATATCACATGTACAGACGTGTAAAACAGAACTATCTTAAAGATCTAATAGATAGATTTAATTAGACAATAGCTGCCATTTTCAAATTGTTTAAACACTTTTTATACGCCCGTCTCGAGACGGGCGTATTATGTGATTGTGTATGGCGGGCTGCGGGCGGCGGGCGTCCACACAGGTTTCCGCACGATAAATTTAGTTCTGTACAAAGGATCTTTACCAAACTTGGCCACATGATTTCCCTGCGGAAGGGGAAGAACCCTATTTCTTTTGGGGTCATTATGTCAAAGGTCAAGGTCACCATTACTATGCATATAATTGTTGACAACAGGTTCCTTTCCGCACGATAACATTAGTTCTGTATATTAGATCTTTACCAAACTGGACCACATGATTTCCCCGTAGAAGGGAAATAATCCTATTTATTTTGTGGTCATTAAGTCAAAGGTCAAGGTCACCATTACCATAAATATACTCTTTGACAACAGGATGGTTTCCGCACGAACACTTTAGTTCTGCATATTGGATCTTTACCAAACTTGGCCATATTAATCACCTGTGGAAGGGGAAGAACCCTATTTATTTCCGGATCATTAGGTCAAAGGTCAAGGTCACCATTACTATAAATATAATTGTTGACAACAGTAACGTTTCCGCACGATAACGTTAGTTGTGTATATTGGATTTTTACCAAACTTGGCCACATGATTCCCCTGTGGAAGGGGAAGAACCCTATTTATTTTGGGGTCATTACCATTATACCGTTTGATAAATTATATAGACGGGCGTATTTGTAATGCACACATTTCAGGTTTAACTACTTAATTCTTAACGGGAAACAATGTGATGACATACTCCAGTACATTTTTACCTACAGCCATCAAAAATCTATCAAACAATTGTCAATGTGCGGCTTGAGACAAGTCTAATATCGCTTTTTTATAATATAGAAATATTTTGGGAAGCAAACTGTTTAATATGTAACGATCGTAGCTACGAAGCTGTGAGATCGTTTTCTTTGGATAAACTGATAACAAGCCTGCGAATAAGATCACGAACACGACGGCCCCTCTACACTTATATATTACATCAGTTATACATCAAGTCATTAGTTATTTTTATTTCTCAGTCTCAGTTATTGTTGGTCAGTTTAATCTTTGACAATTGTCAGTTGTTTTATGTCAGCGTACAACCAATTAGTTTTCGATCAGCTTGAAAGTGCGTTTTACAACATGAAATTCAGATTATGTTGTCCCTTTGTGACAATACTACTACCGACTAAGTAGAACTTTAACGTCCTTGGCTACCAAGACAGATCTCTCGCGGACGGATGAATGGTCATGTTACTTTATGCCCTTCGAAGCTTTAATGCCGAAAGGGATAACAAAATACATGCATGATTGAGGTTACTTTCTGGAGATTTATTAATCATGAATTATTCATAGTTTTTCATTTGTATATGTTGATGAATATTCAAGGCGCTGATTCCTTCTGCTAACAAAGTCATCGGTAATCATATCCAAGTCGGTTTGCACATGTCTATGTATAAGTTGTACAGTTGTTTTTCGTCCATAGGCGACATTAAGTAGGATTTCACGCGTCTCCTTCCACTTAAAGATCTTGCTTGTTGCTGACGCCACCGAGTAGTGTCAGTAAGATACTGATGATACTGTATATAGCCGGGTATAAGTCGCGATTTGTTGCATGTAGTATCGAGTAGTATCTTTGGCTTATCATCAACAAGTGCCCACCTAAAAACATCATCCACAAAATCCTGGAACATATCTTCATGCGTATTCCAGACGGAAAGTGGAGCATTGCTTTAAATAAAGCAAATTGTCAAATTGATGCATAGGCACTTGCTTATTTGGGCCTAAGGTAGGTACGCCCCTGAAGATGGATAAGCTTATGTGGTAAATTGATGCTGACGATTTTTTTGTTGGCGAGTATCTTTTACGGGGTTACCAGAAAATGCAACAATTGAAATCATGCTACGGTTCGAATAGCATGACAACCCGAAAGGAAAAGTTCCATTCAATAAACAATTACATGTATCGTAGACGCACTGTCATTTGAACTCAAAGGAATGAAACACATTCTTTCACAATTACTTCATTGAGTTTGGTGCTGCTTTGACAACTGTTTTACCTGTTTTGCTCAAGTATTGTTATAAATACTGTTATAGTGACAACCGGAAACTTTGAGCCGTAATGAAAGCGGGAGGTTTGGCGCTTTAAAATCTGATTCAACCCACCAAATGCCTGTACCATGTCAGGGTCATTACGGTTTTCACAGTTTTCCAGTTGTTGACTGATTTGTCTGTTTATATACTTATGAGTTTTGACTTTCCCTTTGTAAGATTGTTCGGGGTTCGGTAATTTTGTTATTACCCTTACTCTGAAGTGGCCAATAAACTACAATATCATATGATAACCGGAGATACTCTACTACTCTAAATGAATGAATCAATATGAAAACCATAAACACAAGAAAGGACTACAGAGATAATTGGAAGTTCTCTATCATTAAGCAACCTGTCTTTCATTCGCCATTAGAAATCTTATTATTTAATCAAAGAAAGTTTTACATCTACGATCTATACAGGTGTAATCCGTTTGACTTCTATAAATCTTCACACAAAAATTCTTAAAAATTTTAAGTATATTTCGTAAGTATTTTTACTAATATTACGTCGTCTACGGGAATCGAATATTTCTTTTTTTCTTTTGATCAAATAAATCAAAATTTTTGTATTTATGTTTAAAAATTCGAACGTAAGAAGGCTTGTTTGTGGCTGTACAGTTCTAGTTTGTATTTATTAATATATATATTTAGAAAAATAAAATGATTAACATATTTTTTCTTTAGAATGAGTAGGATAATAAACTGACGCCATGTCTAAGCTAAATACAATTCTTGGATAACTATTCTTTTACATCATTTTAGAAGTAGCAACGATAAGTATTAAAACTATCTCAGTATCCCGGTAGTAATAATTATCTAAGTATCCCGGAATAAAATATCTAATCAATAATTGTGGGGATATGAAAAAATATTTTGGATGAAGTTGTGTTTATTTTTTTTTTATCTTAATATAACTCTTAATTAGTTACATGCCTACATACCATTATTTTACGGCAAAGATAGGGGATATCGTGCTTCTCAAACCTCAAAACGTCATAGAAGCACTTGTAATATTTGAACATTTTCCCGTCGTTTTTTAAGAAATTTAACACCTCCGCAGTCGTGCATCAAAAACATACATTAACAGTATTTGTGTTTTATTAATTATAATAATCTGTTATACTATTTGTTTGTTGCACGACTGCGAAGGTGCTTAATTTCTCCAAAAACCGTCGAAATATCGGTAAAATTCAACGAAATATAGTAGATAAATGACGCTCATGACGTCACCATGACGTCAAAAGCGTACCGATTTTGTTGGAAACAAGTTTTAATATCAAAAGTGTGAAGTCGTTTATAAAATAAAACACATGAACTGTTAATCAAGTATTTTAAAAAATTCATTGAATATGGGGCCATATAGGGCCCTTATGGCCCCCAATCCTTTAGTTTAGGCATATTTTATTTGCATAGAAGTTGCAAATGGGATTGGACACAAGTTATGACAACATTAGTGAAGTCCTTTCCCTTTTACAAAGATATCAACAAAAAATAATTGTACATAATGGCGATAATTATATGAATAAATTTTACAACATGATATATTTAGACGTTAATAATAAAGTAAATATAAAGAAAAATAAGGTGAAATAAAATATTCAAAACATAGGGTTAGAAAGAAGGATAGGAAGAAGGAGAAAGGTTTCAAACAAACAAAAACAACAAAACAACAACATGGACTGGAGTGAGTAAGCTAGTATATTAGTTAAAGCGCTGGGTGCTTCTAATAAAAGAATAAACAACAGAGAAGATTTCAATGTTTTGGTTAGGAGTCAAATTTTCATCACCAGCTAATATCAATTCAATTGTAACTACGTAATTCTTTAATTTATTAAACAAGATTGCCCTATTTTCATTGTAAAAGGGACATTCGAGGAAAAAGTGTATACAGTCTTCAAAACCATGACCACAGATACATGCAGGACTAGGTTTTAAATTGACAAGGTGCAAATCTGCATTTAGCGAACTGCACATATTTCTAAGTCTGCTATGAACAATATTTAGTTTTCTATCACCCCAACCGAAATAAAAAGGCACTTTTTCAAGCAATATTTTAATTTTTCTTTTAAATATGTTAATATTACCAGAATTTCTAATTTCCGGACATAGATTGTTCCAGTCCCGGGTAATAGAGGGGAAGAAGGACTTTTTGGTAATTTCTAATCCTTTATACGGATCATAAATGAAAGGGTGTGTCTAACTGTTTTCCTGTGTTCTAATATTGTATATAGTGTACATATTGTATATAGTTGTGTCTAGGCCTTCTCTGTAACTATGTCATATGCTGATGAGAATAAAGATATATATAAAATATGGAGGATTGTTTAACGATGATGATCGACAATTAAGCACACCAAACTATAACAACATCAATTCATTCTTTTACTCATCCCCAACATATCACCATACATACAATAAAAAGAAAATGCAGAGAAGGTTGTGGAAATATGTGTCACAAATAACAATATGAAAGGATACGTCTGTAAATGGAATTATTGATGATTATATTTTATGAAACAAAATGAAACTGAAACTTACCAGGTTTGTTTCTTGTCAACAGATGACATTTTAAACAAAGATAAGAACAAAATGAAAAGGGATACTTTAATATCAGGGGAGATCAATCTTCTTATCAACAGATGACAGTGAAAGCAAAGATAAGGACAGAATAAAGAGGGATACTTTAATATCAGGGGAGATAAATCTTCTTATCAACAGATGACATTGTAAACAAAGATAAGAACAAAATGAAAAGGGATACTTTAATATCAGGGGAGATCAATCTTCTTATCAACAGATGACATTGTTAACAAAGATAAGGACAGAATAAAGAGGGATACTTTAATATCAGGGGAGATAACTCTTTGCAGATACCTGACCTCTGACTAACAAGTTAGAATGTACTTGTTGTAGACAATGATTCTGTTGATCAACAATCACAATTGATATCTGACTAGATGTATTCTCAATTAGTTTTTACAATGTCTAGTACAATAACAGTATCATGAAGTCTTATCATCTTAAAACGATATTTAATTACTTGATTTTGAAAAAAAACATTACTTTTTCATCATACTCTCCTGATTTTATAATTTCATGTGTGTATGTACATATAAATCGTTTCTAATACTTTTAGTTCAGTTAAGTAATAAGTGACATTTATTAGGACATCAATAAACAACTAGTTCTAGTTCAGATAAGTAACGAAGGACACTTATGTGTTCATCAATATACAGCTGGTTTTAATAATATAAATCTATTGTTTGTGATGGATGTCAATATTTCGTTATTAATGTCTACTACATCATTTTCAATTAATAAACGAGCAACATTTATTTGTGCATGAATATAAAACTGTTTTGAAAACATAAGTATGATGATTATGATGATGAATGAAAATCTCAACAATTAATAAAACAATATGACGATGATGTACACAACATCAACTGATTATATCTACCAATTGGTGATTTACATTATATAATTAATGTTCTGTATTTACAGGTCTATGTAAGTATCAAGTGATCAACAAGACAGATAAGTACATCCTAAATATACTTGAACATAATCACTTACAAAACACCATGTTTACATTGTTGCAAATATTTATACAGGAACAACACGATATACATAGTATTTAATGTTTACTCCTGGTCGATATTATACCTTATCATATAGAAAGTTACAGACTACAAATCAAATGTAATGTAAAATAGCACATCAAATTAATACCGACAGTTATGTGATCTATCTATACGTTCTAATACACAACATATTGTCTATGATATGTCTGTTTGTTTTGTCTACAAATTGTAATAGATAACAAAGTGTCCATGATAGGTGTGCTTGATCTCTCTACAATACCGTTCTAATAGTTAACATGCTGTCTGTGATAGGTCAGTTTGAGTTGTCTGCAATACCATACCAAATGTATCAACATTGTAATGATGACTATATGGGGAAGGAACATACAATAATCCTAACGTGATTGCACGTTTTAATTATCGTACATAATTGTTACTATTGTCTGTATAATGTCAAATAGATGTAAAATTACGCAATCTGCTGAACCTAAAATAAAAGTACAAGTTAACATTGATGAACATTTTAACATAAGAATTTAAATATATAAATATAAATCGCTTAAGATTAATTTTTTGATTATGTCTCCTATTTACCTACGAGTACATACAATATATTATAAAATGTGGAGGAATGCTTAATGGTGATGATCGACAAGTAAATACATCAAACAATAACAATACTAACTCATTCTTTTACTCATCCCAAAATATGTCCATACAATAACAACTAGCAGAGAACCTCGTGGAAACATATGTCCTGGTTTGTAAATGACACCATATGACAGGATAAATCTATAAATGAAGTTATTGATGATTATATTTTAAGTCCAACAAATATGAAACAAAATAAAACTAAACCTTACCAGGCTTGTTTCTTATCAACATATGACATTGCAAGCAAAGATAAGTACAAAATAAAGAGGGATACATTAACATCAGGGGTGATAAAACTTCGTAGGTGCCTGACAGCTGACTAACAAGTTAGACTGTACTTGTTGTAGACAATGACTTTGTTGATCAACAATCACATTTGATATCTTACTGATTTATTTTCAATTAGTTATAACAATGTCTAGTACAATAACAGTATTATAAAGTCTTATCTTAAAATGATATTTAATTACTTGATTTCGAACAAATCTTTACTTTTTCGTCATACTCTCCTGATTGTATAGCTTAATTTGTGTATGTACATATAGATCTTTTCTAATACTGCTAGTTCAGATAAGTGATAAGTGACATTTATTTATGCATCAATACACAGGTGGTTTTAGTTACATAAATATGTTGATTTCCGTGGCCGTAAATCACTGTGTAGCATCACCACTGGATATAGGTATCCTCGAAGCGGAGGTAAAAGCAAACGTGAAGTCAAGTAAGTTCAAATTCTTCTTATTTTCATTATATTCTACCGTTTGCTGACAAGTCAAGTTTTGTGATGTTGATTCCTAATAATGTAGCTAATACTTATGGCTGATTATGATCCATAATTGATTTTCTATCTCTTCAAATCGTCAGAATCGGACCGGGTGGCATGGCAAAGAAGCATGTGACCAGTTCAAAGTTTTAAAACATACGTTTATCCTTCAATTATTCATTTGACGTTTTCGTAGAACAAAGTTTTATCATATTTAAGCTTGAACAACACTTTATTTCGAAATAAATTATTGCTTTCACAGAGAAATTCATGTAAATAAAGCGAATAAATTGTACGGCGAATAGTTGTTTACTGTACGGGGAATAGTTTTTACTGTACGGGGAATATATACTTTTTGCTTTTCAATGTGTACGCCATACATTGTTTTTAAAAACAATATATATTCGCTGTACAGCGAGGGTACCTATATCCGGTGGTGATGCTACACAGTGTAAATATTTGGTTAAAAATAACAATAAATAATATGACAATATGACGATGATGTACACAACATAAACTTAATATTTCTACCAAGTGATGGCTTACATTATATCATTAATTTTCTCTACTTACGGGGATTGATGAGTATCAATGTGAACAACAAGACAGATAAGTACATACTGAATATACTTGAACATACTCACTTACAAAACACAATCGGGTAAAACACAATAAAGGGCAGAGCTGAACATTCAAGTGCTGTTATTCTTAAAAGCAACATGTTTTCTATGATCTACAATGTCTGAAGTTGGTATGATGTTAAGATTACTCAGAATTACTTGCTAGTTCTCTTTTTAATTATCATGTATTCACAAGATTATAATTACACGCTTAAATATAGTTACGGACACTACATGGTTTTTATAGTGTGGTAACTGTATTTTCTGTTCTGCAGTTTTTATTCTGTATACAATTGTTCATATTTTGAGTGATTATAACTACTCTGTGTATTTTATATCTTCAAACATGAAAATATCAATCTGTTGACAGTGTTTTCTGGACGATTGTTTTACTGTTTACGGACCCTACATATTTCTGATAGACATTGTTTGGACTTTGAAATGCAAATAAACAAAATTTTAATCCAATATCCTACTGAACTAGACTTTTTATTAATTTTATTAACTTGTTATATTTGATGAGTGGGAAACATATTTTTTTGTATGAAATTAGGTGTTTTATTATGCTAAGCTTCACATAGCGAAAGGGAGAAATTCTAACCTAAAACTATATTACGAAACATACCTTTTGGATAAAGCCTGATAATTTCTCCGATTGATGTCCGATTTTCATGAATTTGGTATCAAATTAATCCTGATTAAAATTTCTAAAGATTTATATTAAAATAGTTTTGTTGTTTTCCTATTTTGAAAAGTAAATTTGGTGTAAAAATAAACAAATTTCAAGTACAACAGCATAACGCCTTATTTGTGCAAATTTTTCGGTGCCCTTTTGCCTGTTACTCAAAAACTATGAGAGATATCTTCTTGAAATGTTGCATGCAACTTCTTTGTTTCACCATCCAAAACATGATATTAGAGTGATACCTTTATATTCAATGGAAGTATGTTAGCATTGCACATAAGACACTGCTTTTGAGTATGACTCCTATATTGTATTTCAGTCGAATGCTTACATTGCTAAAAATATTTAGATATCAACAACACGATATAAATAGTATTTAATGTTTACTCCTGGTCGACATTATCTACTTACCGGTATATATATGAAATAGAAATTCATACATAAAGTAATAGACTATAAATCAAATGTAATGTACAGTATCATATTAAATTAATACATACATTTATGTGAACTATTATACCGTTATAATTCAGAACATATTGTCTATGAAAGGTCTGCTTGATTTCTCTACAATGTCATTATAATACAGAACATATTGTCTATGATAGGTCTGTTTGATTTGTCTATTATACCGTTATAGTAGAGAACATATTGTCTATGATAGGTCCGTTTGATTTGTCTACAATGCCGTTATAATAGAGAACATATTGTCTATGATAGGTCCGTTTGATTTGTCTACAATTCCGTTCTTATAGTTAGCACAGTGTCTATGATAGGTCTGTTTGATTTGTCTACTATCCTGCTCTGATAGTTAAAACAGTGTCCATGATAGGTCTGTTTGATTTGTCTACAATACCGTTCTAACAGAGAACATATTGTCTATGATAGGTCTGTTTCTGTTTCGTTTGTCTACAATACTGTTCTAATAGAGAACATATTGTCTATGATATTTCTGTTTGATTTTTCTACAATACCGTTCTAATAACTAGCACATTATCTATGATAGGTCTGTTTGATTTATCTACTATACCGTTCTAATAGAGAACATATTGCACATGATAGATCTGTTTGATTTGTCTACAATCCCGTTCTAATGGAGAACATAATTTCCATGATAAGTCTGTTTGATATGTCTACAATATCATTTTAATAGTTAACACAGTGTCTATGATAGGTTTGTTTGATTTGTCTACTATACCGCTCTGATAGTTAACACCGTGTCTATGATAGTTCTGTTTGATTTGTCTACAATTCTGTTCTAATAGAGAACATTTTGTGCATGATTTGTCTGTTTGATTTGTCTACAAAACCGTTCTAGCAGGGAAAATATTTCCTATGATAGGTCTGTTTGATTTGTCTACAGTTCTTTATAATAGTTAGTACAGTGTCTATGATAGGTCTGGTTAATTTGTCTACAATACCGTTCTAACAGTTAGCACAGTATCTATGATAGGTCTGTTTGATTTATCTACTATACCGTTCTAATAGAGAACATATTGCACATGATAGATCTGTTTGATTTTTCTACAATCCCGTTCTAATGGAGAACATAATTTCCATGATAGGTCTGTTTGATTTGTCTACCATACCATTTTAATAGTTAACACAGTGTCTATGATAGGTTTGTTTGATTTGTCTACTATACCGCTCTGATAGTTAACACCGTGTCTATGATAGTTCTGTTTGATTTGTCTACATTTCTGTTCTAATAGAGAACATTTTGTGCATGATTTGTCTGTTTGATTTGTCTACAAAACCGTTGTAGCAGGGAAAATATTTCCTATGATAGGTCTGTTTCATTTGTCTACAGTCCTTTATAATAGTTAGCACAGTGTCTATGATAGGTCTGGTTAATTTGTCTACAATACCGTTCTAACAGTTAGCACAATATCTATAATAGGTCTGTTTGATTTCTCTACAATACCGTTCTAATAGAGAACATAGTGTATATGATAAGTCTGTCTTATTTTTCTGCAGTACCATTCTAATAGTTAACACGGTGTCTGTGATAGGTCAGTTTTATTTCTCTACAATACCATTCTAATAGTTAGGACAGTAGCTAGCATAGGTCATTTTGATTTGTCTACTATACCGCTCTGATAGTTAACACACTATCTATGATAGTTCTGTTTGATTTGTCTACAATTTCGTTCTAATACAGTACATTTTGTCCATGATAGATCTGTGAGATTTGTCTACAATACTGTTCTAGCAGAGAACATATTTTCTATGATAGGTCTGTTTAATTTGTCGACAGTGCCATTATAATAGTTAGCACAGTGTCTATGATAGGTCTGGTTAATTTGTCTGCAATACCGTTCTAGCAGTTAGCACAGTATCTAGCATAGGTCTGTTTGATTTGTCTACAATACCGTTCTAATAGAGAGCATAGTGTATATGATAGATCTGTCTTATTTTTCTGCAGTACCATTCTAATAGTTAACACGGTGTCTGTGATAGGTCAGTTGTATTTGTCTACAATACCATTCTATTAGTAAGGACAGTATCTACGATAGGTCTGTTTGATTTGTCTACTATACCGTTATAATAGTTAGCACAGTGTCTATGTTAGGTCTGTTTCATTTGTCTACAATACCGTTCTAATAGAGAACATAGTGTATATGATTGGTATGTTTGATTTTACAGTAATACCAATATAATAGTTAGCAAAATGTATATGATAGTTCCGTCTGATTTTTCTGCAGTAACATTCTAATAGTTAAGACAGTGTATGTGATAGGTCTGTTTGATTTGTCTACAATACCATTATAATAGTTAACACTGTGTCTATGATAGGTCTATTGAATTGTCTACTATACCGTTCTGATAGTTAGCACAGTATCTATTGTAGGTTTGCTTTGATTTATATACAATACTGTTCTAATAGAGAACATAGTGTATAAGGGTAATAACAAAATTACCGAACTCCGAACAATCTTACAAAGGGAAAGTCAAAACTCATAATTATATAAACAGACAAAATCAGTCAACAATCGGAAAACTGTGAAAACCGTAATGACCCTGACTTGGTACAGGCATTTCTAAAGAAATGGTGGGCTGAATCAGATTTTAAAGCACCAAACCTCAAGCTCTCATTACGGTTCAAAGGTTCCTGCTGTCACTATAGCAGTATTTAAATACAGGAACAAAATAGGTAAAATAGTTGTCAAAGCAGTACCATATTCGGTGACGTAAATGTCAAAAATATTTTTACGTCACACATAGAAGAAAAAATATCCTTGACATTCTTCTTGACTTCTTTATCTTTATACATTTTCACTATTTGAAAATGCATCGCTTATACTCTTTTCTGCAGAGACGGAATATATTTCGACAGATCTTGGTATCGGAATATAAACTTTTTAAGAGATCGAATAAGTCGAATCATTTTATAGCCCAGGTCCAGTAGCCTGTTTCTCAGATGAAGATGACGTTTCAGGAAATCAGAATAATTGATACTGGCCCTTGCATAGCGAATCAATTGCGAGATGTAAACACAATATGCAGGAGAAGCTGGTATATTGCTACACATGTTTGGAAAATTTATGATTTTAAAATTGAAGTCGTCTATGGTCTCTTTAAGTTCCAGCTCTGGAGGATATATCAATGGCAGAAATTCTACAAATCTAGAATTATTGATAGATAAAACGTCATCAATATACCTGTATGTGAGATTAAAGGCTCTAGCCTCATGAATCTTCTTATCTTTTACAAGCTTTTGAAGAAACTCCGACTCATATGAGTATAAAAGTATATGATAGGTCTGTCTGATTTTTCTGCAATACTATTATAATAGTTAGCACAGTGTCAATGATAGGTCTGTTTGATTTCTCTACAATACCGTTCTAATAGAGAACATAGTGTATATGATAGTTCTGTTTGATATTTCGGAAATACCATTATAATAGTTAACACAGTGTCTCTGATAGGTCTGTTTGAATTCTCTACAATACCGTTCTAATAGAGAACGCATAGTGTATATGATAGTTCTGTTTGATTTTTCGGTAATACCATTAAAATAGTTAGCACACTGTCAATGAGAGGTCTGTTTAAGTTGTCTATAATACCGTTCTAATAGAGAACATAGTGTATATTATAGTTCTGTTTGATATTTCGAAAATACCATTATAATAGTTAACACAGTGTCTATGATAGATCTGCTTGATTTGTCTACAATACCATTATAGTAGTTAGCACAGTGTCCATGATAGGTCTGTTTGAATTGTCTACAATACCAATGTACTAGAGAACATAGTGTATATGATAGGTCTGTTTGCTTTTTCAGCAATACCATTCTAATAGTTATCACAGTGTCAATGATAGGTCTCTTTAATTTTTCTACAATAACGTTCTAATAGAGAACATAGTGTATATGATATTTCTGTTTGATTTTTCTGCAATACCATTCAAATAGTTAGCACAGTGTCTATGATATTTCTGTTTGATTTGTCTACAATACCAGTATAATAGTCAACACAGTGTATAAGACATGTATGTTTCATTTGTCTGCAATACCGTTCTAATAGTTAACACAGTGTCTATGATAGGTCTGTCTGATTTGTCTACAATGCAGTTCTAATAGTTAACACCATGTCTATGATAGTCAGTCTGATTTGTCTACAATACAGTTATAGTAGTTAACACAGTGTCTATGATAGGTCTGTTTGATTTGTCTACAGAACAGTTCTAATAGTTAACACACGTTATATGATATATCTGTTTGATTTGTCTACAATTCCATGCTAAATTGATGAATGTCACTGTACCAACATTATAATGATAAATATGTAATTGTTACTGTTGTCTATACAATGTTAAATAGATATTAAATTAAACAATACTGTGAAGCTTAAATTAAAATAAAAGTCAACATTGATTAAGGTCTGTCTGATTTCCTCTCCAATGCCATTCTAATAGATAACACAGTGTCTATGATAGGTCTGTCTGATTTGTCTTCAATACAATTCTAATAGTTAGCACACCTTATATGATATATCTGTTTAATATATGTATGTCACTGTACCAACATTATAATGATGAATATATACTTGTTACTGTTGTCTATTCAATGTTAAATAAATGTTAAATTAAACAATATGGTAAAGCTTAAATAAAAATAAAAGTTAACATTGATAAATATTTTAGCGTCAGAATTTAAATATATCAATATAAATCTTTTAATCTTACATTTCTAATGGGGAATATTGGTGAAGATTATCCCCACTTAATTACGAATGTCGCTGTGATAGATCAGGTCCAGCATCAGTTATCATGATAAGCCAGCATGTATTTACTGCTATGTGTTTGTGTTATTTATCAATAAATTCCTTTCTTTGATTTTTCATTTATAATAGTATTAATGATACAAAAAATGTTTAAATTAGGGAAGTTGTGTGCTACATGTACCTGAACTGAAAAAGGGAATTAAGATCAAAGAGTGCACCTGTATCTGTATACACATTTAAGAATAGCAAAATCTTAACAGTTGACAGAAATGATAAGTTTATTTCTGAAATTATTAGTACTTTGGTTTAACTGCATTTTATGATAAAACAATTTTAGAAAGTTATTTTTAGATTAGTTTAGGTATTATGAATATTACAAATTATTCTTGATGATATGAAACTTTAAATCAAGCTATATTTCAAAACTGACTTGATTGTTATGTAGATGCACAGACGGACCTAAATAAATTTGTATATGATAGTAATATATGTACTCTGTTTATTAGTGTATGTATATTATAATTTACTTTCAATAATACATTATTTGAAATCGCATACCTATAAAACTGATGTCACTAGCAAACTTTGCTTCTGTTCTGTTTAAAGAAAGGATGATAATTTTACATGTTTTTGCTAAGCCTATCACATATTCAATATGAGCAAGTTTACTGGATATATTTCTGTCCCTTTACACTTTTTTCTAGACATCCTATTTCTTTTCTTTAAAAAAAACTTGGAATGTTAATTGTGATATCTGATCCTCATATGCAGGAGACAGATATGATACAATTCCACCAGTTCAACATCCAAACAATACTGTTACTGTGTTTCTGTTTATATGTAGAATAAGTAGATCATTGTGTCGGGATGATGAAATTTCATTTCAATCAGATGGACTAAAAAAATAAAAAAAAACTACCAAATCGCTATGTGGACTCAAAGCTAACTCCTTTCATTGTCTAGACCTAACATTTATCCCGGATACCAATCTTCACTATTTAGATGGTCCACATTCTGTTTTATACATAGTTTAAGTTATATGCTCCATCACCTAAAGAGGCTAATACAAATTTGATGTTGTTGTATTTTGCCTATCCAATATGAATTAATACTGATCATTGTCAGTTCTAAAGTTTTCGATGGCAATGGATGGCGAATCTGAAGCTTGACATCCAAATTCATAATATTGTGTAACAGCACAACACCTTTTTCATATTTTGTATTTAAGTAAGACTAATGTTCACTCTAAACACGTCACTTTTCTCCCACATTATATATAGACAGAAGTCGCGATCCTCTTCTTCTTTTGCTATGAACTAAAATTTTGTATCATTTGTTTTACTAAGTCTGTCATTGCCTTCAGAAGTGCAAGATGGACATTTTCCTTCACAATGGACCACATTTCAAACACCCCTCCCCCTTTTATAAAATACAAAAAAGTTAAAATGAAAAAAAAACCATTTCTATCCAATAATATTCTCTAATGATAAATTTAATCCCTAATCTGTGATCACAGGCACCAATCTTACAAATAAACATTCTAAGTAAACACTGTAAGGATTACAATCTCAACATGTAATATTAAATAAAAAATAAAATCACTATAAAGTGCATAGATATTAATTATGCACCAATATTAAAGAAATGATATTTTGCAATAAATAAAATATTTATTATATGAAGTTGTCTTAATATTTTCATTTAAAATATTTCTTTTTATTATAGTTATATATACTTTTAGTAATAAAAAGATATAAATCTGAAATGTATAATCCATATACTAAGTTAAACCATGATATTAAATTATTATATTTTACAGTTTAATCTTAAATTTACACTTACCAAAACTTGTCATTGATGTATAACATTTTCTACCAATTGTCCCCATTAAATCTCCAATTAACCTACGAGTACATAAAGTATATAAAATATACCGTCCTAATGGCAGAAACCCCTAAAGTCCTTAAAAAAACTAAATATTTTTCATGATTATTGCTGGACTTGGAAATTAGAAGTAAACATAGACAATACTAATAGTGTATGCTTTACAAATGAAAGATTATCACAAAATTTACAATTTACATATAGCAACATCGAATTTGAAATTGTGAAATAATTTAATTATTTGGGTATATTGTTGACAAAAACGGAAAACTTTAAAAGGCAATTATAACACTGGCTGAAAAAGGGATCAAAGCAATGTAGGAAATTCTGAAAAGAGGAGAATTCCACAATCTTTCTATATCATGTCAACCTGAATTATTTGATAAAGTGGTAAGACCTATATTACTTTATGGTTGTGAATTATGGGGATTGAGTAACTGTGATATAATTGAGAGAGTACATTTGAAATATTGTAATCCTCTACTAAATCTCAAATCTTCAACTGCCGTCTTCACATAGATATAAAACAGGGGATGGTGTCATACTGAATCAAACGTAAAACAGGAAAATTTGCCTGTTGTGCATCGTTTTGTGTACCATTTACGTAATACACAGCATGCTATTTCTTCTTAGTTAAACAGTGTGCAACTATTTTGGATGAATGTGGTTTTTCGTATATTTGGAACACGCAAATTTTCATATGTGAAATGTGGTTAAAATTCAATATAAAAGTTAGATTGCATGATCAGTTCCAGCAGACATGGCGAGAAAAATTACACAATTGTTCTAAAACTCTAAGTTATCGTATTTTTAAAGAAACGTTTATTTTTAAACAATATTTTGATAATTCAGGCGAAACAGATTTCTTAGCACTATGTAAGAAGAGTTTGAAGATACCAAAGGGATAATCAGAATATCCTTATATCGAAGAAGAACAGACAACACAATGGCAAAAAAAAAGTATTAAAGGAGAAACAACGATCTAAAAAACATGCATATAGAGCTAAAGATCGAATAATACGAACCTTACTAAAAACCGGGGTTGAACTCATGTACTCCGGATGGGTGAGCAGTTATTGCTCCATTAGTCACACCAGTCGTGTTAATCTAGTTGCAAACCCGGTGTTCAGTCATGAATTAGAAAAGGACAGGGAAGTGTTTACCGCAAGTGGAACATATCCGTCGTCCGTTGTGCAACATATATTCCATAGCGGTAAAACAAGTCATGGTGGCGACCGTTAATCTTTCGAAGTGAGACTTCAACTGAACTAAGAGGAACCCTTGGTTCGGTAGCTTCCTTGTTAGCACAAACCCTCTCTCAAGGAAATCCTGATATATACCACAAGCTCTGTAATATCGTATCAACTGAGAGATATATACTCCATATGCAAGTGCTGCTGGAATGTTGTTACAAATGAATGGAAAGTCTACAATGGGAAAATTGAAATCATCGCTTTTGTCGAAAATTTTTAACAACAAACCATAAACCATAAGTTGTCAATAGAATATGCAAGATGGAATAATATACCGTGCGAAAATATAAAATGTACCTTATGCAATTTAGAGGAAATTGGTAATGAATTCCATAGTCCATATTTTAAGCAATATAGATATATATATATATCAAGAAGAGATATACAACATATCAAATATTATTAGTTTTTTGGGGATTATGGCGTCACAAAATAGATCGAATCTGACTAACCTATGTCGCTGAAATTGCTATAAATGATCGTAAGAAATCTTATCTAAAAATGTCATCTTTAAATGTAAGAACTACGTACCATATCTATTATTTCACGTTGAAAATGTCATTTGTTCGTAATTCATTTTTTCGTCACGTTAGCAAAGATTTAATTACTAAAAAGGAATCTAGTGTGCATACCAATTTTGATTTCATCGTCTGCTATGATATTGATTAGGTAAATATTGAGGTCATATCAATTCAGTAACTTATTGATTCACACCCACCATTTCTTTAGAAATGCCTGTACCAAATCAGGGTCATTACGGTTTTCACAGTTTTCCGATTGTTGACTGGTTTTGTCTGTTTATATAATTATGAGGTTTGACTTTTCCTTTGTAAGATTGTTCGGAGTTCGTTAATTTTGTTATTACCCTTATTAACATTGACCGTCGAAAACCGGTGACGTAGTACACAATATGTCTAAATTGGTACGTGTTGTTTGTCATGCCATCATTTTGAAACGGAACGAAAATACCGATATTTTAATTAAATAAATCATTCACAAACGATCCATTTTCTTGTAATGTTTGGTATTAAAATAATAACCAACAATATCACATGTACAGACGTGTAAAACAGAACTATCTTTAAGATCTAATAGATAGATTTAATTAGACAGTAGTTGTCATTTTCAAATTTTTCAAACACTTGTTTAACCATACTTAATTCTTAATGGCAAACAAGTCCAATATCGCTTTTTTATATCGTGGCTCAAAGCCACTTTCAACAATATTTCAGTCATATCGTGGCGGTCAGTTTTATTAGTGGAGGAAACCAGAGTACCCAGAGAAAACCACTGACCTGCAAGTCACTGACGAACTTCATCAACTAATGTTGGATCGATTTCACCTCCCCATGAACGGTGTTTGAACTCACAACCTTAGTGGTGATAGACACTGATTGCACATATATTTGTAAACTCAACTAACAGATCACGACGGCCCTCTACTCTATTATAGTACATCAGTTATACATCAAGTTATTAGTTATTATTATTTCTCAGTCTCAGCTACTGTCGGTCAGTTTAGTTTTTGACAATTGTCAGTTGATTTATGTCGTTATCTCAACGTACAACCAATTAGTTTTTGATAAGTTTGAAAGTGCTTTTTACAACATGAAATTCAGATTATGTTGTCCCTTTGTGACAATACTACTACCGACTAACTAGAACTTTAACGTCCTTGACTACCCAGACAGATCTCTCTCGTACAGATGAATGGTCATGTTACGCTATAGCCTTCGAAACTTTATTGCCGAAAGGGATTACAAAATACATGTATGATTGAGGTTACTTTCTGGACTTTTATTCATCATGAATTATTCATAGTTTTTCATTTGTATAAGTTGATGACAATTCAAGGCGCTGATTCCTTCTGTTAACAAAGTGATCAATAATCATATCCAAGTCGACTTGCACATGTTTGTTTATAAGTTGGACAGTCATTTATCGTCCATAGGCGACCTTAAATAGGATATCACGAGTCTCCTTCCACTTAAAGATCTCTCGCTTGTTGCTGATGGGACCGAGTAGTGTCAGTAAGATACTGATAATACTGTACATAGCCGGGTATAAGTAACGGTTTGTTGCATGTAAAGTATCGAGTAGTATCTTTGGCTTATCATCTACAAGAGCCAACCTATAAATATTATCCACAAAATCATGGAACATATATACATTCTTATTCCAAATGGAAAGTGGAGCATTGCTTTAATGCAAAAAAAATGTCAAATTTATGCATAGGCACGTGCCTACTTGAGCCTAAGGTAGCTATGCCACTGAAGATGGATAAACTTGTGTGGTAATTTTATGTCGACGATTTTTTTGTGGGCGAGTATCTTTAACGTGGTCACCAGAACATACACCAATTGAAATCATGCTACGGTTCGAATAGCACAACAACCCGAAAGGAAAAGTTCCATTCAATAAACAATTACATGCATCGTAGACGCACTGTCGTTTGAACTCAAAGGAATGGAACACATTATGAAGTGGCTAATAAACCACACTATCCGATGATAACCATAGTTACTCTAAATGAATGAATGCTGTGCAGATTGTAACAACGAGAAAGGACTACAGAGAAAATTGGAAGTTCTCTATCCTTAAACAACATGTCTTTCACTCGCCATTAGAAATTTTATTATTTAATCAAAAATGTTTTACATCAACGATATATACAGGTGTAGACTGTTTGACTTCTATTAATCTCCACAAAAAATTTCTTAAAATGCTAAATATAATTTGTAAGTATTTTAACTAATATTCCGTCGTCTCCGGGAATCGAATATTTCTGTTTTTCTTTCGATCAAATAAATCCAGATTTTTGTATTTATGCTTATGAATTCGAACGTACAGTGTGGCTGTACAGATCTAGTTTCTATTGATTGATATACACATTTAGAAAAATAAAATGATTGACATATTTTCCCGTGATTCCGAGGTTCCGAATTTTTGTCCACGCCGTTCTTTAGAATGAGCGGGATGATAAACTGACGTCATGTCTAAGCTAAATACAATTCTTGCATAATTATTTACGGATACATCATTACTTCAACTTAGAAGTAGCAACGATAGGTATTAAAACTATTTCAGTATCCCGGTAGTAATAATTATTTAAGTATCCCGGAATAAAATATATAATCAATAACTGTGGCCATATGAAAAACATATTTTGGGTGAAGTTGTGTTTATTTTATTTTTATCTTATATAACTGTTAATTGGTTACATGCCGACATACCATTGTTTGTACGGCAAAGATAGGAAATATCGTGTTTCTCAAACATCTAAACGTCATAGAAGCACTTGTAATGTTTGAATACTTTCCCGTCGTTTTTTTTAGAGAAATTTAACACCTCCGCAGACGTGCATCAAAAAATACTTTCACAGTATTTGAGTTTGATTAATTCTAATAATCTGTTACAATATTTCTGGTGCACTGCTTAATTTCTTCAAAAAACGATTTTGTTGGAAGCAAGTTTTAACATCAAAAGTATGATGTCGTCTATAAGATAAAACATATCAACTGTTGATCAAGTATTTTCTAAAATTCATTAAATATGGCGCAATATAGGGCCCTTATAGCCCCCACTCCTTTTTACGGGTCATAAATGAAAGGGTGTGTCCTCCTGGCTAACCTTTGGTCAGTGTTGTAATGTTGTATATATTGTACATATTGTATATGCTTTCTCTGTACCTATGTCATATGACGATGAGAATAAAGATATATATAAAATATGGAGGAATGTTTAACGATGATGATCGACAATTAAGCACACTAAACTATAACAACATTAATTCATTCTTTTACTCATCCACAAAATATCACCATATATACAATAAAAAACATGCAGAGAAGGTTGTGGAAATATGTGTCCTGGTTTGTAAATGGCACAAATAACAATATGAAAGGATAAGTCTGTAAATGGAATTATTGATGATTAGATTTTATGAAACAAGAAAAAACTGAAACTTACCAGGTTTGTTTCCTATCAACAGATGACATTGTAAACAAAGATAAGGACAGATTGAAAAGGGATACTTTAATATCAGGGGAGATACATCTTCTTATCAACAGATGACAGTGTAAGCAAAGATAAGGACAGAATAAAGAGGGATACTTTAATATGAGGGGAGATATATCTTCTTATCAACAAATGACATTGTAAGCAAAGAAGAAGATAAAATAAAGAGAGATACTTTAATATCATGGGAGATAAATATTAATTATTACATGGCCTTTTCCATATCGGCCCTGGTATCATCCCGCGACTCCCATACCAGCCCAAGGCGATAGCTAAGGACTTATATGGGTCGAGGGATGATTCCAGGACCGATATGTAAAATGTCATGTTATAATTTATTTATCACATATTTAAAGTATTTCGTATTAACCATGACTGAAATAAATTACAAATAATTGAAGAATGTATGTTTATTCATCAAAATAACAGCAAAATAATTCACCATATTTATTACAGCTATTAAGCATCACTTTTCAATATACATCAGAGTTCCCATTCTTATCATTTGAGCCATAAAAAAATATTGTCAAAATTTCCTGAATATTTGAGTATGGCAAAGTGATATTCTTGGGTTGTGCATCATGGAAACCAAATGGATAACGGTTTGCTGAATAGTCTTATTATTGGTAACCGTTGATTGGACAGAGTTACTATTGTCGGAAATTTGCAGTAACTGTTCTATTTTCATAGTTCTGAATAGTCGACACGATGGCGTGAATATCAACATTCGCTATCACTAAGATATATACTGATGGAAGCTTAGATACATTTCAATGAATCAGATTCGTATACCTTCTTGGAATTTCGTGCGCGCTGATATAGCAAATCTTGCAAGGTGCATGTTCATCTCCGCTACTCCAATATCTTCGGGATTACGGATTTCTCACACTGTTGAATCACAATCATTGAACATTCTTATCCCACTCTCAGTTTTACGTTTTTCATTGAGATTCATCATCTCTGCCGTATCGATTTGTGATGCTTCCTCGTCTGTCACGTTTTCTTACGTGTCACAATGATGTCATCGACGCCGGGCAAAATAACCGGTTATTTCACCTGGAACTGTTATGGATCGGGAACGTCTTCATTTATCACATGCAAAAAGGAACGTATTACGTACAAATATGTGATCAATCTTCTTATCAACAGATGACATTATAAGCAAAGATAAGGACAAAATAAAGAGAGATACTTTAATATCAGGGGAAATAAATCTTCTTATCAACAGATGGCATTGTAAACAAAGATAAGGACATAATAAAGAGGGATGCTTTAATATCAGGGGGATAAATCTTTGTAGATAACTGACAGCTGATTAACAAGTTAGACTGTTATCTTATTAGATTTATTATCAATTAGTTATAACAATGTCTAATACAATAACAGTATTATAAAGCCTTAGTATCTTAAAACGATAGTCAATTACTTGATGTTGAACAAAAACTTTAATTTTTCATCATATTCTCCTGATTTTATAATTAAATGTGTGTATGTACATATAGATCATGTCTAAGTAATAAGTGACATTTATTAGGACATCAATAAACAACTGGTTTTAACACTATAAGTCTGTTGATTGTGATGGATGTAAATATGTCCTTATTAATGTTACAGACTACAAATCAAGCGTAATGTAAAATATCACATCAAATTAATACCGACAGTTATGTGATCTAACTATATAGTTCTAATAATTAACACAGTTTCTATACTAGGTCTGCTTGATTTGTCTAAAATACCGTTATAATAGTTAACACAGTGTCTATGTTAGGTCTGTTTTATTTTTCTACAATACTGTTCTAATAGCTAACACACTGTCTATGATAGGTCTGTTTGATTTGTTTACCATAGTGTTCTAATAGTTAACACAGTGTCTATGATATGTCTGTTTGATTTGTCTAAAATACCGTTATAATAGTTAACACAGTGTCTATGTTAGGTCTGTTTGATTGGTCTACAATAGTGTTCTAATAGTTAACACAGTGTCTATGATGTCTGTTTGATTTATCTACACTACTGTTCTAATAGACAGCATATTGTCTATGATAGGTATGTTTGATTTGTCTAAAATACCGTTATAATAGTTAACACAGTGTCTATGTTAGGTCTGTTTGATTGGTCTACAATAGTGTTCTAATAGCTAACACACTGTCTATGATAGGTCTGTTTGATTTGTTTACCATAGTGTTCTAATAGTTAACACAGTGTCTATGATATGTCTGTTTGATTTGTCTAAAATACCGTTATAATAGTTAACACAGTGTCTATGTTAGGTCTGTTTGATTGGTCTACAATAGTGTTCTAATAGTTAACACAGTGTCTATGATGTCTGTTTGATTTATCTACACTACTGTTCTAATAGACAGCATATTGTCTATGATAGGTATGTTTGATTTGTCTAAAATACCGTTATAATAGTTAACACAGTGTCTATGTTAGGTCTGTTTGATTGGTCTACAATAGTGTTCTAATAGTTAACACAGTGTCTATGATATGTCTGTTTGATTTGTCTAAAATACCGTTATAATAGTTAACACAGTGTCTATGTTAGGTCTGTTTTATTTTTCTACAATACTGTTCTAATAGCTAGCGCACTGTCTATGATAGGTCTGTTTGATTTGTCTACAATAGTGTTCTAATAGTTAACACAGTGTCTATGATATGTCTGTTTGATTTGTCTAAAATACCGTTATAATAGTTAACACAGTGTCTATGTGAGGTCTGTTTTATTTGTCTACAATACTGTTCTAATAGCTAACGCACTGTCTATGATAGGTCTGTTTGATTTGTCTACAATAGTGTTCTAATAGCTAACACACTGTCTATGATAGGTCTGTTTGATTTGTCTACAATACTGTTCTAATAGCTAACACACTGTCTATGATACATCTGTTTGATTTGTCTACAATAGTGTTCTAATAGTTAACACAGTGTCTATGATGTCTGTTTGATTTGTCTACCCTACTGTTCTAATAGACAGCATATTGTCTATGATAAGTATGCTTGATTTGTCTACAATACCGTTCTAATAGTTAACACAATATCTATGATAAGTTTGCTTGATGTGTCGACAATATCGTTCTAATAGTTAACATAGTGTTTATAATAAGTCTGTTGTATTTGTCTACTATACCGTTATAATAGCTAACACAGTAGCTATGATAGGTCTGTTTGATTTATCTACAATACCGTTCTAATAGTTAACATAGTGTCTATGATAGATTTGTTTGATTTGTCTAAAATACCGTTCTAATAGTTAACACAGTGTCTATGATATGCCTCTTAGATTTATCTACAATACCGTTCTAATAGTTAGCAGAGTGTCTATGCTAGGTCAGTTTGATTTGTATACAATACCGTTCTAATAATTAACACAATGCATACAATACCGTTCCAATAGTTAACACAGTGTCTATATCAGGTCTCTTTGATCTGTCTACAATATCGTCCTAATGGTTAACACAGTGTCTATGCTAGGTCTGTTTGATCAGTCTAAAATTCAGTTCTAATAATTAACACAATGTCTATGATAGGTCTGTTCGATTTGTCTACAATACTGTTCTAATAGCTAACACACTGTCTGTGATAGGTCTGTTTTATTTGTCTACAATACCGTTCTAATAGTTAACACAGTATATATGATACATCTGTTTGATTTGTCTACAATACCGTTCTAATAGTTAACATAGTGTATATGATAGGTCTGTTTGATTTGTCTATAATACTATTCTAATAGGTAACACAGTGGCTATGAGATGTCTAATTGATTTATCTACAATACTGTTCTAATAAACAGCATATTGTCTATGATAGGTATGATTGCTGTGCTTACAATACCGTTCTAATAGTTAACACAGTGTATCTGCTAGATTTGTATGATTTGTCTGCTATACCGTTCTAATATCTAACACGGTGTCTATGATATGTATTTTTTATTAGTCTACTATAGCGTTCCATATGTGCCCTGGTTTGTAAACGACACGAAAAAAAATATGAGAGGATAAGTCTGTAAATGGGATTATTTATGATTAGATATTTAAGTCCAAGACATATGAAACAAAATAAAACTGAACCTTACCAGGTTTGTTTCTTATCAACATATGACAATGTAATCAAAGATAAGGACATAATAAAGAGGGATACTTTAATATCAGGGGAGATAAATCTTTGTAGATAACTGACAGCTGATTAACAAGTTAGACTGTACTTGTTGTAGACAATGACTGTTGATCAACAATCAAAATTGTTATCTTACTAGATTTATTATCGATTAGTTATAACAATGTCTATTACAATAACAGTATTATCAAGTCTTTTGATCTTAAAACGATATTTAATTACTTGAACTGGTAGATAGGAATATGTACCTTTATAGACAGAATTAGGGTATCCTAGCTCTTTATTCCTGATAAATAAATGTTCATCGATAAAAGATAGGAATATGTACCTTTATAAACAGAATAAGGGTATCCTAGCTCTTTATTCCTGATAAATAAATGTTCATCGATAAAAGATAGGAATATGTACCTATATAAACAGAATAAGGGCATCCTAGCTCTTTATTCCTGATAAATAAATGTGCATCGGTAAAAGATAGGAATATGTACCTTTATAAACAGAATAAGGGTATCCTTGCTCTTTATTACTGATAAATAAATGTCCATCGGTAAAAGATAGGAATATGTACCTTTATGAACAGAATAAGGGTATCCTAGCTCTTTATTCCTGATAAATAAATGTTCATCGGTAAAAGATAGGAATATGTACCTATATAAACAGAATAAGGGTATCTTTGCTCTTTATTCCTGATAAATAAATGTTTTATCGGTAAAAGATAGGAATATGTACCTTTATAAACAGAATAAGGGTATCCTTGCTCTTTATTACTGATAAATAAATGTCCATCGGTAAAAGATAGGAATATGTACCTTTATAAACAGAATAAGGGTATCCTAGCTCTTTATTCCTGATAAATAAATGTTCATCGGTAAAAGATAGGAATATGTACCTATATAAACAGAATAACGGTATCCTAGCTCTTTATTCCTGATAAATAAATGTCCATCGGTAAAAGAAATATAAAGTGAAATAATAAAAACGTGAAAAGTTGACTTCAACACAACAAACATAAAACACTCAAATATCAGTGTCAATAAAATATGTTATATAACAACTAGTGACGACTTAGACATTATAATGTAACTCGGTCATGTTATGTAATTGGTAGATAACACAATACAATTAATATTTCTTCTGTATTTATTGATTTAGTATTTCTTAATTAGTTCCATTCGTCTTAATGAAGGTTAGAAAAATACAAATGCAAAGTTAAATATTGTAATATAATCTGAATAAAAGCTAGAGAATGCTGGACAAATTAATTAAGAAATATGTATAAACAAGCGAACATAATGTTATATTAAATTGTTACTGATATAAGCATTAAAACATTAATAATAAAATAATATTCTACTGATGCAAACATAAAAACATCAATGATAAACTGATATTTTACTGATAAAGACATTACACCATAACAGATAAACTGATATTTCACTGATACAATCATAAAAGCAACAATAATAAACTCATGTTTTACTGATGCAGACATTAATAATAAACTAATATTTTACTGATACAAATATTAAAACTTCAATAATAAATTAATATTTTGCTGACACAAACATTAAAACATCAATAATAAACTAATATTTTACTTATAAAGACATTAAGCCATCACAAATAAACTGATGTTTCACTGATACAAACATTAAAACATCAATAATAAACTGAAGAATAGACAACGTAATGGTTTTAAATAATAAAACAATATGACGATGATGTAAACAATATAAACTGAATATTTCTACCAAGTGATGATGTACATTATCTGATTAATTTTCTGTATTTACAGGCATGTGTAAGTATCAGTTGAAGAACAAGACAGATAAGTGCATCCTAAATATACTTGAACATAATCACTTACAAAACACAATGTTTACATTGTTACGGATATTTATACAGGAACAAAACTATATTAGTAGTATTTAATGTTTACTACTGGTCGACATTATAAAGAGTTTGGAGATACCAACGAGGTAATCAAAATTCGTAAATCGAAGAAGAATAGACAACGTAATGGACAAAAGAAAAAAAAGAAAAGGACGAACAACGATCTATAAAACATTACACATAAAACTAAAGATCGAGTAACATGAACCCAACTAAAAACCAGGGGTGAACTGGTAGATAGGAATATGTACCTTTATAGACAGAATAAGGGTATCCTAGCTCTTTATTCCTGATAAATAAATGTTCATCGGTAAAAGATAGGAATATGTACCTTTATAAACAGAATAAGGGTATCCTAGCTCTTTATTCCTGATAAATAAATGTCCATCGGTAAAAGATAGGAATATGTACCTTTATAAACAGAATAAGGGTATCCTTGCTCTTTATTCCTGATAAATAAATGTTCATCGGTAAAAGATAGGAATATGTACCTTTATAAACAGAATAAGGGTATCCTAGCTCTTTATTACTGATAAATAAATGTTCATCGGTAAAAGATAGGAATATGTACCTTTATAAACAGAATAAGGGTATCCTAGCTCTTTATTCCTGATAAATAAATGTTCATCTGTAAAAGATAGGAATATGTACCTATATAAACAGAATAAGGGTATCCTAGCTCTTTATTCCTGATAAATAAATGTTCATCTGTAAAAGATAGGAATATGTACCTATATAAACAGAATAAGGGTATCCTAGCTCTTTATTCCTGATAAATAAATGTTCATCGATAAAAGATAGTAATATGTACCTATATAAACAGAATAAGGGTATCCTAGCTCTTTATTCCTGATAAATAAATGTTCATCGGTAAAAGATAGGAATATGTACCTATATAAACAGAATAAGGGTATCCTAGCTCTTTATTCCTGATAAATAAATGTTCATCTGTAAAAGATAGGAATATGTACCTATATAAACAGAATAAGGGTATCCTAGCTCTTTATTCCTGATAAATAAATGTTCATCTGTAAAAGATAGGAATATGTACCTATATAAACAGAATAAGGGTATCCTAGCTCTTTATTCCTGATAAATAAATGTTCATCGGTAAAAGATAGGAATATATACCTTTATAAACAAAATAAGGGTATCCTAGCTCTTTATTCCTGATAAATAAATGTTCATCGATAAAAGATAGGAATATGTACCTATATAAACAGAATAAGGGCATCCTAGCTCTTTGTTCCTGATAAATAAATGTGCATCGGTAAAAGATAGGAATATATACCTTTATAAACAGAATAAGGGTATCCTAGCTCTTTATTCCTGATAAATAAATGTTCATCCGTAAAAGAAATATAAATTGAAATAATAAAAACGGGAACAGTTGACTTCAACACAACAAACATAAAACACTCCAATATCAGTGTCAATAAAATATGATATATAACAACCAGTGACGACTTAGACATTATAATGTAACTCGGTCATGGTATGTAATTGGTAGATACAAAAATACAATTAATATTTTTTTTGTATTTATTGATTTATTATTTCTTAATTAGTTCCACTCGTCTTAATGAAGCTTAGAAAATACAGGTTCAAAGTTAAATATTGTAATATAATCTGAATAAAAGCTAGAAAATACTGGACAAATTAATTAAGAAATATATATAAACAAGCGAACATAATGTTATATTAAATTGTTACTGATATAAGCATTGAAACATTAATAATAAAATAATATTCTACTGATGCAAACATAAAAACATCAATGATAAACTGATATTTTACTGATAAAGACATTAAACCATAACAAATAAACTCATGTTTTACTGATGCAGACATTAATAATAAACTGATATGTTACTGATACAAATATTAAACCATATCAAATAAACTGATATTTCACTGATACAAACATAAAACAACAATAATAAACTCATGTTTTACTGATGCAAACATTAATAATAAACTAATATTTTACTGATACAAATATTAAAACTTCAATAATAAATTAATATTTTCCTGACACAAACATTAAAACATCAGTAATAAACTGATATGTTACTGATAAAAACATTAAAACATCAATAATAAACTGATATGTTACTGATCAAAACATTAAAACATCAATAATAAACTGAAGAATAGACAACGTAATGGTTTTAAATAATAAAACAATATGATGATGATGTAAACAATATAAACTGAATATTTCTACCAAGTGATGATGTACATTATATGATTAATTTTCTGTATTTACAGGCCAAAGTAAGTATCAAGTGAAGAACAAGACAGATAAGTACATCCTAAATATACTTGAACATAATCACTTGCAAAACATAATGTTTACATTGTTACGGATATGTATACAGGAAAAAAACTATATTAGTAGTATTTAATGTTTACTCCTGGTCAACATTATAAAGAGCTTGAAGATACCAACGAGGTAATTAAAATCAGAATCCGTAAATCGAAGAAGAATAGACAACGTAATGGACAAAAGAAAAAGAATAAAAGAACGAACAACGATCTATAAAACATTACACATAAAACTAAAGATCGAGTAACATGAACCCAACTGAAAACCAGGGGTGAACTGGTAGATAGGAATATGTACCTTTATAGACAGAATTAGGGTATCCTAGCTCTTTATTCCTGATAAATAAATGTTCATCGATAAAAGATAGGAATATGTACCTATATAAACAGAATAAGGGTATCCTAGCTCTTTATTCCTGATAAATAAATGTGCATCGATAAAAGATAGGAATATGTACCTTTATAAACAGAATAAGGGTATCCTAGCTCTTTATTCCTGATAAATAAATGTGCATCGGTAAAAGATAGGAATATATACCTTTATAAACAGAATAAGGGTATCATAGCTCTTTATTCCTGATAAATAAATGTTCATCGGTAAAAGATAGGAATATATACCTTTATAAACAGAATAAGGGTATCCTAGCTCTTTATTCCTGATAAATAAATGTTCATCGATAAAAGATAGGAATATGTACCTATATAAACAGAATTAGGGTATCCTAGCTCTTTATTCCTGATAAATAAATGTCCATCGGTAAAAGATAGGAATATATACCTTTATAAACAGAATAAGGGTATCCTAGCTCTTTATTCCTGATAAATAAATGTTCATCGATAAAAGATAGGAATATGTACCTATATAAACAGAATAAGGGTATCCTAGCTCTTTATTCCTGATAAATAAATGTGCATCGGTAAAAGATAGGAATATATACCTTTATAAACAGAATAAGGGTATCCTAGCTCTTTATTCCTGATAAATAAATGTGCATCGGTAAAAGATAGGAATATATACCTTTATAAACAGAATAAGGGTATCCTAGCTCTTTATTCCTGATAAATAAATGTTCATCGGTAAAAGATAGGAATATGTACCTATATAAACAGAATAACCGTATCCTAGCTCTTTATTCCTGATAAATAAATGTTCATCGGTAAAAGATAGGAATATGTACCTATATAAACAGAATAACGGTATCCTAGCTCTTTATTCCTGATAAATAAATGTTCATCGGTAAAAGAAATATAAAGTGAAATAATAAAAACGGGAACAGTTGACTTCAACACAACAAACATAAAACACTCCAATATCAATATCAAAATATGATATATAACAACCAGTGACGACTTAGACATTATAATGTAACTCGGTCATGGTATGTAATTGGTAGATACAAAAATACAATTAATATTTTTTTTGTATTTATTGATTTATTATTTCTTAATTAGTTCCATTCGTCTTAATGAAGCTTAGAAAATACAGGTTCAAAGTTAAATATTGTAATATAATCTGAATAAAAGCTAGAAAATACTGGACAAATTAATTAAGAAATATATATAAACAAGCGAACATAATGTTATATTAAATTTTTACTGATATAAGCATTGAAACATTAATAATAAAATAATATTCTACTGATGCAAACATAAAAACATCAATGATCAAAACTGATATTTTACTGATAAAGACATTAAACCATAACAAATAAACTCATGTTTTACTGATGCAAACATTAATAATAAACTGATATGTTACTGATACAAATATTAAACCATATCAAATAAACTGATATTTCACTGATACAAACATAAAACAACAATAATAAACTCATGTTTTACTGATGCAAACATTAATAATAAACTGATATGTTACTGATACAAATATTAAACCATATCAAATAAACTGATATTTCACTGATACAAACATAAAACAACAATAATAAACTCATGTTTTACTGATGCAAACATTAATAATAAACTAATATTTTACTTATACAAATATTAAAACTTCAATAATAAATTAATATTTTGCTGACACAAACATTAAAACATCAGTAATAAACTGATATGTTACTGATCAAAACATTAAAACATCAATAATAAACTGATATGTTACTGATCAAAACATTAAAACATCAATAATAAACTGAAGAATAGACAACGTAATGGTTTTAAATAATAAAACAATATGATGATGATGTAAACAATATAAACTGAATATTTCTACCAAGTGATGATGTACATTATATGATTAATTTTCTGTATTTACAGGCCAAAGTAAGTATCAAGTGAAGAACAAGACAGATAAGTACATCCTAAATATACTTGAACATAATCACTTGCAAAACATAATGTTTACATTGTTACGGATATGTATACAGGAAAAAAACTATATTAGTAGTATTTAATGTTTACTCCTGGTCAACATTATAAAGAGCTTGAAGATACCAACGAGGTAATTAAAATCAGAATCCGTAAATCGAAGAAGAATAGACAACGTAATGGACAAAAGAAAAAGAATAAAAGAACGAACAACGATCTATAAAACATTACACATAAAACTAAAGATCGAGTAACATGAACCCAACTGAAAACCAGGGGTGAACTGGTAGATAGGAATATGTACCTTTATAGACAGAATTAGGGTATCCTAGCTCTTTATTCCTGATAAATAAATGTTCATCGATAAAAGATAGGAATATGTACCTATATAAACAGAATAAGGGTATCCTAGCTCTTTATTCCTGATAAATAAATGTGCATCGATAAAAGATAGGAATATGTACCTTTATAAACAGAATAAGGGTATCCTAGCTCTTTATTCCTGATAAATAAATGTGCATCGGTAAAAGATAGGAATATATACCTTTATAAACAGAATAAGGGTATCATAGCTCTTTATTCCTGATAAATAAATGTTCATCGGTAAAAGATAGGAATATATACCTTTATAAACAGAATAAGGGTATCCTAGCTCTTTATTCCTGATAAATAAATGTTCATCGATAAAAGATAGGAATATGTACCTATATAAACAGAATTAGGGTATCCTAGCTCTTTATTCCTGATAAATAAATGTCCATCGGTAAAAGATAGGAATATATACCTTTATAAACAGAATAAGGGTATCCTAGCTCTTTATTCCTGATAAATAAATGTTCATCGATAAAAGATAGGAATATGTACCTATATAAACAGAATAAGGGTATCCTAGCTCTTTATTCCTGATAAATAAATGTGCATCGGTAAAAGATAGGAATATATACCTTTATAAACAGAATAAGGGTATCCTAGCTCTTTATTCCTGATAAATAAATGTGCATCGGTAAAAGATAGGAATATATACCTTTATAAACAGAATAAGGGTATCCTAGCTCTTTATTCCTGATAAATAAATGTTCATCGGTAAAAGATAGGAATATGTACCTATATAAACAGAATAACCGTATCCTAGCTCTTTATTCCTGATAAATAAATGTTCATCGGTAAAAGATAGGAATATGTACCTATATAAACAGAATAACGGTATCCTAGCTCTTTATTCCTGATAAATAAATGTTCATCGGTAAAAGAAATATAAAGTGAAATAATAAAAACGGGAACAGTTGACTTCAACACAACAAACATAAAACACTCCAATATCAATATCAAAATATGATATATAACAACCAGTGACGACTTAGACATTATAATGTAACTCGGTCATGGTATGTAATTGGTAGATACAAAAATACAATTAATATTTTTTTTGTATTTATTGATTTATTATTTCTTAATTAGTTCCATTCGTCTTAATGAAGCTTAGAAAATACAGGTTCAAAGTTAAATATTGTAATATAATCTGAATAAAAGCTAGAAAATACTGGACAAATTAATTAAGAAATATATATAAACAAGCGAACATAATGTTATATTAAATTTTTACTGATATAAGCATTGAAACATTAATAATAAAATAATATTCTACTGATGCAAACATAAAAACATCAATGATCAAAACTGATATTTTACTGATAAAGACATTAAACCATAACAAATAAACTCATGTTTTACTGATGCAAACATTAATAATAAACTGATATGTTACTGATACAAATATTAAACCATATCAAATAAACTGATATTTCACTGATACAAACATAAAACAACAATAATAAACTCATGTTTTACTGATGCAAACATTAATAATAAACTGATATGTTACTGATACAAATATTAAACCATATCAAATAAACTGATATTTCACTGATACAAACATAAAACAACAATAATAAACTCATGTTTTACTGATGCAAACATTAATAATAAACTAATATTTTACTTATACAAATATTAAAACTTCAATAATAAATTAATATTTTGCTGACACAAACATTAAAACATCAGTAATAAACTGATATGTTACTGATCAAAACATTAAAACATCAATAATAAACTGATATGTTACTGATCAAAACATTAAAACATCAATAATAAACTGAAGAATAGACAACGTAATGGTTTTAAATAATAAAACAATATGATGATGATGTAAACAATATAAACTGAATATTTCTACCAAGTGATGATGTACATTATATGATTAATTTTCTGTATTTACAGGCCAAAGTAAGTATCAAGTGAAGAACAAGACAGATAAGTACATCCTAAATATACTTGAACATAATCACTTGCAAAACATAATGTTTACATTGTTACGGATATGTATACAGGAAAAAAACTATATTAGTAGTATTTAATGTTTACTCCTGGTCAACATTATAAAGAGCTTGAAGATACCAACGAGGTAATTAAAATCAGAATCCGTAAATCGAAGAAGAATAGACAACGTAATGGACAAAAGAAAAAGAATAAAAGAACGAACAACGATCTATAAAACATTACACATAAAACTAAAGATCGAGTAACATGAACCCAACTGAAAACCAGGGGTGAACTGGTAGATAGGAATATGTACCTTTATAGACAGAATTAGGGTATCCTAGCTCTTTATTCCTGATAAATAAATGTTCATCGATAAAAGATAGGAATATGTACCTATATAAACAGAATAAGGGTATCCTAGCTCTTTATTCCTGATAAATAAATGTGCATCGATAAAAGATAGGAATATGTACCTTTATAAACAGAATAAGGGTATCCTAGCTCTTTATTCCTGATAAATAAATGTGCATCGGTAAAAGATAGGAATATATACCTTTATAAACAGAATAAGGGTATCATAGCTCTTTATTCCTGATAAATAAATGTTCATCGGTAAAAGATAGGAATATATACCTTTATAAACAGAATAAGGGTATCCTAGCTCTTTATTCCTGATAAATAAATGTTCATCGATAAAAGATAGGAATATGTACCTATATAAACAGAATTAGGGTATCCTAGCTCTTTATTCCTGATAAATAAATGTCCATCGGTAAAAGATAGGAATATATACCTTTATAAACAGAATAAGGGTATCCTAGCTCTTTATTCCTGATAAATAAATGTTCATCGATAAAAGATAGGAATATGTACCTATATAAACAGAATAAGGGTATCCTAGCTCTTTATTCCTGATAAATAAATGTGCATCGGTAAAAGATAGGAATATATACCTTTATAAACAGAATAAGGGTATCCTAGCTCTTTATTCCTGATAAATAAATGTGCATCGGTAAAAGATAGGAATATATACCTTTATAAACAGAATAAGGGTATCCTAGCTCTTTATTCCTGATAAATAAATGTTCATCGGTAAAAGATAGGAATATGTACCTATATAAACAGAATAACCGTATCCTAGCTCTTTATTCCTGATAAATAAATGTTCATCGGTAAAAGATAGGAATATGTACCTATATAAACAGAATAACGGTATCCTAGCTCTTTATTCCTGATAAATAAATGTTCATCGGTAAAAGAAATATAAAGTGAAATAATAAAAACGGGAACAGTTGACTTCAACACAACAAACATAAAACACTCCAATATCAATATCAAAATATGATATATAACAACCAGTGACGACTTAGACATTATAATGTAACTCGGTCATGGTATGTAATTGGTAGATACAAAAATACAATTAATATTTTTTTTGTATTTATTGATTTATTATTTCTTAATTAGTTCCATTCGTCTTAATGAAGCTTAGAAAATACAGGTTCAAAGTTAAATATTGTAATATAATCTGAATAAAAGCTAGAAAATACTGGACAAATTAATTAAGAAATATATATAAACAAGCGAACATAATGTTATATTAAATTTTTACTGATATAAGCATTGAAACATTAATAATAAAATAATATTCTACTGATGCAAACATAAAAACATCAATGATCAAAACTGATATTTTACTGATAAAGACATTAAACCATAACAAATAAACTCATGTTTTACTGATGCAAACATTAATAATAAACTGATATGTTACTGATACAAATATTAAACCATATCAAATAAACTGATATTTCACTGATACAAACATAAAACAACAATAATAAACTCATGTTTTACTGATGCAAACATTAATAATAAACTGATATGTTACTGATACAAATATTAAACCATATCAAATAAACTGATATTTCACTGATACAAACATAAAACAACAATAATAAACTCATGTTTTACTGATGCAAACATTAATAATAAACTAATATTTTACTTATACAAATATTAAAACTTCAATAATAAATTAATATTTTGCTGACACAAACATTAAAACATCAGTAATAAACTGATATGTTACTGATCAAAACATTAAAACATCAATAATAAACTGATATGTTACTGATCAAAACATTAAAACATCAATAATAAACTGAAGAATAGACAACGTAATGGTTTTAAATAATAAAACAATATGATGATGATGTAAACAATATAAACTGAATATTTCTACCAAGTGATGATGTACATTATGTGATTAATTTTCTGTATTTACAGGCCAGTGTAAGTATCAAGTAAGACATTACACATAAAACTAAAGATCGAGTAACATGAACCTAACTAAAAACCAGGGGTGAACTGGTAGATAGGAATATGTACCTTTATAAACAGAATAAGGGTATCCTAGCTCTTTATTCCTGATAAATAAATGTTCATCGGTAAAAGAAATATAAAGTGAAATAATAAAAACGGGAAAAGTTGACTTCAACACAACAAACATAAAACACTCAAATATCAGTGTCAATAAAATATGTTATATAACAATTAGTGACGACTTAGACATTATAATGTAACTCGATCATGTCATGTAATTTGTAGACCAAAAAAATACAATTAATATTTTTTCTGTATTTATTGATTTATTAATTCTTAATTGGTGTCATTCATCTGAATGAAGTTTAGAAAATACATGTTCAAAGTTAAATATAGTCATATAATCTGAATAAAAGTTAGAGAATACTAGACAAATTGATAAAGAAATATATATAAACAAACGTACATAATGCTATATCAAATGTTTACTGATATAAGCATTAAACCATTAATAATAAAGGGCCCGGGTGGCTCAATGAGTTAGGTAGTTGGAGTACCTAACAATTCATACAAGAATATCACCAATACGGCGTGGGTTCGCCCCCGGCTTTGTAGATTACAAAAAGGGTGCACTCGACTCGTAGCAGCAGAGGATAAAGTTGACCAGTTGCTTGCCCATGGTCGTTGGTTCTCTACGGGTACTCCGGCTTCTTCTACCAGTAAAACTGGTCGTCATGATATTGCTGAAATATTGCTGAAAGTGGCCTTAAGCACAATAAATCAAATCAAATCAAATCATTAATACTAAAATGATATTCTACTGATGCAAACATAAAAACATCAATAATAAAATTACATTGTATTGATGTAAACATTAAAGCATCAATAATAAACTGATATTCTACTGATAAAAACATTAAACCATCAGAAATAAACTAATATTTAATGATGCAAATATTAAAAGATCAATAAAAAACTGATATTTAACTGATACAAACATTAAAACATCAATAATAAACTGATTTTTTACTGATACAATCATTAAAACATCAATAATAAACTGATATTTGACTGATACAATCATTAAAACATCAATAATAAACTTATATTTGACTGATACAAACATTAATAATAAACTGATATTATACTGATACAAACATCAATAATAAACTGATATCATACTGATACAAACATTAATAATAAACTGATATCATACTGATACAAACGTTAATAATAAACTGATATTTTTGATACAGACATTAAAACATCAATAATAAACTGATATTTTATTGATACAGACATTAAAACATCAATAATAAACTGATATTTTTGATACAGACATTAAAACATCAATAATAAACTGATATTTTATTGATACAGACATTAAAACATCAATAATAAACTGATATTTTACTGATACAGACATTAAAACATCAATAATAAACTGATATTTTATTGATACAGACATTAAAACATTAATAATAAACTGATATTTTACTGATACAGACATTAATAATAAGCTGATATTATACTGATACAAACATTAAAACATCAATAATAAACTGATATTTTACTGATACAAACATTAATAATAAACTTATATCTAACTTATGCGATAATTAAAACATCAATAATATACTGATATTTTCTTGATACAACAATAAAACATGAAAAATAAACTGATACAAACATTAAAACATCAATAATATACTGATATTTTACTGATACAATCATTAAAACATCAATAATAAACTGATATTTGACTGATACAATCATTAAAACATCAATAATAAACTTATATTTGACTGATACAAACATTAATAATAAACTGATATTATACTGATACAAACATTAATAATAAACTGATTTCATACTGATACAAACATTAATAATAAACTGATATCATACTGATACAAACGTTAATAATAAACTGATATTTTTGATACAGACATTAAAACATCAATAATAAACTGATATTTTATTGATACAGACATTAAAGCATCAATAATAAACTGATATTTTACTGATACAGACATTAAAACATCAATAATAAACTGATATTTTATTGATACAGACATTAAAACATTAATAATAAAGTGATATTTTACTGATACAGACATTAATAATAAGCTGATATTATACTGATACAAACATTAAAACATCAATAATAAACTGATATTTTACTGATACAAACATTAATAATAAACTTATATCTAACTTATGCGATAATTAAAACATCAATAATATACTGATATTTTCTTGATACAACAATAAAACATGAAAAATAAACTGATACAAACATTAAAACATCTATAATAAACTGATATTTTACTGATACAACATTAAAACATGAACAATATACTGATATTTTCCTGATACAACATTAAAACATGAATAATAAACTGATATTTAACTGATATAAACATAAAAACATCAATAATCAACTAATATTTTACTGATGCAAATATTAATAATAAACTGATATTTTACTGATACAAACATTAAAACATCACTAATAAACTGATAATTTACGGATACAGATATTAAGACATCTATAATAAACTGATATTCTACCGATACAAACATTAATTAAACAATAATGAAATGATATTTTACTGATACAAATATAAAAACATCAATAAGAAACTGATATTTCACTGATTCAGACATTAAAACATCAATAATAAAGTGGTATTTTACAGATACAAACATAAAAACATCAATAATAAAGTGGTATTTTACATGTGTAGAACTCTATAATGTTTGAGATGGTTTATCTGTTTATCTGTTTATCAGAACCACAACATCATGCTAAAAATAGAGAGTACACAATGAGATATTTATTTCTCACTAATGAGACAGCACAGTTCCTATTGTTTGCCGTGTGAGATATCCTTGTTTCAACCCGTGAGTGAGATAAGAATGTCATGCTACCTTTGCCGTAAAAATGTTACGCTTCGCAAAGGAGCTCTTCACCACGGTTCCGTCTGTATTTGCATCAATAAAACCACGATTCTACCACATAAGTATTTTTGTATTAATCTATGCATGCTATTCTGCTATCCAACGATTTAACGATATTGCACCTTTCACTGCGTTTGACTTTTTGTCACCCGTTCTACCGTGTCAATGTTTGTTTCCTTTGAGCAAAAAATAGAGTGTTCTCCCTTGTTAGTAACTAACGTAAAGAAAGAAATTATCTCCCTTTGACCAAAATCAAATAATGTTTACATGTATTTATCGCTGTTCTAGTAGCATATATAATATATTTATTAAATACATTGTATTTTATTATGAAATACAACTAAAATACTGCCAATACACGGATTAAATCGACAATTAACTTCATCAACGGAAAACAATTTTGCTGGAAAACGCTCGATGGAATGTAAACAAAACAAGATGTTTAGTAAGAAATAAAATCAAACACCGGAAAACGTACAAGATAAGGAAATTAGTGAGAAAAAGAATCAAACACCGGTAAGAAGGCAAGACGGAAAAATTTCAGACACCCGCGGGAAAGATTTCTATTGTTCTCCAACTCTGCGGAGCCTCGTTGGAGACCAGAAATCTTTCCCTTGGGTGTCTGCGATATTTCCGTCTTACCGGTGTTAGATTCTTTATATCTTAATTTGTAATAACCGGGGTTTGCTAACACGCAAGCTGTATTTTGAATTAATAATAGATCTTTCATAGATTTAATAAAAGTAAAATAAAAATCTTTATATCATTAAAATTTTAATAATACACTTTTCTTATTTTATCAGCTAAGCGTCAGATAATTTAAATATATTATTAATGATATAATTTTGAATACATTTTTTTTTACAGTTTTTGCCCCAAAATATGTACTTTCACAGAGAACCAGTAAAGTTGTCCCATCTAAACAGCAGATAATTTAAATGTATTATTAATAATATAATTTTGTATACCTTCCTTTTACAGAATGCATTGCCCCAACTGTAAAAGAGAGTAAGTATAATAATTAATGTCGTAGATTATATTTCATAAGATAAGTATACATATATATAATAAGTCAAATGATTTACTCACTATATGTCATAACAGTAATATGACGTTGTATACCTAGTATATATACTTTGATATAAACAAAATAATTAAAATCTTCTCCTCCGAATTTTAATCTGAAATAATCTTTAGGTGGACCACCTTCAAATTTATGTGTGACACCCCCATTTTCTATGAACTTTACACGTCATATTGAAAACCAGATGTTCTCCATTGATTCGAAGCCTTGAAGTTTTGTCTGCTGTAAGACATCACGAAGACATATTAATTATACATCTAAGCTGTACATATGTGATCAAGTCTGTGGAGTAGATAATCTAAGCTGTACATATGTGATACAATCTGTGGAGTAGATAATCTAAGCTGTACATATGTGATCAAGTCTGTGGAGTAGATAATCTAAGCTGTACATATATGATCAAATCTGTGGAGTAGATAATCTAAGCTGTACATATGTGATGAAATCTGTGGAGTAGATAATCTAAGCTGTACATATGTGATCAAGTCTGTGGAGTAGATAATCTAAGCTGTACATATGTGATCAAGTCTGTGGAGTAGATAATCTAAGCTGTACATATGTGATACAATCTGTGGAGTAGATAATCTAAGCTGTACATATGTGATCAAGTCTGTGGAGTAGATAATCTAAGCTGTACATATGTGATACAATCTGTGGAGTAGATAATCTAAGCTGTATATATGTGATCAAGTCTGTTGAGTAGATAATCTAAGCTGTACATATGTGATCAAATCTGTGGAGTAGTTAATCTAAGCTGTACATATGTGATGAAATCTGTGGAGTAGATAATCTAAGCTGTACATATGTGATCAAGTCTGTGGAGTAAATAATCTAACCTGTACATATGTGATCAAATCTGTGGAGTAGATAATCTAAGCTGTACATATGTGATCAAGTCTGTGGAGTAGATAATCTAAGCTGTACATATGTGATACAATCTGTGGAGTAGATAATCTAAGCTGTACATATGTGATACAATCTGTGGAGTAGATAATCTAAGCTGTACATATGTGATACAATCTGTGGAGTAGATAATCTAAGCTGTACATATGTGATACAATCTGTGGAGTAGATAATCTAAGCTGTACATATGTGATCAAGTCTGTGGAGTAGATAATCTAAGCTGTACATATGTGATGAAATCTGTGGAGTAGATAATCTTAGCTGTACATATGTGATCAAGTCTGTGGAGTAGATAATCTAAGCTGTACATATGTGATACAATCTGTGGAGTAGATAATCTAAGCTGTACATATGTGATCAAGTCTGTGGAATAGATAATCTAAGCTGTACATATGGGATAAAATATATGGAGTAGATAATCTGAGGTGTACATATGTGATCAAATCTGTGGAGTAGATAATCTAAGCTGTACATATGTGATAAAATATGTGGAGTAGATAATCTAAGCTGTACATATGTGATCAAATCTGTGGAGTAGATAATCTAAGCTGTACATATGTGATAAAATATGTGTAGTAGATAATCTAAGCTGTACGTGTGTGATACAATCTGTGGAATAGATAATCTAAGCTGTACATATGTGATACAATCTGTGGAGTAGATAATCTAAGCTGTACATATGTGATAAAATATATGGAGTAGATAATCTAAGCTGTACATATGTGATACAATCTGTGGAGTAGATAATCTAAGCTGTACATATGTGATCAAGTCTGTGGAGTAGATAATCTAAGCTGTACATATGTGATACAATCTGTGGAGTAGATAATCTAAGCTGTACATATGTGATAAAATATATGGAGTAAATAATCTAAGCTGTACATATGTGATCAAATCTGTGGAGTAGATAATCTAAGCTGTACATATGTGATAAAATATATGGAGTAGATAATCTAAGCTGTACATATGTGATACAATCTGTGGAGTAGATAATCTAAGCTGTACATATGTGATCAAGTCTGTGGAGTAGATAATCTAAGCTGTACATATGTGATACAATCTGTGGAGTAGATAATCTAAGCTGTACATATGTGATCAAGTCTGTGGAGTAGATAATCTAAGCTGTACATATGTGATACAATCTGTGGAGTAGATAATCTAAGCTGTACATATGTGATCAAGTCTGTGGAGTAGATAATCTAAGCTGTACAAATGTGATACAATCTGTGGAGTAGATAATCTAAGCTGTACATATGTGATAAAATATGTGTAGTAGATAATCTAAGCTGTACGTGTGTGATACAATCTGTGGAATAGATAATCTAAGCTGTACATATGTGATACAATCTGTGGAGTAGATAATCTAAACTGTGCATATGTGATAAATCTGTGGAGTAGATAATCTAAGCTGTACATATGTGATAAAATATATGGAGTAGATAATCTAAGCTGTACATATGTGATACAATCTGTGGAGTAGATAATCTAAGCTGTACATATGTGATCAAGTCTGTGGAGTAGATAATCTAAGCTGTACATATGTGATACAATCTGTGGAGTAGATAATCTAAGCTGTACATATGTGATCAAGTCTGTGGAGTAGATAATCTAAGCTGTACAAATGTGATACAATCTGTGGAGTAGATAATCTAAGCTGTACATATGTGATCAAGTCTGTGGAGTAGATAATCTAAGCTGTACATATGTGATACAATCTGTGGAGTAGATAATCTAAGCTGTACATATGTGATCAAGTCTGTGGAGTAGATAATCTAAGCTGTACAAATGTGATACAATCTGTGGAGTAGATAATCTAAGCTGTACATATGTGATAAAATATGTGTAGTAGATAATCTAAGCTGTACGTGTGTGATACAATCTGTGGAATAGATAATCTAAGCTGTACATATGTGATACAATCTGTGGAGTAGATAATCTAAGCTGTACATATGTGATCAAGTCTGTGGAGTAGATAATCTAAGCTGTACATATGTGATCAAGTCTGTGGAGTAGATAATCTAAGCTGTACAAATGTGATACAATCTGTGGAGTAGATAATCTAAGCTGTACATATGTGATAAAATATGTGTAGTAGATAATCTAAGCTGTACGTGTGTGATACAATCTGTGGAATAGATAATCTAAGCTGTACATATGTGATAAATCTGTGGAGTAGATAATCTAAGCTGTACATATGTGATAAAATATGTGGAGTAGATAATCTAAGCTGCACATATGTGATCAAATCTGTGGAGTAGATAATCTAAGCTGTACATATGTGATCAAGTCTGTGGAGTAGATAATCTAAGCTGTACATATGTGATAAAATCTATGGAGTAGATAATCTAAGCTGTACATATGTGATAAAATTTATGGAGTAGATAATCTAAGCTGTACATATGTGATAAAATCTGTGGAGTAGATAATCTAAGCTGAACTTATGTGATAAAATCTATGGAGTAGATAATCTAAGCTGTACATATGTGATTAAATCTGTGCAGTAAATAATCTAAGCTGAACATGTGTGATACAATCTGTGGAGTGGATAATCTAAGCAGGACATTGTGGTCAAATCTGTTAAGTAGATAATCTAAGCTGTACATGTGTGATGGAATCTGTAGAGTAGATATTCTAAGCTGTACATCTGTGATTAAATCTGTGGAGTAAATAATATAAGCTGTACATTTGTGATTAAATCTGTGGAGTAGATAATCTGAGCTGTACATGTGTGATGAAATATGTGGAGTAGATAATCTAAGCTGTACCTTTGTGATACAATCTGTGGAGTAGATAATTTAAGCTGTACATGTGTGATAAAATATGTGGAGTCGATAATCTAAGCTGTACATTTGTGATAAAATTTATGGAGTAGATAATCTAAGCTGTACATTTGTGATACAATCTGTGGAGTAGATACTCTAAGCTGTACATGTGTGATTAAATATTTGGAGTCGATAATCTAAGATGTACATTTGTGATAAAATCTCTGGAGGAGATAATCTAGCTGTACATTTGTGATAGCATCTGTGGAGTAGATAATCTAAGATGTACATTTGTGATAACGTATGTGGAGTAGATACTCTAAGCTGTACATTTGTGATAAAAGGTGTAGAGTAGATAATCTAAGCTGTACATTTGTGATAAAATCTGTGGAGTAGATAATCTAAGCCGTACATGTGTGATAAAACTGTTGAGTCGATAATCTAAGCTGTATATATGTGATAAAATCTGTGGAGTAGATAATTTAAGCTGTACGCTTGTGATAAAATATGTTGAGTAGATAATCTAAGCTGTACATTTATGATAACATTTGTAGAGTAGATGTTCCAAGCTGTGCATTTGTGATAACATCTGTGGAGTCGCTAACATAAGCTGTACATATGTGATAAAATATGTGGAGTTGATAATCTAAGCTGTACATTTGTGATAACTTCTGTGGAGTAGGTAATCTGAGCTGTACATTTGTGATCAAATCTGTGGAATAGATAATCTAAGCTGTAGATTTGTGATAAAATCTGTGGAGTAGATAATCTAAGCTGTACATTTGTGATAAAATCTGTGGAGTAGATATGAATTGCTTCTTAATATTGTCCTTTGTTCAAGATTGGCTTAAATGAGCAATTCAGTAACTGTCATGCTAAAAGGCCTAGCAAAGAAGCTGCTCAACCACCGGTGCATAGCTGGACAAAAATGTAGTCACCACTCTCATTGGTTTACGATCGATATCATGCTATGATCAACCTTTATCGAATATCTGAATCACAGTTTCCGTTTGTCGTACTCACAATTTCATTCTCACTCACGAATTATTACTTTGTTTGTTACAAGAGTAACACAACGGGCGTGGCTAGTCGAACAGGAAGTATACATTCTTCAGGGCCACCCACCTGTGTTCATCCCCGTTTTTAGAAGGGGTCATGTTACCCAAGCTTTAGTTTCCTCTGTAGTGCAATATCGATCATTGATAGTCTTTTTGTTCTGTTTCCTTTTGATCATTGCTATTCTTTGCGTTCTGTTTCCTTTTATTCATTCATAATATTTTTGTTCTGTTTCCTTTTCATCATTGATAGTCTTTTTGTTCTGTAACACAACGGGCATGGCTAGTCGAACAGGAAGTATCCATCCTTATGTGCCATCCACCTGTGTTCATCCCCATTTTTAGAAGGGTTCATGTTTCCCAAACTTTAGTTTCCTCTGTAGTACTATGTCGATCATTGATAGTCTTATTGTTCTGTTTCCTTTTGATAATTGATAATCTTTTTGTTCTATTTCCTTTTGATCATTGATAGTCTTTGTGTTCTGTTTCCTTTTGATCATTACTAGTCTTTGTGTTATGTTTCCTTTTGATCATTGATAGTCTTTGTGTTCTATTTCCTTTTGATCATTGATAATCGTTGTGTTCTGTTTCCTTTTGATCACTGAGCGTATTTGTGTTCTGTTTCCCTTTGATCATTGATAGTCTGAGTTTTGTTTCCTTTTGATCATTGATAGTCTTTTTGTTCTGTTTCCTTTTGATCATTGATAGTCTTTTTGTTCTGTTTCCTTTTGATCATTGATAATCTTTTTGTTCTGTTTCCTTTTTATCATTGATAGTCTGAGTTTTGTTTCCTTTTGATCATTGATAGTCTTTTTGTTCTGTTTCCTTTTGATCATTGATAGTTTTTTGTTCTGTTTCCTTTTGATCATTGGTAGTCTTTTTGCTCTGTTTCCTTTTGATCATTGATAGTCTTTGTGTTCTGTTTCCATTTGATCATTGATAGTCTTTGTGTTCTGTTTCCATTTGATCATTGATAGTCTTTGTGTTCTGTTTCCTTTTGATCATTGATAGTCTTTTTGTTCTGTTTCCTTTTGATCATTGATAATCTTTGTGTTCTGTTTCCTTTTCATCATTGATAGTCTTTTTGTTCTGTTTCCTTTTGATCATTGATAGTCTTTTTATTGTTTCCTTTTGATCATTTATAGCCTTTGTGTTCTGTTTCCTTTTGATCATTGATATTCTTTGTGTTTTGTTTCCTTTTGATCATTGATAGTCTTTGTGTTCTATTTCCTTTTGATCATTGATATTCATTGTGTTCGGTTTCCTTTTGATCATTGATAGTCTTTGTGTTCTGTTTCCTTTTGATCATTGATAGTCTTTTAATTCTGTTTCCTTTTCATCATTGATAGTCTTTGTGTTCTGTTTCCTTTTGATCATTGATAGTCTTTGTGTTCTGTTTCTTTTTGATCATTGATAGTCGTTGTGTTCTGTTTCCTTTTGATCATTGATAGTCTTTTAATTCTGTTTCCTTTTGATCATTGATAGTCTTTGTGTTCTGTTTCCTTTTGATCATTGATAGTCTTTGTGTTCTGTTTCTTTTTGATCATTGATAGTCTTTGTGTTCTGTTTCCTTTTCATCATTGATAGTCTTTGTGTTCTGTTTCCTTGTGATCATTGATAGCCTTTGTGTTTGTTTCCTTTTGATCATTGATAGTCTTTGTGTTCTTTTTCCATTTGATCATTGATAGTCTTTTTGGTGTGTTTCCTTTTGATCATTGATAATCTTTGTGTTCTGTTTCCTTTTGATCATTGATAGTCTTTTTGTTGTTTACTTTTGATCATTTATAGCCTTTGTGTTCTGTTTCCTTTTATTCATTGATATTCTTTTTGTTCTGTTTCCTTTTGATCATTGATAGTCTTTGTGTTCTATTTCCTTTTGATCATTGATATTCATTGTGTTCGGTTTCCTTTTGATCATTGATAGTCTTTTAATTCTGTTTCCTTTTGATCATTGATAGTCTTTGTGTTCGGTTTCCTTTTGATCATTGATAGTCTTTGTGTTCTGTTTCTTTTTGATCATTGATAGTCGTTGTGTTCTGTTTCCTTTTGATCATTGATAGTCTTTTAATTCTGTTTCCTTTTGATCATTGATAGTCTTTGTGTTCTGTTTCCTTTTGATCATTGATAGTTTTTTGTTCTGTTTCCTTTTGATCATTGGTAGTCTTTTTGTTCTGTTTCCTTTTGATCATTGATAGTCTTTTTGTTCTGTTTCCATTTGATCATTGATAGTCTTTTTGTTCTGTTTCCTTTTGATCATTGATAATCTTTGTGTTCTGTTTCCTTTTCATCATTGATAGTCTTTTTGTTCTGTTTCCTTTTGATCATTGATAGTCTTTTTATTGTTTCCTTTTGATCATTTATAGCCTTTGTGTTCTGTTTCCTTTTGATCATTGATATTCTTTGTGTTCTGTTTCCTTTTGATCATTGATAGTCTTTGTGTTCTATTTCCTTTTGATCATTGATATTCATTGTGTTCGGTTTCCTTTTGATCATTGATAGTCTTTGAGTTCTGTTTCCTTTTGATCATTGATAGTCTTTTAATTCTGTTTCCTTTTGATCATTGATAGTCTTTGTGTTCTGTTTCCTTTTGATCATTGATAGTCTTTGTGTTCTGTTTCTTTTTGATCATTGATAGTCGTTGTGTTCTGTTTCCTTTTGATCATTGATAGTCTTTTAATTCTGTTTCCTTTTGATCATTGATAGTCTTTGTGTTCTGTTTCCTTTTGATCATTGATAGTCTTTGTGTTCTGTTTCTTTTTGATCATTGATAGTCTTTGTGTTCTGTTTCCTTTTCATCATTGATAGTCTTTGTGTTCTGTTTCCTTGTGATCATTGATAGCCTTTGTGTTTGTTTCCTTTTGATCATTGATAGTCTTTGTGTTCTTTTTCCATTTGATCATTGATAGTCTTTTTGGTGTGTTTCCTTTTGATCATTGATAATCTTTGTGTTCTGTTTCCTTTTGATCATTGATAGTCTTTTTGTTGTTTACTTTTGATCATTTATAGCCTTTGTGTTCTGTTTCCTTTTATTCATTGATATTCTTTTTGTTCTGTTTCCTTTTGATCATTGATAGTCTTTGTGTTCTATTTCCTTTTGATCATTGATATTCATTGTGTTCGGTTTCCTTTTGATCATTGATAGTCTTTTAATTCTGTTTCCTTTTGATCATTGATAGTCTTTGTGTTCGGTTTCCTTTTGATCATTGATAGTCTTTGTGTTCTGTTTCTTTTTGATCATTGATAGTCGTTGTGTTCTGTTTCCTTTTGATCATTGATAGTCTTTTAATTCTGTTTCCTTTTGATCATTGATAGTCTTTGTGTTCTGTTTCCTTTTGATCATTGATAGTTTTTTGTTCTGTTTCCTTTTGATCATTGGTAGTCTTTTTGTTCTGTTTCCTTTTGATCATTGATAGTCTTTTTGTTCTGTTTCCATTTGATCATTGATAGTCTTTGTGTTCTGTTTCCATTTGATCATTGATAGTCTTTGTGTTCTGTTTCCTTTTGATCATTGATAGTCTTTTTGTTCTGTTTCCTTTTGATCATTGATAATCTTTGTGTTCTGTTTCCTTTTCATCATTGATAGTCTTTTTGTTCTGTTTCCTTTTGATCATTGATAGTCTTTTTATTGTTTCCTTTTGATCATTTATAGCCTTTGTGTTCTGTTTCCTTTTGATCATTGATATTCTTTGTGTTCTGTTTCCTTTTGATCATTGATGGTCTTTGTGTTCTATTTCCTTTTGATCATTGATATTCATTGTGTTCGGTTTCCTTTTGATCATTGATAGTCTTTGAGTTCTGTTTCCTTTTGATCATTGATAGTCTTTTAATTCTGTTTCCTTTTGATCATTGATAGTCTTTGTGTTCTGTTTCCTTTTGATCATTGATAGTCTTTGTGTTCTGTTTCCTTTTGATCATTGATAGTCGTTGTGTTCTGTTTCCTTTTGATCATTGATAGTCTTTTAATTCTGTTTCCTTTTCATCATTGATAGTCTTTGTGTTCTGTTTCCTTTTGATCATTGATAGTCTTTGTGTTCTGTTTCTTTTTGATCATTGATAGTCGTTGTGTTCTGTTTCCTTTTGATCATTGATAGTCTTTTAATTCTGTTTCCTTTTGATCATTGATAGTCTTTGTGTTCTGTTTCCTTTTGATCATTGATAGTCTTTGTGTTCTGTTTCTTTTTGATCATTGATAGTCTTTGTGTTCTGTTTCCTTTTCATCATTGATAGTCTTTGTGTTCTGTTTGCTTGTGATCATTGATAGCCTTTGTGTTTGTTTCCTTTTGATCATTGATAGTCTTTGTGTTCTTTTTCCATTTGATCATTGATAGTCTTTTTGGTGTGTTTCCTTTTGATCATTGATAATCTTTGTGTTCTGTTTCCTTTTGATCATTGATAGTCTTTTTGTTGTTTACTTTTGATCATTTATAGCCTTTGTGTTCTGTTTCCTTTTATTCATTGATATTCTTTTTGTTCTGTTTCCTTTTGATCATTGATAGTCTTTGTGTTCTATTTCCTTTTGATCATTGATATTCATTGTGTTCGGTTTCCTTTTGATCATTGATAGTCTTTTAATTCTGTTTCCTTTTGATCATTGATAGTCTTTGTGTTCGGTTTCCTTTTGATCATTGATAGTCTTTGTGTTCTGTTTCTTTTTGATCATTGATAGTCGTTGTGTTCTGTTTCCTTTTGATCATTGATAGTCTTTTAATTCTGTTTCCTTTTGATCATTGATAGTCTTTGTGTTCTGTTTCCTTTTGATCATTGATAGTTTTTTGTTCTGTTTCCTTTTGATCATTGGTAGTCTTTTTGTTCTGTTTCCTTTTGATCATTGATAGTCTTTTTGTTCTGTTTCCATTTGATCATTGATAGTCTTTTTGTTCTGTTTCCTTTTGATCATTGATAATCTTTGTGTTCTGTTTCCTTTTCATCATTGATAGTCTTTTTGTTCTGTTTCCTTTTGATCATTGATAGTCTTTTTATTGTTTCCTTTTGATCATTTATAGCCTTTGTGTTCTGTTTCCTTTTGATCATTGATATTCTTTGTGTTCTGTTTCCTTTTGATCATTGATAGTCTTTGTGTTCTATTTCCTTTTGATCATTGATATTCATTGTGTTCGGTTTCCTTTTGATCATTGATAGTCTTTGAGTTCTGTTTCCTTTTGATCATTGATAGTCTTTTAATTCTGTTTCCTTTTGATCATTGATAGTCTTTGTGTTCTGTTTCCTTTTGATCATTGATAGTCTTTGTGTTCTGTTTCTTTTTGATCATTGATAGTCGTTGTGTTCTGTTTCCTTTTGATCATTGATAGTCTTTTAATTCTGTTTCCTTTTGATCATTGATAGTCTTTGTGTTCTGTTTCCTTTTGATCATTGATAGTCTTTGTGTTCTGTTTCTTTTTGATCATTGATAGTCTTTGTGTTCTGTTTCCTTTTCATCATTGATAGTCTTTGTGTTCTGTTTCCTTGTGATCATTGATAGCCTTTGTGTTTGTTTCCTTTTGATCATTGATAGTCTTTGTGTTCTTTTTCCATTTGATCATTGATAGTCTTTTTGGTGTGTTTCCTTTTGATCATTGATAATCTTTGTGTTCTGTTTCCTTTTGATCATTGATAGTCTTTTTGTTGTTTACTTTTGATCATTTATAGCCTTTGTGTTCTGTTTCCTTTTATTCATTGATATTCTTTTTGTTCTGTTTCCTTTTGATCATTGATAGTCTTTGTGTTCTATTTCCTTTTGATCATTGATATTCATTGTGTTCGGTTTCCTTTTGATCATTGATAGTCTTTTAATTCTGTTTCCTTTTGATCATTGATAGTCTTTGTGTTCGGTTTCCTTTTGATCATTGATAGTCTTTGTGTTCTGTTTCTTTTTGATCATTGATAGTCGTTGTGTTCTGTTTCCTTTTGATCATTGATAGTCTTTTAATTCTGTTTCCTTTTGATCATTGATAGTCTTTGTGTTCTGTTTCCTTTTGATCATTGATAGTTTTTTGTTCTGTTTCCTTTTGATCATTGGTAGTCTTTTTGTTCTGTTTCCTTTTGATCATTGATAGTCTTTTTGTTCTGTTTCCATTTGATCATTGATAGTCTTTGTGTTCTGTTTCCATTTGATCATTGATAGTCTTTGTGTTCTGTTTCCTTTTGGTCATTGATAGTCTTTTTGTTCTGTTTCCTTTTGATCATTGATAATCTTTGTGTTCTGTTTCCTTTTCATCATTGATAGTCTTTTTGTTCTGTTTCCTTTTGATCATTGATAGTCTTTTTATTGTTTCCTTTTGATCATTTATAGCCTTTGTGTTCTGTTTCCTTTTGATCATTGATATTCTTTGTGTTCTGTTTCCTTTTGATCATTGATGGTCTTTGTGTTCTATTTCCTTTTGATCATTGATATTCATTGTGTTCGGTTTCCTTTTGATCATTGATAGTCTTTGAGTTCTGTTTCCTTTTGATCATTGATAGTCTTTTAATTCTGTTTCCTTTTGATCATTGATAGTCTTTGTGTTCTGTTTCCTTTTGATCATTGATAGTCTTTGTGTTCTGTTTCCTTTTGATCATTGATAGTCGTTGTGTTCTGTTTCCTTTTGATCATTGATAGTCTTTTAATTCTGTTTCCTTTTGATCATTGATAGTCTTTGTGTTCTGTTTCCTTTTGATCATTGATAGTCTTTGTGTTCTGTTACTTTTTGATCATTGATAGTCTTTGTGTTCTGTTTCCTTTTCATCATTGATAGTCTTTGTGTTCTGTTTCCTTGTGATCATTGATAGCCTTTGTGTTTGTTTCCTTTTGATCATTGATAGTCTTTGTGTTCTTTTTCCATTTGATCATTGATAGTCTTTTTGGTGTGTTTCCTTTTGATCATTGATAGTCTTTGTGTTCTGTTTCCTTTTGATCATTGATAGTCTTTTTGTTGTTTCCTTTTGATCATTTATAGCCTTTGTGTTCTGTTTCCTTTTGATCATTGATATTCTTTTTGTTCTGTTTCCTTTTGATCATTGATAGTCTTTGTGTTCTATTTCCTTTTGATCATTGATATTCATTGTGTTCGGTTTCCTTTTGATCATTGATAGTCTTTTAATTCTGTTTCCTTTTGATCATTGATAGTCTTTGTGTTCTGTTTCCATTTGATCATTGATAGTCTTTTTGTTCTGTTTCCTTTTGATCATTGATAGTCTTTGTGTTCTGTTTCCATTTGATCATTGATAGTCTTTGTGTTCTGTTTCCATTTGATCATTGATAGTCTTTGTGTTCTGTTTTCTTTTGATCATTGATAGTCTGTGTTCTGTTTCCTTTTGATGATTGATAATCTTTGTGTTCTGTTTCCTTTTGATCATTGATAGTCTTTGCGTTCTGTTTCCTTTTGATCATTGATAGTCTTTTTGTTCTGTTTCCTTTTGATCATTGATAGTCTTTGTGTTCTGTTTCCTTTTGATCATTGATAGTATTTTTGTTGTTTCTTTTGATCAATGATAGTCTTTGTGTTCTGTTTCCTTTTGATCATTGATAGTCTTTGTGTTCTGTTTCCATTTGATCATTGATATTCTTTGTGTTCTGTTTCCTTTTGATCATTGATAGTCTTTGTGTTCTATTTCCTTTTGATCATTGATATTCTTTGTGTTCTGTTTCCTTTTGATCATTGATAGTCATTGTGTTCTGTTTCCTTTTGATCATTGATAGTCATTTTGTTCTGTTTCCTTTTGATCATTGATAGTGTTTTGTTCTGTTTCCTTTTGATCATTGGTAGTCTTTTTGTTCTGTTTCCTTTTGATCATTGATAGTCTTTGTGTTCTGTTTCCATTTGATCATTGATAGTCTTTGTTTTCTGTTTCCTTTTGATCATTGATAGTCTTTTTGTTCTGTTTCCTTTTCATCATTGATAGTCTTCGTGTTCTGTTTCCTTTTGATCATTGATAGTTTTTTTGTTCTGTTTCCTTTTGATCATTGATAGTCTTTGTGTTCTGTTTCCTTTTGATCATTGATAGTCTTTTTGTTCTGTTTCCTTTTGATCATTTATAGACTTTGTGTTCTGTTTCCTTTTGATCATTGATAGCCTTTGTGTTCTGTTTCCTTTTGATCATTTATATTCTTTGTGTTCTGTTTCCTTTTGATCATTGATAGTCTTTGTGTTCTATTTCCTTTTGATCATTGATATTCATTGTGTCCGGTTTCCTTTTGATCATTGATAGTATTTGTGTTCTGTTTCCTTTTGATCATTGATAGTCTTTTAATTGTGTTTCCTTTTGATCATTGATAGTCTTTGTGTTCTGTTTCCTTTTGATCATTGATAGTCTTTGTGTTCTGTTTCTTTTTGATCATTGATAGTCGTTGTGTTTTGTTTCCTTTTGATCATTGATAGTCTTTTAATTCTGTTTCCTTTTGATCATTGATAGTCTTTGTGTTCTGTTTTCTTTTGATCATTGATAGTCTTTGTGTTCTGTTTCTTTTTGATCATTGATAGTCGTTGTGTTCTATTTCCTTTTCATCATTGATAGTCTGTGTGTTCTGTTTCCTTGTGATCATTGAACCGAAGATGCCTTCCCGTCCGGAGCCCCCTATTGTAATCTTTGGTTTTTTTCACTTTTTATTTGCAGACCATTTCTTGTCTTCTTTTCCAATTCACTGCATGCCATTTTACTTTCTTTATATTGTCTTTACGTCTATTGGTTGCGCCTGGTTTCCGATTTATTATTTTTAAACTTTTAAAATAAATAGTGATGACATTCGCTTAATAACTAAATATATTCTCTCCACTATAATACATACTGGGGTTATGGTTTGTTGACATGGACACATTTATCATTGTAGTAATTTATCAATATATTTTAGAATTAGACTAGTTAATATTTTCGTGCTATCCTGTGATTCACACTCACTGAGTTTGTTCGAGTGTAAGTACAAAGCCCAGTCACATTTAATAGTATACCATAATGATTAGTCAATGTTGAATCAAGTACAGAGTAATTTTGTTAGCGAGCTGGAGTCAGGGGAAACTTTTGTAATTATGTTGATCTATTGTAATTATTAATTACTTTGTCGTATGCTGAATTTATTTATCGTATGCTGCATTGATTTATTGCATACTGTATTTGTTTATTGCATACGGTATTTATTTATTGCATACTGCATTTATTTATTGTATGCCGTATTTATTTATTGCATACTGCATTTACTTATTGTATGCCGTATTTATTTATCGCATAATGTATTTGTTTATTGCATACTGCATTTATTTTTGTATACTCCAGATGAAAAAGGTATCGCTTAAATGTAGGAGGAATTTGAAGATACCAAAGGGCAATCACAATCCGTAAATCGAAGGACAGACAACACAATGGCCAAAATAAAAAAAAAGAACATAAGGACAAACTACGATCTACAAAATATTACACATAAAATTAGAGATCGAGAAACACGCACCCCACTCAAATCCTGAGGTGAACTCAGATGCTCCAGAGGGGTGAGCAGTTTATGCTCCACTGATGGCTCCCGCTGTGCTACTCTAATTACAAACCCGGTGATGTCATGAATGAAGAAAGGGCAGTAATGTGATTAAAACAAGTGATCAATGATAATTGATACACTTGTAATGGGAAATTTATAATACCAAGTCAGATATACATTAACCGATCTAACCCTGCTATATTTGTCTGTCCGTCGCACGCCAAGACCTGTATACCTGACATCGTATGCCACGGCTTATTTTTTGTGTTCAGCGAGCTAAGATGAGAGCTGATTGCTCATGTTGTTGACATTGGGGGAATTGTTGACCTTCACTGTTTTAACTTTTCATCTTAATATCATTATTTATTATATACCAGTAGTCAATATTTCACTTATATAGAACATTTCTCTATTTAAATATTTACCATGTTTCTCTTTACATTTCAGTCAGTATTTTCATTACGTCAAGGAGGTGTAAGACAACTAGTATACGTGTCTGAAATAGAAGATGAAACTTAAACGTGGAAACGAAAAGAAAACTGAAAATTATATGTAGAATATAAAATATATGTTAATGTAAACACTTTTGTTGATCACTACTAAATTGTAAAGAAAATAAACAAATAATAGTGTACTATTATATTAATATATAGTATGTACTCCATGTTTTAGTTGATTTTACTTATATCTGTTCTACATTTGACTTTGTCTAATTTTGACCTTGCCTATTTTTGACCCTGCCTACATTTGACCCTGCCTACATTAATTTTATCCTGTTTACATCTAACTCTGCCTACAATTGGCCCAGCCTACATTAATTTGACCTTGCTTAATTTTGTCTGCAGATAGTTGTCCCTGTGTACATTTGACCCTGCTGCATTAGTCCTTGCCTACATTTAACCTTCCCTACATTTGACCCTGTCTACATTTGACCTTCCCTACATTTGACCCTGTTTACATTTGACCTTGCCTACATTTGGCTCTACCTACATTTGACTATGCCTACATTTGCCCCTGCCTACATTTGACCTTGACTACGTCTTACATTGATAGCATTTGTCCTTACCTAATCTTGATTCAGCTGACAGTTGTCCCTGTGTACATTTGACCCTGCTTACATTAAATATGGCCTACATTTGACCCTGCCTATATTTGACCCTGATCAAATTTGACCCTACATACATTTGACCTTGCCTACCTTTGACCTTCTCTACATTTGACCCTGTCTATATTTGATCCTCCCTACATTATACCTTGCCTAAATTTCATTTTCCTTACATTAGAGACTGCCTACATATGACCATACCTACATTTGATCCTGCCAACATTTGATCCTGCCTACATTTTACCTTGAATACATTTGACCCTGCCTACGTTTGACCTTGCCTACATTTGACCTTACCTAACTCTGACATTGCCTACATCTGACCCTACCTACATTTGATCCTGTCTAACTTTGACTCTCCCTACATTAGACCTTGCCTACATTAGACCCTGCCTACATTTGACCCTTTCTATATTTGACCCTGCCTATTTTTGAACCTGCCTACATTTTACCTTGAATACGTTTGACCCTGTCTACGTTTGACCTTGACTACATTTGACCCTGCCTATGCTTGACCTTGTCTACATTTGACTTTGCCGAACCTTGACCTTGCATACATTTGACCCTACCTACATTTGACCCTGCCTACATTTGATCCTGCCTACATTATATTTTTTTAAATACATCAATGAGGAGTAAGATTACTATTATACGTGTCTGATATAGAGGATGTAACTCGTATACAAATAAAGTATAAAAAGATGTGAAATATAATATATATAAAACTGTTGAATATGACCACTAATTAACACTAATTAACAAATACTAATGTATTTTTATATATTTTTGAACATATTGTACTTCAATTGTTAGGTTTTTAATTATATCTGTTCGACCTTTGACCTTGCCTACATTGAATGTTTTTCTAGGGTTAATAAAGTGTAGTATTATCAACCTCTCTCGTTGTATTTCTTTGTGCACAATTCTCGATTCAGTGATTATATACATCTCATCTATCCAAATGAGCTTGAAGAAAAGGTTACTACTGATACCCAAAAGTCTGATTCTTACCTTGACCTCACCTTGAAATCGACAACGGTGGAATACTAAAAAAAACTACGACAAACGCGATGACTTCACTTTTCCAATAGTCAACTTCCCCTTCATCAGTAGTAATTTTCCAGCATCACTAGCGTATGGAGTTTACAATTCACAACTCATACGCTAATCTAGAGTTTGTGCCCAGTACAGTAATATTCTGGACAGAGCCCAGCTGCTGATGGAAAAGCTACTCAAACAAGGCTGCATTGCTATCAAGTTGAAGTCATTGCTGCAAACATGCTACGGTCATCATCAAAATGTATTACGAAATATTCATATCGCAAATATCAATGGATCTTTTATTTTTTATGCAGATGGTTCTTTCCTCTTCAATGCCAATACTTTTGCCGGACTTGTCTGAATATATGAGTAAAACGGCGGGTGTCCTATAAGAAGCAAGAACTGCTTACCATTTGCGGGCACATGAGTTCACCCCGGTTTCTTGTGGGATCCGTATTGTTCATCCTTTTAGTGTTTAGTGTCTCTACCTTCTGACTTCCGTGTTTTGATATCTGTTACGATTACCGCATAAAATCGAATTTCTGTTCGTCATAATCTCCATTTTTTTGTAGGAGGAGCTCATGTATTATTTACGTTGCTTGTGTTTGTTTGGGCATAGTGGTCTCCAACACATATTGTGTTGTGTTTTTGCTTTGTTTTTCTTTATCATATGTACAATATGATGCCAATTTCTCTTGATTGTCATTTTTTATCGGGGGCCCGGCTGGCTCAATGAGCTAGGTCGTTGGATCTAACAGCTCATACAAGCCTATCACCAATACGGCGTGGGTTCGCACCCAACTTTGTAAATTACAAAAAAGGTGCACTCGACTCGCAGCCTCAAGTGATAAAGCTTACCAGTTGCTTGCTCAGGGTCGGTGGTTCTCTCCGGGTACTCCGGCTTCTTCCACCACTAAAGCTGGTCGCTATGATAGAGCTGAAATATTGCTGAAAGTGGCGTTAAAAAACACCCCAAAAAATAATTCATTTTATATTGCCCCTTCGGTATTCTCTACCGTTTATTAGATATATTTTTGTTTCTTAATGGAACCCACTTATCAAAGTTTGGGGCCCCGGGTGACTCAATGAGTTAGGTAGTTTGATTACCTAGCAACTCACACAAGCCTATCACTAATACGACGTGGATCGACGTCCGGCTTTGTAAATTACAAGAAGGGTGCACTTGACTCGCAGCCGCAAGTGATAAAGCTTACCAGTTGCTTGCCCATATTAGTGGTTCTCTGCGGGTACTCCTGCTTCTTCCACTACTAAAACTGGTATTTCTGAAAGAGGCGTTAAACACCAAACATCAAAATCAAATTACTATCAAAGTGTGGATTATTAAATTACAGAACATCATCAATATACCCAAAATCGTCGAAAGAGGAGAAATCGACACCCCTAAGACACAAATTTGCGAATATCTCTGATTACCACTCTTCTCACCTTCCTGACCTGATTTCAGTTACGCCAGGTTTTATATTTGTATGCAGAAACGTATTGTAAAGTGTAAAAGTAAAAAGTAATTGCTTACAGTGTCAACATTAAATTGATGATGTTTCGTGATAGACTAGGTCATACTATGATTGTATACCCTGTTTGACTACAGATCAACTATTAGTCATATGTGTTTCATAAAAACGAATAAGCAACGTAGGTTAAATACATTTGTAACTGGAGTAACACGGAGAGTGTCACTGATCGAGCAGGAACTGTTTACCCTTCCGAGGCATATGAGTTCACCCTCGATTTTAAGTAGGGCTCGTCTTGCCCGTTCTTTAGTGTTATGTGTAGTATTTTGTAGATCGTTGTTTGTCCTCATCCGGTTTATGGATTGTGATTACCCCTTTTGTTTCTTCAAACTCTTCACTGCAATTATAGACAGTTCTTTTGTTGCTCAAATAGAAGAAATGACAGCATACCCTTCTCGATATGGATTTATATGACAGTTTGGTGTCAGATAGAAGGTAATATTAATGTTTATTCAATATCCAGAATATGCATTGATAACGTGATTGCCTTTTGACTTGTCAAAATTTCCTTTTATTAAAACTTGTATTTTTGTAAGTAGGAGTACAAGTTATCTTAGAAATGCACATAAAGCTTTTATTTATTGTCTTTAAAAAGAATGTAAAGCTCTTTAAATATACTGCATCACACAATATCAATGTAAATAGTATACAGTTATTTAATGGAGGTGGGTGCAATTGTTCACAATATTTGGCCTGAGGTAATGGAAATGATTAAGTGAACTATTGCACAAGGACAGCCACATCCATCAAATAACTGTTTTATGACATAATCACACATTTTACGAAGAAATTGAACACAATCTGTATATATTCTACAATGTGTCTTCAAGTTCTTTCTCATTTATATCGGTGAATCTGTCCATCTCTCTAGACGCTGCAGCAGACACAACATCACAGGCAGATGGTCGTTTTAAGTCACATGACCAATTTCAGCCAATCTATTGCCGGCTAATAGTTCATTCCGGGTGCAATAGGTCGGCACAAATACCACAAATGGTCAAGCATATTATCTACTTGATTGACGAAAATAGGGAAATACTTTCTATTTAGGAAATATAAAGCAAATATCTATCAGTCTGATTTATAATCTGATTTAATAAATCTCCTTCTTTATATAGAAAAAGTAACTATAAAATAACTATAAACAATCTATTTTTAAACTATTATTTCAGTATCAGTTTGCTGCTGTTTTGCTTACATTTTATTGTTGACGCACTGTCACTATCTGTCACATTGTTATTGATTTCATTGCCAATAATTGGACAGGAAGAGAAGTTTTATCAAACGTATGCTTCCGGTTAGATCAGCATGGCGGTACCTCGAGTAACAATCCCTGGTACAGATTTAAATGTTTCCAGAATTTGTCTTAGGACTTGGCAGTTCAATGACAATAAAGCTACTAATGCCTGAGATGCACAGTCAGAAAAGGTACGTCTTATCATTCTTAATGCTTCATTTTAACTAAACCTTTATAGCTGTACAATGAAACAATAATATATGACGTTAAATAACTTAGTATTATGTGGTTACATTTTAAATAAATGAGAAGAAAAACAAACTAAAATGGAAAAGAAAGTTTTATATATATAAATGTATCTCTAATATAAGACAGATATAAATTGTACATCATGTAGATTAAACAAACAATCATAATTCTATATTATAACCTCTTATGATAACGACAAAACATTCAGTAACGATATCAACTCTAAAGGTATGATGGAATCTTAATATCTTTTTCAACACTAAAGATAAAGAGGTCATCTTACATTTATGTCACTATTTATTGGCCTTTAACACGGGCATGTGTCGTCGTTGTCTTAGTAGTGTGGTAGTTTAATTTATATTTATGTATGTAATCATGGCCTATTACAATTAATGTTGTGATGTTCGATTTCGGCAAGGTGTATACCTACTAAAGTAAAGCTTTAAGATACCAAAGGACCAAATCCAGAAACACTACACAGAAAACTAAAGATCTAGCAAAGCAAATACCTCTAAACCTGTGGTGAACTAAGTGGTTTCGGAAGGGTTAAGAGGTTTAACAAGTGTTATATAAATCGTGTTGGATACCAGTTTACATAAATTAATATTAAAAAAAAATATTCTTTTGACCATTGTGTTGTTTGTCCTTCTTCGATTTACGACTTCTGATTACCCCTTTGGTATCTTCAAACTCTTTTAGCATTATTAAAACATGAACTCCCGATAAAACAAATGGGAGTAATGTCACTGTAATTGATGAATTTGTCAATGACTTGAGACAAATCGGAGGTATTCTCTAGTTTACTTCCATCAGTATAATAATATGGCACAATATAACCGGAAAACTGTTAAAAAATTGTATAAGAAAACAGTGTTAACCATCCATGATTGATCCGAAGCTCAGTCACTAATAATAATAATAATAATAATAATAATAATAATAATAATAATAATAATTTATACAAACGTATCTCCCCATTGTATTTCAAAGTTATCTGAAATACCTGACAATTATTAAATATGTATATGCGTCTGAAAATTTAAACCAACGGTGTTAGAATTAGATTTGTCGGGTGACCAATAGTTTGCACTCGCTCGGCGGGAAAATTCAGACGTATATCACAAATGTAAGTCATGCTCACAATGGACAGTACTACTACTATTGAAAAGTAAAAAATAATTACGTTATGTTGATGGATGACAAGTGAGGTGTAGTGTTTTGTAGATCGTTTTGTAATGTTTTCAGTTTGGCCATAGTGTGACATGTCCTCTTGGTTTACTGTCTTAATTCCTATAAATTATCCACCCGTGTTTAATTGGATGTCTCAATGTTACAACACGTAATCTAAGTCATATATGTAGTTATGATTGTTCATGTAATATATTGTAGGTTTCAAGCGCAATAGTTTCTAAATGTTTAGAGGTTGGTATTAATTTCTTTGATACCGCAGAGGTAAGTTATCTTAAACTGGGTATATAACTATACAAGAGTTATATAGGTTGCTATTAAAAACACAGTTAGAATAATAAATGTGTTTACACTGTGACATTATAATAAGTTCATTTAAATGTGTTGACAATGATGCTATTTAATTAATATTGGTTATCCTGCTCAGAGTCAGAATTGAAAGAGCAGGGCCACAATTGAAACTAGAGCCAAATCGAGTTAGATGGAGGGAGTTCGCCAATGACCTATGCTCCCTAGCGGAGGAAAGTACCTAAGTAAGTAAGTATCCTGCTTAGGTCGTTTGGTTTACTTGCATCTAAAATGTGACTAATTATATTTGGCATTCCAACTTTTCTACATTGAGTGTACCTGATGAAGTTAATTCTAGTAACTCGTCGTGTGCACTAAGTTTGATATGTATGTTTTATTCATTTAAAAATTAATCATAGAATTATTACTCATGCATTTCGAATTAAAGTATAATTAATGTAAGCCATAGTTTGTATCTAGTTTTAACATGGAGAACATTATTTAGCAAAATGTTATCCCGAGCGAGAGCGAGGTATTAAATGAAAAAGAAAAAATGTTGCCCATGATAACGTGTTATACAAACGATTTTGATTCCAATATGAATTGCTTTAGCATATCTTTTTAAGTGGAAGTCGGTAATAGAAATGAATGCTGTAACAAAATCTATTAATTTTCATGTTTACAGTAGCTTTTCGTATATAGAAAGTGTTGCAATTAAAGGCATACAGGCTGTCAGAATTGATTTTTTTTTTATTAAAAGTTGCCAATAATCGATGTTTTATACTAATTGCAGTTGAATTTTTTTTCCATAATATCATACGTAAATAGCCTAGAACGAAGGAAATACGTCGCTGTTTTATTTTCTTGAATCCAGTAAAGAATCCAATGTTTACCCGCGCAATATTCATACGACCTGAGAGTGAACTCATTGGGGAAAGCGTTTGCGCATGTGCGAAATTATTTGTTGATGAAGAAAGCACATGGCACAAATCAAATCGTAGAAGAACAAAAATATTGATGGGTTCTATACGAAAACGACACAAAAAGGAGGATTCAGCAAGCTTTGTGTAACAATTAGAAAAAAGATGTTATACCGACCTACTCCATTTTTCAACACGTAAGCATAATTTAGTATCTTTTTTCGGCCGAATCATATTTTAACAGTAGAATTGCATCGTAGTTTTTTATACATTCTTTTTTTCAGGAGAAAACGCTAGGTGATATCTCTTTTAAATTAGAGACTAAAATATTGAACTTCATGTCTGTTTTTTTCTAAAGAAATATAATCAAGTCAACTCAAGTGTTGTCAATAATATGCAATACAATTTGTTTACATTTTTTCCTTTGATCGGGTCCCTAAGCAGAGTTTGGGTTTGTTTTTATTGATTTCATCACGTATTTCCGCTTTTTAGTGTCATTCTTACTAAATGCCATTATATAACATTAATCCAATTTCATAGATATATTTCTTATTACTGTGAATTGCCGTCGTTGTTCGGTTACGAGAGATTTATTTTTGATATTCCGATTAAAAGAGTACTTATATTTATATAGATTGTATACCTTTGTGTACGATAATACGACATATTTAAGAAAGATCTTGGTTTACATTGCTTGACCTCAATGATATTCCCGATATTGATGACACAAATTTAGCAATTAAACAAATCCTTGAATCTCACCAGCTTTTGGTAAAACAATAGTTCGTTAACGCCGCATGGTCTTTATCCAGCACAAGTTCTTAACATTTCCAACTCTACAAACATCTATGAGTTATAAAATGAAAAACAAAAATAAAAATACCAGTTCCAAAATCCAATAGGAAATCGCAGAAAGAAACAAATTCGACACCTCTAACATACAAATACATGACTTCTCACTGTCCTGCCTTGGTACAGGCACTTCAATAAAAAGTGGCGAGGTTAATGAGCCCAAACCTTCAAATCAAATGTCTGTCTATATGTAGGGATATGCAGGATCAGAGCAAGTATTAGGACGTGCTCTACAAGGACGCAGACAGAATGTCGTCATTGCAACAAAGTTTGGCTTCAGAGAAGGACCATTTACTCCACCGTACTCTACAGTTAAAATAGATGAAGCTGTTACAAGGAGCCTGACTAAACTACAAACGTCATATGTGGACTTACTACAGATAATGTTATACAACTTGATCCAAGAGTTTACACAACATCAGTTAGTATCAGGTTATTAAATGGCTGTTGCTCAATGTATACTTGTGAACCAACGCATATATTACTGTAAAACACATTCAGCACAATTCAATCTAATATAATAAAGTTTATTGAAGCCGTATATCGACTAAGGACGGACAACACACTGGCCAACAAAAAAAGTACAAAAGGACAAATAACGATCTACAAGACATTTCACACAAAAGAAAATAGAGCTATCGAAATCAGAAATTGTTAGGGACAGGCAATATAATGTTAATTGGTCAATTAGATCTGAGCCATCCCATCTGGATAGTTGGATCTCCAATGGCAATATGTATACAATAAAACAAACCTGCACATATTTGTTTCCAGTCAAAAAGAATACATACTTTAACAAAATGAATGACAACAAAAGCATGGACAGTACAATGTCAGGGTCGATGAGTGATCGTATTTAACTGACTACTAGCTACGAAATTAAACTGTGTTGGTATAAAAACATTACTCTTTGAACACAAAAATCATAATTGATACTTCTAACATATCGAATATCAAATAGTCCTGAACATTCAATGAAATTATTGGACTTCGGAATCAGGACAGTGTGTCCGAGTGGGGCGACATTTTCACCGCGATCTGTTGTTTCGGTGAGTTAGCAACATAGTACAAAGCGGACCTTGTCATCACCTCTGTTAAAATTAACTTGTTCTGGCTCTGATATAGTTGACAAATTGCTGAGTTGGCATCAAATAGCAATCACTCACTCACTCTTTGTAAGCTTGTGTCAATCTCCCTCCGGCATATGTAGACTCAGCACATGTTACTTATTTTTCACAATTTGACTTGTTTTGCTCTCAAAGACTTTTATGTTATTTTACTTTCCAATCTTTAGGTACTGATCGTACGCGATGAAGTGTGCACTATATTAGATATCTACGGTTTTATCCACGTATAGGGTGATTTTGTCACATATCATACAGTCCCAGGAAATAAATAGCACATTTGTTTAAAACAAGCGAAAGCCATACAATGTATCTACTCCACTGGATACCAGAGGTTGATTGGGTTGCCTCAAATGACTTATGTATACGTCTGAACATTCAACCCAACAGTATTAATAGTTGTATGTGTTTAGCTGACATTTTTATTTTTGAGAATGATGTTCTACTTTCAGCAGAATTCGAACCGACACTGTTGGTACACTGCAAAACCCATTGGATAAGCATACTATATATTAGACTGACATATTATGATGTAGATACCACCTCCCTGTATAACATCACTAGCGCAGGTTTTCCAAAACAAGTCCTTCCTTACGTTTACACATTCAATCAAGTATTGGAAATAAATTGAATTTCAACATCGCGCAAAATATTTATTGAAACGTGTTTTCTCAATACTTTATATCAACACGCACGCACGCACGCACGCACGCACCCACCCACCCACACACACACACACACAATTCTGAATTAGACTGGTGCACCGCGATTGGATAATATTGGTTGTGTTGTTTTGATTCCAAAATTGACACTCCATTTTTCTATGTATTAAGACATCCACACGTACCTGCTATCTAAATAAACGTTAGAGAATATCGAAGAGGCAATCAAAAAAGGACAATCCAGAGAAACTGGCAACATAGCGTACCAAAAACATAATACAATTCTTTTTATATGTTGGACACCACTATGCGCAAGCAAACACAAATAATGTAAATAAGACATATGCGCCCTCCTACAAACATTTTCATGATGTTATGCATTGATTCTGCATTGTTGTTTGTCCAAATGTTCGCCGAGTTACAAGATTTTTGAAATTCAAAGTCAACTTTGGCTTTAGAGTGTTAGCGAAATATTTGCAAAATTGTTCATTGTTTCCATCCATTGTCGTGATTATGTTGCACCTTTCTTCAAACTGATATTCATCTTTAGACTTTTGTATTCCATTGTTACCGAATATGCGTTCAACAATGTTGACTCTTTCTTTTGTATTTACACCAATCTTGTTTTTTAAATAATCTGACACATTGTCTTTTAAATGTTTGTTGCAAAGAGATCTTTTCGATGCTGGAAAAACGGAGTCAATTGCTTTGGTCAATGCCTTCTCATCGTCGCTGCCATATTTTGTTTTTAGAATACAACGACAGAACGAAGGAAAAAGAGATGACCATGCACTGTTGACTTAGACTTAATATGTTTGATCTCCATTAGAACATCGACATCAAAAAAAAAAAAAAAAAATCAGAATTTATTTCCACATTTGAAACCGGTTTAAGGAATGTATTTCTGGACAAAAACAAATTCAATCTGGAAATAAATCTTACTACATTAAATTTGCAAATAATCAAGAAAATTAAGGAAAACCTTCATTATCTCCGATAAACATAACTCTCTTTTCAGCGAATAATTTAAATTTAAATAAAACCAACACTGTTTGAACAGTTTTAACAATTAGGACTACAATTTCATAGTTAATTTGTTTGGAAATTATTACGGCCGATTAAACCTTTAAAACATTAATCTGTAATTATAAGGGTGACAAATTGTTAATTGCCTTTGTTTATTGCGAAGCCTGCCTTAATTTGTTGATTAAAGAATGGCATCAAGGTTAGTGATAAGCGTGTCGTTTTTTAATCTGTTAATTAATTACTAATACACAAGCGTGCCTTTATCATATTGATTAACCATTACTACTTGATTATGAATTATTTTTTGGTATTATAATTAAGATTATAATGATTAATTTGAAATACAGTAAAATATATAGTCGCCGATTTAATTAAAAAATTGTATGTTATTATTTGTTTTATATCTTTTGATAATTAAAGAATATTTTCATCGAACACATACCAAACTTAATCTCTGCAACGAAGTTGTGAAGGAGAAGGGGGTCTCAATCTCTTCTCTGAAGCATGACGTTGCTTTCACCAAGTATTCTAGGTCTTCCATGCTGAGATTCTGGCAGTTGTAGTGGTACCAGTACTGGCATGTATCACACTGGACTGAATTCTGTGTACAGTTGCCTCTACAATCACCACATGGCCAAACAATGGACCTGGACAAGTACGACACTTTCCTCTTACGTGGCATTGTCAAGATTTCAAGGCGAATATCAATTTGGAAAACGTAATTTTAAAGAAAGTTGTGAAAGTATGACAGAACTTTGGAGTTGCAGCATTTTAAACCAAGACTAAGAAAACAAATTCTGAATAGCCAACCAGATATCCAGCCAATGGATACGCTGCAAAAATCCAAAAAATTACGGAACCATCCAATAATATTTTTCATATTTCCTGAACTACATTACATCAGCAATTTTAAAATTATTTATGGGCTCTTCTTGGGTCTTCTTGGGTGAATAAACGGACCGATGCGGAAACGGTCGAAATAAAAATCCGTATTCGTATCGTAGTTGTTTTAGATATTACTTCTATCAGTAAACTGGTTCCATTTTCATTCCTTACTAACCATCATTATTAAAATTGGTCAGAGAATCAGATCACAACAAATTTGGAATTTCGAGAGCATGACAGCTATTGAAACGTGTTACATCAACACGGGTTGCAATCGTACGCCCCATTGTGCAGACTGGGGATGCAGTGGGTTAATTTGTTTCGGAGCATGTCGTTCTGTCTCGATTTATCAACCCGAGGTATGATTTTATCCCGCCATTCCGGTTTATTCTCGTTGAAATTTATATACATTGTATTCTCGGAACTATTCTTTGTGTTGTCTCCTCCTCCACCAAGGAGTTAGACAAGAGTGGCAAATCTCAACGAAATTATGTCCTAGTCTATGTCACTATTTTTTTTTATTGAACAAATGCAACCTACTGCAGCAGTCTTCACGAACAACTTTTCAGACCACAAGTGCCGAAGTGGCACAAGCCAACCGGGCCAGTACACCATCAAAATCCACAAGCCCAAATTTTATTTTGCTGCCCCGAAAAAAAATAGTAATTTTTCAAATTTGGGGGTGAGCTTCTGTTTGTTATTCTTCTTTCATTGTTTTTTTTTTATTATTTCAAACACTATTTATCCCTCTGCTCTAGCCACACACATTGTGGATACATAAATTCATGCATGCGCTTTGTTGTCTGAAATCATCACTTGCATGTTTTAGCAACTTCAGGATTTCTCTAGTACGCTATAACCTGCAATATGAATCTGGTCTTTTCTAGCAAGGTCAGATTTATTCTTTAAAGTTTAATTATATGTTTTACAAAATGGCGTATTTTTCTTATTCCCTAATTCTTGCAATTTACACCGGCCTGAATATATTTGACCCTAAGCTGCAATCCCAAACCCAATTGTCGTATGGCTTCTGGTAAACAAAGTCACGTGAATTTCTTGGAGATCCCGGTCAAAATAAAAAATCTTTGAAACACAATGAGTGCCATAATCTTATGTTTTTGGAGCTTTTAAGCAATGTTCATCAAAGAAGGAAATAAAATGTGTAAGTTGGTTTCATGTACACAAGTATAATTCAAAATATGAATTGAAGCACTATCTTGAATAAAGAGATAGGGAAGTTCACATGTTCTGTTGATTTGTATGCACAAAAACAAAGGTCACAACTACTACTAGAGAACGACCAAGCTCTTATAATCAAAACAACTTTATTATTTTAATGAAGTTTAATAGAAACAATGTAGGCCTTGAAGACAATTTCCAGGTTTCTAGTTTTACCGCATTCAGGTTGAATAATCGTATGTCCACAAACATGTGTGACACTACCGTAAAAATTCAATCTATCTGTCTGTTTCCTCGTCATGAAATAACCAGGGACGATCCTTCATCCAACTGGGTTGAAATTTATTAGTCCTTTTGTTAATACCGCCACACATGGCATCATAAATTTCTTCTACCGATCTCTTTAGCGTCTGCAGCTTTTTACCTGGGCGGACATCTTCGGTAAATTTTATGGAAAAAGCCATAACCGATGTTGTTTGTCCTAGTTAAAATAATTATTCAATGTCAAATCGGATGTTTATATCAACAAAAAACGCATGTGTCATCAAACGTTTCAAAGACCAAGTAAATATTTCGGAACCTCTCTATCGATGACTCAGGACTTACCTTTACAATTCAATACCATATGCGGTTCTCCAAAACACGGAGATATTTACGACTGCAAATTTTCCTTTCTCGAGAGGGCAAAATTGTTTATCTTTATTTAAAAAATAATTGAAACAGCAACTTTCAACAGCTGAAACAAAAATACTTACCACTTCTCAGACAAATAATGCACAAGCCAGGCGGACTTCTAGTTTTGGGATTTTTACAAGCCCGAGACCGATTTTACTGGCCTCTGGCACCGGACCACCGACTAATTTCGAAGACTGCTACAGTATCCTGCCTTCCTGGTGTTATCGGTTCTCGATAGCATAACAAACTTGTTTGTCCACTGTCCTCTATCAAATCAAATCAAAAAGTTTTATTTAAAGTCGGTACATTTTATAACAGTACAACATAAACTCTCAAGAGCTTTTCAAACCGACATGTATAATAAAATTACATAAATTAAATACAGCACAATAAAACATGTCATGCAATACAAAATTAATGCATATCCAGATAATATTTATGCATATACTCCCTTTCTATCGTACCGCAGGTTCTATGATACCGCAGTATGTATTTTGTCTGTTCCTATGCATTGCAGCGCCACCCGCCGGTTTTTCTATTTATATATTCATAAGCACAACAGTCACATTTATCGGAATGTCTGGTCATTCTGTCCAAATGTCTTGAATTTTTGTAAGTACACATATTTTTATCTTTTCCTTAGAAATAGCGAACATTTTTATTTTACCCTGATACCATGCTTTGTAAAATGTCCAATAATTAAACCATAGTTGTTATAATTAGTCTGCTAGTTTTTAGAAATGTCGTCCGTTTATTTACGTTTCATTTCAACCCGATTTGGGATTTTTTGTGCTATTTTTAGTTACTTTTTAGACCGACAAAGTTGATGGAAAAATTAAGCTATGAAAACATATTAACCAACATAACGTTACATCAAATTGGCTCAACTTCGTTACATTTGTTATTTCAAAGAAACTACTTTATTAAATGTGATAAATTATCAAGATTTTCTTTGCGGTATAAGTTTGCCAGATATTCACCTTGATTTAGTATTTATAAACGATGTCTTGATTTGTCAAACATTGTGTCCCATAACATTAATTTTGCAATCACCGCGATATCATAGGAAACCATTTCTGGGAGGTACATCAGCGTTGTCATAGGGAAAAGTGGCGACGTATTTTTAAGCAAATTCAAAGATAAAATGAATTGTGGGGGAAATTAGGTTTCTATACCGGGGAACAAAATATAACATTTTTGGATTAATTCCGAAAACTAGCTACATTACACAGACGTTTAACATAGAACCCCGGGCTACATTTCTGTGCTTTGACTTCTGGACCCCTACAGCCAGTGCGTATGTGGCAAGTGCCTCTCTGTGCACTTACTGTCATAGGACCAGAAGTCAAAACAGAAAATAGATGCCGACATTTATAGCACCCATTACACATACCTATACAAGTACATTCATGCAAATTATAAGCAGTCTATAATTAAGCAAATAAGCAAATTAATTCAAAACACATATAAAATCCTATAATTTTGTTTTACATTATTTTATCATACATTTTTCTTCATTTACATACTATCCCTATCTATGCCTAAATAATATTTCACTCCCGATCGATGATTTTCATGCGTGCTAATTTCTGACATTTGGTGTTCAACGTCATCTGTTTTCAATAAGTGTGCATTTGTATGCATGGTGGGCATATTTCACTGCTATACTTCCGTTATACATGACTTGCATGTACTTGACCTTCATTTCATTACATTGATAACCGGGATATTTGGAGGGAAAATGGGGAATTTGTTCTAGGTTTGGGAATAAGAGAAAGTCTGTAAACTTGGGGAAGAAGGAAACTATGTTTATTTACATACTTTAATACGCAACATGGGGATTTTTTTGCTTTGATCAAGCTCCAGATAAGCTGCGTATTTGCGTTTTTTACGCTATGAAAACGAGTAAAAACGCATGTATTATCAGATCAGAGTGTACACATTACGCATACATATGGCTGTGTTAGCAAACTTTCCAAATTCGGAGCGTACTTGTACAGTCGTGAACATAACAATATATTTTTGTCTTTGAGAAATTCCCCGTATTTACTCCCTTTATACTTTTTGAAGGAGAGGGAGTATACATCCGAGGGGTACCGAATGTTTGCCTTTCTAAGCATCGATGTCAAAAGAGATCTGATTGGATATTTACGATAAATCATCCAATCGCGGTCAATATTACAAATAAATGTGGTTTACGTAATAAGTAAGAACTAAAACGTTGTTCGTTGAATATGAGGGATTACTGAAAATGAGCAAGAACATGAATAAGCGTGCTACTAAGCGCAAGAGCGCTACGGAAAATTCTATTCTTAAGTTCCTGGCAGTTTCATCTGTGTCTAGTGACAGTATAGTTAAAGGAATCATTGATGACATTATCAAAACGGCTGTGAAAACTGCCGAAGTCGACGATCAAAAAACAAAATATTTACAACATTTTATTAATAAACATGACACAATCGTGTCAAATTAAACAGAGATATACATTTCACTTGCATCCTGCGTTTATTGAATAACATTTGTGTCAAACATGATTTTAAAAGTGTACATGTAAGCAATCTTTTCTGAAGTAGAGAGTACAACAGTGCAAAGGAAATATGCAAATATCCATCATTTTCAAAAGTAAGGGGTAATTACCCTTTGGACTTGAAAATTATGTGGAGCTCTGAGTTTTGCTGATGGAGTCAGCAGGTAGATATAGTGGGAAGGAAGGATGATAAGTTTCTATAGCATTTTTTCAAATATATTATACTGTAATGTATGTTATATGATTTGATTTGATTTGATTTTTGGTGTTTAATTCCACGCTAAGCAATATTTGAGCTATATCATGGTGACCAGTTTTAGTGGTGGAAGAAGTTGGAGTACCCAGAGAGAACCAACGACCATGGACAAGCAACTGGTAAACTTGATCACTTCCAGCTGCGAGTCGAGTGCACTTTTTTTTTTATTTACAAAGCCAGTGCGAACCCACACTGTATTAGTGATAGGCTTGTATGAATTGTTAGTAAATTAACAAAATGTTTAATTTAGCAAGTTATTTTTATCTTTTCAGGATGAAAATAATTCTGCTAAAATCTTAAAGACATATATATGTACACCATAAAGAGAGAGTGAACTGTGTGACATGGATAAAGAAGTATCCAGTATCAGGTATTGTAAAATGTTAATAGAGAAATTTATGAAATATATTAATTTTGTATAGTCCCAGTTATTCTTCTTCTTTAGTTTACAGCAAAACTTCATAACTGCAGATTACTTGCTGGTGTGCATGCATGATAATTGACTTAAAAAAAGATATATATATATATACATTTTTGTATATTACACTTGAGTCAGTCTATTATTTACAAATTGTTTATTTTTTATTTTTTTATTTTTATTTTTTTTCTTACAAAATGTTTGGTAAAACTTCATGTATAAATACAGTGTACCTGAGATTTTATCACAATTTGAAGAACAAAATGTGCAAATAATTACATCACTTCCATTAATTACACATTTTTATTCTTCATTTTATCACAATTTGAAGAACAAAAATGTGCAATTAATGGAAGTGATGACAATATAAATTTATTAATTTCAGATGGTGATGATGTTGGACTGGTATCTGGTTCAGTAGACACTACAGCTGTAGTATGGAGATATACTGAGGGGAAGGTAATATGTTAGGAAAGTACGGTCATAACTTGTGTTAAATGTAGTTGACAGATAAACAAAGGCTTTATACTCGGGTACAGTGAAACCTGGATAAACTGAACCCTGAATAAAACAGAATCCTGTATATACAGAACCCTGAATAAAACAGAATCCTGTATAATACAGCAACCCCGCGGGAACCCCGGGGTATAGAAATGGGACCGAGAGCTTCTTCGGCTTGAAGGGACGTCCGTCGGTTGTGCGGGATGTAGAAATTCACAACCAACCCGTCCTGCGGAAGAGACGTAAATAAAACCGAGGTCCCGTGTTGAGAGATTGCCACGCTCTCCGCACGTTAAAGAACCCAGTGTAACAGCTCATTATGAGCATGTTCATGATGAGTGGTCCATAAGAGACCTGTTGCACTGGCAAAATTATCTGTCCCTACCCATCACCTTTCCTTGTTTCGAGTCCCGTGGCATTTAAATTTTTAAATGTTCTCGTCCTGAATATAGCTGAAAGATTGCTCGCTGGACGTTAAACACCAATCAATCAATAAATCAATCAATGTATAATACAGAACCCTGGATAAAACAAAATCATGTATATACAGTCCTTTAAATAAGGTTCCAGTGTAGGAAATCTGGATTTATTCTATTTCAAACACAAAACTGGCATCAACTCAAACGCTGGAACCAAAGGAAGTTATGTATAGACAGGTTTCACTGTTTATATTTTAACCTATTGACCTTTGGTAATCTAGTTTGAACTTGTCATAACCTATTAACCTTTGGTAATCTAGTTTGAACTTGTCATAAATCAGTTCATTTCCTGTTGACACAAATGTCAAGAGTGGGAACACAATGTGTAATTGTATGATTTTATTATTTAATATAAAATATAATCTGTTGATTAATATGATTTTTCTACAAGATAAGCAGAATGTATATAATGCAGTGTCATAAAATATAAAGTTTTTTATGTGTATTCGGCACAAAACTGGGGAAGCTTTATCCCAGCTTTTAATCGTTATACACGTAAACTTTCTATTTTAAGACATTACACATATATTGTATATATCAGTATATCTATTGTCTATGTTGATTTGAAATGTCATCAGTGTGAAGAGATATATAAACACCAGAAAAAGATACATACCAGCTTATAGTAAAGTTGTGATCCTGACTTTTGTGTTAGAGAAAGACGATTGATGACAAACCAGAACACAATGTTTATATTCGTTGTTGAAAGTACAACACGTTGTTATGAATTATTTCTGTATTCATGTCGTAAGCATGCTAACTCTGAGTGTGGTCGTGGAAACCAAAGATTTTAAAGTTAGTTTTTACTGTTTCTCCACTAAGCACACAACATTAAGGAGTAAGATCAGAATCATGATAAGGTGTCAAAGTGAAGTGACATGTTTACCTGTTGCCTGTTGTTTCAGTGAGCTAGCACTTTAAATATTCACCTACCAGTAAGTGTATTGGTCTACTACAAAGCAGGCATCATCATGATCAGCGTCTCGTGGAAACGTAACTACAAATGAAGTTCTCACGGTGATCTTGCTGAAAAATGTCTCGTGTTAAGCAACAATCACTCGCACTTGTAAATTAATTAACCATCATTTTCAGATGTCTCTTATCATGTTATTACTCTTTCAGTTGCAGACAATAGCCACTTTGAAAAATCACACCGGTCCAGTCAATGGGGTGTCTGCAATATGTTTGCCTACCTGTCAAAACCAGTCTGTTACCATGACAACTTACGTGGCAACATCATCTGCTGATTCCACTGTCAATATATGGAAACAAGAAAATGATGGTGGTAAATATTACACTGTTAATACACTAATACAAAAAACTAGGGATCATTTTAATTGATAAAAATTTGATGGTACTGAGGTCCATATGGCAGTTGTTGAACAAGTCACTCACACACAAAATATTAAATGGACTTGATATTGCCCAGTCAGTCGCTCTAAAAAGCTGAGGTCCATATAATATGTTTGGAGTGACCGACCAGTCCAAAAAGTACCGTTTTGACGGAATTGCCATGAACTGTTTGTTATATTATACTCAACTGAACAACACTGCATGTTTTTCCATAAAATAGAATAAAATCAGAAACAAATTCGGGACGAAATCTGCAAGTTAGCCAAGTTAAATAGATGATATTCATACAAATACATACCAAAAGTGGCATATTTAATTTTGTTAATGAATAATTTTACAGGGGGTAGCATTATGGTGCTTAACACCACTTTCAACAATATTTCAGTTATTTCGTGGCGATAATTTTACAGGGTAAGATAAGGTGTTAGTTATCCAATGTAAGCTAAATATTTTTGTCAGATCCCACTAACAAATATATTATTCATTTAAGAAATAATTCATGGCAGGCATAGAGTTGTGCAAATTTACACATGGGCTGGGCCTTTATATTTGAATTTTACCCCGAGCAAAAGCAAGGGGTAAAATCTAAGAATATAAAGGCCCAGCCCATGTGTAAATTTGCACAACTCTATGCCTGCCATGAATTATTTCGATTCTAATAGGACAAATACGGTAATTTTTAACCATTCGTGAACTGTATACACATGGCATTTGGTGGCAGTTCCATTTACCTCCTTCGGAAATTTTGAATTATTTGTATTTGAACGAGATATTTTAAAACAAAGATATGGATGTTAACACGAAAAACATATTTATTGTGTATTTTCCAACATAGATTCGATTGAACAATTCCTATGTAAAAATATTTAAAAAAATAGTCGGAGTTCATTCGTTCATCATTTCAAGCACTAACAAGATGGCGTAGCGGAGTTGTCTAATAATAATATCGAACATTTGAACAGTTGTTAATAATCGACAATTATTGTTAGATATGAAATAAAAAAAATATATGCCAATGAAAAAAAAGCTTGTATTGTTGACATAAAAAAAAATTCCGGAAAAAAAACTTAAGACAACCATCTATCGACTTTCACTTTTGTAATATATCGTCATCCTGTGACGTTGTTTACAAGGGACGCTGATTGACACAAGCTGGTTACTGATTTATTTAAGATTTTGTGAGCATTTTACTTGTTTGAGTAGCAAAATTCAAAATGCCATCAAATTGGAAAATATCAGTAACTTAATTACATCATCGTCTAGTTATCAATGTATACGTAGGAAAACAAGGTTAGTGTCTTTTGTTTTTCATGGCCGACACAAATCAATGGAATGTACTGCATGTCTGTGACTGTGTGTGTACTGGGGATCCCCAAATGTAAATTTTCAAAACAAATGATAAAAAAATACTTAGTTATAGAATATTTATTTATAACTGATGGGGAATTTTTATTTTAAGGACTTTAAAAATACGTTATATGCCGGTGTTTAGTTTCAGTGTTCTCCATTGCTGGTTATAGCCGACTTCGCCGACCAGCTATAATTCTCTTCCGACCGGCATTCATTTTTCAAAGCTGGTCGGAAAATTAACATCGTTTTCCCAACTTGTGTATTGATCCCAATTAAAATCATGTGTTGCATTTCATGTGGCTCTTATGTTACAATCGTCAGAATGTCTTTAAACGTATATTGAATCAGGGGACAGTTGACAATTTTAAAGACGAAATAAGTACGAGCATATCTCTTAATGGGTTATAATCCACATGCAAATGTTTTTGAATTATTTGACTTTGTAAAATGACAGAAATATTTATCTGTGAAAAGATTTTAACAACTTCTGCAAGTTCCGGTAAAAAATTACTTCCAAAATATACACGAACGGTGACACACTTTTACATGCAAGTGCTGTATAAACATTTCTCTTTTAAATTATAGCACCCTTCGATTAGCATATTATATTTGATCATCTTTCTTTAAACAATTAAGTACAAGTTAACTGTACATTTGCCCCCGGGTCAGGATTAATTTTGTGACACAAATATGAGTGGTTTCAATCCGAGACGAGGGTAATTTTATAAGTACAACCTGTCATAATGAGGAAAATAAACACTTTTTGTTCTTTTTTTTTAGTTGTGAAAAACAAAAATTGTATCGACGGAAATTGCTAATATACATGCTCATAAAGTAATTTCAAATGCCTATTTTTAATTTTCAAATTCCATGAAATAACACTGATCTATATTTATGAAATTCAAAAACTGATTTTGTTCCGATTCTAAGTTGATATATGCAAATAAAAAAAAAATTGAGAAAATGAACACGTTAATATCCACGTTCCACTTCTGATTACATAATTATACAGCTCGTTTGTCTAATGTATTGAATGTGAAAGGGGATTCAGTTGTATGTCTAGAGTGAAGACAACACTGAGGAACAAACTGGCTGACTAACACCATATTACAAGGATTAATGATGGTTTCAATACATGGACCGGATGACTCAGAATTTGATTTCAGGACAGCCATGAACATTTGGGGGAAACTTAGAAAGAAACCTATCTTGGTTGAAAAAGCAAAGGAATCGACAGAAAAATCAAAACTTTCGAAAAAAAAATTGTGATGAAATCTCTTTTGCTAAGGAAAATTACAAGAGAAAGAAGAATTAAGAGAGACATGTTGAAAATAAAATAAAATTGCTTAATTGCTGTAGCAAGTACTACCATAAAATTGGAAATATAAAGTATTCTTTGTATTATTTTTGTCGCGATTACGCGTACTTAAGCGCAACGGCGAAAAAATTAAAACACACTATAAAAGTCAGCAACAAAAAACAACCACCTATCACTGAGCAAAAATGGAGAACACTGTGTTTGTTTACACTCGGTCGTCACAATAATTTCACAGCAGAAGTCACAATGGAACAGCCAGATTTGTTGTGTACTGCACTTGCGCTAAATATAGAGTTGTTGAGTATTATCGTGTGTGCCGTTTTATAGACGTCATATTAGAACTGATGGTAAACAGTCAATCTAATTAAAATTCAATCTTTAATTGCTTCCGGTTTTGTTATGTCGTGCATAAAGTGCGACATAGCCCGGAGCAATCAAAGATCGAATTTTAATTAGATTGGTAGACAGTCAAAATTCTTTATCCACAACTCGGGTTCTTTAATGATTAATTTTACAGGTAGAGGTTAGGATTATGGTGTTTAACGCCACTGTCAACAATATTTCAGTTATGTGGTGGCGGTAATTTTACAGAGTGAGATAAGGTGTTAGTTATCCAATGTAAGCTAAATATTTTTGTTAGATCCTACTGACAAATATATTGTTCATCTGATAGTAAACAGTCAAAATTCTTTATCCACAACTGAGATAAGACCATCTTGTTCTTTGTGAAATGATGCTGTCATACAAGTGCTTTCTACATGTAAGTAAAATGCCAACCTTCACATTTGAAAATTTTATGATTCAGTCTTGTTCAAATAATTGACACGGGATCTATTGGGTTCAAATCCTGTTTAATCAAAATTGATTGATTGATTGGTGTTTAATGCCAACTTTAGCAGTATTTCTTGGCGTGAACAAATTTTATATTTGCTTAAGACACCTACATGACACTTAGAAATAGAACGTACTTCTCTATGAAACGAAAAGGTTTTATATACAAATAAAAAAAAAATTAAATAGATAAAACCATATATTGAACATACATGTGCTATGATATGTAATATAGGTCAATCAAATTCTTTTCCATGAACGATATAGGCTCATGTGAGCCTCTCATTTAAGAATCAGATGATGTGAAAACAATCATTATTTTGATTTGTTTATGATATGATATGAATAGAGACTTTTTTTTTATTTCAGATTTTCAGCTTTTACAGACTCACAAGTTTGGAACGGGTTTTGTTCTAGATCTTAGTTTTACAATTATACCCAATACACAAGGTAATAAATTTGGCCATAAAATATATCTTGATTCAACTTGAGGGACTACAGGTACTTTTGTATAATAAAGTCATACATCATTAAAGAACCATCATCCTCCATTATATAGCCGCATCGGTGGCGTAATGGTTAGCGTGTTCGCCTCGTGTGCGGTAGATCGTGGGTTCAAGCCTCAGTCTGGTCAAACCAAAGACTATGAATTGGTATTTGTTGTTTTTCCTCTAAGCAGCATTCAGGAATAAGAGCAAAAACTGGTTGGCTCAGAATCAGAATAATGTGTCCGAGTGGAGCGACATGTCTACCTGTAGACTGTTAGTTCAGTCACCTAGCACTATAAAAATTCAACTCAGCTTGTTGGTCTAGAACAAAATGGACCTCTTCCTCATCTCATTGTAAATTAACGTGTTCTCGTCATGATATAGGTGAAAAATTGCTGAATTGGCATTAAACAACAATCACTCACTCACTCCTCCATTGCATATTTTTTTATTTGATATCTATTGTTTTTCGTTACTTGGTTTGGTGCAGTGGGGTTTGTTAAACTTGTAGATTTGTTGAGTAAAAATTGGGAGTGGGGAATCTGCAAAGAAGCAATGTTTTCACCAAAGCAGATAATTTCACCGGTTCCAACTCCAAAATTAGATTCCGTTATGATGATATGAAAGTTGATTTCTGATTGGTTGAGATAAAACATTTTACCAGTGAAAACTACTATTACTAATATGCTTTGTTTACAGTGAGAAGATGAGGCTTTTAAATAAAATCACTAAAAAAAAGTGCTATTTCAAATTATAATTAAATGTCAGAAAATTGTTAGAACAATGGATTTTAAGCCATTTACGCTAGAGCTGCTGGGGGTTTTAAGCTGACCACTGGCTATAAGAACACCTAATTCGTTTTTAGTTCATCACTTGGCGTCCGTCGTCTGTAAACTTTTCACATTTCAAGCTTCTTCTCCGAAACCACTGGGCCGATTGGAACCAAACTTAGCAGGAATGTTCCTTGGATGTTCCTCTACAAATTTCTGTTTTTCGTTCCAGTCGGATATTCAACATGGCTGCCAGGGCCAATAATATTCTCTGATTGGCTGAAATTTCAAAGATCTTCTTCTCTGAAACTAATGAACTGACAACCCAAACTGTAAATGAATGATCATTGGAATGTCCTTTACCAAGTTTCTGTTTTTTATGCCGATCGAAAATCCAAGATGGCCGCCATCGCAGGACATAGATTAACATTGGACCCTATGGGAAAATGTTCAAATGCCTTCTTCTCAGAAACTACAAATATGATTAAAGCCAAACTGTACATGAATGTTCATTGGATGATCTTCTACAAACTTTATGTTTTTTGTTCCGGTATGAAATTCAAAATGGCGGCTACGGCAAGACTTAGTTTAACATTTGGACCCTATGGGAAAAATGTTTCAAAACGCTTCTTCTCTGAAACCACTGGGTCAATTGAAACCAAACTGCCCAGGAATGATCATTGGAAGGTCCTCTACAAAGAGTGTGTTTTTTATGCTGATCGGAAATCCAAGATGGCTGGCACCGCAGGACTTAGTTTAACATTGGACCCTATGGGAAAATGTTCAAATGCCTTCTTCTCAGAAACTACAAATATGAATAAAGCCAAACTGTACATGAATGTTCATTGGATGGTCCTCTACAAACACTAGGTTTTTTGGTCCGATATGAAATTCAAAATGGCGGCTACGGCAGGACTTAATTTAACATTGGACCTTATGGGAAAAATGTTTCAAAACGCTTCTTCTCTGAAACCACTTGGACAATTGAAACCAAACTGCCCAGGAATGATCATTGGAAGGTCCTCTACAAAGTTTCTGTTTTTTATGCCGATCGGAAATCCAAGATGACCACCATCGCAGGACATAGATTAACATTGGACCCTATGGGAAAATGTTCAAATGCCTTCTTCTCAGAAACTACAAATATGATTAAAGCCAAACTGTACATGAATGTTCATTGGATGATCTTCTACAAACTTTATGTTTTTTGTTCCGGTATGAAATTCAAAATGGCGGCTACGGCAAGACTTAGTTTAACATTTGGACCCTATGGGAAAAATGTTTCAAAACGCTTCTTCTCTGAAACCACTGGGTCAATTGAAACCAAACTGCCCAGGAATGATCATTGGAAGGTCCTCTACAAAGAGTGTGTTTTTTATGCTGATCGGAAATCCAAGATGGCTGGCACCGCAGGACTTAGTTTAACATTGGACCCTATGGGAAAATGTTCAAATGCCTTCTTCTCAGAAACTACAAATATGAATAAAGCCAAACTGTACATGAATGTTCATTGGATGGTCCTCTACAAACACTAGGTTTTTTGGTCCGATATGAAATTCAAAATGGCGGCTACGGCAGGACTTAATTTAACATTGGACCTTATGGGAAAAATGTTTCAAAACGCTTCTTCTCTGAAACCACTTGGACAATTGAAACCAAACTGCCCAGGAATGATCATTGGAAGGTCCTCTACAAAGTTTCTGTTTTTTATGCCGATCGGAAATCCAAGATGACCGCCATCGCAGGACATAGATTAACATTGGACCCTATGGGAAAATGTTCAAATGCCTTCTTCTCAGAAACTACAAATATGATTAAAGCCAAACTGTACATGAATGTTCATTGGATGGTCCTCTACAAACTTTAGGTTTTTTGTTCTGATATGAAATTCAAAATGGCGGCTACGGCAGGACTTAGTTTAACATTGGACCCTATGGGAAAAATGTTTCAAAACGCTTCTTCTCTGAAACCACTTGGACAGTTGAAACCAAACTGCCCAGGAATGATCATTGGAAGGTCCTCTACACAGTTTCTGTTTTTTATGCCGATCGGAAATCCAAGATGGCTGCCACCACAGGTCATAGTATTAACACAGGACCATATGGGGGAAATACAGAATATGTTCTTCTCTGAAGCTATTGCACTGATTGAACCTAAACTGTGCATCAATCATTGGAAGGTTCTTTACAAACTTTGTGTTTTTTATGTTGATCGGAATTCCAAGATGACTACCACTGCAGGACATAGTTTTTACATAGGACCAATTGGTTCTTTTTATAACCAGGTGAACGATACAGGCTCTTGAGAGCTCTGGTTTATATTATTATAAATAAATATATGACACTATGTGTATACTTATTCAGGGCTCTACAATTTATACCAGCTCTCACTAGCCCTTGACTAGTAAAGACACATTATTTACTCGCCAACAAAAGTATGTTACTTGCCAGTCAATTATAACTTCTATTACTATATAACTCCAATATGTATTTATTTGTGAACAATTATTAATGCCCTGAATGAGACAGGAGATGCTTACTCTCTTGAACTCAGTCCCACTTTTTGTAGCTCTGTGTTGCTACAGTACAGTCAGAGACATACCATAATAAATGACTGTGATAGACCTATCACTCATCTTACTCTTAGTGATTTAGATATATCTTTTGTTCTAATAAATATATTTTCAAAATTTCTTTTACATTTAGAGTGTTACTTACTATCACCCAAAGGGCATATCAAAAGAAGTAAATAGATTAAACAGACAAAAAGATGTATCAGTAACACTAAGAAGAGTGATACGTCAATCACAGTGATTTATCACAATATGACTCTGACTGTACTGTACTTTTTTTTTGTCTTTGTACTTGCCTTTTTTATTTATTAAAACTTGTAAATAAAGAAACATAAAATAATTAAAAGGTAATTTTTGAACTAATACAGTCTAAATATCCGGGCCTGCCTTTCTGCAAATGTCACAATACAAAAATGTACATAACGTTGTAACTGGAATCATACACAAGCCACGAAAACTTTGACTTCCCGACATCTTGGAATTTACGCTTACAGCTTTAGAACCTTCATCACTATTTTCGATTGATATTTCCAGCGATGCTGCATCGGGCAGGCCAGTTTCATGATCAGTTAATTCAACCGATTTATTTTTAGCGAAGTATTTTGTAAGAAGGTTTTGGTTTTTTCTCATCGTGGTCACTTGCAAGCGTTAAAAGTACGTGATTTAAAACTTTTTATGTCTGAGTCAATTGTGCGGTTTAAAAGACTGAAGTCTGAAGTTAAATTTAAAAATATGATTGGTGAGGGAACGAAAAATTTCCGGATATATTAACTCACCGCCTGGCGATCAATACAGAATTTTGACTCCAATTTTACAAAAGTAACTTGCAAATGCGAGTGTTTTGGTCGCAGTGTAAATCCCTGTTATTCAAAAGTTGCTGTCAAAACCCAAGATAATAATACTTTATTTAATTTTCAGTACCTATATATGCTAGCATGTGGCTGTGATGACCAAAAGATTCACATATTTGTTGAGCAAAATGGAAAGGTAAATGATAATACTCTTAAAGATGGTGCCAATTAAAATTTGATATTCTAATCCATACATTGACTTTTATTATATTACCTGTACCACGTGAATGGTCCTGTGTATGTTTGTTTAGGGGTATTGACCTGTACCAAGTGAATGGTCCTGTGTATGTTTGTTTAAGGGTATTGACCTGTAACAAGTGAATGGTCCTGTGTATGTTTGTTTAGGGGTATTGACCTGTAACAAGTGAATGGTCCTGTGTATGTTTGTTTAGGAGTATTGACCTGTAACAAGTGAATGGTCCTGTGTATGTTTGTTTAGGGGTATTGACCTGTAACAAGTGAATGGTCCTGTGTATGTTTGTTTAGGGGTATTGATCTGTACCAAGTGAATGGTCCTGTGTATGTTTGTTTAGGGGTATTGACCTGTACCAAGTAAATGGTCCTGTGTATGTTTGTTTAGGGGTATTGAATTTGCCTCTATTTCTGCATTATTTAGCTTAGATTTTTATATCCCTGCCACCAAGTTGCTGGGACATATAGTGTTACCCATGATAGGTTAGTATACAGTCTGACTGCTACCCTGATAGGTTAGTATACAGTCTGACTGCTACTCTGATAGGTTAGTATACAGTCTGACTGCTACCCTGATAGGTGAGTATACAGTCTGACTGCTACACTGATAAGTTAGTATACAGTCTGACTGCTACCCTGATAGGTTAGTATACAGTCTGACTGCTACTCTGATAGGTTAGTATACAGTCTGACTGCTACCCTGATAGGTTAGTATACAGTCTGACTGCTACACTGATAGGTTAGTATAGAGTCTGACTGCTATCCTGATAGGTTAGTATATAGTCTGACTGCTATCCTGATAGGTTAGTATACAGTTTGACTGCTACACTGATAGGTTAGTATACAGTCTGACTGCTACTCTGATAGGTTAGTATACAGTCTGACTGCTACACTGATAGGTTAGTATAGAGTCTGACTGCTACACTGATAGGTTAGTATACAATCTGACTGCTACCCTCATAGGTTAGTATAGAGTCTGACTGTTACCCTGATAGGTTAGTATCGAGTCTGACTGTTACCCTGATAGGTTAGTATACAGTCTGACTGCTACCCTGATAGGTTAGTATAGAGTCTGACTGCTACACTGATAGGTAAGTATACATTCTGACTGCTACACTGATAGGTTAGTATAGAGTCTGACTGTTACCCTGATAGGTTAGTATAGAGTCTGACTGTTACCCTGATAGGTTAGTATACAGTCTGACTGCTACACTGATAGGTTAGTATAGAGTCTGACTGCTACACTGATAGGTTAGTATACAGTCTGACTGCTACACTGATAGGTTAGTATAGAGTCTGACTGCTACACTGATAGGTTAGTATACAGTCTGACTGCTACACTGATAGGTTAGTATAGAGTCTGACTGTTACCCTGATAGGTTAGTATACAGTCTGACTGCTACACTGATAGGTTAGTATAGAGTCTGACTGCTACACTGATAGGTTAGTATACAGTCTGACTGCTACACTGATAGGTTAGTATACAATCTGACTGCTACCCTCATAGGTTAGTATAGAGTCTGACTGTTACCCTGATAGGAGCTTTACTGAAATGTTCCTTGGAAAAGAATATTTTTTTCGCAGATGCTGGAAATAGATTGAACTGAAATGTCATTGTTTTTGTGCATTCGACATAAACTAAGGGAATATGAGTAAAAAGTGTTTTTTCTCAAAAATCTCAAAACTTGCTTGATCACTTAGCTTGCATGAATAACTAGGTGAGCCTCTAGTTATATTTATATTTTCTGATGGATTATGCCGGCTAGTCAAATTACTGTTCTTTGCTAATAAGACCTGCATTCCAGTTTTTTTAACAGTATATTCCAGTATTTAATAAAGGCTTGATATTTGTTTATTACTAATATTTTCATATTTTCAATGTATGGTTATATGTATTGAGATTTTAAATTTAATAGATATCTGATAGCAGTTGGCATAGAAAGTGGTGAAATATTACTATATACATGGAAGTTTACAGACAAGGGAAGTAACTCAGATTGGACCCAGATTATACACCTTGATCAACAGTATCCTTTTCTAAGAGACTAAGACTTTTACTACACTCTGACAGTATACACTGTTACAAGAGGCAGGCAATAGAATACACAATACATAATGACGAACTGAATGAATGAAACACACTTTACATAAACTAAATGAATGAAACACACTTTACATAAACTGAATGAATGAAACACATTTACATAAACTGAATGAATGAAACACATTTACATAAACTGAATGAATGAAACACATTTACATAAACTGAATGAATGAAACACATTTACATAAACTGAATGAATGAAACACATTTACATAAACTGAATGAATGAAACACATTTACATAAACTGAATGAATGAAACACATGTACATAAACTGATTGAATGAAACACATTTATATAAGCTGAATGAAGCACATTAACATAAACTGAATGAATGAAACACATTTACATAAACTAAATGAAAGAAACACATTTACATAAACTGAATGAAAGAAACACATTTACATAAACTGAATGAATGAAACACATTTACATAAACTGAATGAATGAAACACATTTACATAAACTGAATGAATGAAACACATTTACATAAACTGAATGAATGAAACACATTTACATAAACTGAATGAAAGAAACACATTTACATAAACTGAATGAAAGAAGCACATTTACATAAATTGAATGAATGAAACACATTTACATAAACGGAATGAATGAAACACATTTACATAAACTGAATGAATGAAACACATTTACATAAACTGAATGAATGAAACACATTTACATAAACCGAATGAATGAAACACATTTACATAGACTAAATGAATGAAACACATTTACATAAACTGAATGAAAGAAACACATTTACATAAACTGAATGAAAGAAACACATTTACATAAACTGAATGAATGAAACACATTTACATAAACTGAATGAATGAAACACATTTACATAAACTGAATGAAAGAAACACATTTACATAAACTGAATGAAAGAAGCACATTTACATAAACTGAATGAATGAAACACATTTACATAAATGGAATGAATGAAACACATTTACATAAACTGAATGAATGAAACACATTTACATAAACTGAATGAAAGAAACACATTTACATAAACTGAATGAATGAAACACATTTACATAAACTGAATGAATGAAACACATTTACATAAACTGAATGAATAAAACACATTTACATAAACTGAATGAAAGAAACACATTTACATAAACCGAATGAATGAAACACATTTACATAAACTGAATGAATGAAACACATTTACATAAACTGAATGAAAGAAACACATTTACATAAACTGAATGAAAGAAACACATTTACATAAACTGAATGAATGAAACACATTTACATAAACTGAATGAATGAAACACATTTACATAAACTGAATGAAAGAAACACATTTACATAAACTGAATGAAAGAAGCACATTTACATAAACTGAATGAATGAAACACATTTACATAAATGGAATGAATGAAACACATTTACATAAACTGAATGAATGAAACACATTTACATAAACTGAATGAAAGAAACACATTTACATAAACCGAATGAATGAAACACATTTACATAAACTGAATGAATGAAACACATTTACATAAACTGAATGAAAGAAACACATTTACATAAACTGAATGAAAGAAACACATTTACATAAACTGAATGAATGAAACACATTTACATAAACTGAATGAATGAAATATATTTACATAAACTGAATGAATGAAACACATTTACATAAACTGAATGAATGAAACATATTTACATACATGTACATTATAATAAGTAAGCATAACAATATAAGTACAGGTGACCTCTTTACAGGTAACTGTTATGTATCATATCTGGATTATCTATATACAAATGCAGTTGTAGTGAATACATATTTATCCATATGTAGTAAACATGAATTACTTCTGTCAATAAATAATCCAAACTTTTTTAACCGGATTCCATTAGTATACCTAAGCAAACTTGAGACAAAAGAAACAGCTTCCTATACCTCATTTCTTGACATTTACCTCAAATTTGACACCATTTGTCATATTTCAACCAGACTCTTGACTAAAGAGACGACTTCAGTTTTGATAAAAGATCTTGTAAGACAGGTGACCTCTTTAAACAGGTTCAATTCATATGAAATTTTCTATGACAGGACAAGAAAAATGTGACCTTAAATACAGGTGACTGCTTAATAGAGGTGACCACATTTTTCAATTATTTGTTGACATTTGATGTAGAAAAATGGAAGAATATGTCCATAGAACATGAATACACTTCTTGTCTTCAGGTTAAAGAAAAACTGGAAGATTCCAAATGGGTGATCAGAAGCCCTATATGGTAGAAAGACCGAAAATGCAATGAGAAAAAGAAAGACAAAAGGACAAATAATGTTGCATATCACTACACAGAAAGCCAATGATTAAGCAATGCGAACCCAGCAAAAAAAAACAAAAAACGGAATGATCTTAGGTTCTGGGGAAGGGTAAACAGTTTCTGCTCTACAGAAAACTTAGGCACAAAGAATATGTTACACTATGTGTACAATGTTACTATGGTTACAATTTTAATGGCATCCATTTTATAATGTTTTATTGGATTACAGCGAAGGCATGCAATGTTCAAATTGATTTTCTTTAATTAATGTTTAGATATGCTCATCATTTAACAGTAAAGAGACTACGATTTAGACCTGTATTAGAACAGAACAATAAGACATTACAGCTAGCTAGTGGTGGGGCTGATCATAGTGTTCAAATATATAATATACAAATTGATACAATAACATTGTGATGTTGTTAGCAATAAAACTAATTTTGCCATACTTTAGTGTCATGTTCATTCTAAGGCCTCTACATCTGCATGTTGTATTTCAGCGAAAAAGGTAAAGCCTGGATATCAGAGAGACATTTCTGATGTATATTAAGAGCTACTGGTACATACATATCTTCTGTTTTTGTGACTTAAGAAGGCCAAGGATTACCTGGTAGTAGTTACATGGCTGAAGTATACAGTTTTAAGTTGAAGATCTTCCAAGGGATCATTGAAATAGTGTCACATAAGACAGGTGGTCGCTTAATACAGGTTTAATTAATATGGAATGCACTGTAAAGGGAAATTGAAATTAAGGTCACATAATACAATTTATGACTTAACAGAGGTGGTCACTGTATTTGCTTTACCGTTTGGGACTCAATTATTAAGAGGGGGGTTAGGATCCCACTAACCATTGTATACCAACCACATCACCATCCATAAACTTTTACATTTTAATCTTCTCTGAAGCCATGGTTTTGACTGCTGATAGAATAGAGTTGGTAAGAGGTTTCGTGGGGCATTTGGTAGACCCAACATCAAAACGCTGTTTGTCAGAACACTGTTTGTCAGAACACTTGTGCAAAATAGGTGTCCAGTAGAGTGACACAAGTTCAAGTTCTTCATCCTGGGTTGAAATTCCAAAGTGCAAAATTTGCCTACAATGGTCCAGCATTTCAAGCACTAAGGTTTACAGTTAATTTACTAATAAATTGTTCTAAATAGTCAAATTTTATTGAATTTTAGAAGCAAATACAGGTTATGAAGAGGGATCTGTAGCAAAAACAACATTTTATGATACCAAATTTTGAAATTTAGCACATTCTGTTTGCGAATAGTATCATTTTTTCGTCTGTTATACTAACAAATAAATTTATGCAGGATTTTTTTTAGATTTTGCTAGAGTAACATGTCAACCATAGTATTTGTCTTTTTCCAAAAAGGGGGATTTAATTATGTTTTTTCATGTAGGAGGAATCTGTATGCACAATGTTAACAATCTGTATCAGACAGGACCAATAGCGGAAAAGGAATCTACATTTTTATGTATATATGCTACATTTTTCCTGAATCAATTGGTTGTCACCAATAAATCTGACCGCCGCGATATAACTGAAATATTGTTGAAATTGTCGTTGAACACCATAACCCTAACCCATTTGTAGTTGTTTATTTATGTTTGTATTTCAGTGATGATTTTTTCTGTTTTACAAATAGCTAGGCCTACTCTCGATGACATTTCTTTTATTGTATCGATCACTCTGTATTGTTAGAGTAAGGAAACAGAAGCCGTAAATCGTACAAAGGACAGATAATGAAATTACCAAAAGAAAAAGCACAAAATATTAAAAGGGACAAACAATGTTCTACATAACACTACACAGAAAACCAAAGATTGAGCAGCACAAATATCTCTAAAACCAGTGGCTGAAATAAAGTGCTTCAGAAGGGTAAACCATTCCTGCTCTACCAGTGGCACTCACTTTATACGGAATGTATTGGTGAACTTAAGTTAAATGCCAAATATGGTATGGCAATGAAGTGGCTTGAAAATAACCCACAAATCTGTACGGCAGCCATTTTTATCTCTGAAAAGGAAGATATCTAGCAGCTCATGAAAACTGACAAGGGTCATCATAGTTTTAATAAAATAGCTATAACATATCAGTTTATTAGAACATCAGTTCTTATTTTAATAGTCCAAAGATTTAACATGTAACAGACTTCAAGTGACACACGTATTGGACAATAAATCAATTTCTCATAATATAATATTATATACAATCTATACAAAAGAACAGATAAGTCATTTGTTGTCAGTAACTACATTTATTGATTGTGTCAATATATACGATTGTTGTTTATTTATAAGTAAATTGTGGTGTTGTTTACAAATCTGAAATTATTAGATGGAATTGAATTTATATAAAAAATTCTGTAATTATACAGCTGTTACTAACATATTAGCTGACTGCCGATAATAAAAGGGTTGAACTTGCTATATTTTTTATTTAATGTTTAGTGAGACCTAATCATAAACAGGTAAGTAACAATGTAACACGAAAATTACAACAACAAAAGTTGTAAATTTAAAAGTCTTAGTTTGAATATCGGGTTATGTTAAGGTTATTGGTATTTAACACCACTTTCAACAATATTTTGAATTATATCGTAGTAGCAGCTATTGATTTTGCAGGTGGAGGAAACCCGGGTAGCAGGAGTTCGTTTGTTTGATTGATGGTGTGTAACACCACTTTCAACAATATTTTAGTCACCTCATGGTGGTCAGTTGTAGTGGGGTATACTTGTTTCATCATGTCCGTCCGTCCGTCTGTAGACAAATCCTATGTCGTACGATAACTTGAATTGTGTTTCTTAGAATCTTCTAAAATTTTATCAGCAGCTTACTGGTGAAGAGAGGAGGATCCCTTTCATATTTGACGATTTTCACCTTTGCCGTTCCAGAGTTATTGGACTTTATATGACGGAAAATAGGATTTTTACCCTACATGTATGTCGTATGATAACTTGAGTAGTGTTTCTCAGAATGTTTTGAAATTTTATCAGCAGCTTACCGAGGAAGAGAGGAGGGTCCCTTTCATTTTTGGTTGGAACAATCGGTAATGTTTTGGTTATGGAAATAGGTTGGACAGATGTGGGGAGCGGGGGGTATATCTTAGTGAGCTGTGCTCACAGTAATACAAGTTGGTGGAGTACCCAGAGAAAACCACCAACCTGCCAAAAGTCACTGACAAACTTTATCACATAATGTTGAACTTACAACGTTAGTGGTGATATGCACTGATTGCACAGATAATTGTAAATCCAACTACCATGCGATCACGGCCACGACGGCCTTAGGTAGCAGGCAGGCAATTATTGCATATGTAGATGCGGGTCAATATTATTATATACCATACGATTCTGGTACGACAGGCCCTTGAATATAATAAATTCTTCAAATAATAATGCCGAAGTTTCTGAAATAAAGGTAACTCATTTCCCATTATACAGCTAAGTGGTTGTAGACAATAAGAATAAGACAAACACTGAAGAATATCATCATGGCCAATGCACTATTAAACGTTATTCCATTTTATTTAAGATCAGAGGGTGAACAAAAAGGGGTAATAATGAGACCTATAAATTATAGTGATGAGCAGAAAACAACATTCTGATTTCTTGGAAACAAAACGAGAATTAATATGTTGAGTAGCAACGATATGTCCAAGAGACAGACATTAATAACAACTTAAGATATTTAGTTAAGTGTGCAAGGCGTGTTAATTTCTAGAGTAATCTTCATCAGGTACGGGCGTAATCAAAAGATTGGAGAGCCAAATTAATTTCCAAATATGTTTTCTTTAAATTAATACTTTTCTATGTCATTACTTCTTTATTTTAAATTAGAATATGCATTATATTCATTAAATACTTCTTTTAATTATCGGGGCGAACGGACCCAAGGCTAATATGTAGTTCTTCTTCCAAATACAGGACTAGACTCAAAGGTTTGAGTGTGTAACGTCCCGGAACTGTGTGCGCTATGTACATGGACAATTTAAAAGGATAATAAACAAGAAATAACCAAACAAAAATAACTAAATATATATATATATGTACAGTGGCATGCAATATGTTTTTAAAGGTGGGTTGGGAATCCTTCAAATGTTAATGTGGAGATACCACTTTTGAAGGATTCTAGGCTGGGTGAATGAGCTATTGACTGAGTTAAACTGTTCCAGACTGATAATGTATTAGGGAAGAAAGAAAACTTATAAAAATCTTTATTTGACTGAATTTATGTGTCCCACAAGTACCCCTGTCAGATTGGGATATAATGGTTGTTGGTACCTCTACTAAACCCCCCGTTTATTTTATATAGCAGTATCAGACTTGCTTTAGTTCGTCTACAAGCAAGATAGTCCCACTGTAAGGTGTCCATCATATTGGTGACTGCACCAGGTGACCTGTCACGATAGTCATTAAAGACTAGTTAGGGCGAACGGACCCGATACCTTAAAAGTCTTCGGGAGCAAATAAACCAAAGGGACTAAACAGAATATCCAATATCTTGGACAAGAAGAGTTTAAAATACCAAAAGGGTAATTAGAATCTGTACTGAGACTGACAAGAGTTTTGTTGACGTTCGTTCAGGTGTTATTTGCATGGCTTTTCCATTTTAAATCTTGTTTGACCAAGATAGTTGGCTTCTGCTAGTGACATGACTACACTAGATGACGATGGAAGATGTAATTGAATTTGCAATAAAACCACAGGGCCTAAACAGCTGCTGAAAATCGGCCAAGGCTACCTATGCCTGAGGTGATCAAGAACCTCAGTTTTAATAATACAGTAGAACTTATGCAATCCGAAATCTGAGTTTTCTGACATCCTGTGACCTCCGACAAAAATGTATGGCTCCAAAGAATTTCTGTTAACTAAAATAAAACCTGAGTATTCCGACATTCTGTCTAATCCGACACATTTCCCGTGTCCCTTGGTGTGTCGGGTTAGACAGGTTCCACTGTAATTACATTATCTGAGTATTCCGACATCCTGTCTAATCCGACACATTTCCCTTGTCCCTTGGTGTGTCGGATTAGACAGGTTCCCCTGTAATTACATTATCTGAGTATTCCGACATCCTGTCTAATCCGACACATTTCCCGTGTCCCTTGGTGTGTCGGATTAGACAGGTTCCCCTGTAATTACATTATCTGAGTATTCCGATATCCTGTCTAATCCGACACATTTCCCGTGTCCCTTGGTGTGTCGGATTAGACAGGTTCCCCTGTAATTACATTATCTGAGTATTCCGACATCCTGTCTAATACGACACATTTCCCTTGTCCCTTGGTGTGTCATATTAGACAGGTTCCCCTGTAATTACATTATCTGAGTATTCCGACATCCTGTCTAATCCGACACATTTCCCTTGTCCCTTGGTGTGTCGGGTTTGACAGGTTCCACTGTAATTACATTATCTGGTAGCTGTAAAGGTCAATGATAAATATATGTAATAAACCTGATCATTGCCGAAACACTGACTACTGGGCTGATCATACACTCGAAGACTAATAGTCTAATAGGCTACTAATAGTCGGAGGTTGTATGTAATTCTCATGAAATAAATACAGAATTAAATGTATTGCATGCATCTATATTCAACCATACATGTATATATAGAATATTACATGGCATTTTTTCATATCATACCCTTTATCAGCCCAAGATCATGATATCAGTACGAGAGCAGATAGCCTGAAGAGATGATACATGAACGAGGGCTGATAAAGGGTATGATATGAAAAATGACATGTTATGATATGCTTATCATATACTTCAACAGAGAAAATAACTGATCTGTACCAAAATGTTTAGTGATTTTGGCTAGAATTAAATACATGTATATATTTAGAGAATAAGAACATTATTGTTTTTATATACAAATGCAATAAATGCACGTTTTTTAAGCACTTTCAATATCATAAGAGAGAAATTGGTAGTTAATAATTTTCTGTGCAAATATTTTATAAAACAGTTGAATCCACCGTGTCTGTAAGCACAGTTTTCCTGAAATTCATGAAGTGAACGTACGGACATTGACGGAAAGGCATGTAATAGCATTCCGGAAGCAGTTAATAAACTTGCGCTATCAGCCCGCTTGGACCATTCTTGTGAAACTGGGTGAAATTAACATGACTCCTCTTATTATTCTAAGCAAAACTCAAAGTTTTATTACAGGGTAAAATTTTAGCTTTATCAACTACAAGTATATGCTGAAGAGTTTTATTGCTTTTCTAGTACAGATTAAGGAAAGATTGGAGATACCAAAGGTGTAATTGGAAGCTGTAGATCGATGGACAGACACTACAATAGTCAAAAGAAAAAAAATAAACAGATAATTCAACGATCTACAACACACTATGCAGGAAAGATATGATTGAGTAGCACGAAATCCACATTTCATCAAATAAAATATGTAATCATTTGATATAGAAATAAACTAAAAGGAAATTCCATAGATGCCTGTTAAATACTGTGATTTCCAAGTGAATGAAAAATCAGTATTTCACTCGGTGAAATAAAAACGTTACCAACGTCGTCACGATCGCCATTGTGGCTTTATCGATAGCACTGCATGTCACAGAATAATGCTGTTATAACACTCGTAATTTATAGCATTGTATGTCCCAGAAAATAAAACCTATCTAATCATTGTTATTGTTGTTGTAGATAATAGCACTGACTGTGCAACCTGTGCATTCGGTGGTGCACCTGGTCTTCCTGGACGTTAAACACAGATACAACATACACTAACGAACATTTCGTGTGATTAAAAGAAATAATCTGTATACTATGTATGTCAATATATTAGTTCTAATACAATGATGACAAATGTACTCACGTGACCAAATTAAATGAGAGCATCTATGTGTCGTCAATTTATTTGATCTATTAAGATATATACATTATGATATGTGAATTTGTGAGACAATGTAGGACAATGCAGGAAAATATCCCCGTCCCTAAAAAACAGGAATAAAAAGGTGCATATCAAATTTAGTGCGAACAACGCGTTTCTGGAATAACCTTCATAAGGTACACTCAAAATCGAAAGATTGGAAAGCCAAATAACTTAAAGTTTTGGGAGCAATACAATCAAAGGGCCTAAACAGGATAACCAAAATCGGCTTAGGTCACCTACGTCTGAGAGCGGAGAACCTTACTTTGATTAATATATACATTATTTAAGAACTTTAAATTTCAGTAATACATATATCTAATAAACCATGTCGGTACCAAATCACTGACTACTGGGCGGGCAAATCAACATAAGGCAAAGCAAGACGGACTTTTAAGTTGAAAACCTGTTGTAATGTTGCATGATCTCAGCATTGACGACTTAGTATAAACTTCCTGATTTACTTATTCAAGTTCCTCATTCATATATAATCCGGCTGGCCACGTTGTAAGAAGAGTTCGAAGAGGGTTCCCCTTGGTTAAATTGAAGTCTCTAGTGGAGCAGGAACATCTGAGTTCACCCCTGCTTTTTAGTGGGATTCGCGTACCCCGATTTTTAGTTTTATATACATGTATATGTTTTGTGGATCGTTGTTTTTCCTTTTGTACTTTTTCTTTTGGCCATTGTGTTGTCTGTTTTTCTTCAATATACGAATTCTGATTACCCCTATGGTATCTTCAAGCTCTTCTTTTAACTAAAGTGCTGACATATCGTGAGCATAACATCATAACTTTAAAATTCTTATGGATACCGTCGAGGATTATGCGTTACAATTGGATCTTCCGTTACTCTACTGGATTCCTAAATGACACACATGTCTTTGAAAAGAGTGTTTTATGGATGGGTCTGACAAATATTTCACGACACCTCTATCCACATTATGGTACATGCCATATGGAAACTCAAACACTCGCATACAATCATGGATACTGAAGATAATGTCGTTCTTTGTTCTACTTACTGTGTACTGTCTAGTGATAATCGTCTTGTATGTGACCTTACTGATATTGACATGATTTATCACTCGCTTTCATTGTAAAGCTATAACAGAAACTGTGTATGGTGTGTTTTTAATGTAGATAATTTTATTAGATAGCTGGGTATTTTGACGTGATGAGCTGTAAGGATAGCAGTATTAGGAATTGAATAGAAAAAAAATTACATGGTATTATTTTAGATTAGACAACCATAGGACGAAGTTTTACGATTCAGTAGTAAATATATGACAAGTGTTATCAGTTTTGCTTTGGTGGACATGTATAGCCGAGAGTTATCAGTTTTGCTTTGGTGGACATGTATAGCCGATCGTTTACTCTGGTGTTTATGAATGGGAATTAAATCTAGTAAACGAGGTAAAATAGATGGGTTGATATTACGACATCATGTACATGAATGGTATGCACGAACATCATGTTGAAGTTTATATGTCGCCATGAAAGAACAAGATAAAGATCAGTTGCAAGTGACATCCAAATAAATCTTTTATAACCACCGTCTTAGAATTTATTAAATGAGCAAAATAGCCATAGACTATGCCAAATGGGTTTGTAACATCACTTTCATTTTCTTAAAGTCTATATATTTTTATTGAAAATAACTCATAGTAACATCTTTAACATGTATGCTTAAACAAAACCAACAAATTGACATTAATTGTGATGTCATTATCAAGTGTCATTCACTATCTTTGATTTCTGACAGTCAAGACGCTTTTTTTATTCGAAGACCGAAATAAGTTATTTTATGTCAATAACACACAGTAGAAATAGAGTATGCAATTAATAAGAGGCATCTTAAAGATAGAGAAAGAGATGCCAGTTAAGACTGAATAATACCACCAGGTTCAATCGTAAGTTAATGTTAGACATTTATAATGTTTGAATACAGGAGTTTGAAATTATATGCACTGGGTTATGACTTGGGACTTCGCGAAACCATGTTACAGTCAGGGCTTCTTCTACTTCTACTTTGATATAATAATAAGATGTCTAATGCGTAGACGGTAGTGGAAAACATGTTTTTTTTAGATAAAAAGAACTTCTAATTATCTATAAAGGTATTTTCCGTTTTCATGATCCTCAATATTGATACACTAATTTATATATCACAGTATTGAAGCATACTTATACCTTTTATATTCATCCAAACTTGTAATAAAACATATGAACACTATGTACACTCATCCATAGAAAAGTAATAACTTTCGTGGTTATTTTTGTTTTGCAATTACAGCTTTAATATATTGATGTTTTGTTTAACTCAATGACTGTGAGCGTTTTATTTATGTGCATGGTTGTATAACAAACATTTTCCAAAACCCAGTGTTCATAGATACTCTCGTCATACCTAAAGCACATACATTGAGTTTAAATTACAACACTATGTAAAGCAAAATAATGTCCTATGAAATAATGTCTATTAGGACAACATTTCATAGATTTGTAATATGAAATGTAGTCCTAGTTTATGAAAGTTTGTCCCTGTTCAGACAATATTCCACATGATATGTTGTCCCTGTTTGGACGACACTTCATGGATATTCACTATGAAATTTAGTCTTTAAAAGGGAGATAATTTATGGACAAAATTTCATGTATGATTATCATGAACTTTTGTCCTTTCAAAGGAAATTATATTCAAGTCATTAAGATGTTTTATTATACTTTTGAATACTTATTACAATAAAGTTTCTAAATGATTGAATGCAAATTTACGTACAAATAATGGAGGGTCAGGAGAATAAACACCTTTTGGATTATATGAGTGAAAAAAAGGACAGGAAGAACAGCAAATTTGAATATTACTAGATATAACGATACAAAATGTTGATTAATTTGTATGATATATTTACATTTCATTACTAAATACTTTTCGCATTCCATATTTTGTTGTATATATTTCTATATTGTGTCGTTTAAGTTTGGTAACATTTAATATTCAGAATTTCTCAGATGGAATATATTTAAAAGATTTCTTTAGTACATTTTCTCAATGGGTAAGTTTTTCATTTGTAGACATTATTTTACATGAAATATTGTCCATTGAACGGACAAAATTTTATAGCAGCTGACAATATTTCATGGTGAAATATTGTCCCAGACAAAATTTCATAATAGAATTTAATGAAATTTTGTCCATGGACGATATTTCCTATGAAATTTTGTCTCATGGACACTATTTCATAGAGGACAATATTTTATGATACAACTACACCTAATTATAATAATTTTTTCTGTTCAACATGTAGAATCTTTTTTTATTCCAATTTAAAATCTGATCTACAATATGTTATTTATATAGTAAATGTCGGCTTTAGTAGTATATAAAAACCATAGTATCTGGGGATAGCAAACGTCCATTCGCAGGTACATTGTAATTGACAAACAGCATAGCCAGAATAAAAACGTTGATATTAAATTTAGTGCGCATGACACGTTTCTGGAATAACCTTCATCATGTACGCTCAAATAAAATCGTAGATATCAAATGAAGAGTACATAGCGCGTTTCTGGAATAAACTTCATTATGTACGCTCAAATAAAATCATAGATATCAGATACGCTCCAAGTAATATTGTCACTGTACTTTCTTTTCGCAAAACTGGTAATGATAATGTTTAATGGTTAATCCATCAAAAATAAGATTCTGTTTATTGCAGTGAAAAAATGCCGTAATGTATACAGTTAGTTCTCCGCATGTTAGTTTAATCTTTGAAATGAATGATTACATGCTTTAACAAATTGGTTAGGAAACAAATTTTAAAAAAGCATGGTGTTCATTGTAATGTATTACTGATAAGATTAAGATAAAATCACTTATACCTCTATGCTGCCAATCATAATGTACTCATTACTTCTTAATTACAATGTTATGTTAATATGACATGTGTTAACATGGACTGTTTTGATAATCATAGACACAATCCTTTTATTGGCATGGTATCAGTTTAAACTATGTCTGATAAGTATCCAGAATAGCAATAGTCTACAACACTATGATCCAACGTTTATGTGGCAAAATGCGATGTTGCCGATACATGAAGACATTGACACCAGGTGTAACTACTGCACGTCAAAATGAACATTCAAAATGAATCAACAAGACCGCGGTGCACACCACTCCATGTATTAGTACAGATAAAACGAAGCCGTTACTGGATGAAACCCGTGCATAGACCCCGTCAGAAATCGGAGTTGGAATGGAAAAGTTTACTATGTATTCGTCAAAGGTAGAATGTTTTCCTTTTTTTCCGATAAAGTGTGGTTTTATATTTTTCGAACATACGATAGTGCCGTGTGCTTTGGAATTTTCAAATACAAAAAGTTGATCGTAGTACCCTCTCAATTGTACATTAATGTATGGTTAATACTTGTACAGAAGCATAAGGAGGAAATGATGATCTTCATACTGATCCTGTCTTAAAGATTTTCATCAAGATAACCCCAGGATGTCAATAGACTATCTGCCTCCATAATGCTTTACTTTCATGAATTGGGGATTGATCCACTACATAGCACTAAATGAACATATCTCTGAAGGGTTGAGTAGAATGTTACCTACAGTGGATGTAATTTGATACCTTAAGATTTGTCGACATTGTGTTTCCAGCATTCATAGAATAGTGGGTAATACCCAAAACAATATTTGTGGATTGGAGGTCTCTCCGTGAATGTATATTATTTCACCATCTTGTAGCCACCATGACTTGGCTAACCATCACGGAATGTCACAGTTGACCATGGACATTTTCCGTGGTCAAAATCATGTCTTCTTGTTTGTGCCTGTACCAAGCCAGGAGTGTACAGTCACATAATTATGTATTGCGGGGGTATCGGTGTTGTCTTCTGTGCAGTGTTGTCTCCTGTGTAGTGTTGTCTTTTGTGCAACATTGTGCTATGTGTAGTGATGTCCTATGCTTTGTGTGGTGTTGTCTGCTGTGTAGTATTGTCTTTTGTGTTGTGTTGTCTTCTGTGTAGTGTTGTCTTTTGTGTTGTGATGTCTTCCGTGTAGTGTTGCCTCTTCCGTTGTGTAGTATTTTGTGTTGTTTTTCTCCTGTACATGTGTAATATTTTCTTCCGTGTAGTGTTATCTCCTGTGCAGCATTGTGTTATGTGTAGTGATGTCCTATGTGTAGTGTTGTCTTTTGTGTTTTGTAGTCTTCTATGTAGTGTTGTCTTTTGTGTTGTGTAGTCTTATGTGTAGTGTTGTATTTTGTGTTGTGTTGTCTTTTGTGTAGTGATGTCTTCTGTGTAGTGTTGTCTTTTGTGTTGTGTAGTCTTTGTGTAGTGTTGCCTTTTGTATTGTGTTGTCTTCTGTGTAGTGTTGTCTTTTGTGTTGTGTAGTCTTTTGTGTAGTGTTGTCTCCTGTGCATCATTGTGTTATGTGTAGTGTAGTTTTATGTGTAGTGTTGTCTTCTGTGTTGTGTTTTCTTCTCTGTTGTGTTGTCTTCTGTGTTTTGTTGTCTTCTGTGTAGTGTTGTCGTTTGTGTTATACTGTCTTCCGTGTAGTGTTTTCTTTTGTGTTGTGTAGTCTTTTGTGTAGTGTTGTACATGTGCAATATTGTCTTCTGTGTGGTGGTGTCTCCTGTGCAGGATTGTGCTCTGTGTAGTGTTGTCTTTTGGGTTGTGTAGTCTTCTATGTAGTGTTGTCTTTTGTGTTGTGTTGTCTTTTCTGTAGTGTTGTCTTCTGTGTCTTCATTGTCATTTGAGACAGATGAAATAAGCTTTACGGCAAGCTTAGCAGGGCGAAGATCGAAACAGTTGGTTGGAAATGTCCGTGCACTTGCAAGGCATACGGATATGTTTATCTCTCTGAATTGGTAGAAGTCGTTGTCTAAATTTATATGAGTTTGCCAGTCATTGTCATTAATTGTCTGTTTAACATTGTGTTGTCTTCTCTGTAATGTTTTATGCTATGTTGTGTTTCTTCACAATAGTCTTATGTTGTGTGTTTTCTTCTGTGTAATGTTGCTTTATGTAGTGATGTCCTATGTGTAGTGTTGTCTTTTGTGTTGTGTAGTCTTCTGTGCAGAATTGTGTTTTGGGAGGTGTTGTCTGCTGTGTAGTATTGTCTTTTGTGTTGTGTTGTCTTTTCTGTAGTGTTGTCTTCTGTGTCTTCATTGTCATTTGAGACAGATGAAATAAGCTTTACGACAAACTTAGCAGGGCGAAGATCGAAACAGTTGGTTGGAAATGTTCGTGCACTTGCAAGGCATGCGGAGATGTTTATCTCTCTGAATTGGTAGAAGTCGTTGTCTAAATTTATACGAGTTTGCCAGTCATTGTCATTAATTGTCTGTTTAACATTGTGTTGTCTTCTCTGTAATGTTTTATGTTATGTTGTGTTTCTTCACAATAGTCTTATGTTGTGTGTTTTCTTCTGTGTAATGTTGCTTTGTGCAGTGCTATCACCAACGCAGTGCTGTCTTCTGTGTAGTGTTCTCTTCTGAATAGTGCTATGCTTTGTGTGGTGTTGTCTTCTGTGCAGTGTTATCTCCTGTGTAGTGTTGTCTTTTGTGCAACATTGTGCTATGTGTAGTGATGTCCTATGCTTTGTGTGGTGTTGTCTGCTGTGTAGTATTGTCTTTTGTGTTGTGTTGTCTTCTGTGTAGTGTTGTCTTTTGTGTTGTGATGTCTTCCGTGTAGTGTTGCCTCTTCCGTTGTGTAGTCTTTTGTGTTGTTTTTCTCCTGTACATGTGTAATATTTTCTTCCGTGTAGTGTTATCTCCTGTGCAGCATTGTGTTATGTGTAGTGATGTCCTATGTGTAGTGTTGTCTTTTGTGTTTTGTAGTCTTCTATGTAGTGTTGTCTTTTGTGTTGTGTAGTCTTATGTGTAGTGTTGTATTTTGTGTTGTGTTGTCTTTTGTGTAGTGTTGCCTTTTGTGTTGTGTTGTCTTCTGTTTAGTGTTGTCTTCTGTGTTGTGTTGTCTTCTGTGTAGTGTTGTCGTTTGTGTTATACTGTCTTCCGTGTAGTGTTTTCTTTTGTGTAGTGTTATACATGTGCAATATTGTCTTCTGTGTGGTGGTGTCTCCTGTGCAGGATTGTGCTCTGTGTAGTGTTGTCTTTTGGGTTGTGTAGTCTTCTATGTAGTGTTGTCTTTTGTGTTGTGTTGTCTTTTCTGTAGTGTTGTCTTCTGTGCCTTCATTGTCATTTGAGACAGATGAAATAAGCTTTACGACAAACTTAGCAGGGCGAAGATCGAAACAGTTGGTTGGAAATGTCCGTGCACTTGCAAGGCATACGGAGATGTTTATCTCTCTGAATTGGTAGAAGTCGTTGTCTAAATGTATACGAGTTTGCCAGTCATTGTCATTAATTGTCTGTGTAACATTGTGTTGTTTTCTCTGTAATGTTTTATGTTATGTTGTGTTTCTTCACAATAGTCTTATGTTGTGTGTTTTCTTCTGTGTAATGTTGCTTTGTGCAGTGCTATCACCAACGCCGTGCTGTCTTCTGTGTAGTGTTCTCTTCTGAATAGTGCTATGCTTTGTGTGGTGTTGTCTTCAGTGCAGTGTTGTCTCCTGTGTAGTGTTGTCTTTTGTGCAACATTGTGCTATGTGTAGTGATGTCCTATGCTTTGTGTGGTGTTGTCTGCTGTGTAGTATTGTCTTTTGTGTTGTGTTGTCTTCTGTGTAGTGTTGTCTTTTGTGTTATGATGTCTTCCGTGTAGTGTTGCCTCTTCCGTTGTGTAGTCTTTTGTGTTGTTTTTCTCCTGTACATGTGTAATATTTTCTTCCGTGTAGTGTTATCTCCTGTGCAGCATTGTGTTATGTGTAGTGATGTCCTATGTGTAGTGTTGTCTTTTGTGTTTTGTAGTCTTCTATGTAGTGTTGTCTTTTGTGTTGTGTAGTCTTATGTGTAGTGTTGTATTTTGTGTTGTGTTGTCTTTTGTGTAGTGATGTCTTCTGTGTAGTGTTGTCTTTTGTGTTGTGTAGTCTGTGTGTAGTGTTGCCTTTTGTGTTGTGTTGTTTTCTGTGTAGTGTTGTCTTTTGTGTTGTGTAGTCTTTTGTGTAGTGTTTTCTCCTGTGCATCATTGTGTTATGTGTAGTGTAGTTTTATGTGTAGTGTTGTCTTCTGTGTTGTGTTTTCTTCTCTGTTGTGTTGTCTTCTGTGTTGTGTTGTCTTCTGTGTAGTGTTGTCGTTTGTGTTATACTGTCTTCCGTGTAGTGTTTTCTTTTGTGTTGTGTAGTCTTTTGTGTAGTGTTGTACATGTGCAATATTGTCTTCTGTGTAGTGGGGTCTCCTGTGTCTTCATTGTCATTTGAGACAGATGAAATAAGCTTTACGACAAGCTTAACAGGGCGAAGATCGAAACAGTTGGTTGGAAATGTCCGTGCACTTGCAAGGCATACGGAGATGTTTATCTCTCTGAATTGGTAGAAGTCGTTGTCTAAATGTATACGAGTTTGCCAGTCATTGTCATTAATTGTCTGTTTAACATTGTGTTGTCTTCTCTGTAATGTTTTATGTTATGTTGTGTTTCTTCACAATAGTCTTATGTTGTGTGTTTTCTTCTGTGTAATGTTGCTTTGTGCAGTGCTATCACCAAGGCAGTGCTGTCTTCTGTGTAGTGTTCTCTTCTGAATAGTGCTATGCTTTGTGTGGTGTTGTCTTCTGTGCAGTGTTGTCTCCTGTGTAGTGTTGTCTTTTGTGCAACATTGTGTTATGTGTAGTGATGTCCTATGCTTTGTGTTGTGTTGTCTTCTGTGTAGTGTTGTCTTTTATGTTGTGGTGTCTTCTGTGTAGTGTTGTCTCTTCCGTTGTGTAGTCTTTCGTGTTGTTTTTCTCCTGTACATGTGTAATATTTTCTTCCGCGTAGTGTTATCTCCTGTGCAGCATTGTGTTATGTGTAGTGATGTCCTATGTGTAGTGTTGTCTTTTGTGTTTTGTAGTCTTCTATGTAGTGTTGTCTTTTGTGTTGTGTAGTCTTATGTGTAGTGTTGTATTTTGTGTTGTGTTGTCTTTTGTGTAGTGATGTCTTCTGTGTAGTGTTGTCTTTTGTGTTGTGTAGTCTTTGTGTAGTGTTGCCTTTTGTGTTGTGTTGTCTTCTGTGTAGTGTTGTCTTTTGTGTTGTGTAGTCTTTTGTGTAGTGTTTTCTCCTGTGCATCATTGTGTTATGTGTAGTGTAGTTTTATGCGTAGTGTTGTCTTCTGTGTTGTGTTGTCTTCTGTGTAGTGTTGTCGTTTGTGTTATACTGTCATCCGTGTAGTGTTTTCTTTTGTGTTGTGTAGTCTTTTGTGTGGTGTTGTACATGTGCAATATTGTCTTCTGTGTAGTGGTGTCTCCTGTGCAGGATTGTACTCTGTGTAGTGTTGTCTTTTGGGTTGTGTAGTCTTCTATGTAGTGTTGTCTTTTGTGTTGTGTTGTCTTTTCTGTAGTGCTGTCATCTGTGTCTTCATTGTCATTTGAGACAGTTGAAAAAAGCTTTACGACAAACTTAGCAGGGCGAAGTTCGGAACAGTTGGTTGGAAACTTCCATGCTCTTGCAATATATACGGATATGTGTATCTCTCTGAATTGGTTGAAATCGTTGTCTGAATTTATGCGAGTTTGCCAGTCATTGTCAGGTTTCTGATCAACAGCATTCACTACAATACGCTTACAATGGGATTTCCCCCGAAAATCAGCGTTTTTTGTATAATTAGTAAAGAAAACAAACAGATTGTATTTGCTTAGGATTTTAAAAAAAAATCCTATTCTATTTATATTGTGAAAAGGAGAAAAGCCTAGGCATAAATATATTTTTTACTGGATACCCTTGTCTATTTTTTTAAACCTTTACAAGAGGAAACCAAATTACGCTGGTCGATTCCACAAGTTGTGCTTCATAGTCAAACCATGCTTTCACAATAATCTGATCGTGTCATTGTAATGCATTCCTCAGTGTTCTTTTCAACAAAGTTTTGGAGTCTGTTCAAGAATAACAACTCCTTGTTCTTTCAATCATTCCAGACTTCCCAACTGTTAAACACTATTGGTATAACGACGGATTTGTACAATTTATGTAGAGTAATGTAGAGGATTGTCATCTATACTACGACATATGTGTACAGTATAACAAGATTAAAAAGGAATTGTAATGTCATCTTTGATGCTAGTAATAACAAAATAAGTGTTTCTACCCTTCATGCAAGCCTTTGTTGTTGTAGAAAACGCACTTTATTTTCCGTTAAGTTCAATTCCTAAATAGATGTGACTATCCGCAACTAGACTTAATTCATGATTTATTGTCCAATCAAAATCCGGCTTGACTGAACATTTTGAAATTTGAATCACACAGGATTGCACTTCATTGAATTGAAACATCCACTTGTTGGCACATTCTCTGTAATTATCGACCATTCGCTTTAGACCTCTTCGTTTTGTGCTAATGCATGTAATATCGTCAGCTAATGACAGTGCACAACATTTAATATTATTGACTCATGTTACTTCATTACAATTCACTTATACATTAATTAGCTCATTTATAAATATCAAGTACAAAAAGTCAGATAGCACCACACCCTGTCTAACACTTTCAGTGACCTAAACATAGTTCGATTTAAATTTGTTGACAATTACATCACTTTAAAACTGAAGCTTTTCAAAGGTAATAAAGGAAATGGATATCGGAAACTAAACACAAGTATTCTAGAAAACAAAAAATACTGTAAATCTATTGAAATATTAATCACTAAATATCAACATCAATTTAAAGAACAAAACAACTTAGATATAATGTGAGATAACTTCAAACTAGAAGTGAGGGATAAAACAATTGATCATCGCAAAAAAGTGTCAAAAAAAAAAAAAAAAAAACTAAAAAACTGGAAAATAAATTGAAATATTTAGAAGAACTAAGTAATACTAGTACATATAAGGAAGATACATCATTAAAGCAAAAACTAGAAATAACAATTAAAATGCTAGATAAACTGTACACTGAAAAAACAAAGGGGAGACAAATCAGATCTAGAGTAAAATGGATCGAAGAAGAAGAAAAAAATGCAGCATTTTTCCGAGGGCTCGAAAAAACAAAACAATAACATCACTGTGTGCATTACTATGCAACTCATTTATACAGGACCATGTTTTCCCTTTCACACATACATTAAACAGTTTGAACATAAATGTGTTGTACCATTCAGTATCAAAAGCTTTTCTACTGTCAAGAAATGCTACGTATACTGTTTGTTCGAAACACAAAGACGAGGTCATAACACCAAGACTTTTTTTGGAAATCTTTGTTGAAGCGGGTTAGGGAACGTTCCAAGCCTTACTTCGAATGTTTGTATCCTATTGAGCACGATCTTTTCAAATATTTTCACCAAACTGGATAATATATACACCAGTCTGTAGCAGTCAGGATATGATTTTGGTTTATCGTCACCTTTAAATAACAGACCAACAAGTCCATTATGCCTCGTTTTAGGCTCATCCGCTTTACCTATGGCATTACTAAGATAAATTGTAAGACACTTGACTAGTTTTGGGCATCGAAAAATAAATGATAATTCTGAATCGTGTCACTTCCACATGCTGTTTTACGTTTTAACTGTTTAATACCAGAGATCACATCATCCTCAGATATAGAACAAGCCGGTAAATATGGATCAGTTTTGCACACTCGTTTTAATTTCATCATAAGCTTTGTTCAATTCATGTAATATTTGATCGTTAAATTTAGATGTATTCGGCGGTGTATGCAAATTGTGAATAGAAGCATCAGCTTTGTTCACTTTATTCACTTAGACGTGTCCGACGTTGTATACAAATCTTGGACAGAATCATCAGCTTTGTTCACTTCAATCATTTAGATGTATCCGACGGTGTATACAAATCTAGGAAATAATTTGCAATAGCATTCCATATTGATACCGGGGTTTTAGTAACCATGTTGTTGTGTTTGATCTCGTGACAGATCTGGGTTTGTTACGGTTTTTGTCGCTAATTAACTCCCAAAACAACTGTACATCACAGTATGTGGCATTGTTAATATCATCATAGGATTATTTAATATATTGCTCGCATGTAAGTTGCTGGATATTTCTCAAATCACGTTTTGCTCGATTGTAACTAAAATAAGACTGATGTTGCATTCATTGGGGCCTATCCTCGTATAGCCATATTCTACGCATTTCGCGTTCTGTTTTGTGTACCATCTTAACATCACTATTCCAGTACGGCTATGTGTGAGGATTGAGTGTATAACTTGGTATTACCTCTTTTGCAGAATGTAACAATGTACTAACAAGTTCCAAGTAAACAAGATTAAATGCCAATGCCACCATAGTCATATTCATGTATCTGTTTATCTAAGGGTTCCTGTAAAACAATTGATATTTTGTTTTATATTTTCATCTGTAGTTATGTGCCAAGTTGGTAGCAGTGAAAAATAGTTCATATTAATATGAGCATCTTCTCCTAATTCTAAGTGCACAGCAACTTGTAGGTGATCTGACGTTTAACTAAATGTTCCCTCTTCAAGAATTTCATATCGTCTTAATTGTCTGACTAGCGTCTCATATATACAAGTATAGTCTAAGTATTAATGTAAACTCAGTAAATGGACGACAGATAAAGAGTCTGCTTGAACAATTCTGATAGAGTTAGTAATCCTTAAATTCTGTTTAATACAACTAGAATTAAGATCTCCAGCAACACAATTACATTGCCGTAACTAATGTAATACGGGTACAGATCATCCAGAGCATGTAACTCTTTTCTATAGTTATCAATTAAGCCATCATCAGGTAAGTGTACACCAAATATAAATAGTGACCTATAGATTTGGTTTTCCAGCTCAACACCTACAATCCTATCTACCATTTATTTTACCAAAAACTGTAAAGAAGATTTGCACATTATATGCCATCTTTACCATGTGTACAATTAAAGTAAACATTTAATGTGTCAGTTTATGTTTAACTTTCACTTTATCGGACACTCAACATTATTCGACATTTAAATCGCTAGGGGCTCTCAACGGGGAAGTCGTCGATGCATACTAAGGTTTAGCAGATAATAAGTCATTTAAACCTTTTTGCATCGTAGTTTGCAATTTGTTATGTATATCTAGTTCTGTGTTTATGGCTTTTATATTTTCTTGGAAATTAGTCAGATCAAAATCATCTAATGGTCTGCTGTGTCAACAATTTAAATTTAGCATTAATTGGGGAGGATGTTCTGTTGTGTGCACTCGAATGTGTAATTGATTAATTGTTCCTTTATTTCAGACACATGTAAACGTAATTTATTGTTTTTTGTCTGTTAATCCTTTATTGTTTTCTCGTTTATTGGTTCAGCCTTTTCACTAGATGGCTCACTCTTGTCAATGTTGGTGCTCATCTCAATCATTTCTATATTTCCAGACTCACTACTCTGATCAGTAACAGTTTGTCTATTGTCATATTGTATCACCTTGTAGAAACATGCATAGAATATAACAATTCCTAGCATATTTAAATGTCGAAGAGCTCTTCCTTGTTGATTTTCGGTGATTAGGTATTCCTGTAGAGGGCTGAGAAAAGGTCAACCCGTTTGCATTATGAATATGTTTACCTTTTGATGACATGCCGATTTCAGTAACAAAATATCGAACGAAGTCAGATTTTTTAGGGGAATATTTTAAAAATAAAAGAACGATACAGTACCAATTATTATAAAATATCAAATATTTACATAATGAAAAAATAAAAAACTACGCTTAGCTAAGCAACAACATCGTTTTCTTTGTTGCAAAATAAAAAGAAAAGATAATTATGATTAATTAATAATAATAAGTACACGAAGTTTGTCTTACAAGAGACAGAAACTGCTTACCCTTCGCGAACCCCTGAGTTCACCCCAGGTTTTTTGTGGTGTCCGTGTTGGTTATCGTTTTGCTTTATGTGCTGAGGTGTATTTTGTTTTATTATTTGTTTGTCTTCGTTCTATGTTTAGTTTAAACGTATTTTATTTGTCACAAAATAACAAATTGGATAGGACACAAGAACAACGTACTTACGAGGTCTTCTCCTACATACAATTTTACAACAATACTAAGCATGCAAAATGAACATAGTTTTAAATATTATTGATATTTTGACGTTTATACCAAAATTTGAAAGAAGAAAGGAGAGTAAAAATAGTAAAAATTTGAGAGAAAGAAAAAGGTTAAAAGAAGAGTAAGAATAGTAAAGAACATTGATAGCATTGATAACAATACAATGATTGAATGGGTGTGGATTTGTTGAAAGAAAAGTTAATTATTTAAATGTACATTAAGCAATCAGGAACCGTTCTGACTTTCTTATATAGTCAAACACTTTCTTTAATACAAGTTCATTCTGTTCATTTGTAAGGGTTGAGTTACCAAAAATTAGCAGATTAAGATCCAAATGGCAATCATTAGGTAACCATTCCAGACAAGTTAGTAGATCATTGCGAATTCCATTGTACAGGGGGCATTCAAAGAAGTAATGGTAGGAATATTCTCGTATGGCACCGCAGCTACAGGATGGGTTAGATATTATATTAATTTTAAACAGATCATAGATTAAAAATGCTGCCGAACATCTAAGCTGGGTAAGCACTGTATTCAATTTACGTGGACCATGCGAGTAATATTTCGGAATATTTACACTGTAGGAGTTTGACAATTTCTTTAGTTCACTTTTAAAATGGGGTATAGATTCAATGTTCCTTATGGACAAGTCCAAGCTATTCCACTGTCTGATGGTCGATGGAATGTATGAGTCGTTTGTGATGGAAAGTCTGCAGAACGGAATGATTATATCTTCCCCGTTTCTGAGTTGGTATACAGTACTTTGGATGGTAGGTGGTATCAGATTAAATAGATAACCCGGGGCATTCTTGTTCTGAATATTATAAAACAACTGAAGTTTTCTCCTAGTCCGTCTTTCTTGCAAAGTCTCCTACCCAAATTCGCGAAATATAAAATTGGAATTTGCAAAGGCGGGAAGGCCCGTAACTATTCTCGCTGCTTCTAGTTGCAGTCTTTCTAATTTACTTGCATTTACAGATCCGCAATTATCCTAAACTTCGGAAGCGTATTCGAATATTGGCCTTATGTAGACTAAATAAAGTTTTTCTAAATTCGACCTATTAATTTTAATTTTTAATTTCCGTAAGATATTTATATGTTTAGAAACACTAGACACAATATTTTCTAGGTGGGCATTCCATTTAGCATCAGTACTAAATGTTACACCAAGATGTCTATGCGATTCTATCGTTGAAATTATATTATTTTCAAACGTAAAATTGATTTCTGGGCGTTCTAAATTTGTAAATAACATTATTTCTGTTTTGTCTGGATTGAAAGTCATAAGCCAACGCTTAGACCATTCAGCTAGCTCTTTAATATCGTGGTTAATAATGGATTGAACTTCAGTTCCGTCAGAATGTGAACAGATAAAAGACGTGTCGTCAGCAAATAGTCTAGCTACGGAGGTGAATTTGTCAGCAATGTCATTTATATATATTATAAACAGTAAAGGTTCGAGAACTGATCTTTGCAGGACACCTCCCAAAATAGTAGTAAAACTGGAGGACGCATCTTTGAAAACAACTCGTTGCTTTCGTTCATTCAAATAACTATGAAACCAATCAAGCAAATTTATATTGATTCCATACGCCTTTAACTTGTGTAATAAACCGCGATGCCATACCTTGTCGAACGCTTTTGAAAAATCACAAAAGACAAAGTAACTCATTTCCTTTCTCTCTAGTGAATTTAAAATTGAATTATACATTTCAAGAAGTTGATGGACAGTTGAATGCTTTGGTAAAAATCCAGACTGAAATTCATATATCAGCTTTAAGTTTTGGAGATGTTTATAAACGTGTTTATACGCTACTCTTTCCGTGACTTTTCCAACACAACTTATAAGCGAAATTAGGCGATAATTTGACGGATAAGAATTATTAACCTTCTTAAAAATGGGTATAGCATTGTCTTTTTTTTCCATAATTTAGGATATTTGCATTGTTCGAGAGATTTGTTAAAAAATATTCGTAATGGGACAGCAATTTTTTCAGGGGACACCTGCAACATGTTATGGCTAATTATATCAGGACCAGATGCCTTATGTACAGCTAAATTCGTAATAATGTCAACTATTTCTTCCTCTGTACAAAGGATGCCGCTAATAGAACTACCTGTTCTTGATTCAAAGTCGAGTAATAAAACACTTTCATCATCTATTCCAGAAATACAACTGAAATATTTATTAAATAAGATCACATTTCTCATTTTCATCATATACTATATTAGCTTCTATATCATCTACAATATGTTTTAGCGGGGGTAAATTGTAAGAGGGTTTGTTAGACTTAATAAGCATTTTCATTAATATCCAGTATTCTTTTGAATTTGATACATTTTCTAATATAATAGTATCCAGATTTTTCTCAAAATGTTCCTTTGCGTTCCTTTTTAGGTTATTAACTTTGTTTCTCTGCTGTTTGTACCTCAATATGCTAGATTCTGTTTTGATTTTAATACAATCTTCCGAAATTTATCTCTATGTCTAATTTCTGTCCTGAATGCACTTGTGAACCATGGTTTGTCATTGTTTCTTACCATTACAAACTTTGTTGGAATACACTCCCTAGCTATTTGAACGAATGTCTCCATGAATGTATTACACATTTCGTCAACATCATTCAAACTGCCAAGAAGCGCATTTCATTCAGCCTGATCTAACTTTTTTTTAAATGTTTCTTTATCTATTCGGTCATATAACCTAATTTCTCTCTTGAATGAACTCGTTGTACAATTAGGACACTCAATGTATGCTACAGCAGCATCATGATCCGATATTTCAGACGGTACATTAAGTACATCTGAATAAATACTGGACATCGTATCACTGATTATAATGGGGTCTAATAGTGTACTACTGTGGGCTGTAATTCTTGTGGGTTTATTAATAACATTTTTAAAATTAAACAAGGTCATTATTTCTGAAAGTTTGTTATTTTGTGTATTGAAAAGGTCAGAGTTCGTGTCACTTGTAATCACAACGTTTGGATTAATCTCAAAGGCCATCTCGATCGTATGCTTTAATCGTGTCCAGTATTGATTATCTGAGTAGTCAGATCGATATGTGTTACATAGTAAGAAGGATTGGCCTTTACCTTGAATTAGTATCCATATTGTCTCATCTAGTGGGGTCTCGATGTTTCTGATTCTAGTGATGCCAATTCCGTCTCTGACATAGATCAACAAGCCACCTCCCGCGGCACCATCTCTGTCGCGACACATAATATTAGGAGAAAAAGATTCAAACTTAATATCATCATCACTAACATTTGAATTAATGTGAGTTTCTGTGACGGTTATAATATCGAATTCGTCGACAAAATGTTGGAAGAATTCAAGTTTATTTCGTATACTACGAATATTTATATTGCAAATAGCAAGTGATTTATCTGTATTTACCAAAGATGTGTTCGATATTTCATTCGTTAATGGACCTGGATTAACTTAAACATTCCCGATAATAAGTGTAAAGTGAAGTACAAATAGCAGAAATACAATATCAATGTTTGGATTTACACTCTGTAAAACTGTCAGTGAAGCAACGAGAAATATGCACCTAAAATTAGTAAGTAGTATCTCTAAAATACTAGTACAATAACGTTTATAAGATCTCACGTGGATCCATTTACATAAATTAAAAAGCCCTATAGCCGTCCTATAGCAATCAATGTCTTACCCAGTAGGACTAACAAACCAATCGAAATATTCTATAAAGCGGCCACACAGACTCTTCTTTTCAACAAATCCACAGAAAGAAGTTAAGCACACTGTAAAACATAGAAAAGTATAAAATTAAATACATGAAAAATACCAGACGTTTGTACAAAGTTGTATGGAGTGACATTTTCATGTGAAATGGGGGGATTAACTCGATTCAAAATTATTTTTCATCAACAAAACCCTGTTTTCCTAAATTACATTTTGTAGAAAGTATCCTATAACGTTATTTTCACAATAGGTAGCAAAGTTAACACGTGTTTTTGCTTAATGAGTGACATTTTTTTTTTCATCGTTAAGGACTACTAACATTCGATTCGTATTTATAAATAAGGTTTCTTTTCCCAGCAGATAAACTTAAAAAAAAAAAAAACTCAAACAAAAGCCGAAAAAAAAATATTATCCAATATATTTATAAGAGATTACAGCATTTAAAATTTATAACACTTTCTAATATTAATTCATAATTACCTACATGTTAAGTATATTTACAAGCAGGAGTATACATGAAACATGAAATAGAAAAATAATGAACAATGGCACTGCATTGTAGTTAATAATGCAAACAATATGTACAATAGTCAATGGATATATATTAATAGACCAATATTTTAAAATATTCCGATTTGACCTGACCCTCGTAATATAATCATGAAATTATCATACATTTCTGATGACTACTTATTTGCCTGGAACATGTCTTGTGTACCCAATGTTGCTAGTGTCTCTGGATTGTCCATTCGTGATTATTCCTTCGGTTTTTCTAAGGTTTATTACCCAAGCACATTTTATTGTAATACAATGCTATGTAAGCAAACATATAATTAAGTAAACAAACATGTTTTATCCTAATAAAATGCTATATAAATACACATATATTGTACATCCACACCGTATCATTTATCAGATAAGAACAACAAGCAATTACAAATCTTTAATAATATTTATATTTCGATACACTATGTCTATTAACTATAATATACCTCTATGAAGTCAAAATAAAGCATAATGTGTATATTGATTGATCCCCCCCCCCTTTTCGTATATATAGATATTGTTAACAGTGTTGTCTTATTTGTATATTAAAATACAACTCACACAATTATAAATATAATTAGATACACAGTTGTGTTGTGTTGTTTTACTTAAAAAATAACATCGCTATTTTCTGTAATAAATTATTATGATAACATCAGATAACAATATCAAAAAATAATAAACACGTACTTCAATACTAACCGTAATTTTTCATACCTTTGTCGGTAATCGGTTCGGATTTTAAAGTTCTCACCTATATAAATTACGCATATTGATCTTTTGACTACACTATCATGGCTCAATCCGCATTGAAGACTTGTGAGATATGCATGGGAGGTTCCGGGACGGACTTTTGTCTAGATTGTGAACAGCATTTTTGCATCAATTGCAAATCTTTACATAAACGACAAAAAGGCACAAAAAATCATGTGTTTCAAAGCGCTGAAAATGTCGTTCAGGAAGTAAAATTGAGATGTAAAGAACACAAAGAAGATTTCCTTTTTCTTTGCAACAACTGTAATATTTCAGTCTGTGCGCAATGTGTCACTGGTAAACACAACGGCCATAAAGTGTCAAATATGAAGGAGTCTATTTCTAGTCTTAGAACAACCTTCAGACAGGAAATGCGCACGAAACTGGATGTAATCCAAGCAAACCAAAAGCAGGTGGATACAGGTCTTACTACATTTGACCTGAGTGTTACATCTGTTATAAATGAAATAAAAGAAGAGGGTACAAAGATGAAAGCAATGGTTGACCGCCATATTGAGAAGATGATCGCGACATTGAGGGAGAAGGCACAACATGAAAAAGAACCGCTTACGAAGACATTGGTGGATTACAAACAGCAGTTGGAGAAAGCAAAGGAGATCGAAAAAAGAGAAGACAAAATACAACAATCCAGAGATGATGCTTCTATCCTTCAACATCTGAATACATTAAATGATGAACTATCAAAGCTGTCAGTTGTACCTTTACCTGATTTACCTTCTATTCAATACAGCAACAAGAAAGTTACTGATTCTGATATTGATCAGCTGATAGGAACATACAGTCTCAGGTGTGTACCTGTCATTGAAATAATTACTATAAATGTGCACCGTAAATATTGAATCATTTATTGTATCTAATAACATTCATTGATTGATGCATAACACCATTTCAGCACTGTTTAAAAACACATACCATTATGCTTATAAAACTTTTGGGTACGAGTTTCACACTTCGTACTTCAATGACTATCATACATCTGCTATATATGATCTACATGGTGGTATATTAAACATCATACTCCTTAAAATATATTGGTGATATACCTCTGTTATATATGATCTAAATATCTACATGGTGGTACAGAATGAATGATACTCCTCAAAACATATAGGTGATATACATCTGTTATATATGATATAAACATCTACATAGTGGTACAGAATGAATGATACACCTCAAAACATATAAGTGATATACCTCTGTTATATATGATCTAGACATCTACATGGTGGTACATAATGAATGATGCTTCTCAAAACATATAGGTGATATACCTCTGTTATACATGATCTAGACATCTACATGGTGGTACAGAATGAATGATGCTTCTCAAAAGATGTAGGTGATATACCTCTGTTATATATGATCTAAACATCTATATGATGGTACAGAATGAATGATACTTCTCAAAACATATAGGTGATATACCTCTGTTATATATGATCTAAACATCTATATGATGGTACAGAATGAATGATACACCTCAAAGCATATAGGTGATATACCTCTGTTTTGTATGATATAAACATTTACATTGTGGTACAGAATGAATGATACTCCTCAAAGCATATAGGTGATCTACCTCTGTTATATATGATCTAAACATCTATATGATGGTACAAAATGAATGATATACCTCAAAACATATAGGTGATATACCTCAGTTATATATGATCTTAACATCTACATGGTGGTACAGAATGAATGATACTCCTCAAAACATATAGGTGATATACCTCTGTTATACATGATCTAAACATCTACATGATGGCACAGGATGGATGATACTCCTCAAAGCATATAGGTGATATATCTCTGTTATGTATGATACATTGTATATACATATACATGGTGATACAGAATGAATGATGTTTCTCAAAACATATAGGTGATATACCTCTGTTATATATGATCTAAACATCTACATGGTGGTACAGGATGGATGATACTCCTCAAAGCATATAGATGATATACCTCTGTTATACATTCAAACAAAACATTTCTTCATGGAGATTATAAATACATTTAAACAAAGTATTGCAAAAATTTTCGACGGCACAACCGTCTTCGTCAGTTGCAAAACATAAACTGCTAAGAGATACAAAAAAAAACAACAAGACGTCATAACATCTAATCGTGCTATTCTGACCTCGTAAAAAATTACTAAAAATGATCCTGAACATTATGAATACATAAAATACACAAAGCTCAAGATCAAACGTTGTGTAATCTAAGACCTGTTAGACTAATTATTTTATTTTGCTTATACCCTCTTGTTGAGTGCTACACATTTTAATAAACAGTGATTCACGGGTCTGTCTATATATTGTGTTACTTTTTCTTGAAATTTCTATTCCTGCAAATCTGAAATCGTCGATGGAATGGTCTTTTGAATTAAAATGTATTGAAACCGGCTTGTCATATTTTTTAAATGTTCTGATATCAGAAAGATGATTTTGTATCCGATCCTTTAACATTGTTTCTGTTTCACCAACATAAACTATGTGCTTACATTTTTTACAGTGCATTTGATGTTCTGCAGTTTATTTTGTTATTGATCTTAATAACTCTTCCGGATCTTGTTTTCAATTCTCCCCTAAAACTTTTTTCACAGATGACACATTTTCGTCCATATTTTCCTTGTAGTCTTGATTCTGGCAATGGGTTCTTCTTTAATACTTTTGCAGTCTTTTGGTGGACAATGATATCGGCAAGATTTTCATCCCTTCTAATTGAACAAAGAGGCTGATCCTTAAATATTTTTCTTAGTTGGGGTGATTTCTTTATTATCTTTTGGTGACTACTAAGAATTTTTCCGATGTCAGGTAAAGCACGACTATAGGTTAAAATCAGGGGAACTCTATCCATTTTTTTATTCTTGTGTTTCTTTCTGTATTTTAAAGTTTCCTTTCGATCGAGCTCATCCACTTTCAACAGTTGTTTTTCTATCAGATTAGAGTTGTATCGTCGTTGTGTTAATCTCTCTTTTATCTTGCTTCTCTCCTTTTCATACTGACGAAGACGGTTGTGGCGTCGAAAATATTTGCAATACTTTGTTTAAATGTCTGTTATACATGATATATGCATTCACCTGGTGGTACAGGACGAATATTACTCCTCACAATGTATAGGAGATGCCATTTGTCTGTTCGTGTTTCTGAGGTTTAATTTATAGACATCACGTAAACAGATAATATTAACAAATCTATGTGACATATTACACAATGATTGAAATTATTGAATCGTTATACAAAGCCATTGTTTATGCTTGCCTACATTTTTATTTTCAGTACAACACAGACCAAGAAGGCTGACAGTACACCGGCTAGGTAAGATTAGTAATACAATATATTAATATTAATTCATGTATTGCGATTCTCTTTTTTTTATGTGAACATTGATGTTACTGAACGAGGATTCCTAGGAGTTGTTTCTAACTGTTGACACCATGACTTATAATTAGTTTACTGCTGTGGAATATCTGCTACAGATGACCACGAATATATCCCGTTTTACGAAGTCACAATCCCGTTCTTCGTCATTCTTCCAAGAATTATTAATGAATTATTAACGATGGTAACACGATGGGTTCCACTATTGATAATTATAATTGTATTATATAAACGTGTGGAGTTATAGGAGAAATATTTATAACATTATAGTGGTAACAGTAAGAAGGATGTCTAATAATAATTATAATTGTATTATATAAATGTGTTGAGTTATAGGAGAAATATTTATAACATTATAGTGGTAACAGTAAGAAGAATGTCTAATAATAATTATATTTGTATTATATAAATGTGTGGAGTTATAGGAGAAATATTTATAACATTATAGTGGTAACAGTAAGAATGATGTCTAATAATAATTATAATTGTATTATATAAATGTGTGGAGTTATAGGAGAAATATTTATAACATTATAGTGGTAACAGTAAGAAGGATGTCTAATAATAATTATAATTGTATTATATAAATGTGTGGAGTTATAGGAGAAATATTTATAACATTATAGTGGTAACAGTCAGAAGGATGTCTAATAATAATTATAATCGTATTATATAAATGTGTGGAGTTATAGGAGAAATATTTATAACATTATAGTGGTAACAGTAAGAAGGATGTCTAATAATAATTATAATTGTATTATATAAATGTGTTGAGTTATAGGAGAAATATTTATAACATTATAGTGGTAACAGTAAGATGGATGTCTAATAATAATTATAAGTGTATTATATAAATGTGTGGAGTTATAGGAGAAATATTTATAACATTATAGTGGAAACAGTAAGAAGTATGGCTAATAATAATTATAAGTGTATTATATAAATGTGTGGAGTTATAAATGTATTTAGTACTACACCTGAAAACCTGAAAATGTGCCTTAAATATATTCAATAGTAATTCAGTGATGTTTTAAGATATTCAACAGATCAATACAGCGATAACAATTTAAATTGGGACTTTAAATGAAAATGTTCCTCATTTTAGATATGAAAGAGAACAAAATTGACAATTTTTCACTTAAAATAATACTATTGACAAGTACTGACCACATAAGGAGTATTGACCGGGACTGATTCTCTTTCTGCTACCAGGGGATTACGAAATTTCTCCACTTTCGATAGGCTGAATTTTCTAATTTTAAAGCTCTTGCTAAAGATCAAGTTGAGAACTATTGTAATGCACTTGTAGTAGATGGAGAATCTATATTTCCAGGTTAACATAAGCTTTAAATTAAAGTGATATATGATCTGTAGTTGGTATTCCTGTATACATTTATTCAACCTTGCCTCAAAGGCATAATTTCTTCTAAGTTTGCTTATCAGTTTATATTCTAATGAAGTTGAAAAGTGGTTTTCTTTTGGAATTCATCTCAGCCATTTGCCATTTTGAATTACTTTTACTTTGAGCAAAAATTACTATGAGCAAAACAAAATCACACTTGCAATTTACCCTTGGCCTAAAACCTGCAAAAGCATGTTCAGTCTAATATTTTGTCATGGTGAGATGGATCACAGGGACTCGGATAACTATTTCTGACAAATATGCGCTCTCGGGCAATGGCAATCTCGTAGAAAAAAACAAATGCTTGAGAGTGCTTATTTGTCAGAAATAGTTATCCGAGTCCCTATGGATGGACACAGAGATAGGAGGTTGTATTACTTTACAACTTCATTATATTAACATCTAGTCAGCATATGAAAACAATCCTGTGGTAATTTGATTATTTAATTGTGTAACATTTAATACAATATTTCAAGGCAGCATTATAAGCATAAACTTTCAAATAGAGACTACAAAATGGAAAAAAATAAGGGGTCACGTTGGAAATCTCACATATATGTGTGGTTCAAATGATGTTTATATCTTGGAATTTTTTCAATATTTAAGTCAACATTCACATCTAAAATACTGGAATTGAAGCGAATGCAATATTAAAATACATGAGAACAATCTACAAATGTCATGCTTGCAGATAAAAGCCTGAAGCAAACAGAAATCTCGCTATTTTTCCTTTGAAAATACATTGAAATGGTGGCTGCCTTTGGAGGTCAAAATATAGTTTGTGGCTAAGCATGCTGGGATTTGATGTTTTGTATGGGATTCCTTATTAATTATATAGAGTTTATATTTACCATCTTTGATGTGATTGGCTAAGGGGGATGTGATTGTGTCAGTTAAATATAGAGAGGTTTTTTTCACCGCCATATTTTTAGGTGATGAAATGCTTGGAAGAGGTCACTGGGAAAATACAGATTTTCACCCTTTTTCTACACGGAAAAGCTGTCAAAAACGATCAGTCATTTGCCTGTAATAATAAACTTGTGATAAATATAAATAAACACGATTTATGGTTATTTCATCGTTTCCCAACAGGGTTTTCTGAGGTACCGTATCGCGGATGATTTTGTTTATGTAGTAATGAAGCGCCACATGTGCGTTGAATCGAAGTTTTCTGTCCTTAACGCGGCAAATTTGACATTCGATAGATTGATCGATTCGGTCCATGCCTTCTCGGCTGTATAGGAGAAATATTTATAACATTATAGTTGTAACAGTAAGAATGATGTCTAATAATAATCTTAATTGTATTATATAAATGTGTAAAGTTATAGTAGAAATATTTATAACATTATAGTGGTAACAGGAAGAGGGATGTCATAATTATAATTGCTTGGTTTAAGACCAGTACAAACATGTTATTATCAGTATATATTATTATACTTATAGATCAACCCCACAGAGAGGAGAACTAGAACATGGATACTTATACAGATGTCAAGAATGTGGGTTAGTTTTATATATATCATGTTTCATATTAGAGTTTATATATTACTGTCTGTTGATTACCCTTTAGTAAAGCATCTCATGAACATCTCGTGATTGAGAGTTCCGTCATCTCATATTAGATAATATCATAGTTGTGAGGTCCCTCAAACAACAGTAAAACATCTCATGTTTGAGAATTCCGTCATCCAGTAGCAAAGTACCTTATGTTTGAGAGTTCACTCATTCAATAGCAAAGTGCCTTATATTTGAGAATTCCCTCATCCAATAGAAAAGCATCACATAAGCATCTCACGCATAGAATTCCCTCATCCAAAAGCAAAACATCTCATCAGCCTCTCATATTTAGTGTTTCCCTGTCCAATATCTCATGTTTGAGAATTCCCTCATCCAATAGCAAATCTCATGTTTGAGAATTCCTTCTCAAACCATCTCATGTGCATCTCAAGTGTCGAAATGTCATTTACATGAGAATACCGTTTTAGGTAAAAATAAACCTCGTGCAATCATTTGCTGAAAACTTGCAGTAGATTTCTTCCACGCTTGTGGAATCTATATTTATATATAAAATAAATGCAAAACTGTGTTGCCACGCAAAATAGATCTCCAACAAGTTGTATGCCTATACACGATGTAATACAAATAGATTCATCGTCAATCAAGAGGCTCCTACTGGCAGTAAGATTAACATAAATGTCATACACTATTCTTAATAGATATGACAGAAATAAATGAAAAAAGGAGATAGCTTAAATAAATGTTAGATAAAATCGAAGGTGCAATCAAACATAGACAATCCACATAAACTGGTTACATTGGAAGCACATACATAGACGAAGACAAACAAAACAAAAAACAAAATACAATATGTAATGGACGCCATTATAAGCAAACAAACATAAATAACGTAAATAAAATATGCGCCTTCCTACAACTATAGGTAAAGATGAACCGAACATCGTTTATATGCGGAAATCGTACCGGACATCACAACACGGAGCTCAGAACGTAGAGACACATAATTAATGTTGTTATATCCTTCGTTCTAAAAAGACAATGGTTAATAAAAATATCATAACATTTACAAACATTATCAGGAAGAGAGAACGATTGAAGTCTTTACTTGGTAATATACTGATGTCTATACTTATCAATACTTCATGTAAATATACATGGTATTAAGAATATAAAGCGATATATTACTGTAACCCTAGTAATATTTCCCTTTCAGGAGTTATATTTTCTATCCAGCTACAAATCAGTGATGAACGTTCTGAATCTTTGTAACTAATCATCCAAATGAATAAATATTTGTCACTACGAGTTTTAAATTTGACTTCACATAAGAATAGCTTGAAGATACCAAATGCTTAATCAAAGGCCGTAAATAGAAGAAGGACAGACAACTCAATGACCATAAGATACGGCCGTCATACTTCTTGATTTAAATGTGTTCCTATGATCTTGTGTACTATCTAATACTTATGATAACGCTGTCTGCTCAGTAACATGTGAGGGTTGGCATCTTACTCTACTGTAGAACGCACTTTCGTGACAGCATTATTTTCTTTAGACGGGAGGTATCGGCCTATACAATTTGTCTAACCTCGCCACTGTTTATTGAAGTTCTTGTACCAACCAGAACAGTAGGCTCTCATGTATTTGTGTGCTAGAGGCTTCACTTTTCATCTTTCCATGATTTTGATATTTTATTTTGTAATTGTTCCGACAGTGTGGTATGTTTTGTTTTTTATTTATATCATAGTTAAACCCATCAGCTCTATTTCATACTAATACATCTAATATTTTACATCTGCTGACAACTTCAATGACACGAATATTAATTAATTTCGTGTAAAAAGTTTAAGAATAAGAAATTACAACAACTCTGCCCTACTAGTAATATATTAGAGCTGGAATTTTCTCACATTTGGAACGCACTTGCATGGTCTCATTTCTTCTCTACGAGTGGAGGTTGGGACCTCTAATACTAGGTTAACCTGGCACTTCTTATTGGGGTGCTTCTAGCAAACCCGAACAATGTGCAGTCCCAAATGTCTATGTGTGGTAGAGGCGTAGTATCTGTTTCTTGCTATGTTTTTGGATTTTGAAATGTTACCAAAGTGTTGTATTCTTGTTGATATTGTTAGACACTATCAGGGGCGTGGCTACAAGGACGAAACAACTCATGTGGGTACACATTATTTGAGCAAACACATTTTGACTTTCTATTTTAATATTTTGCCTTAAAGCAATACATAAGTCATTGAAATATTTGCTTGTATTTAGACTTTAATATTGCTTCGATAATTAAAGAAAAACACATTTACCATGTGCAGACGTAACACCGCCGAGAGTAACAACAACGTCCAGGAGCGTCTTTTATAATGCAGGCACGGGGAAAGGATAGTTTTTCTGCAATATATCGTATCATGAAGGAAAGGTATTCTCTAGATCATCTCCATGCTACTAGAAATGTACTAACTGTAGTCAATTAATGATTTATTCACCCGTGCTACAACTGTAGCACATCATGTGTCGCAACATAATTGATTTACACACGTGCATGTTGTGCTGTTTCTAATTCAGATGATGAAAAGAACGTGTCGATAATCATAGTCACACTTTGAAAGTGATATGACTAACAAATAGAAATAGGTCGTTGTTTTTGACAGATTTCTAGATTGATCCAGAGTCCTATGCAGAGAGTGCTAGCGACGGTCTATTTTCATTGGTCAGTAACGGTGTTGCTTTGAGTGTCCTAATATATCAATATCACTGAAACCGTAGAGATGGAAATTAATAATGTGTTGACGCTAAAGATGTATCAACAGTAACAAGGACTAGATAATTATTGACTACAACATTGTTAGTTTGGATCCGACTGATGATCTCCTAAATACCAGTCTTTACATGTATTTGTACTTTATAGGCGAAATATAAATTCACATATTAAGTGTAGTTGATGACTGCTCTCGTTATCAAAACCAAAAGAATATCGGAAGTCACATTTTTTTAACAACTCACGGGAGAGTATGCTCATTCACATGACCGATCCGCGATGTTGTTAAATTCGACCTAAAAGTAGCATAACAACACACCACGGATACTTTGTAGCTGTTTCTTGACATTAATAACATTAATATCAATCACTCGCTACATTTAGAAACTTTAAATTATTGATGTTTAAATTGTGATGAGGCAATTGTAGGTGTACGTGTGGTATTAGATTCGTCAAACATACCCTAATAAATAATAGACATATGTTTGGTCACGAGTTGTCGAGGGATATGATCTACATTTCCAGAAGTCCACCTTACTTCAGCACTCCACAGACCGTTCGTCGCTAATTACCTGTGCGTAGACACCATTTAGCCTTTGCTACGTCACCTGACTCTATTAAGTTAATATTAGTCTTGGTATAATTATTTTACCTAAGTCAATCACTAATGTCCACAATATACCAGCTACTCCCTGATTCGTCGAAATAAAATGTGTATTTATTTGTTCTTGGATTGTTTTGTCTTGGTTTGTTTATTTTATTTCTAGCTTATTGTTGCTGCGCACTGCATTAAGTTGATAATATTCTTGGTGTATTTGTTTTACCTACATTAATAGCTAGTGTATACCAGATACTCTTTAAATCACCGAAATAAAATATTGCTTTGTTTTATATCATGCATTATACAAACTTGTCAGTCCAGTTTGAGGTGATTGGTACAGGATTACCTCCTGATATGTATACACAACCTTGTCAGTGTAGTGTAAAGTGATAAATAAAGTAGTACCTCCTGACATGTATATACAACCTTGTCAGTGTAGTGTAAAGTGATAAATAAAGTAGTACCTTCTGACATCTATATACAACCTTGTCAGTGTAGTGTAAAGTGATAAATAAAGTAGTACCTTCTGACATGTATATACAACCTTGTCAGTGTAGTGTAAGATGATAAATAAAGTATTACCTTCTGGCATGTGCATACAATCTTGTCAGTGTAGTGTAAGGTGATAAATAAAATATTATCTCTTGACATGTATATACAACCTTGTCAGTTTAGTGTAAGGTGATAAATAAATATTACGTCCTGATATAAAGACACAAAATGACAAAAGAATCAGTTTCATCATTCATGTAGAGCGAATCAACAAAATGTTACACTAAATGCTAAACATGACCATCAATACTGTAGGAACTTTAAATCTCTCAGCATAATGTGGTGCATTGTTTGTTTTAACTACATTTATTGAGACACTAGATATCAAGAAATACGTCCTCCGTTCTCCATGTTGAATGCAAAGCACTATGAGATTGTTTACGCTTTACACCATCTTTACATCATGTATAGCAACATAAAGACCCCCAGTGACGTTACATTACTACCAGCCGGTAGCATGGATTTTGTGCCAACGGGTCATCGACCAATCAAAAGCCGACATTTTTATCAAGCCGAGGATAAACAACTTTGTCAGTGTAGTGTAAGGTGATAAATAAAGTATTACATCCTGACATGTACATATCGCGTTGTCAGTGTAGTGTAATGTGATAAATAAAGTATTATCTTCTGACGGTAAATAAAGTATTATCTCCTGACATGTATATTTCACGTTGTCAGTGTAGTGTAATGTGATAAATAACCTCTGACGGTAAATAAAGTTTAACCTCCTGACATATATATTTCACGTTGTCAGTGTAGTGTAATGTGATAAATAAATTATTAACTTCTGACGGTAAATAAAGTATTACCTCCTGACATGTATATATCACGTTGGCAGTGTAGTGTAATGTGATAAATAAAGTATTAACTTCTGACGGTAAATAAAGTATTACCTCCTGACATGTATATACAACCTTGTCAGTGTAGTGTAATGTGATAAATAAAGTATTAACTTCTGACATGTATAAACAACCGTGTCAGTGTAGTGTATGGTGACAAACAAAGATTTACCCCCTGACATGTATATACAACCTCGACAGTGTAGTAAGGTGATAAACAAAGATTTGCCTCCTGACATGTATATACAATGTTGACAGCGTATTAAGGTGATAAACAAAGATTTGCCTCCTGACATGCATATGCAATGTTGACAGCGTAGTATAAGGTGATAAATAAAACATTACCTCCTGACCTGTATTTATAACATTGTCAGTGTAGTGTATGGGGTTAAATAAAGTATTACCTCCTGACATGTATATACAACCTTGTCAGTGTAGTGTAAGCTTATACATAAAGCATTACCTCCTGACATGTATATACAACCTTGTCAGTGTAGTGTAAGATGATAAATAAAGTATTACATCCTGACATGTATCCTATAGCCTTGCAAGTGTAGAGTAAGGTGATAAATAAAGTATCACCCCCTGAGATGAATTAATGAAATACTATAATTATAGTCTAGAAGTTTGTGTTAATTAATATCATATGGACACCCCCTTCCCCCTCCCCCCCTCCCCCCCCCCCCCCCCCCCACTCCTCGCCCCAGTATATACTGATTATTAACATTTATATTGTTCTTTTTTTTATCAATTAATAGAACAATAGTAAGAAGAAACGATTCCAACTCATGTTCTGTAATGTTCTAATATATTTCCTTTTCTTTCTTTTTTTTTTTAGATATGAGCATGTTCATCCTGGACAAGTGTAAGTTTATTATCAGACAATGATTTATACAAGCCTATAATAGCACAATATTATGAACTATGCTGATCACTTAATTAGTATAGAATTACTATATTTAAACATTGCTGTGAGTAAATTAACTAAGAAGTTATTACTATGATGAAATAACTAACATAGCATTACTATGTTGAAACATTACTATGATAACTTAACTAACATAGCATTAAAATGTATTAATATTTCTATACTCATTTAACCAACATTGCATTACTATGTCTCAGCAGTAAGATGATCACTTAACTAATATCGCGCTACTATGATTAAACATTACTATGATAATTTTACTAACAGGTGATTCCTGAAACGTGTCGTGCGAACCATATTTCATATCTACATTTTCATTATTTTGTATAACATTGCTATGATACATATATTAATACTTTGTGTACTTGACCTAATGTGATTTGTCATCTGCATACATATATTTGCTACATGTATTATTCAGTTATTGGTGAACCATCTATATAGTGCAATCAATGCCTATAATCACTAAAGTTGCTAGCACGAACCCCATTCATGGCGAGGTGTAGTCAACACAACACTATATGATATAGTTTGTCAGTGAGTTGTGGCAGATTGGTGGTTTTCACAGGGTACTCCAGTTTTCTCCACCAGACAAAACTAACCTCCAAGATATAATTGAAATATTGTTAAAAATATCGTTAAACACCATGCCAGTAAAGAAAGTCATGATTACACGCTCTGTTCGAATAGTAACAACAATCAACGTCCACTCGCAAATCATTAACAGGAATTATGCCTTTCAAGCTGTAGAAATATGTTCGCCTCTTTTTGACATTCAAGTGCATAGTATTAGCATTGATTACTTATTTTGTTACTTTCACATATTTCATATATATATATGTAGTTTTAATTCTGTCACACATATTAAATGCTTGGCTTTCGATTGACAATATATGTGTTATATTTGGTGGACGTGTTTCTTAACGAACAGTCCACATACACATGTGTACCAACTGTCCTCTTCTTCTTGCCAATTTGTTTCGTTAGTCGTATGATACAGACCTCATGTAGAGTAGGACGATACCAAAAGTGTAAACAGAAGCCGTAAACCAACAAAGGACAAAAAGCACAATGGCCAAAAGAAAAAGTAGAAACAAAACAATGATCTCCATAACATTACATATAAATCTAAAGATCGAGTGACACGAACTCCATTAAATACCGGGGTGAAGTCATGTGCTCTGGAAAGGTAGGCAGTTCCTACTTCATCAATCGCAATTATATCACAAAGATAAGGACATGATAGAGGGATGCTTTAATATCAGGGGAGATAACTCTTTGTAGGTACCTGACATCTGACTAGCAAGTTAGACTGTACTTGTTATAGAAAATGATTCTCTTGATCAACAGTCACAATTGATATCTCACTAGATATATTATTAATTAGCTATACAAATATCTAGTACAATGAAAGTATTATAAAGTCTTATCATCTTAAAAACATATGTATTTACTTGATTTCGAACAAGAACGTTACTTTGTCATCTTACTCTCCTGATTTTATCATTTAATTTGTGTTGTACATATAAATAATTTCTTCTAGTTCAGCTAAGTAACAAGTGACATTTATTTGTACATCAATATACAACTGGTTTTAATAACATAAATCTGTTGATTGTGATGGATGTCAATATTTAGTTGAAAACAAATAATAAAACAATATGATGATGATGTAAACAACATAAACTTATTATTTCTACCAAATGATGGTTTACATTATATGATTAATTTTATGTATTTACAGGTTGATGTAAGTATCAAGTGAACAACAAGACAGATAAGTACATCATAAATATACTTGAGCATCATCACGAACAAAACACAATGTTTAGATTGTTACAAATATTTATACAGGAACAACATGATATAAATAGTATGTCATGTTTACTCTTGGTAGACATTATCTACTTATATATATACAAAACAATGTATATAGAACATCATATATAAAGTTATAGACTACAAATCAAATGTAATGTACAGTATCATATTAAATTAATACCGACATATATGTGAACTATTACACCGTTTTAATAGTTAACACAGTTTGATTTGTCTACAATACTGTTCTAATAGAGAACATATTGTCTAGGATAGGTCTGTTTGACTTGTCTACTATACCGCTGTAACAGTTAACACAGTGTTTATGATATGTCTGTTTTATTTGTCTACAATACCATTATAATAGTTAACACAGTTTCCATGATAGGTCTGTTTGATTTGTCTACAATACCGTTCTAATAGAGAACACATTGTCTCTGATAGGTCTTGTTGATTTGTCTACAATACCGTTCTAATAGAGAACACATTGTCTATGATAGGTCTGTTTGATGTGTCTACAATACCATTCTAATAGTTAACACAGTGCCTATGATAGGTCTGTCTGATTTGTCTACAATACCGTTCTAATAGAGAACACTTTGGCTATGATAGGTCTGCTTGATTTGTCTACAATACCGTTCTAATAGAGAACACATTTTCTCTGGTAGATCCGTTTGATTTGTCTACAATAACGTTCTAATAGTTAACGCAGTGTCTATAGTAGGTCTGTCTGATTTGTCTACAATACCATTCTAATAGTCAACACAGCGTCTATGATAGGTCTGTTTGATTTGTCTACTATACAGCTGTAGCAGTTAACACAGTGTCTATGCTATGTCTGTTTTATTTGTCTACAATACTATTGTAATAGTTAACACAGTGTCCATGATAGGTCTGTTTGATTTGTCTACAATACCGTTCTAATAGAGAACACATTGTCTATGATAGGTCTTGTTGATTTGTCTACAATACCGTTCTAATAGAGAACACATTGTCTATGATAGGTGTGTTTGATGTGTCCACAATACCGTTCTAATAGTTAACACAGTGCCTATGATAGGTCTGTCTGATTTGTCTACGATATCATTCTAATAGTTAATACGGTGTATATGATATGTCTGTTTTATTTGTCTACATTACCTTTCTAATAAAGAACACTTTGGTTATGATAGGTCTGCTTGATCTGTCTACAACACCGTTCTAATAGAGAACACAATGTCTCTGATAGGTCTTGTTGATTTGTCTACAATACCGTTTTAATAGAGAACACATTGTCTATGATAGGTCTGTTTGATGTGTCTACAATACTGTTCTAATAGTTAACACAGTGTCTATGATAGGTCTGTCTGATTTGTCTACGATACCATTCTAATAGTTAATACGGTGTATATGATATGTCTGTTTTATTTGTCTGCAATGCCGTTCTAATGGAGAACACTTTGTCTATGATAGGTCTGCTTGATTTGTCTACAATACCGTTCTAATAGAGAACACATTTTCTTTGATAGATCCGTTTGATTTGTCTACAATACCGTTCTAATAGTTAACACAGTGTCTATAATAGGTCGGTCTGATTTGTCTACAATACCAATCTAATAGTTAACACAGTGTCTATGATAGATCTGTTTGATTTGTCTACAATACCATTCTAATAGATAACATATTGTATATGATAGGTCTGTATGATCTGTCTACTATACCATTCTAATAGAGAACATATTGTCTATGATAGGTCTGTTTGATTTGTTTGCAATACCGTTCTAATAGAGAATATATTGTATATGATAGATCTGTTTGATTTGTCTACAATACCATTCTAATAGAGAATATATTGTCTATGATAGGTCTGTTTGATTTGTCTACAATACCGTTTTTATAGTTAACACAGTGTCTATGATAGGTCTGTTTGAGTTGTCTACAATATCGTTCTAATAGTTGACACAATGTATATCATTGGTCTGTTTGATTTTTCTGCAATGCCATTCTAATATTTAACTCATTGTGCATGATATGTCTGTTTGGTCTGTCTACAATGCCGTTCCTATAGATAACATATTGTCTATGATAGATCTGCTTGATTTGTCTATAATACCGTTCTAATGGTTAACACCGTGTCTATGATAGTCAGTCTGATTTGTCTACAATATAATTATAATAGTTATTAACACAGTGTCTAAGATAGGTCTGTTTGATTTGTCTACAATACCATTCTAGTAGATAATACAGTGTCTATGATAGGTCTGGTGAAGCTTAAATACAATTAAAAGTTAACATTAATGAATAGTTTAACATCACTATTTAAATATATCAATATAAATGTTTTAAGCTTACATTTCTAATGGGGAATATTGGTGAAGATTATCCCAACTTAATTACGAATGTCGCTGTGGTAGATCAGGTCCAGCATCAGTTATCATGGTAAGCCACCATGTATTTACTGCTATGTTTTTGTGTTATTTATCAATAAATTCCTTTCTGTGATTTTTCATTTATAATAGTATTAATGATACAAAAAATGTCAAATTAGTGAGGTTTTGTATTACATGTACATGAACTGAAAAAGGGAATTAAGATCAAAGAGTGCACATGTATCTGTATGCACATTTAAGGATAGCAAAATTTTTACAGTTGATAGAAATGATATGTTTATTTCTGAAATTATTGGTACTTTAGTTTATCTGCATTTTATGATAAAGCAATTTTGAAAAGATATTTTTAAATAAATTTAGGTATTATGAATACTACAAATTATTCTTGGTGATATGAAACTTTAAATCAAGTTATATTCCAAAACTGACTTGGTTGATATGTAGATGCACAGACGGACATAAATAAATTTGTATATGATAGTAATACATTTACACTGTTTATTAGTGTATATATATTATAATTTATTCTCAATATTGCATTAATTGAAATCTGATGTCACCAGGAAAATTTGCTTCTGTTCTGTTTGAAGCAAAGATGATAATTTTAAATGTTTTTGCTAAGCCTATCACATGTTCAATATGAACAAGCTTACTGGATGTATTTCTGTCTCTTTACACTTTTTTCCAGACATCCTATTTCTTTTCTTTAAAAAACTGTTGGAATGTTAATTGTGATATCTGATCCTCGTATGCAGGAGACAGATCTGACACAAGTCCACTAGTTGAACATCCAAGCAATACTGCTACTGCGTTTCTGTTTATACATGTATGTAGAACAAGTAAGATCATTGTGTCGGGTTGATGAAATTTAATTTCAATCAGATGGACTAAAAACATAAAAAACTATCAATTCGCTGTGTGAACTCAAAGCTAACTCCTTTCATTGTCTAGACCTAACATTTATCCAGAATACCAATTTTCACTATTTAGATGGTCCACAATCTGTTATATGCATAGCTTAAGTTATATGCTCCATCACCTAAGGAGGTTAATATAAATTTCATGTTGGTGTATTTTGCCTATCCAGTATGAATTAATACTGATCATTGTCAGGTTTAATATTTTTTATGACAATGGATGGCGAATTTGGAGTTTAACATCCAAATTCATAATATTGTGCAACAGCACAACACACTTTTCATATTTTGTATTTAAGTAAGACTAATATTCACTCTGAGCACGCCCTTTTCCCCCATATTAGATATATACAGAAGTCGCATTCCTCTTCTTCTTTTGTTATGAACTCAAAATTGCTTCATATGTTTTGCTAAGTCTGTCACCCCATTCAGATGAAAAAGATGGACATTTTCTTTAGCAATATACCACATGTGAAAAACGTTCATCCCCCACCTCTTAGCCGTTTCATAGAAACATTGGTAGCTATAGTAAATAAAATACAAAAAAATTAAAATGGAAAATGACAGGCATCAATCTTACAAATAAGCATTGTAAGTAAACACTGTAAAGATTGCCATCTCAACTGTGTAATATTAAATAACAAATATAATCACTATAAAGTGTAATGAAACAATACTAAAGAAATGATATTTTGCAATAAATAAAATATCTATTATGTGAAGTTGTCTTCATATTTTCATTTATAATATTTTTTATTATTATATGTATATATACTTTGTGCATAAAAAGTAATAAAAAGATATAAATCTGAAATGTATAATCGATATACTAAATTAAACCATGCTATTAAATTATTACATTTTACAGTTTAATTTCAATTTACACATACCAAAACTTGCCATTGATATATAATCATTTTCTATGAAGTTCAAAGCAAACAATACTGCTTCTGTTTTTTGTTCATTCTGTGTGTTTGTGTTCACTTAATTCTTCTTAATAGCATTTAATCACTCTTTTTTATATGCCCACCATTATGAAACCTCTACTATAATAGTATCATGTGCACAAAAAATACGTAGCAAACATTTTAATTATTAGCAAGAATACTAATAATTACTTGTAAGAAAAAAAAATTTACCCAATGTAAATCTGTATAACTTAGAGATAAAATGATGCTGCTGTTGGACCTGCTCTACAGCAGCGCCATCTGTGTTATCAGTTAGAGGAAATAATTGACCAATTGTCCCCATTAAATCTCCAATTAACCTACCTGTACATAAAGTATATAATATATACCGCCCTAATGGCAGAAACCTCTAAAGACCTTAATAAAAATTAAATATTTTTCATGATTATTGCTGGACTTGGAAATTAAAAGTAAATATAGACAAAACTAAAATTCTGTGCTTTACAAATAGAAGATTACCTCAAAAGTTGCAATTTACATATAGCAACAGCGAAATTGAAATTGTGAAAGAGTTTAATTATTTTGGTATATTGTTGACAAAAATGGGAAACTTTAAAAGGGCAATTAAAACACTGGTTGGAAAAGGGACCAAAGAAATGTACGACATTTTGAATTCCACAATCTTTCTATATCATGTCAACTTGAATTATTTGATAAAGTGGTAAAACCTATATTACTTTATGGTTATGAATTATGGAGATTAAGTAACTGTGATATAATTGAGAGAGTATATTTGAAATATTGTAAACTTCTACTAAATCTCAAATCTTCAACTCCAAATTGTATGATTTATAGTGATTTGGGACGCTGCCCTCTTCATATAGATATAAAACAGCGGATCTTGTTATACTGGACCAAACTTATAACAAGAAAACAGTCAACCTTTTGCTCTGTTGTGCATCGTTTAATGTACCATTTACGTAATACACAGAATGCAATTTGTTCTTGGTTAAACAGTGAACAAACTATTTTCGATGAATGTGATTTTTCTTATATTTGGGACACACACATTATCATATGTGAAATCTGGTTAAAATTCAATATAAAAATAAAATTGCACGATCATTTCCAGCAGACATGGCGAGAAACATTACACAATTGTTATAAGACTCTAAATTATCGCATTGTTAAAGAAACGTTTATTCTTTTAACAATATTTTGATATTTTAAGCGAAAAAAATGTCTTAGCTCTATGTAAGAAGAGTTTGAAGATACCAAAGAGGTAATCAGAATATCCGTATATCTAAGAAGAACAGACAACACAACGGTCAAAGGAAAAGGTACAAAAGGACACACAACGATCTACAAATCGTACATATAAAACCAAAGATCGAGTAATACGAACCTCACTAAAAACTGGGGCTGAACTCAGGTACTCTGGAATGGTGAGCAGTTATTGTTCCACTAGTGATACCTGTCGTGTTAATCTAATTGCAAATCCGGTGATCAATCATGAATGATGAAAGGACCGGGAAGTGTTTACGACAAGTGGAACATATTCTTCTTCATTTGTGAGACAGATATTCCATAGCGGTAAACCAAGTCATGTTGGCGACCGTTAAGCTTTCGAAGTGATGACTTGAACTGAACTAAGAGAAACCCTTGATTCAATAGCTTCTTTGTTAGCACAAACCCTCTATCAAGGAAATTCTGATATGTACCACAGGCTCTGGAATATCGCATCAACTGAGAGATATATACTCCATATGCAGGTGCTGCTGGAATGTTGCTACATATCAATGGAAAGTTCACAATGGGAAAATTGAAATCATCTCTTTTGTCGAAATTGTGAACAACAAGCCATAAAGTGTCAATAGAACATGCAAGATGGAATACCATACCGCTCGAAAATAGAAAATGTAACTTATGTAATTAAGAGGAAATTGGTGATGAATTCTATTTTATTTTAATTTTAAATAATCCATATTATTAGCAATATAGATATATATATATAGATGTGGTCGAGGGTGCTGGATGTAAGGCTAAGCGAATGGTGCTGCAGTGTTTCAATGGTGTGGGTGCAAATCTCGTCGAGCGAAGAACAAAAATTTGACAGGTCTAAGATCCAATTCTAACACTGTTTGGTTTAATTTTCAGACGTATATATATATATATATATATATATATATCAAGAACAGATATACAAATGTACCAAATATTATTAGCTTTTTGGGAATAATGGCGTAAAAAAATAGAATGAATCTGACTAACTTATGTTGCTGAAATTAATTAAAATGATCGCAAGAAATCTTATCTAAAAATGTCATCCTTAAGTGTAGGAACTACGTACCACATCTATTATTTCACGTTGAAAATGTCATTTGTTCGTAATTCATTTTTTCGTCACGTTAAACAAGCTTTAATAACTGAAAAAAAAAGAATCTACTGTGCATACCAAATTTGATTTCATCGTCTGCTATGATATTGATTATGCAAATATTGAGGTCATATCAATTCAGTAACTTATTAACATTGAACCTCGAAAACTGGTGACGTAGAAGACATTATGTCTAAATTGGTATGTGTTGTTTTCCATGCCATCGTTTTGAAACGGAAAGAAAATACCGATATTTTAATTAAGTAAATCATCCACAAGCTATCCATTTTCTTGTAATGTTTGGTAATTAAATAATAACCAACAATATCACATGTACAGACGTGTAAAACAGAACTATCTTAAAGATCTAATAGATAGATTTAATTAGACAATAGCTGCCATTTTCAAATTGTTTAAACACTTTTTATACGCCCGTCTCGAGACGGGCGTATTATGTGATTGTGTATGGCGGGTTGCGGGCGGCGGGCGTCCACACAGGTTTCCGCACGATAAATTTAGTTCTGTATAAAGGATCTTTACCAAACTTGGCCACATGATTTCCCTGCGGAAGGGGAAGAACCCTATTTCTTTTGGGGTCATTATGTCAAAGGTCAAGGTCACCATTACTATGCATATAATTGTTGACAACAGGTTCCTTTCCGCACGATAACATTAGTTCTGTATATTAGATCTTTACCAAACTGGACCACATGATTTCCCCGTGGAAGGGAAATAATCTTATTTATTTTGTGGTCATTAAGTCAAAGTTCAAGGTCACCATTACCATAAATATACTTTTTGACAACAGGATGGTTTCCGCACGAACACTTTAGTTCTGCATATTGGATCTTTACCAAACTTGGCCATATTAATCACCTGTGGAAGGGGAAGAACTCTATTTATTTTCGGATCATTAGGTCAAAGGTCAAGGTCACCATTACTATAAATATAATTGTTGACAACAGTAACGTTTCCGCACGATAACGTTAGTTGTGTATATTGGATTTTTACCAAACTTGGCCACATGATTCCCCTGTGGAAGGGGAAGAATCCTATTTATTTTGGGGTCATTACCATTATACCGTTTGATAAATTATATAGACGGGCGTATTTTGTAATGCACACATTTCAGGTTTAACTACTTAATTCTTAACGGGAAACAATGTGATGACATACTCCAGTACATTTTTACCTACAGCCATCAAAAATCTATCAAACAATTGTCAATGTGCGGCTTGAGACAAGTCTAATATCGCTTTTTGATAATATAGAAATATTTTGGGAAGCAAACTGTTTAATATGTAACGATCGTAGCTACGAAGCTGTGAGATCGTTTTCTTTGGATAAACTGATAACAAGCCTGCGAATAAGATCACGACCACGACGGCCCCTCTACACTTATATATTACATCAGTTATACATCAAGTCATTAGTTATTTTTATTTCTCAGTCTCAGTTATTGTTGGTCAGTTTAATCTTTGACAATTGTCAGTTGTTTTATGTCAGCGTACAACCAATTAGTTTTCGATCAGCTTGAAAGTGCGTTTTACAACATGAAATTCTGATTATGTTGTCCCTTTGTGACAATACTACTACCGACTAAGTAGAACTTTAACGTCCTTGGCTACCAAGACAGATCTCTCGCGGACGGATGAATGGTCATGTTACTTTATGCCCTTCGAAGCTTTAATGCCGAAAGGGATAACAAAATACATGCATGATTGAGGTTACTTTCTGGAGATTTATTAATCATGAATTATTCATAGTTTTTCATTTGTATATGTTGATGAATATTCAAGGCGCTGATTCCTTCTGCTAACAAAGTCATCAGTAATCATATCCAAGTCGGTTTGCACATGTCTATGTATAAGTTGTACAGTTGTTTTTCGTCCATAGGCGACATTAAGTAGGATTTCACGCGTCTCCTTCCACTTAAAGATCTTGCTTGTTGCTGACGGCACCGAGTAGTGTCAGTAAGATACTGATGATACTGTATATAGCCGGGTATAAGTCGCGATTTGTTGCATGTAGTATCGAGTAGTATCTTTGGCTTATCATCAACAAGTGCCCACCTAAAAACATCATCCACAAAATCCTGGAACATATCTTCATGCGTATTCCAGACGGAAAGTGGAGCATTGCTTTAAATAAAGCAAATTGTCAAATTGATGCATAGGCACGTGCTTATTTGGGCCTAAGGTAGGTACGCCCCTGAAGATGGATAAGCTTATGTGGTAAATTGATGCTGACGATTTTTTTGTTGGCGAGTATCTTTTACGGGGTTACCAGAAAATGCAACAATTGAAATCATGCTACGGTTCGAATAGCATGACAACCCGAAAGGAAAAGTTCCATTCAATAAACAATTACATGTATCGTAGACGCACTGTCATTTGAACTCAAAGGAATGAAACACATTCTTTGACAATTACTTCATTGAGTTTGGTGCTGCTTTGACAACTGTTTTACCTGTTTTGCTCAAGTATTGTTATAAATACTGTTATAGTGACAACCGGAAACTTTGAGCCGTAATGAAAGCGGGAGGTTTGGCGCTTTAAAATATGATTCAACCCACCAAATGCCTGTACCATGTCAGGGTCATTACGGTTTTCACAGTTTTCCAGTTGTTGACTGATTTGTCTGTTTATATACTTATGAGTTTTGACTTTCCCTTTGTAAGATTGTTCGGGGTTCGGTAATTTTGTTATTACCCTTACTCTGAAGTGGCCAATAAACTACAATATAATATGATAACCGGAGATACTCTACTACTCTAAATGAATGAATCAATATGAAAACCATAAACACAAGAAAGGACTACAGAGATAATTGGAAGTTCTCTATCATTAAGCAACCTGTCTTTCATTCGCCATTAGAAATCTTATTATTTAATCAAAGAAAGTTTTACATCTACGATCTATACAGGTGTAAACCGTTTGACTTCTATAAATCTTCACACAAAAATTCTTAAAAATTTTAAGTATATTTTGTAAGTATTTTTACTAATATTACGTCGTCTACGGGAATCGAATATTTCTTTTTTTCTTTTGATCAAATAAATCAAAATTTTTGTATTTATGTTTAAAAATTCGAACGTAAGAAGGCTTGTTTGTGGCTGTACAGTTCTAGTTTGTATTTATTAATATATATATTTAGAAAAATAAAATGATTAACATATTTTTCCGTGACAAAATTAGGATCCGATTTTTTCCCCACATTGTTCTTTAGAATGAGTAGGATGATAAACTGACGCCATGTCTAAGCTAAATACAATTCTTGGATAACTATTTTTTTACATCATTTTAGAAGTAGCAACGATAAGTATTAAAACTATCTCAGTATCCCGGTAGTAATAATTATCTAAGTATCCCGGAATAAAATATCTAATCAATAATTGTGGGGATATGAAAAAATATTTTGGATGAAGTTGTGTTTATTTTTTTTTATCTTAATATAACTGTTAATTAGTTACATGCCGACATACCATTATTTTACGGCAAAGATAGGGGATATCGTGCTTCTCAAACCTCAAAACGTCATAGAAGCACTTGTAATATTTGAACATTTTCCCGTCGTTTTTTAAGAAATTTAACACCTCCGCAGTCGTGCATCAAAAACATACATTAACAGTATTTGTGTTTTATTAATTATAATAATCTGTTATACTATTTGTTTATTGCACGACTGCGAGGTGCTTAATTTCTCCAAAAACCGTCGAAATATCGGTAAAATTCAACGAAATATAGTAGATAAATGACGCTCATGACGTCACCATGACGTCAAAAGCGTACCGATTTTGTTGGAAACAAGTTTTAATATCAAAAGTGTGAAGTCGTTTTATAAAATAAAACACATGAACTGTTAATCAAGTATTTTCAAAAATTCATTGAATATGGGGCCATATAGGGCCCTTATGGCCCCCAATCCTTTAGTTTAGGCATATTTTATTTGCATAGAAGTTGCAAATGGGATTGGACACAAGTTATGACAACATTAGTGAAGTCCTTTCCCTTTTACAAAGATATAAACAAAAAATAATTGTACATAATGGCGATAATTATATGAATAAATTTTACAACATGATATATTTAGACGTTAATAATAAAGTAAATATAAAGAAAAATAAGGTGAAATAAAATATTCAAAACATAGGGTTAGAAAGAAGGATAGGAAGAAGGAGAAAGGTTTCAAACAAACAAAAACAACAAAACAACAACATGGACTGGAGTGAGTAAGCTAGTATATTAGCTAAAGCGCTGGGTGCTTCTAATAAAAGAATAAACAACAGAGAAGATTTCAATGTTTTGGTTAGGAGTCAAATTTTCATCACCAGCTAATATCAATTCAATTGTAACTACGTAATTCTTTAATTTATTAAACAAGATTGCCCTATTTTCATTGTAAAAGGGACATTCGAGGAAAAAGTGTATACAGTCTTCAAAACCATGACCACAGATACATGCAGGACTAGGTTTTAAATTGACAAGGTGCAAATCTGCATTTAGCGAACTGCACATATTTCTAAGTCTGCTATGAACAATATTTAGTTTTCTATCACCCCAACCGAAATAAAAAGGCACTTTTTCAAGCAATATTTTAATTTTTCTTTTAAATATGTTAATATTACCAGAATTTCTAATTTCCGGACATATATTGTTCCAGTCCCGGGTAGTAGAGGGGAAGAAGGACTTTTTGGTAATTTCTAATCCTTTATACGGGTCATAAATGAAAGGGTGTGTCTAACTGTTTTCCTGTGTTCTAATATTGTATATAGTGTACATATTGTATATAGTTGTGTCTAGGCCTTCTCTGTAACTATGTCATATGCTGATGAGAATAAAGATATATATAAAATATGGAGGATTGTTTAACGATGATGATCGACAATTAAGCACACCAAACTATAACAACATCAATTCATTCTTTTACTCATCCCCAACATATCACCATACATACAATAAAAAGAAAATGCAGAGAAGGTTGTGGAAATATGTGTCACAAATAACAATATGAAAGGATACGTCTGTAAATGGAATTATTGATGATTATATTTTATGAAACAAAATGAAACTGAAACTTACCAGGTTTGTTTCTTGTCAACAGATGACATTTTAAACAAAGATAAGAACAAAATGAAAAGGGATACTTTAATATCAGGGGAGATCAATCTTCTTATCAACAGATGACAGTGAAAGCAAAGATAAGGACAGAATAAAGAGGGATACTTTAATATCAGGGGAGATAAATCTTCTTATCAACAGATGACATTGTAAACAAAGATAAGAACAAAATGAAAAGGGATACTTTAATATCAGGGGAGATCAATCTTCTTATCAACAGATGACATTGTTAACAAAGATAAGGACAGAATAAAGAGGGATACTTTAATATCAGAGGAGATAACTCTTTGCAGATACCTGACCTCTGACTAACAAGTTAGAATGTACTTGTTGTAGACAATGATTCTGTTGATCAGCAATCACAATTGATATCTGACTAGATGTATTCTCAATTAGTTTTTACAATGTCTAGTACAATAACAGTATCATGAAGTCTTATCATCTTAAAACGATATTTAATTACTTGATTTTGAAAAAAAACATTACTTTTTCATCTTACTCTCCTGATTTTATAATTTCATGTGTGTATGTACATATAAATCGTTTCTAATACTTTTAGTTCAGTTAAGTAATAAGTGACATTTATTAGGACATCAATAAACAACTAGTTCTAGTTCAGATAAGTAACGAAGGACACTTATGTGTTCATCAATATACAGCTGGTTTTAATAATATAAATCTATTGTTTGTGATGGATGTCAATATTTCGTTATTAATGTCTACTACATCATTTTCAATTAATAAACGAGCAACATTTATTTGTGCATGAATATAAAACTGTTTTGAAAACATAAGTATGATGATTATGATGATGAATGAAAATCTCAACAATTAATAAAACAATATGACGATGATGTACACAACATCAACATGATTATATTTACCAATTGGTGATTTACATTATATAATTATCTTTTCTGTATTTACAGGTATAAGTAAGTATCAAGTGAAGAACAAGACAGATAAGTACATCATAAATATACTTGAACATAATCACTTACAAAACACAATGTTTACATTGTTGCAAATATTTATACAGGAACAACACGATATACATAGTATTTAATGTTTACTCCTGGTCGATATTATACCTTATCATATAGACAGTTACAGACTACAAATCTAATGTAGTGTAAAATAGCACATCAAATTAATACCGACAGTTATGTGATCTATCTATACCGTTCTAATACACAACATATTGTCTATGATATGTCTGTTTGTTCTGTCTACAAATTGTAATAGATAACAAAGTGTCCATGATAGGTGTGCTTGATCTCTCTACAATACCGTTCTAATAGTTAACATGCTGTCTGTGATAGGTCAGTTTGAGTTGTCTGCAATACCATACCAAATGTATCAACATTGTAATGATGACTATATGGGGAAGGAACATACAATAATCCTAACGTGATTGCACGTTTTAATTATCGTACATAATTGTTACTATTGTCTGTATAATGTCAAATAGATGTAAAATTACGCAATCTGCTGAACCTAAAATAAAAGTACAAGTTAACATTGATGAACATTTTAACATAAGAATTTAAATATATAAATATAAATCGCTTAAGATTAATTTTTTGATTATGTCTCCTATTTACCTACGAGTACATACAATATATTATAAAATGTGGAGGAATGCTTAATGGTGATGATCGACAAGTAAATACATCAAACAATAACAATACTAACTCATTCTTTTACTCATCCCAAAATATGTCCATACAATAACAACTAGCAGAGAACCTCGTGGAAACATATGTCCTGGTTTGTAAATGACACCTTACCAGGCTTGTTTCTTATCAACATATGACATTGCAAGCAAAGATAAGTACAAAATAAAGAGGGATACATTAACATCAGGGGTGATAAAACTTCGTAGGTGCCTGACAGCTGACTAACAAGTTAGACTGTACTTGTTGTAGACAATGACTTTGTTGATCAACAATCACATTTGATATCTTACTGATTTATTTTCAATTAGTTATAACAATGTCTAGTACAATAACAGTATTATAAAGTCTTATCTTAAAATGATATTTAATTACTTGATTTCGAACAAATCTTTACTTTTTCGTCATACTCTCCTGATTGTATAGCTTAATTTGTGTATGTACATATAGATCTTTTCTAATACTGCTAGTTCAGATAAGTAATAAGTGACATTTATTTATGCATCAATACACAGGTGGTTTTAGTTACATAAATATGTTGATTTCCGTGGCCATAAATCACTGTGTAGCATCACCACTGGATATAGGTATCCTCGAAGCGGTTGTAAAAACAAACGTGAAGTCAAGTAAGTTCAAATTCTTCTTATTTTCATTATATTCTACCGTTTGCTGACAAGTCAAGTTTTGTGATGTTGATTCCTAATAATGTAGCTAATACTTATGGCTGATTATGATCCATAATTGACTTTCTATCTCTTCAAATCGTCAGAATCGGACCGGGTGGCATGGCAAAGAAGCATGTGACCAGTTCAAAGTTTTAAAACATACGTTTATCCTTTAATTATTCATTTGACGTTTTCGTAGAACAAAGTTTTATCATATTTAAGCTTGAACAACACTTTATTTCGAAATAAATTATTGCTTTCACAGAGAAATTCATGTAAATAAAGCGGATAAATTGTACGGCGAATAGTTGTTTACTGTACGGGGAATAGTTTTTACTGTACGGGGAATATATACTTTTTGCTTTTCAATGTGTACGCCATACATTGTTTTTAAAAACAATATATATTCGCTGTACAGCGAGGGTATCTATATCTGGTGGTGATGCTACACAGTGTAAATATTTGGTTAAAAATAACAATAAATAATATGACAATATGACGATGATGTACACAACATAAACTGAATATTTCTACCAAGTGATGGCTTACATTATATCATTAATTTTCTCTACTTACGGGGATTGATGAGTATCAATGTGAACAACAAGACAGATAAGTACATACTGAATATACTTGAACATACTCACTTACAAAACACAATCGGGTAAAACACAATAAAGGGCAGAGCTGAACATTCAAGTGCTGTTATTCTTAAAAGCAACATGTTTTCTATGATCTACAATGTCTGAAGTTGGTATGATGTTAAGATTACTCAGAATTACTTGCTAGTTCTCTTTTTAATTATCATGTATTCACAAGATTATAATTACACGCTTAAATATAGTTACGGACACTACATGGTTTTCATAGTGTGGTAACTGTATTTTCTGTTCTGCAGTTTTTATTCTGTATACAATTGTTCATATTTTGAGTGATTATAACTACTCTGTGTATTTTATATCTTCAAACATGAAAATATCAATCTGTTGACAGTGTTTTCTGGACGATTGTTTTACTGTTTACGGACCCTACATATTTCTGATAGACATTGTTTGGACTTTGAAATGCAAATAAACAAAATTTTAATCCAATATCCTACTGAACTAGACTTTTTATTAATTTTATTAACTTGTTATATTTGATGAGTGGGAAACATATTTTTTTGTATGAAATTAGGTGTTTTATTATGTTAAGCTTCACATAGCGAAAGGGAGAAATTCTAACCTAAAACTATATTACGAAACATACCTTTTGGATAAAGCCTGATAATTTCTCCGATTGATGTCCGATTTTCATGAATTTGGTATCAAATTAATCCTGATTAAAATTTCTAAAGATTTATATTAAAATAGTTTTGTTGTTTTCCTATTTTGAAAAGTAAATTTGGTGTAAAAATAAACAAATTTCAAGTACAACAGCATAACGCCTTATTTGTGCAAATTTTTCGGTGCCCTTTTGCCTGTTACTCAAAAACTATGAGAGATATCTTCTTGAAATGTTGCATGCATCTTCTTTGTTTCACCATCCAAAACATGATATTAGAGTGATACCTTTATATTCAATGGAAGTATGTTAGCATTGCACATAAGACACTGCTTTTGAGTATGACTCCTATATTGTATTTCAGTCGAATGCTTACATTGCTAAAAATATTTAGATATCAACAACACGATATAAATAGTATTTAATGTTTACTCCTGGTCGACATTATCTACTTACCGGTATATATATGAAATAGAAATTCATACATAAAGTAATAGACTATAAATCAAATGTAATGTACAGTATCATATTAAATTAATACATACATTTATGTGAACTATTATACCGTTATAATTCAGAACATATTGTCTATGAAAGGTCTGCTTGATTTCTCTACAATGCCATTATAATACAGAACATATTGTCTATGATAGGTCTGTTTGATTTGTCTATTATACCGTTATAGTAGAGAACATATTGTCTATGATAGGTCCGTTTGATTTGTCTACAATTCCGTTCTAATAGTTAGCACAGTGTCTATGATAGGTCTGTTTGATTTGTCTACTATCCCGCTCTGATAGTTAAAACAGTGTCCATGATAGGTCTGTTTGATTTGTCTACAATACCGTTATAACAGAGAACATATTGTCTATGATAGGTCTGTTTCTGTTTCGTTTGTCTACAATACTGTTCTAATAGAGAACATATTGTCTATGATATTTCTGTTTGATTTTTCTACAATACCGTTCTAATAACTAGCACATTATCTATGATAGGTCTGTTTGATTTATCTACTATACCGTTCTAATAGAGAACATATTGCACATGATAGATCTGTTTGATTTGTCTACAATCCCGTTCTAATGGAGAACATAATTTCCATGATAGGTCTGTTTGATATGTCTACAATACCATTTTAATAGTTAACACAGTGTCTATGATAGGTTTGTTTGATTTGTCTACTATACCGCTCTGATAGTTAACACCGTGTCTATGATAGTTCTGTTTGATTTGTCTACATTTCTGTTCTAATAGAGAACATTTTGTGCATGATTTGTCTGTTTGATTTGTCTACAAAACCGTTCTAGCAGGGAAAATATTTCCTATGATAGATCTGTTTGATTTGTCTACAGTCCTTTATAATAGTTAGTACAGTGTCTATGATAGGTCTGGTTAATTTGTCTACAATACCGTTCTAACAGTTAGCACAGTATCTATGATAGGTCTGTTTGATTTATCTACTATACCGTTCTAATAGAGAACATATTGCACATGATAGATCTGTTTGATTTGTCTACAATCCCGTTCTAATGGAGAACATAATTTCCATGATAGGTCTGTTTGATTTGTCTACCATACCATTTTAATAGTTAACACAGTGTCTATGATAGGTTTGTTTGATATGTCTACTATACCGCTCTGATAGTTAACACCGTGTCTATGATAGTTTTGTTTGATTTGTCTACATTTCTGTTCTAATAGAGAAAATTTTGTGCATGATTTGTCTGTTTGATTTGTCTACAAAACCGTTCTAGCAGGGAAAATATTTCCTATGATAGGTCTGTTTGATTTGTCTACAGTCCTTTATAATAGTTAGCACAGTGTCTATGATAGGTCTGGTTAATTTGTCTACAATACCGTTCTAACAGTTAGCACAATATCTATAATAGGTCTGTTTGATTTCTCTACAATACCGTTCTAATAGAGAACATAGTGTATATGATAAGTCTGTGTTATTTTTCTGCAGTACCATTCTAATAGTTAACACGGTGTCTGTGATAGGTCAGTTTTATTTCTCTACAATACCATTCTAATAGTTAGGACAGTAGCTAGCATAGGTCATTTTGATTTGTCTACTATACCGCTCTGATAGTTAGCACACTATCTATGATAGTTCTGTTTGATTTGTCTACAATTTCGTTCTAATACAGTACATTTTGTCCATGATAGGTCTGTGAGATTTGTCTACAATACTGTTCTAGCAGAGAACATATTTTCTATGATAGGTCTGTTTAATTTGTCGACAGTGCCATTATAATAGTTAGCACAGTGTCTATGATAGGTCTGGTTAATTTGTCTGCAATACCGTTCTAGCAGTTAGCACAGTATCTAGCATAGGTCTGTTTGATTTCTCTACAATACCGTTCTAATAGAGAGCATAGTGTATATGATAGATCTGTCTTATTTTTCTGCAGTACCATTCTAATAGTTAACACGGTGTCTGTGATAGGTCAGTTGTATTTGTCTACAATACCATTCTATTAGTAAGGACAGTATCTACGATAGGTCTGCTTGATTTGTCTACTATACCGTTATAATAGTTAGCACAGTGTCTATGTTAGGTCTGTTTCATTTGTCTACAATACCGTTCTAATAGAGAACATAGTGTATATGATTGGTATGTTTGATTTTACAGTAATACCAATATAATAGTTAGCAAAATGTATATGATAGTTCCGTCTGATTTTTCTGCAGTAACATTCTAATAGCTAAGACAGTGTATGTGATAGGTCTGTTTGATTTGTCTACAATACCATTATAATAGTTAACACTGTGTCTATGATAGGTCTATTGAATTGTCTACTATACCGTTCTGATAGTTAGCACAGTGTCTATTGTAGGTTTGTTTTGATTTATATACAATACTGTTCTAATAGAGAACATAGTGTATAAGGGTAATAACAAAATTACCGAACTCCGAACAATCTTACAAAGGGAAAGTCAAAACTCATAATTATATAAACAGACAAAATCAGTCAACAATCGGAAAACTGTGAAAACCGTAATGACCCTGACTTGGTACAGGCATTTCTAAAGAAATGGTGGGCTGAATCAGATTTTAAAGCGCCAAACCTCAAGCTCTCATTACGGTTCAAAGGTTCCGGCTGTCACTATAGCAGTATTTAAATACAGGAACAAAATAGGTAAAATAGTTGTCAAAGCAGTACCATATTCGGTGACGTAAATGTCAAAAATATTTTTACGTCACACATAGAAGAAAAAATATCCTTGACATTCTTCTTGACTTCTTTATCTTTATACATTTTCACTATTTGAAAATGCATCGCTTATACTCTTTTCTGCAGAGACGGAATATATTTCGACAGATCTTGGTATCGGAATATAAACTTTTTAAGAGATCGAATAAGTCGAATCATTTTATAGCCCAGGTCCAGTAGCCTGTTTCTCAGATGAAGATGACGTTTCAGGAAATCAGAATAATTGATACTGGCCCTTGCATAGCGAATCAATTGCGAGATGTAAACACAATATGCAGGAGAAGCTGGTATATTGCTACACATGTTTGGAAAATTTATGATTTTAAAATTGAAGTCGTCTATGGTCTCTTTAAGTTCCAGCTCTGGAGGATATATCAATGGCAGAAATTCTGCAAATCTAGAATTATTGATAGATAAAACGTCATCAATATACCTGTATGTGAGATTAAAGGCTCTAGCCTCATGAATCTTCTTATCTTTTACAAGCGTTTGAAGAAACTCCGACTCATATGAGTATAAAAGTATATGATAGGTCTGTCTGATTTTTTTCTGCAATACTATTATAATAGTTAGCACAGTGTCAATGATAGGTCTGTTTGATTTCTCTACAATACCGTTCTAATAGAGAACCTAGTGTATATGATAGTTCTGTTTGATATTTCGGAAATACCATTATAATAGTTAACACAGTGTCTCTGATAGGTCTGTTTGAATTCTCTACAATACCGTTCTAATAGAGAACGCATAGTGTATATGATAGTTCTGTTTGATTTTTCGGTAATACCATTAAAATAGTTAGCACACTGTCAATGAGAGGTCTGTTTAAGCTGTCTATAATACCTTTCTAATAGAGAACATAGTGTATATTATAGTTCTGTTTGATATTTCGAAAATACCATTATAATAGTTAACACAGTGTCTATGATAGATCTGCTTGATTTGTCTACAATACCATTATAGTAGTTAGCACAGTGTCCATGATAGGTCTGTTTGAATTGTCTACAATACCAATGTACTAGAGAACATAGTGTATATGATAGGTCTGTTTGCTTTTTCAGCAATACCATTCTAATAGTTATCACAGTGTCAATGATAGGTCTCTTGAATTTTTCTACAATAACGTTCTAATAGAGAACATAGTGTATATGATATTTCTGTTTGATTTTTCTGCAATACCATTCAAATAGTTAGCACAGTGTCTATGATATTTCTGTTTGATTTGTCTACAATACCAGTATAATAGTCAACACAGTGTATAAGACATGTATGTTTCATTTGTCTGCAATACCGTTCTAATAGTTAACACAGTGTCTATGATAGGTCTGTCTGATTTGTCTACAATGCAGTTCGAATAGTTAACACCATGTCTATGATAGTCAGTCTGATTTGTCTACAATACAGTTATAGTAGTTAACACAGTGTCTATGATAGGTCTGTTTGATTTGTCTACAGTACAGTTCTAATAGTTAACACACGTTATATGATATATCTGTTTGATTTGTCTACAATTCCATACTATATTGATGAATGTCACTGTACCAACATTATAATGATAAATATGTAATTGTTACTGTTGTCTATACAATGTTAAATAGATATTAAATTAAACAATATTGTGAAGCTTAAATTAAAATAAAAGTCAACATTGATTAAGGTTTGTCTGATTTCCTCTCCAATACCATTCTAATAGTTAATACGGTGTATATGATATGTCTGTTTTATTTGTCTGCAATGCCGTTCTAATGGAGAACACTTTGTCTATGATAGGTCTGCTTGATTTGTCTACAATACCGTTCTAATAGAGAACACATTTTCTTTGATAGATCCGTTTGATTTGTCTACAATACCGTTCTAATAGTTAACACAGTGTCTATAATAGGTCGGTCTGATTTGTCTACAATACCAATCTAATAGTTAACACAGTGTCTATGATAGATCTGTTTGATTTGTCTACAATACCATTCTAATAGATAACATATTGTATATGATAGGTCTGTATGATCTGTCTACTATACCATTCTAATAGAGAACATATTGTCTATGATAGGTCTGTTTGATTTGTTTGCAATACCGTTCTAATAGAGAATATATTGTATATGATAGATCTGTTTGATTTGTCTACAATACCATTCTAATAGAGAATATATTGTCTATGATAGGTCTGTTTGATTTGTCTACAATACCGTTTTTATAGTTAACACAGTGTCTATGATAGGTCTGTTTGAGTTGTCTACAATATCGTTCTAATAGTTGACACAATGTATATCATTGGTCTGTTTGATTTTTCTGCAATGCCATTCTAATATTTAACTCATTGTGCATGATATGTCTGTTTGGTCTGTCTACAATGCCGTTCCTATAGATAACATATTGTCTATGATAGATCTGCTTGATTTGTCTATAATACCGTTCTAATGGTTAACACCGTGTCTATGATAGTCAGTCTGATTTGTCTACAATATAATTATAATAGTTATTAACACAGTGTCTAAGATAGGTCTGTTTGATTTGTCTACAATACCATTCTAGTAGATAATACAGTGTCTATGATAGGTCTGGTGAAGCTTAAATACAATTAAAAGTTAACATTAATGAATAGTTTAACATCACTATTTAAATATATCAATATAAATGTTTTAAGCTTACATTTCTAATGGGGAATATTGGTGAAGATTATCCCAACTTAATTACGAATGTCGCTGTGGTAGATCAGGTCCAGCATCAGTTATCATGGTAAGCCACCATGTATTTACTGCTATGTTTTTGTGTTATTTATCAATAAATTCCTTTCTGTGATTTTTCATTTATAATAGTATTAATGATACAAAAAATGTCAAATTAGTGAGGTTTTGTATTACATGTACATGAACTGAAAAAGGGAATTAAGATCAAAGAGTGCACATGTATCTGTATGCACATTTAAGGATAGCAAAATTTTTACAGTTGATAGAAATGATATGTTTATTTCTGAAATTATTGGTACTTTAGTTTATCTGCATTTTATGATAAAGCAATTTTGAAAAGATATTTTTAAATAAATTTAGGTATTATGAATACTACAAATTATTCTTGGTGATATGAAACTTTAAATCAAGTTATATTCCAAAACTGACTTGGTTGATATGTAGATGCACAGACGGACATAAATAAATTTGTATATGATAGTAATACATTTACACTGTTTATTAGTGTATATATATTATAATTTATTCTCAATATTGCATTAATTGAAATCTGATGTCACCAGGAAAATTTGCTTCTGTTCTGTTTGAAGCAAAGATGATAATTTTAAATGTTTTTGCTAAGCCTATCACATGTTCAATATGAACAAGCTTACTGGATGTATTTCTGTCTCTTTACACTTTTTTCCAGACATCCTATTTCTTTTCTTTAAAAAACTGTTGGAATGTTAATTGTGATATCTGATCCTCGTATGCAGGAGACAGATCTGACACAAGTCCACTAGTTGAACATCCAAGCAATACTGCTACTGCGTTTCTGTTTATACATGTATGTAGAACAAGTAAGATCATTGTGTCGGGTTGATGAAATTTAATTTCAATCAGATGGACTAAAAACATAAAAAACTATCAATTCGCTGTGTGAACTCAAAGCTAACTCCTTTCATTGTCTAGACCTAACATTTATCCAGAATACCAATTTTCACTATTTAGATGGTCCACAATCTGTTATATGCATAGCTTAAGTTATATGCTCCATCACCTAAGGAGGTTAATATAAATTTCATGTTGGTGTATTTTGCCTATCCAGTATGAATTAATACTGATCATTGTCAGGTTTAATATTTTTTATGACAATGGATGGCGAATCTGGAGTTTAACATCCAAATTCATAATATTGTGCAACAGCACAACACACTTTTCATATTTTGTATTTAAGTAAGACTAATATTCACTCTGAGCACGCCCTTTTCCCCCATATTAGATATATACAGAAGTCGCATTCCTCTTCTTCTTTTGTTATGAACTCAAAATTGCTTCATATGTTTTGCTAAGTCTGTCACCCCATTCAGATGAAAAAGATGGACATTTTCTTTAGCAATATACCACATGTGAAAAACGTTCATCCCCCACCTCTTAGCCGTTTCATAGAAACATTGGTAGCTATAGTAAATAAAATACAAAAAAATTAAAATGGAAAATGACAGGCATCAATCTTACAAATAAGCATTGTAAGTAAACACTGTAAAGATTGCCATCTCAACTGTGTAATATTAAATAACAAATATAATCACTATAAAGTGTAATGAAACAATACTAAAGAAATGATATTTTGCAATAAATAAAATATCTATTATGTGAAGTTGTCTTCATATTTTCATTTATAATATTTTTTATTATTATATGTATATATACTTTGTGCATAAAAAGTAATAAAAAGATATAAATCTGAAATGTATAATCGATATACTAAATTAAACCATGCTATTAAATTATTACATTTTACAGTTTAATTTCAATTTACACATACCAAAACTTGCCATTGATATATAATCATTTTCTATGAAGTTCAAAGCAAACAATACTGCTTCTGTTTTTTGTTCATTCTGTGTGTTTGTGTTCACTTAATTCTTCTTAATAGCATTTAATCACTCTTTTTTATATGCCCACCATTATGAAACCTCTACTATAATAGTATCATGTGCACAAAAAATACGTAGCAAACATTTTAATTATTAGCAAGAATACTAATAATTACTTGTAAGAAAAAAAAATTTACCCAATGTAAATCTGTATAACTTAGAGATAAAATGATGCTGCTGTTGGACCTGCTCTACAGCAGCGCCATCTGTGTTATCAGTTAGAGGAAATAATTGACCAATTGTCCCCATTAAATCTCCAATTAACCTACCTGTACATAAAGTATATAATATATACCGCCCTAATGGCAGAAACCTCTAAAGACCTTAATAAAAATTAAATATTTTTCATGATTATTGCTGGACTTGGAAATTAAAAGTAAATATAGACAAAACTAAAATTCTGTGCTTTACAAATAGAAGATTACCTCAAAAGTTGCAATTTACATATAGCAACAGCGAAATTGAAATTGTGAAAGAGTTTAATTATTTTGGTATATTGTTGACAAAAATGGGAAACTTTAAAAGGGCAATTAAAACACTGGTTGGAAAAGGGACCAAAGAAATGTACGACATTTTGAATTCCACAATCTTTCTATATCATGTCAACTTGAATTATTTGATAAAGTGGTAAAACCTATATTACTTTATGGTTATGAATTATAGAGATTAAGTAACTGTGATATAATTGAGAGAGTATATTTGAAATATTGTAAACTTCTACTAAATCTCAAATCTTCAACTCCAAATTGTATGATTTATAGTGATTTGGGACGCTGCCCTCTTCATATAGATATAAAACAGCGGATCTTGTTATACTGGACCAAACTTATAACAAGAAAACAGTCAACCTTTTGCTCTGTTGTGCATCGTTTAATGTACCATTTACGTAATACACAGAATGCAATTTGTTCTTGGTTAAACAGTGAACAAACTATTTTCGATGAATGTGATTTTTCTTATATTTGGGACACACACATTATCATATGTGAAATCTGGTTAAAATTCAATATAAAAATAAAATTGCACGATCATTTCCAGCAGACATGGCGAGAAACATTACACAATTGTTATAAGACTCTAAATTATCGCATTGTTAAAGAAACGTTTATTCTTTTAACAATATTTTGATATTTTAAGCGAAAAAAATGTCTTAGCTCTATGTAAGAAGAGTTTGAAGATACCAAAGAGGTAATCAGAATATCCGTATATCTAAGAAGAACAGACAACACAACGGTCAAAGGAAAAGGTACAAAAGGACACACAACGATCTACAAATCGTACATATAAAACCAAAGATCGAGTAATACGAACCTCACTAAAAACTGGGGCTGAACTCAGGTACTCTGGAATGGTGAGCAGTTATTGTTCCACTAGTGATACCTGTCGTGTTAATCTAATTGCAAATCCGGTGATCAATCATGAATGATGAAAGGACCGGGAAGTGTTTACGACAAGTGGAACATATTCTTCTTCATTTGTGAGACAGATATTCCATAGCGGTAAACCAAGTCATGTTGGCGACCGTTAAGCTTTCGAAGTGATGACTTGAACTGAACTAAGAGAAACCCTTGATTCAATAGCTTCTTTGTTAGCACAAACCCTCTATCAAGGAAATTCTGATATGTACCACAGGCTCTGGAATATCGCATCAACTGAGAGATATATACTCCATATGCAGGTGCTGCTGGAATGTTGCTACATATCAATGGAAAGTTCACAATGGGAAAATTGAAATCATCTCTTTTGTCGAAATTGTGAACAACAAGCCATAAAGTGTCAATAGAACATGCAAGATGGAATACCATACCGCTCGAAAATAGAAAATGTAACTTATGTAATTAAGAGGAAATTGGTGATGAATTCTATTTTATTTTAATTTTAAATAATCCATATTATTAGCAATATAGATATATATATATAGATGTGGTCGAGGGTGCTGGATGTAAGGCTAAGCGAATGGTGCTGCAGTGTTTCAATGGTGTGGGTGCAAATCTCGTCGAGCGAAGAACAAAAATTTGACAGGTCTAAGATCCAATTCTAACACTGTTTGGTTTAATTTTCAGACGTATATATATATATATATATATATATATATATCAAGAACAGATATACAAATGTACCAAATATTATTAGCTTTTTGGGAATAATGGCGTAAAAAAATAGAATGAATCTGACTAACTTATGTTGCTGAAATTAATTAAAATGATCGCAAGAAATCTTATCTAAAAATGTCATCCTTAAGTGTAGGAACTACGTACCACATCTATTATTTCACGTTGAAAATGTCATTTGTTCGTAATTCATTTTTTCGTCACGTTAAACAAGCTTTAATAACTGAAAAAAAAAGAATCTACTGTGCATACCAAATTTGATTTCATCGTCTGCTATGATATTGATTATGCAAATATTGAGGTCATATCAATTCAGTAACTTATTAACATTGAACCTCGAAAACTGGTGACGTAGAAGACATTATGTCTAAATTGGTATGTGTTGTTTTCCATGCCATCGTTTTGAAACGGAAAGAAAATACCGATATTTTAATTAAGTAAATCATCCACAAGCTATCCATTTTCTTGTAATGTTTGGTAATTAAATAATAACCAACAATATCACATGTACAGACGTGTAAAACAGAACTATCTTAAAGATCTAATAGATAGATTTAATTAGACAATAGCTGCCATTTTCAAATTGTTTAAACACTTTTTATACGCCCGTCTCGAGACGGGCGTATTATGTGATTGTGTATGGCGGGTTGCGGGCGGCGGGCGTCCACACAGGTTTCCGCACGATAAATTTAGTTCTGTATAAAGGATCTTTACCAAACTTGGCCACATGATTTCCCTGCGGAAGGGGAAGAACCCTATTTCTTTTGGGGTCATTATGTCAAAGGTCAAGGTCACCATTACTATGCATATAATTGTTGACAACAGGTTCCTTTCCGCACGATAACATTAGTTCTGTATATTAGATCTTTACCAAACTGGACCACATGATTTCCCCGTGGAAGGGAAATAATCTTATTTATTTTGTGGTCATTAAGTCAAAGGTCAAGGTCACCATTACCATAAATATACTTTTTGACAACAGGATGGTTTCCGCACGAACACTTTAGTTCTGCATATTGGATCTTTACCAAACTTGGCCATATTAATCACCTGTGGAAGGGGAAGAACTCTATTTATTTTCGGATCATTAGGTCAAAGGTCAAGGTCACCATTACTATAAATATAATTGTTGACAACAGTAACGTTTCCGCACGATAACGTTAGTTGTGTATATTGGATTTTTACCAAACTTGGCCACATGATTCCCCTGTGGAAGGGGAAGAATCCTATTTATTTTGGGGTCATTACCATTATACCGTTTGATAAATTATATAGACGGGCGTATTTTGTAATGCACACATTTCAGGTTTAACTACTTAATTCTTAACGGGAAACAATGTGATGACATACTCCAGTACATTTTTACCTACAGCCATCAAAAATCTATCAAACAATTGTCAATGTGCGGCTTGAGACAAGTCTAATATCGCTTTTTTATAATATAGAAATATTTTGGGAAGCAAACTGTTTAATATGTAACGATCGTAGCTACGAAGCTGTGAGATCGTTTTCTTTGGATAAACTGATAACAAGCCTGCGAATAAGATCACGACCACGACGGCCCCTCTACACTTATATATTACATCAGTTATACATCAAGTCATTAGTTATTTTTATTTCTCAGTCTCAGTTATTGTTGGTCAGTTTAATCTTTGACAATTGTCAGTTGTTTTATGTCAGCGTACAACCAATTAGTTTTCGATCAGCTTGAAAGTGCGTTTTACAACATGAAATTCTGATTATGTTGTCCCTTTGTGACAATACTACTACCGACTAAGTAGAACTTTAACGTCCTTGGCTACCAAGACAGATCTCTCGCGGACGGATGAATGGTCATGTTACTTTATGCCCTTCGAAGCTTTAATGCCGAAAGGGATAACAAAATACATGCATGATTGAGGTTACTTTCTGGAGATTTATTAATCATGAATTATTCATAGTTTTTCATTTGTATATGTTGATGAATATTCAAGGCGCTGATTCCTTCTGCTAACAAAGTCATCAGTAATCATATCCAAGTCGGTTTGCACATGTCTATGTATAAGTTGTACAGTTGTTTTTCGTCCATAGGCGACATTAAGTAGGATTTCACGCGTCTCCTTCCACTTAAAGATCTTGCTTGTTGCTGACGGCACCGAGTAGTGTCAGTAAGATACTGATGATACTGTATATAGCCGGGTATAAGTCGCGATTTGTTGCATGTAGTATCGAGTAGTATCTTTGGCTTATCATCAACAAGTGCCCACCTAAAAACATCATCCACAAAATCCTGGAACATATCTTCATGCGTATTCCAGACGGAAAGTGGAGCATTGCTTTAAATAAAGCAAATTGTCAAATTGATGCATAGGCACGTGCTTATTTGGGCCTAAGGTAGGTACGCCCCTGAAGATGGATAAGCTTATGTGGTAAATTGATGCTGACGATTTTTTTGTTGGCGAGTATCTTTTACGGGGTTACCAGAAAATGCAACAATTGAAATCATGCTACGGTTCGAATAGCATGACAACCCGAAAGGAAAAGTTCCATTCAATAAACAATTACATGTATCGTAGACGCACTGTCATTTGAACTCAAAGGAATGAAACACATTCTTTGACAATTACTTCATTGAGTTTGGTGCTGCTTTGACAACTGTTTTACCTGTTTTGCTCAAGTATTGTTATAAATACTGTTATAGTGACAACCGGAAACTTTGAGCCGTAATGAAAGCGGGAGGTTTGGCGCTTTAAAATATGATTCAACCCACCAAATGCCTGTACCATGTCAGGGTCATTACGGTTTTCACAGTTTTCCAGTTGTTGACTGATTTGTCTGTTTATATACTTATGAGTTTTGACTTTCCCTTTGTAAGATTGTTCGGGGTTCGGTAATTTTGTTATTACCCTTACTCTGAAGTGGCCAATAAACTACAATATAATATGATAACCGGAGATACTCTACTACTCTAAATGAATGAATCAATATGAAAACCATAAACACAAGAAAGGACTACAGAGATAATTGGAAGTTCTCTATCATTAAGCAACCTGTCTTTCATTCGCCATTAGAAATCTTATTATTTAATCAAAGAAAGTTTTACATCTACGATCTATACAGGTGTAAACCGTTTGACTTCTATAAATCTTCACACAAAAATTCTTAAAAATTTTAAGTATATTTTGTAAGTATTTTTACTAATATTACGTCGTCTACGGGAATCGAATATTTCTTTTTTTCTTTTGATCAAATAAATCAAAATTTTTGTATTTATGTTTAAAAATTCGAACGTAAGAAGGCTTGTTTGTGGCTGTACAGTTCTAGTTTGTATTTATTAATATATATATTTAGAAAAATAAAATGATTAACATATTTTTCCGTGACAAAATTAGGATCCGATTTTTTCCCCACATTGTTCTTTAGAATGAGTAGGATGATAAACTGACGCCATGTCTAAGCTAAATACAATTCTTGGATAACTATTTTTTTACATCATTTTAGAAGTAGCAACGATAAGTATTAAAACTATCTCAGTATCCCGGTAGTAATAATTATCTAAGTATCCCGGAATAAAATATCTAATCAATAATTGTGGGGATATGAAAAAATATTTTGGATGAAGTTGTGTTTATTTTTTTTTATCTTAATATAACTGTTAATTAGTTACATGCCGACATACCATTATTTTACGGCAAAGATAGGGGATATCGTGCTTCTCAAACCTCAAAACGTCATAGAAGCACTTGTAATATTTGAACATTTTCCCGTCGTTTTTTAAGAAATTTAACACCTCCGCAGTCGTGCATCAAAAACATACATTAACAGTATTTGTGTTTTATTAATTATAATAATCTGTTATACTATTTGTTTATTGCACGACTGCGAGGTGCTTAATTTCTCCAAAAACCGTCGAAATATCGGTAAAATTCAACGAAATATAGTAGATAAATGACGCTCATGACGTCACCATGACGTCAAAAGCGTACCGATTTTGTTGGAAACAAGTTTTAATATCAAAAGTGTGAAGTCGTTTTATAAAATAAAACACATGAACTGTTAATCAAGTATTTTCAAAAATTCATTGAATATGGGGCCATATAGGGCCCTTATGGCCCCCAATCCTTTAGTTTAGGCATATTTTATTTGCATAGAAGTTGCAAATGGGATTGGACACAAGTTATGACAACATTAGTGAAGTCCTTTCCCTTTTACAAAGATATAAACAAAAAATAATTGTACATAATGGCGATAATTATATGAATAAATTTTACAACATGATATATTTAGACGTTAATAATAAAGTAAATATAAAGAAAAATAAGGTGAAATAAAATATTCAAAACATAGGGTTAGAAAGAAGGATAGGAAGAAGGAGAAAGGTTTCAAACAAACAAAAACAACAAAACAACAACATGGACTGGAGTGAGTAAGCTAGTATATTAGCTAAAGCGCTGGGTGCTTCTAATAAAAGAATAAACAACAGAGAAGATTTCAATGTTTTGGTTAGGAGTCAAATTTTCATCACCAGCTAATATCAATTCAATTGTAACTACGTAATTCTTTAATTTATTAAACAAGATTGCCCTATTTTCATTGTAAAAGGGACATTCGAGGAAAAAGTGTATACAGTCTTCAAAACCATGACCACAGATACATGCAGGACTAGGTTTTAAATTGACAAGGTGCAAATCTGCATTTAGCGAACTGCACATATTTCTAAGTCTGCTATGAACAATATTTAGTTTTCTATCACCCCAACCGAAATAAAAAGGCACTTTTTCAAGCAATATTTTAATCTTTCTTTTAAATATGTTAATATTACCAGAATTTCTAATTTCCGGACATATATTGTTCCAGTCCCGGGTAGTAGAGGGGAAGAAGGACTTTTTGGTCATTTCTAATCCTTTATACGGGTCATAAATGAAAGGGTGTGTCTAACTGTTTTCCTGTGTTCTAATATTGTATATAGTGTACATATTGTATATAGTTGTGTCTAGGCCTTCTCTGTAACTATGTCATATGCTGATGAGAATAAAGATATATATAAAATATGGAGGATTGTTTAACGATGATGATCGACAATTAAGCACACCAAACTATAACAACATCAATTCATTCTTTTACTCATCCCCAACATATCACCATACATACAATAAAAAGAAAATGCAGAGAAGGTTGTGGAAATATGTGTCACAAATAACAATATGAAAGGATACGTCTGTAAATGGAATTATTGATGATTATATTTTATGAAACAAAATGAAACTGAAACTTACCAGGTTTGTTTCTTGTCAACAGATGACATTTTAAACAAAGATAAGAACAAAATGAAAAGGGATACTTTAATATCAGGGGAGATCAATCTTCTTATCAACAGATGACAGTGAAAGCAAAGATAAGGACAGAATAAAGAGGGATACTTTAATATCAGGGGAGATAAATCTTCTTATCAACAGATGACATTGTAAACAAAGATAAGAACAAAATGAAAAGGGATACTTTAATATCAGGGGAGATCAATCTTCTTATCAACAGATGACATTGTTAACAAAGATAAGGACAGAATAAAGAGGGATACTTTAATATCAGAGGAGATAACTCTTTGCAGATACCTGACCTCTGACTAACAAGTTAGAATGTACTTGTTGTAGACAATGATTCTGTTGATCAGCAATCACAATTGATATCTGACTAGATGTATTCTCAATTAGTTTTTACAATGTCTAGTACAATAACAGTATCATGAAGTCTTATCATCTTAAAACGATATTTAATTACTTGATTTTGAAAAAAAACATTACTTTTTCATCTTACTCTCCTGATTTTATAATTTCATGTGTGTATGTACATATAAATCGTTTCTAATACTTTTAGTTCAGTTAAGTAATAAGTGACATTTATTAGGACATCAATAAACAACTAGTTCTAGTTCAGATAAGTAACGAAGGACACTTATGTGTTCATCAATATACAGCTGGTTTTAATAATATAAATCTATTGTTTGTGATGGATGTCAATATTTCGTTATTAATGTCTACTACATCATTTTCAATTAATAAACGAGCAACATTTATTTGTGCATGAATATAAAACTGTTTTGAAAACATAAGTATGATGATTATGATGATGAATGAAAATCTCAACAATTAATAAAACAATATGACGATGATGTACACAACATCAACATGATTATATTTACCAATTGGTGATTTACATTATATAATTATCTTTTCTGTATTTACAGGTCTAAGTAAGTATCAAGTGATCAACAAGACAGATAAGTACATCATAAATATACTTGAACATAATCACTTACAAAACACCATGTTTACATTGTTGCAAATATTTATACAGGACCAACACGATATAAATAGTATTTAATGTTTACTCCTGGTCGATATTATACCTTATCATATAGACAGTTACAGACTACAAATCTAATGTAGTGTAAAATAGCACATCAAATTAATACCGACAGTTATGTGATCTATCTATACCGTTCTAATACACAACATATTGTCTATGATATGTCTGTTTGTTCTGTCTACAAATTGTAATAGATAACAAAGTGTCCATGATAGGTGTGCTTGATCTCTCTACAATACCGTTCTAATAGTTAACATGCTGTCTGTGATAGGTCAGTTTGAGTTGTCTGCAATACCATACCAAATGTATCAACATTGTAATGATGACTATATGGGGAAGGAACATACAATAATCCTAACGTGATTGCACGTTTTAATTATCGTACATAATTGTTACTATTGTCTGTATAATGTCAAATAGATGTAAAATTACGCAATCTGCTGAACCTAAAATAAAAGTACAAGTTAACATTGATGAACATTTTAACATAAGAATTTAAATATATAAATATAAATCGCTTAAGATTAATTTTTTGATTATGTCTCCTATTTACCTACGAGTACATACAATATATTATAAAATGTGGAGGAATGCTTAATGGTGATGATCGACAAGTAAATACATCAAACAATAACAATACTAACTCATTCTTTTACTCATCCCAAAATATGTCCATACAATAACAACTAGCAGAGAACCTCGTGGAAACATATGTCCTGGTTTGTAAATGACACCTTACCAGGCTTGTTTCTTATCAACATATGACATTGCAAGCAAAGATAAGTACAAAATAAAGAGGGATACATTAACATCAGGGGTGATAAAACTTCGTAGGTGCCTGACAGCTGACTAACAAGTTAGACTGTACTTGTTGTAGACAATGACTTTGTTGATCAACAATCACATTTGATATCTTACTGATTTATTTTCAATTAGTTATAACAATGTCTAGTACAATAACAGTATTATAAAGTCTTATCTTAAAATGATATTTAATTACTTGATTTCGAACAAATCTTTACTTTTTCGTCATACTCTCCTGATTGTATAGCTTAATTTGTGTATGTACATATAGATCTTTTCTAATACTGCTAGTTCAGATAAGTAATAAGTGACATTTATTTATGCATCAATACACAGGTGGTTTTAGTTACATAAATATGTTGATTTCCGTGGCCATAAATCACTGTGTAGCATCACCACTGGATATAGGTATCCTCGAAGCGGTTGTAAAAACAAACGTGAAGTCAAGTAAGTTCAAATTCTTCTTATTTTCATTATATTCTACCGTTTGCTGACAAGTCAAGTTTTGTGATGTTGATTCCTAATAATGTAGCTAATACTTATGGCTGATTATGATCCATAATTGACTTTCTATCTCTTCAAATCGTCAGAATCGGACCGGGTGGCATGGCAAAGAAGCATGTGACCAGTTCAAAGTTTTAAAACATACGTTTATCCTTTAATTATTCATTTGACGTTTTCGTAGAACAAAGTTTTATCATATTTAAGCTTGAACAACACTTTATTTCGAAATAAATTATTGCTTTCACAGAGAAATTCATGTAAATAAAGCGGATAAATTGTACGGCGAATAGTTGTTTACTGTACGGGGAATAGTTTTTACTGTACGGGGAATATATACTTTTTGCTTTTCAATGTGTACGCCATACATTGTTTTTAAAAACAATATATATTCGCTGTACAGCGAGGGTATCTATATCTGGTGGTGATGCTACACAGTGTAAATATTTGGTTAAAAATAACAATAAATAATATGACAATATGACGATGATGTACACAACATAAACTGAATATTTCTACCAAGTGATGGCTTACATTATATCATTAATTTTCTCTACTTACGGGGATTGATGAGTATCAATGTGAACAACAAGACAGATAAGTACATACTGAATATACTTGAACATACTCACTTACAAAACACAATCGGGTAAAACACAATAAAGGGCAGAGCTGAACATTCAAGTGCTGTTATTCTTAAAAGCAACATGTTTTCTATGATCTACAATGTCTGAAGTTGGTATGATGTTAAGATTACTCAGAATTACTTGCTAGTTCTCTTTTTAATTATCATGTATTCACAAGATTATAATTACACGCTTAAATATAGTTACGGACACTACATGGTTTTCATAGTGTGGTAACTGTATTTTCTGTTCTGCAGTTTTTATTCTGTATACAATTGTTCATATTTTGAGTGATTATAACTACTCTGTGTATTTTATATCTTCAAACATGAAAATATCAATCTGTTGACAGTGTTTTCTGGACGATTGTTTTACTGTTTACGGACCCTACATATTTCTGATAGACATTGTTTGGACTTTGAAATGCAAATAAACAAAATTTTAATCCAATATCCTACTGAACTAGACTTTTTATTAATTTTATTAACTTGTTATATTTGATGAGTGGGAAACATATTTTTTTGTATGAAATTAGGTGTTTTATTATGTTAAGCTTCACATAGCGAAAGGGAGAAATTCTAACCTAAAACTATATTACGAAACATACCTTTTGGATAAAGCCTGATAATTTCTCCGATTGATGTCCGATTTTCATGAATTTGGTATCAAATTAATCCTGATTAAAATTTCTAAAGATTTATATTAAAATAGTTTTGTTGTTTTCCTATTTTGAAAAGTAAATTTGGTGTAAAAATAAACAAATTTCAAGTACAACAGCATAACGCCTTATTTGTGCAAATTTTTCGGTGCCCTTTTGCCTGTTACTCAAAAACTATGAGAGATATCTTCTTGAAATGTTGCATGCATCTTCTTTGTTTCACCATCCAAAACATGATATTAGAGTGATACCTTTATATTCAATGGAAGTATGTTAGCATTGCACATAAGACACTGCTTTTGAGTATGACTCCTATATTGTATTTCAGTCGAATGCTTACATTGCTAAAAATATTTAGATATCAACAACACGATATAAATAGTATTTAATGTTTACTCCTGGTCGACATTATCTACTTACCGGTATATATATGAAATAGAAATTCATACATAAAGTAATAGACTATAAATCAAATGTAATGTACAGTATCATATTAAATTAATACATACATTTATGTGAACTATTATACCGTTATAATTCAGAACATATTGTCTATGAAAGGTCTGCTTGATTTCTCTACAATGCCATTATAATACAGAACATATTGTCTATGATAGGTCTGTTTGATTTGTCTATTATACCGTTATAGTAGAGAACATATTGTCTATGATAGGTCCGTTTGATTTGTCTACAATTCCGTTCTAATAGTTAGCACAGTGTCTATGATAGGTCTGTTTGATTTGTCTACTATCCCGCTCTGATAGTTAAAACAGTGTCCATGATAGGTCTGTTTGATTTGTCTACAATACCGTTATAACAGAGAACATATTGTCTATGATAGGTCTGTTTCTGTTTCGTTTGTCTACAATACTGTTCTAATAGAGAACATATTGTCTATGATATTTCTGTTTGATTTTTCTACAATACCGTTCTAATAACTAGCACATTATCTATGATAGGTCTGTTTGATTTATCTACTATACCGTTCTAATAGAGAACATATTGCACATGATAGATCTGTTTGATTTGTCTACAATCCCGTTCTAATGGAGAACATAATTTCCATGATAGGTCTGTTTGATATGTCTACAATACCATTTTAATAGTTAACACAGTGTCTATGATAGGTTTGTTTGATTTGTCTACTATACCGCTCTGATAGTTAACACCGTGTCTATGATAGTTCTGTTTGATTTGTCTACATTTCTGTTCTAATAGAGAACATTTTGTGCATGATTTGTCTGTTTGATTTGTCTACAAAACCGTTCTAGCAGGGAAAATATTTCCTATGATAGGTCTGTTTGATTTGTCTACAGTCCTTTATAATAGTTAGTACAGTGTCTATGATAGGTCTGGTTAATTTGTCTACAATACCGTTCTAACAGTTAGCACAGTATCTATGATAGGTCTGTTTGATTTATCTACTATACCGTTCTAATAGAGAACATATTGCACATGATAGATCTGTTTGATTTGTCTACAATCCCGTTCTAATGGAGAACATAATTTCCATGATAGGTCTGTTTGATTTGTCTACCATACCATTTTAATAGTTAACACAGTGTCTATGATAGGTTTGTTTGATATGTCTACTATACCGCTCTGATAGTTAACACCGTGTCTATGATAGTTTTGTTTGATTTGTCTACATTTCTGTTCTAATAGAGAAAATTTTGTGCATGATTTGTCTGTTTGATTTGTCTACAAAACCGTTCTAGCAGGGAAAATATTTCCTATGATAGGTCTGTTTGATTTGTCTACAGTCCTTTATAATAGTTAGCACAGTGTCTATGATAGGTCTGGTTAATTTGTCTACAATACCGTTCTAACAGTTAGCACAATATCTATAATAGGTCTGTTTGATTTCTCTACAATACCGTTCTAATAGAGAACATAGTGTATATGATAAGTCTGTGTTATTTTTCTGCAGTACCATTCTAATAGTTAACACGGTGTCTGTGATAGGTCAGTTTTATTTCTCTACAATACCATTCTAATAGTTAGGACAGTAGCTAGCATAGGTCATTTTGATTTGTCTACTATACCGCTCTGATAGTTAGCACACTATCTATGATAGTTCTGTTTGATTTGTCTACAATTTCGTTCTAATACAGTACATTTTGTCCATGATAGGTCTGTGAGATTTGTCTACAATACTGTTCTAGCAGAGAGCATATTTTCTATGATAGGTCTGTTTAATTTGTCGACAGTGCCATTATAATAGTTAGCACAGTGTCTATGATAGGTCTGGTTAATTTGTCTGCAATACCGTTCTAGCAGTTAGCACAGTATCTAGCATAGGTCTGTTTGATTTCTCTACAATACCGTTCTAATAGAGAGCATAGTGTATATGATAGATCTGTCTTATTTTTCTGCAGTACCATTCTAATAGTTAACACGGTGTCTGTGATAGGTCAGTTGTATTTGTCTACAATACCATTCTATTAGTAAGGACAGTATCTACGATAGGTCTGCTTGATTTGTCTACTATACCGTTATAATAGTTAGCACAGTGTCTATGTTAGGTCTGTTTCATTTGTCTACAATACCGTTCTAATAGAGAACATAGTGTATATGATTGGTATGTTTGATTTTACAGTAATACCAATATAATAGTTAGCAAAATGTATATGATAGTTCCGTCTGATTTTTCTGCAGTAACATTCTAATAGCTAAGACAGTGTATGTGATAGGTCTGTTTGATTTGTCTACAATACCATTATAATAGTTAACACTGTGTCTATGATAGGTCTATTGAATTGTCTACTATACCGTTCTGATAGTTAGCACAGTGTCTATTGTAGGTTTGTTTTGATTTATATACAATACTGTTCTAATAGAGAACATAGTGTATAAGGGTAATAACAAAATTACCGAACTCCGAACAATCTTACAAAGGGAAAGTCAAAACTCATAATTATATAAACAGACAAAATCAGTCAACAATCGGAAAACTGTGAAAACCGTAATGACCCTGACTTGGTACAGGCATTTCTAAAGAAATGGTGGGCTGAATCAGATTTTAAAGCGCCAAACCTCAAGCTCTCATTACGGTTCAAAGGTTCCGGCTGTCACTATAGCAGTATTTAAATACAGGAACAAAATAGGTAAAATAGTTGTCAAAGCAGTACCATATTCGGTGACGTAAATGTCAAAAATATTTTTACGTCACACATAGAAGAAAAAATATCCTTGACATTCTTCTTGACTTCTTTATCTTTATACATTTTCACTATTTGAAAATGCATCGCTTATACTCTTTTCTGCAGAGACGGAATATATTTCGACAGATCTTGGTATCGGAATATAAACTTTTTAAGAGATCGAATAAGTCGAATCATTTTATAGCCCAGGTCCAGTAGCCTGTTTCTCAGATGAAGATGACGTTTCAGGAAATCAGAATAATTGATACTGGCCCTTGCATAGCGAATCAATTGCGAGATGTAAACACAATATGCAGGAGAAGCTGGTATATTGCTACACATGTTTGGAAAATTTATGATTTTAAAATTGAAGTCGTCTATGGTCTCTTTAAGTTCCAGCTCTGGAGGATATATCAATGGCAGAAATTCTGCAAATCTAGAATTATTGATAGATAAAACGTCATCAATATACCTGTATGTGAGATTAAAGGCTCTAGCCTCATGAATCTTCTTATCTTTTACAAGCGTTTGAAGAAACTCCGACTCATATGAGTATAAAAGTATATGATAGGTCTGTCTGATTTTTTTCTGCAATACTATTATAATAGTTAGCACAGTGTCAATGATAGGTCTGTTTGATTTCTCTACAATACCGTTCTAATAGAGAACCTAGTGTATATGATAGTTCTGTTTGATATTTCGGAAATACCATTATAATAGTTAACACAGTGTCTCTGATAGGTCTGTTTGAATTCTCTACAATACCGTTCTAATAGAGAACGCATAGTGTATATGATAGTTCTGTTTGATTTTTCGGTAATACCATTAAAATAGTTAGCACACTGTCAATGAGAGGTCTGTTTAAGCTGTCTATAATACCTTTCTAATAGAGAACATAGTGTATATTATAGTTCTGTTTGATATTTCGAAAATACCATTATAATAGTTAACACAGTGTCTATGATAGATCTGCTTGATTTGTCTACAATACCATTATAGTAGTTAGCACAGTGTCCATGATAGGTCTGTTTGAATTGTCTACAATACCAATGTACTAGAGAACATAGTGTATATGATAGGTCTGTTTGCTTTTTCAGCAATACCATTCTAATAGTTATCACAGTGTCAATGATAGGTCTCTTGAATTTTTCTACAATAACGTTCTAATAGAGAACATAGTGTATATGATATTTCTGTTTGATTTTTCTGCAATACCATTCAAATAGTTAGCACAGTGTCTATGATATTTCTGTTTGATTTGTCTACAATACCAGTATAATAGTCAACACAGTGTATAAGACATGTATGTTTCATTTGTCTGCAATACCGTTCTAATAGTTAACACAGTGTCTATGATAGGTCTGTCTGATTTGTCTACAATGCAGTTCGAATAGTTAACACCATGTCTATGATAGTCAGTCTGATTTGTCTACAATACAGTTATAGTAGTTAACACAGTGTCTATGATAGGTCTGTTTGATTTGTCTACAGTACAGTTCTAATAGTTAACACACGTTATATGATATATCTGTTTGATTTGTCTACAATTCCATACTATATTGATGAATGTCACTGTACCAACATTATAATGATAAATATGTAATTGTTACTGTTGTCTATACAATGTTAAATAGATATTAAATTAAACAATATTGTGAAGCTTAAATTAAAATAAAAGTCAACATTGATTAAGGTTTGTCTGATTTCCTCTCCAATGCCATTCTAATAGTTAACACAGTGTCTATGATAGGTCTGTCTGATTTGTCTACAATGCAGTTCTAATAGTTAACACCATGTCTATGATAGTCAGTCTGATTTGTCTACAATACAGTTATAGTAGTTAACACAGTGTCTATGATAGGTCTGTCTGATTTGTCTACAATACAGTTCTAATAGTTAACACACGTTATATGATAGATCTGTTTGATTTGTCTACAATTCCATACTAAATTGATGAATGTCACTGTACCAACATTATAATTATAAATATGTAATTGTTACTGTTGTCTATACAATGTTAAATAGATATTAAATTAAACAATATTGTGAAGCTTAAATTAAAATAAAAGTCAACATTGATTAAGGTTTGTCTGATTTCCTCTCCAATGCCATTCTAATAGATAACACAGTGTCTATGATAGGTCTGTCTGATTTGTCTTCAATACAATTCTAATAGTTAGCACACCTTATATGATATATCTGTTTAATATATGTATGTCACTGTACAAACATTATAATGATGAATATATACTTGTTACTGTTGTCTATTCAATGTTAAATAAATGTTAAGTTAAACAATATGGTAAAGCTTAAATAAAAATAAAAGTCAACATTGATAAATATTTTAGCGTCAGAATTTAAATATATCAATATAAATCTTTTAATCTTACATTTCTAATGGGGAATATTGGTGAAGATTATCCCAACTTAATTACGAATGTCGCTGTGGTAGATCAGGTCCAGCATCAGTTATCATGATAAGCCAGTATGTATTTACTGCTATGTGTTTGTGTTATTTATCAATAAATTCCTTTCTTTGATTTTTCATTTATAATAGTATTAATGATACAAAAATGTTTAAATTAGGGAAGTTGTGTGTTACATGTACCTGAACTGAAAAAGGGAATTAAGATCAAAGAGTGCACCTTTATCTGTATACACATTTAAGAATAGCAAAATCTTAACAGTTGACAGAAATGATAAGTTTATTTCTGAAATTATTAGTACTTTAGTTTAACTGCATTTTATAATAAAACCATTTTAGAAAGTTATTTTTAGATAAGCTTAGGTATTATGAATATTACAAATTATTCTTGGTGATATGAAATTTTAAATCAAGCTATATTCCAAAACTGACTTGATTGTTATGAAGATGCACAGACGGACCTAAATAAATTTGTATAAGATAGTAATATATTTACTCTGTTTATTAATCCATAAATATTTTAATTTACTTTCAATAATGCATTATTGGAAATTGTATAACTACAAAACTGATGTCACTAGCACAATTTGCTTCTGTTCTGCTTAGATCAAGGAAGATAATTTTATATGTTTCTGCTAAGCCTATCACGTGTTCAATATGAACAAGTTTACTGGATATATTTCTGTCTCTTTTCACTTTTTTCCAGACATCCTGTTTCTTTTCTTTAAAAAAACTGTTGGAATGTTAATGGTGATATATGATCCTCATATGCAGGAGACAGATCTGGCAAAATTCCACCAGTTGAACATCCAAACAATACTGTTACTGTGTGTCTGTTTATATGTAGAATAAGTAGATCATTGTGTCGGGTTGATGAAATTTCATTTCAATCAGATGGACTAAGAAATATAAAAAGTACCAAATCGCGATTTGGACTCAAAGCCAACTCCTTTCATTGTTTAGAACTAACATTTATCCACGATGCCAATTTTCACTATTTAGATGATCCACATTATGTTGTGCACATAGTTTAAGTTATATGCTCCATCACCTAAGGAGGCTATTACAAATTTGATGTTGGTCAATTTAATCCCTAATCTGTGATCACAGGCATCAATCTTACAAATAAACATTCTAAGTAAACACTGTAAAGATTGCAATCTCAACATGTAATATTAAATAACAAATAAAATCACTATAAAGTGTATCCATATTAACTATGCACAAATATTAAAGAAATTATATTTTGCAATAAATATTTTTTTATTATGTGAAGTTGTCTTAATATTTTATTGAAAATATTTCCTTTTATTATATTTGTATATACTTTTTGAATATAAAGTAATAAAAGATATAAATCTGAAATGTATAATCCATATACTAAATTAAACCATGCTATTAAATTATTACATTTCACAGCTTAATTTTAAATTTACACTTACCAAAACTTGTCATTGATGTATAACATTTTCTATGAAGTTCATAGCAAACACCACTGCTTTTGCTTTGTGTCCAGTCTGCGTGTTTTGCTCACTTAATTCTTCTTAATTGCATTTAATCCTTCTTTTTTATTTGCTCATCATTATGAAACCTCTATAAGATTATCATGTGTACAACAATATGTAGAAAACATTTTAATCATTATATATATATGATATATATATGATAAATAATATAAATATTTACCCAATGTAAATCTATGTAACTTAGAGATAAAGAGATGCTGCTGTTGGACCTGATCTACAACAGTGCCATTGGTGTTATCAGTTAGAGGGAAATAATTTACCAATTGTCCCCATTAAATCTCCAATTAACCTACCAGCACATAAAGTATATAAAATATACCGTCCTAATGGAAGAAACCCCTAAAGACCTTGAAAAAAGTACTAAATATGTTTCATGATTATAGCTGGAAATTAAAAAGTAAACATAGACAAAACTAAAATTGTATGATTTACAAATGGAAGATTACCACAAAATTTACAATTTACATATTTCAACAGCGAATTTGAAATTGTGAAAGAATTTAATTATTTGGGTATATTGCTGACAAAAACGGGAAACTTTAAAAGAGCAATTATAGCACTGGCTGAAAAAGTGACCAAAGCAATGTAGGAAATTCTGAAAAGAGGAGAATTCCACAATCTTTCTATATCATGTCAAATTGAATTATTTGATAAAGTGGTAAAACCTATATTACTTTATGGTTGTGAATTATGGGGATTGAGTAACTGTGAAATAATTGAGAGAGTACATTTGAAATATTGTAATCCTCTACTAAATCTCAAATCTTCAACTCCAAATTGTATGATGTATGGTGAATTGGGGCGCTGCCCTCTTCACATAGATATAAAACAGGGGGCGGTGTCATACTAGACCAAGCGTAAAACAGGAAAACAGTCAACATATGGCTGTTGTGCATCGTTTAGTGTTCCATTTACGTAATACACAGAATGTTATTTCTTCTTGGTTAAGCAGTGTACAAACTATTTTGGATGAATGTAGTTTTTCGTATATTTGGGACACGCAAATTTTCATATGTGAAATCTGGTTAAAATTCAACATAAAAGTTACATTGCACGATCAGTTCCAGTAGACATGGCGAGAAAAATTACAAAAGTGTTCAAAAACTCTAAGTTATCGTATTTTTAAAGAACCGTTTATTTTTAAACAATATTTTGATATTTTAGGCGAAAAAGATTTCTTAGCTCTATGTGAGAAGAGTTTGAAGATACCAAAGGGATAATCAGAATATCCTTATATCGAAGAAGAACAGACAACACAATGGCAAAAAAAGGTATAAAAACAGAAACAACGAGCTACAAAACATACATATAGAGCTAAATGAGGAAAGGACCGGGAAGTGTTTTCCACAAGTGGAACATATCCGTCGTCCGTTGTGACACATATATTCCATAGCGGTAAAACAAGTCATGGTGGCGACCGTTAATCTTTCGAAGTGGGACTGAACTAAGAGGTACCCTTGGTTCAGTAGCTTCCTAGTTAGCACAAACCCTCTCTCAAGAAAATCCTGATATGTACCACAATCTCTGTAATATCGTACCAACTGAGAGATATATACTCCATATGCAGGTGCTGCTGGAATGTTGTTACAAATGAATGGAAAGTTTACAATGAGAAAATTGAAATCATCGCTTTTTTCGAAAATTTTCAACAACAAACCATAAACCATAAGCTGTCAATAGAACATGCAAGATGGAATAATATACCGTGCGAAAATATAAAATGTACCTCATGCTATCAAATATTATTAGTTTTTTGGGGATTATGGCGTCACAAAATAGATCGAATCTGACTAACCTATGTCGCTGAAATTGCTATAAATGATCGTAAGAAATATTATCTAAAAATGTCATCTTTAAATGTAAGAACTACGTACCATATCTATTACTTCACATTGAAAATGTCATTTGTTTGTAATTCATTTTTTCGCCACGTTAAAAAATATTTAATTACTAAAAAAGGAATCTAGTGTGCATACCAATTTTGATTTCATCGTCTGCTATGATATTGATTAGGTAAATATTGAAGTCATATCAATTCAGTAACTTATTGATTCAACCCACCATTTCTTTAGAAATGCCTGTACCAAGTCAGGGTCATTACGGTTTTCAGTTTTCCGGTTGTTGATTGATTTTGTCTGTTTATATCATTATGAGTTTTGACTTTCCCTTACTAAGATTGTTCGGAGTTCGGTAATTTTGTTATTACCCTTATTAACATTGACCGTCGAAAACCGGTGACGTAGTACACATTATGTCTAAATTGGTACGTGTTGTTTGTCATGCCATATTTTTGAAACGGAAAGAAAATACCGATATTTTAATTAAATAAATCATTCACAAACGATCCATTTTCTTGTAATGTTTGGTAATAAAATAATAACCAACAATATCACATGTACAGACATGTAAAACAGAACTACCTTAAAGATCTAATATATAAATTTGATTAGACAATAGTTGTCATTTTCAAATTTTTCAAACACTTTTTTAATCATACTTAATTCTTAATGGCAAACAAGTCCAATATCGTTTTTTAATATCGTTGCGATCAGTTTTTTGGTGGTGGAAACCAGAGAACCCAGAGAAAACCACTGACCTGCAAGTCACTGACAAACTTCATCAACTAATGTTGGATCGATTTCACCTCCTCATTAACGGTGTTCTAACTCACAACCTTAGTGGTGATAGGCATTGCTTGCACATGTAGTTGTAAACCCAACTAACATACCACTCTAATGTATTATATCAGTTATACATCAAGTCATTAGTTATTATTATTTCTTTCTCAGTTACTGTTGGTCAGTTTAGTTTTTGACAATTGTCAGTTGTTTTATGTCGTTATCTCAACGTACAACCAATTAGTTTTTGATAAGTTTGAAAGTGCTTTTAACAACATGAAATTCAGATTATGTTGTCCCTTTTTAACAATATATACTACTACTGACTAACTAGAACTTTAACGTCCTTGGCTACCCAGACAGATATCTCTCGTACGGAGGAATGGTCATGTTACGCTATAGCCTTCGAAACTTTATTGCCGAAAGGGATTACAAAATACATGTATGATTGAGGTTACTTTCTGGACTTTTATTCATCATGAATTATTCATAGTTTTTCATTTGTATATGTTGATGAACATTCAAGGCGCTGATTTCTTCTGGAAACAAAGTGATCAATAATCATATCTAAATCGACTTGTCTGTGTATAAGTTGGACAGTCGTTTATCACCCATAGGCGACCTTAAGTAGAATTTCACGAGTCTCCTTCCACATAAAGATCTTGCTTGTTGTTGATGACACCGAGTAGTGTCAGTAAGATACTGATGATACTGTGCTTAGCCGGATATATGTCACGGTTTGTTGCATGTAGAGTATCGAGTAGTATCTTTGGCTTATCATCTACTAGAACCCACCTAAAAACATCATCCACAAAATCATGGAACATATCTAAATTCTTATTCCAGATGGAAAGTGGAGCATTGCTTTAAATACAAAGCAAATTGTCAAATTTATGCATACGCCCTGAAGATGAATAAACTTGTGTGGTAAATTGATGCCGACGATTGTTTTGTGGGCGAGTTTCTTTTACGTGGTCACCAGGAAATAAACCAATTGAAATCATGCTACGGTTCGAATAGCACGACAACCCGAAAGGAAAAGTTCCATTCAATAAGCAATTACATGCATCGTAGATGCACTGTCGTTTGAACTCAAAGGAATGGAAAACATTCTGACGTGGCTAATAAACCACACTATCCGATGATAACCGCAGCTACTCTAAATGAATCAATCAATATGAAGATCGTAATAACAAGAAATAATTACAGGGAAAATTGGAAGTTCTCTATCCTTTAAGAACATGTCTTTCACTCGCCATTAGAAATTTTATTATTTAATCAAAAAAGTTTTACATCTACGATCTATACAGGTGTGATCCGTTTGACTTCTATGAATCTCCAGAAAAAAATTCTTAAGAATTGTAAGAATAATTTGTAAGTAGTTTTACTAATATTTCGTCGTCTCCTGGAATCGAACATTTCTTTTTTTTCCTGCAATCAGTACATTTGCTGTACAAATATGCTATACGAATACATTTTTGCTTTATTAGTACTAGACGAATAAACTTTTCAGCCTACGAATAAACTTTTCTTCCTACGAATAAACTTTCCTGGTACCCTGTAGCTATGCACAGCGGAGGGCGCAGACAAGTATGAAACTGGTACTAATGTAACGCGGACCACGAAGAAGACACCCTTGACAACATTTATGAAAGGCGAGGAATGACGCTTGTTTCTGTCCTTTTTGTTTAAATTTGACAAGTTTTCCGACTTTTTTACATTGCAGGATAAACATAATATACGTTGTCGTTAAATATAAAATGCATTTGTACTCGCTGCGAAACAGGCTTGAAAAGCTCGCCCAAGGCTCACTATTCTGCCTGTTTCTAAAGCTCGTACAAATAAATTTTATATTGACCGACAATGTACGTATATTGTATATTTCTTTTGATCAAATAACTCCAGATTTTGTATTCATGCTTAAGAATTCTGACGTAAGAAGGCTTGTTTGCTGATGTACAGTTCTATTTTCTTTTGATTGATATATACATTTATAAAAATAAAATGATTAGCATATTTTACCGTGAAAAAAATTTGGTTTCGTTTTTTTTTCCAAATCGTTCTTTAGAATGAGCGGGAAGATAAACTGGCGTCATGTCTAAGCTAAATACAATTCTTGGATAATTATTTAAGGATACATCATTTCGCATCAAACTTGTTTTTACTTCATTTTAGAAGTAGGAACAATAGGTATTAAAACTATCTCAATATCCCGGTAATTATTTAAGCATCCCGGAATAAAATATCTAATCAATAAGTGTGGTCATATGGAAAAAAATATTTTGGATGAAGTTTCTTTTTTTCTTATGAAACTGTTAATTGGTTACATGCCGACATACCATTGTTTTTAAGGGCAAAGATAGGAAATATCGTGCTTCTCAAACATCGAAGCGTCATAGAAGCACCTGTAATATTTGAACATCTTCCCGTCGTTATATAAGAAATTTAACACCTCCGCAGTCGTGCACCAAAAAAATACTTTAACAGTATTTGTGTTTTATTAATTATAATAATATGCTATAATATTTTGTTTGGTGCACAACTGCGGAGGTGCTTAATTTCTTCAAAAAGCGTCGAAATATTGACAAAATTCAGCGAAATATAGTATATAAATGACGCTCATGACGTCACAATGACGTCAAAAACGTAACGATTTTGTTGGAAACAAGCTTTAGCATCAAAAGTATAGTGTCGTCTATAAAGCAAAACTCATCAACTGTTGATCAAGTATTTTCTAAAATTCATTAAATATGGGGCCATATAGGGCCCTTATAGCCTCCAATCGTTTATACGGGTCATAAATGAAAGGGTGTGTCCTCCTGGCTAACTGTTGGTCTGTGTACTAATGCTGTATATATTGTGCATATTGTATATAGTTGTGTCTAGGTTTTCTCTGTATCTATGTCATATGGCGATGAGAATAAAGATATATATAAAATATGGAGGAATGTTTAACGATGATGATCGACAATTAAGCACACCAAACTATAACAACATCAATTCATTCTTTAACTCATCCCCAAAATTTCACCGTACATACAATAAAAAGACAATGCAGAGAAGGTTGTGGAAATATGTGTCATGGTTTGTTAATGGCACAAATAACAATATGCAAGGATAAGTCTGTAAATGGAATTATCTATGATTAGATTTTATGAAACAAAATAAAACTGAAACTAACAGGTTTGTTTCTTATCAACATATGACATTGTAAGCAAAGATAAGTACAAAATAAAAAGGGATACATTAACATCAGGGGAGATAAATCTTCTTATCAACAGATGACAGTGTATGCAAAGATAACGACATAATAATGAGGGATACCTTAATATCAGGGGAGATAAATCTCCATATCAACAAATGACATTGTAAGCAAAGAAAAAGACAGAATAAAGAGAGATACTTTAATATCACGGGAGATAAACATAGATTATTTCATGGCCTTTTCCATATCGGCCCTGGTTTCATCCCGAGACTCCCATATCAGCCCAAGGCGATAGTCGAGGACTTATATGGGTCGAGGGATGATACCAGGGCCGATATGGAAAATGTCATGTTATAATTTGTTTATCACATATTTAACCATTACTGAAATAAGTTAAAAATAAATGAAGAATGTATGTTTCTTCATCAAAATAACAGCAAAATAAATAATGTCAAAAAAAAGCCAACAATATAATTCACCATATTTATTACAGCTATTAAACATCACTTTTCAATATAAATCAGAGTTCCAATTCTTTTCATTTGAGCCATAAACATTTATTGTCAAATTTTCCTGAATATTTGAGTATGGGAATAGTGTTATTCTTCGGTTGTGCATAATGGGAACCAAATGAATAACGGTTTGCTCAATAGACTTATTATTGGTAACCGTTGACTGGACTGAGTCACTATTGTCGGAAAATTGCAGTAGCTGTTCTATTTTCATAGTTCTGAATAGTCGACACGATGTCGTGAATATCAACATTCGCTATCACTAATATATGTAATGATGGAAGCTTAGATACATTTCACTGAATCAGATTCGTAAGCCTTCTTGGAATTTCGTGCGCGCTGAAATAACAAATCTTGCAAGGTGCATGTTCATCTCCGCTACTCCAATATCTTCGGGATTACGGAGTTCTCCCACTGTTGAATCACGATCATTGAAAATTATTATCCCACACTCAGCTTTACGTTTTTCTTTGAGATTCTTCATCTCTGGCGTATCGATTTGTGATGCTTCCTCGTCTGTCACGTTTTCTTACGTGTCACAATGACGTCATCGACGCCGGGCAAAATAACCGGTTATTTTCCCCTTGCACTGATATGGATCGTGAACGTCTTCGTTTATCACATGCAAAAAGGATCGTATTACGTACAAATATGTGATCAATCTTCTTATCAGCATATGACATTGTAAGCAAAGATAAAGACCTCATAATAAGGAATGCTTTAATGTAGGGGGAGATAAATCTTCTTATCAACAGATGACTGTGTAAACAAAGATAAAGACAGAATAAAGAGGAATACGTTAATATCAGGGGAGATAAATATTCTTATCAACATATGACATTGTAAGCAAAGATAATGACAGAATAAAGAGGGATACTTTAATATCAGGGGAGATAACTCTTTGTATATACCTGACATCTGACTAACAAGTTAGAATGTACTTGTTGTAGACAATGACTCTGTTGATCAGCAATCGCAATTGATATCTTACTAGATGTATTCTCAATTAGTTATTACAATGTCTAGTACAATAACAGTATTATGAAGTCTTATCATCTTAAAACGATATTTAATTACTTAATTTTGAACAAACACATTACCTTTTCATCATACTTTCCTGATTTTATAATTTAATGTGTTTATGTACATATATACCGTTTCTAATACTTCTAGTTCAGATAAGTAAGAAAGAACATGTATGTGTTCATCAATATACAGCTGGTTTCAATAATATAAATTTATTGTTTGTGATGGATGTCAATATTTCGTTATTAATGTCTACTACATCATTATCAATTAATAAACGAGCGACATTTATTTGTACATGAATATGCAACTATTTTAAAAACATAAGTATGATGATGATGATGAATGAAAATCTCAACAATTAATAAAACAATATGACGATGATGTACACAACATCAACATGATTATATTTACCAATTGGTGATTTACATTATATAATTATCTTTTCTGTATTTACAGGTATAAGTAAGTATCAAGTGAAGAACAAGACAGATAAGTACATCATAAATATACTTGAACATAATCACTTACAAAACACCATGTTTACATTGTTGCAAATATTTATACAGGACCAACACGATATAAATAGTATTTAATGTTTACTCCTGGTCGATATTATACCTTATCATATAGAAAGTTACAGACTACAAATCTAATGTAGTGTAAAATAGCACATCAAATTAATACCGAGAGTTATGTGATCTATCTATACCGTTCTAATAGACAACATATTGTCTATGGTATGTCTGTTTGTTTTGTCTACAAATTGTAATAGTTAACAAAGTGTCCATGATAGGTCTGTTTGATCTCTCTACAATACCGTTCTAATAGTTAACATGATGTCTGTGATAGGTCAGTTTGATTTGTCTACAATACCATACCAAATGTATCAACATTGTAATGACGACTATATGGTGAAGGAACATACAATAATCCTAACGTGATTGCACGTTTTAATTATCGTACATAATTGTTACTATTGTCTGTATAATGTCAAATAGATGTAAAATTACGCAATCTGCTAAACCTAAAATAAAAGTACAAGTTAACATTGATGAACATTTTATCATAAGAATTTAAATATATAAATATAAATCGTTTAAGATTAAACTTTTGATTATGTCTCCTATTTACCTACGAGTACATGCAATATATTATAAAATGTGGAGGAATGCTTAATGATGATGATCGACAAGTAAATACATCAAACAATAACAATACTAACTCATTCTTTTACTCATCCCAAAATATGTCCATACAATAACAAATAGCAGAGAACCTCGTGGAAACATATGTCCTGGTTTGTAAATGACACCCCCCAAAAAAAAACATATGACAGGATAAATCTATCAATGAAGTTATTGATGATTATTTTTAAAGTCCAACAAATATGAAACAAAATAAAACTAAACCTTACCAGGCTTGTTTCTTATCAGCATATGACATTGTAAGCAAAGATAAGTACAAAATAAAGAGGGATACATTAACATCAGGGGAGATATATCTTCGTAGGTGCCTGACATCTGACTAACAAGTTAGACTGTGCTTGTTGTAGACAATGACTCTGTTGATCAACAATCACAATTGATATCTTACTGATTTATTATCAATTAGTTATAACAATGTCTAGTACAATAACAGTATTATAAAGTCTTATCTGAAAATGATAGTTAATTACTTGATTTCGAACAAATCTTTACTTTTTCGTCATACTCTCCTGATTTTATAGCTTAATTTGTGTATGTACATATAGATCATTTCTAATACTTCTAGTTCAGATAAGTAATAAGTGACATTTATTTATACATCAATACACAGTTGGTTTTAATTACATAAATATGTTGATTTCCGTGGCCGTAAATCACTGTGTAGCATCACCACTGGATATAGGTATCCTCGAAGCGGAGGTAAAAACAAACGTGAAGTCAGGTAAGTTCAAATTCTTCTTATTTTCATTATATTCTACCTTTTGCTGACAAGTCAAGTTTTGTGATGTTGATTCCTGATAATGTAGCTACTACGTATGGCTGATTATGATCCATAATTGGCTTTCTATCTCTTCAAATCGTCAGAATCGGACAGGGTGGTACCTGTTCAAAGAAGCATGTGACCAGTTCAATGTTGTAAAACATACGTTTATCCTTTAATTATTCATTTGACGTTCTCGTAGAACAAAGTTTTATCATATTTAAGCTTGAACAACACTTTATTTCGAAATAAATTATTCCTTTCACAGAGAAATTCATGTAAATAAAGCGGATAAATTGTACGGCGAATAGTTGTTTACTGTACGGGGAATAGTTTTTACTGTACGGGGAATATATACGTTTTGCTTTTCAATGTGTACGCCATACATTGTTTTTAAAAACAATATATATTCGCCGTACAGCGAGGGTATCTATATCCGGTGGTGATGCTACACAGTGTAAATATTTGGTTAAAAATAACAATAAATAATATAACAATATGACGATGATGTACACAACATGAACTGAATATTTCTACCAAGTGATGGTTTACATTATATCATTAATTTTCTCTACTTACGGGGATTGATGAGTATCAATGTGAACAACAAGACAGATAAGTACATACTAAATATACATGAACATACTCACTTACAAAACACAATCGGGTAAAACACAATAAAGGGCAATGCTTTGTTGCAGCAGAGCTGAACATGCAACTACTATTATTCTTTAAAGCAACATGTTTTCTATGATCTATAATGTCTGAAGTTGGTATGATGTTAAGATTACCCAGAATTACTTGCTAGTTCTCTTTTCAATTATCATGTATTCACAAGATTATAATTACACGCTTAAATATAGTTACGGACACTACATGGTTTTTTTAGTGTCCGTAACTATATTTTCTGTTCTGCAGTTTTTATTCTGTCTACAATTGTTCATATTTTGAGTGATTATAACTACTCTGTATATTTTACATCTTCAAACATGAAAATATCAATCTGTTGACAGTGTTTTCTGGACGATTGTTTTACTGTTTAAACATACATATTTCTGATAGACATTGTTCGGACTTTGAAATGCAAATAAACAAAATTTTAATCCAATATCCTACTGAAATGGATTTTTTATTAAATAGTTCTATTTGATGAGTGGGAAACATATTTTTTTGTATGAAATTAGGTGTTTAATTATGTTAAGCTTCACATAGCGAAAGGGAGAAATTCTAGCCTAAAACTATAATAAGAAACATACCTTTTGGATAAAGCCTGATAATTTCTCCGATTGGTGTCCGATTTTCATGAATTTGGTATCAAATTATTCCTGATTAATTTTTCTAAAGATTTATATTAAAATAGTTTTGTTGTTTTCCTATTTTGAAAAGTAAATTTGGTGTAAAAATAAACAAATTTCAAGTACAACAGCATAACGCCTTATTTGTACAAATTTTTCGATGCCCTTTTGCCTGTTACTCAAAAACTATGAGAGATATCTTCTTGAAATGTTGCATGCAGCTTCTTTGTTCCACCATCCAAAACATGATATTAGATATTCAATGGAAATATGTTAACATTGCGTATCAGACACTGCTTTTGAGTATGACTCCTATATTGTATTTCAGTCGAATGCTTACATTGCTAAAAATATTTAGATATCAACAACACGATATAAATAGTATTTAATGTTTACTCCTGGTCGACATTATCTACTTACCGGTATATATATAATATAGAAATTCATACATAAAGTAATAGACTATCAATCAAATGTAATGTACAGTATCATATTAAATTAATACATACATCTATGTGAACTATTATACCGTTATAATTCAGAACATATTGTCTATGAAAGGTCTGTTTGATTTCTCTACAATGCCGTTATAATAGAGGAAATATTGTCTATGATATGTCTGTTTGATTTGTCTACAATACCGTTATAATAGAGAACATATTGTCTATGATAGGTCCGTTTGATTTGTCTACAATACCGTTCTAATAGTTAACACAGTGTCTATGATAGGTCTGTTTGATTTGTCTACTATACCGCTCTGATAGTTAAAACAGTGTCTATAATAGTTCTGTTTGATTTGTCTACAATACCGTTCTAATATAGAACATATTGTCCATGATAGGTCTGTTTGATTTGTCTACAATACCGTTCTAACAGAGAACATATTGTCTATGATAGGTATGTTTCTGTTTCATTTGTCTACAATACCGTTCTAATAGAGAACATATTGTCTATGATATGTCTGTTTGATTTTTCTACAATACCGTTCTAATAACTAGCACAGTATCTATGATAGGTATGTTTGATTTATCTACTATACCGTTCTAATAGAGAACATATTGCACATTATAGATCTGTTTGACTTGTCTACAATCCCGTTCTAATGGAGAACATAATTTCTATGATTGGTCTGTTTGATTTGTCTACCATACCATTTTAATAGTTAACACAGTGTCTATGATAGGTTTGTTTGATTTGTCTACTATACCGCTCTGATAGTTAACACCGTGTCTATGATAGTTCTGTTTGATTTGTCTACAATTCTGTTCTAATAGAGAACATTTTGTCCATGATTTGTCTGTTTGATTTGTCTACAAAATCGTTCTAGCAGGGAAAATATTTCCTATGATAGGTCTGTTTGATTTGTCTACAGTCCTTTATAATAGTTAGCACAGTGTCTATGATAGGTCTGGTTAATTTGTCTACAATACCGTTCTAACAGTTAGCACAGTATCTATAATAGTCAGTCTGATTTGTCTACAATATAATTATAATAGTTATTAACACAGTGTCTATGATAGGTCTGTTTGATTTGTCTACAATACCGTTCTAATATTTAACACAGTGTCTAAGATAGGTCTGTTTGATTTCTCTACAATACCATTCTAGTAGATAATACAGTGTCTATGATAGGTCTGGTGAAGCTTAAATACAAATAAAAGTTAACATTAATGAATAGTTTAACATCACTATTTAAATATATCAATATCAATTTTTTAAGCTTACATTTCTAATGGGGAATATTGGTGAAGATTATCCCCACTTAATTACGAATGTCGCTGTGGTAGATCAGGTCCAGCATCAGTTATCATGATAAGCCAGCATGTATTTACTGCTATGTGTTTGTGTTGTTTATCAATAAATTCCTTTCTTTGATTTTTCATTTATAATAGTATTAATGATACAAAAAATGTCAAATTAGTGAGGTTTTGTATTACATGTACATGAACTGAAAAAGGGAATTAAGATCAAAGAGTGCACATGTATCTGTATGCACATTTAAGGAAAACAAAATCTTTACAGTTGATAGAAATGATATGTTTATTTCTGAAATTATTAGTACTTTAGTTTATCTGCATTTTATGATAAAACAATTTTAAAAAGATATTTTTAAATAAATTTAGGTATTATGAATACTACAAATTATTCTTGGTGATATGAAACTTTAAGTCAAGTTATATTCCAAAACTGACTTGGTTGATATGTAGATGCACAGAGGAACATAAATAAATTTGTATATGATAGGAATCCATTTACTCTGTTTATTAGTGTATATATATTATAATTTATTCTCAATATTGCATTAATTGAAATCTGATGTCACCAGGAAAATTTGCGTCTGTTCTGTTTGAAGCAAAGATGATAATTTTAAATGTTTTTGTTAAGCCTATCACATGTTCAATATGAACAAGCTCACTGGATATATTTCTGTCTCTTTACACTTTTTTCCAGACATCCTATTTCTTTTCTTTAAAAAACTGTTGGAATGTTAATTGTGATATCTGATCCTCATATGCAGGAGACAGATCTGACACAATTCCACTAGTTGAACATCCAAACAATACTGCTACTGCGTTTCTGTTTATATGTAGAACAAGCAAGATCATTGTGTCTGGTTGATGAAATTTAATTTCAATCAGATGAACTAAAAACATAAAAAACTACCAAATCGCTGTGTGGAGTCAAAGCTAACTCCTTACATTGTCTAGACCTAACATTTATCCAGAATACCAATTTTCACTATTTAGATGGTCCACAATCTGTTATATGCATCGTTTAAGTTATATGCTCCATCACCCAAGGAGGTTAATGCAAATTTCATGTTGGTGTATTTTGCCTATCCAGTATGAATTAATACTGATCATTGTCAGGTCTAATGTTTTTAATGACAACGGATGGCGAATCTGGAGTTTGACATCCAAATTCATAATATTGTGTAACAGCACAACACACTTTTCATATTTTGTATTTAAGTAAGACTAATATTCACTCTAAACACGCCCTTTTCCCCCATATTAGATATATACAGAAGTCGCATTCCTCTTCATCTTTTGCTATGAACTCAAAATTGCTTCATATGTTTAAAATGGAAAATGACAGGCATCAATCTTACAAATAAACATTGTAAGTAAACACTGTAAAGATTGCCATCTCAACATGAATACTAAGTAACAAATATAATCACTATAAAGTGTAATGAAACAATACTAAAGAAATGATATTTTGCAATAAATATGTATATATACTTTGTGTATAAAAATTAATTAAAAGATATAAATCTGAAATGTATATTCGATATACTAAATTAAACCATGCTATTAAATTATTACATTTTACAGTTTAATTTTAATTTACACATACCAAAACTTACCATTGATGTATTATCATTTTCTATGAAGTTCAAAGCAAACAATACTGCTTTTGTTTTTTGTTCATTCTGTGTGTTTGTGTTCACTTAATTCTTCTTAATAGCATTTAATCATTCTTTTTTATATGCCCATCATTATGAAACCTTTATAATAGTATCATGTGCACAAAAAATACGTAGGAAACATTTTAATTATTAGCAAGAATACTAATAATTACTTGTAAGAAAAAAATAATTTAGCCAATGTAAATCTGTATAACTTAGAGATAAAATGCTGCTGTTGTTGGACCTGCTCTACAGCAGCGCCATCGGTGTTATCAGTTAGGGGAAATAATTGACCAATTGTCCCCATTAAATCTTCAATTAACCTACCTGTACATAAAGTATATAATATATACCGTCATAATGGCAGAAACCTCTAAAGACCTTAAAAAAAACTAAATACTTTTAATGATTATTGCTAGACTTGGAAATTAAAAGTAAATATAGACAAAACTAAAATTATGTGCTTTACAAATAGAAGATTACAACAAACGTTACAATTTACATATAGCAACAGCGAAATTGAAATTGTGAAAGAGTTTAATTATTTTGGTATATTGTTGACAAACATGGGAAACTTTAAAAGGGCAATTAAAACACTGGTTGGAAAAGGGACCAAAGCAATGTACGACATTCTGAAAAGTGGAGAATTCCACAATCTTTCTATATCATGTCAACTTGAATTATTTGATAAAGTGGTAAAACCTATATTACTTTATGGTTATGAATTATGGAGATTAAGTAACTGTGATATAATTGAGAGAGTATATTTGAAATATTGTAAACTTCTACTAAATCTCAAATCTTCAACTCCACATTGTATGATTTATGGTGATTTAGGAGGCTGACCTCTTCATATAGATATAAAACAGCGGATGTTGTTATACTGGACCAAACTTATAACAAGAAAACAGTCAACCTTTTGCTCTGTTGTACATCGTTTAATGTACCATTTACGTAATACACAGAATGCAATTTGTTCTTGGTTAAACAGTGAACAAACTATTTTCGATGAATGTGATTTTTCTTATATTTGGGACACACACATTATCATATGTGAAATCTGGTTAAAATTCAATATAAAAATAAGATTGCACGATCAGTTCCAGCAGACATGACGAGAAACATTACACAATTGTTATAAGACTCTAAATTATCGCATTGTTAAAGAAACGTTTATTCTTTTAACAATATTTTGATATTTTAAGCGAAAAAAATGTCTTAGCTCTATGTAAGAAAAGTTTGAAGATACCAAAGGGGTAATCATCAGAATATCCGTATATCGAAGAAGAACAGACAACACAATGGTCAAAGGAAAAGGTACAAAAGGACACACAACGATCTACAAATCGTACATATAAAACTAAAGATCGAGTAATACGAACCTCACTAAAAACTGGGGCTGAACTCAGGTACTCTGGAATGGTGAGCAGTTATTGTTCCACTAGTGATACCTGTCTTGTTAATCTAATTGCAAATCCGGTGATCAATCATGAATGATGAAAGGACCGGGAAGTGTTTACGACAAGTGGAACATATCCTTCTTCATTTGTGAGACAGATATTCCATAGCGGTAAACCAAGTCATGTTGGCGACCGTTAAGCTTTCGAAGTGATGACTTGAACTGAACTAAGAGAAACCCTTGATTCAATAGCTTCTTTGTTAGCACAAACCCTCTATCAAGGAAATCCTGATATGTACCACAGGCTCTGGAATATCGCATCAACTGAGAGATATATACTCCATATGTAGGTGCTGCTGGAATGTTGCTACATATCAATGGAAAGTTCACAATGGGAAAATTGAAATCATCTCTTTTGTCGAAAATTGTGAACAACAAGCCATAAAGTGTCAATAGAACATGCAAGATGGAATACCATACCGCTCAAAAATAGAAAATGTAACTTAATGTAGTTAAGAGGAAATTGGTGATGAATTCTATTTTATTTTAATTTTAAATAATCCATATTTTTAGCAATATAGATATATATATATAGATGTGGTCGAGGGCGCTGGATGTAAGGCTAAGCGAATGGTGCTGCAGTGTTTCAATGGTGTGGGTTAAAATCTCGTCGAGGGAAGAAAAAAAATTGACAGGTCTAAAATCCAATTCTAACACTGTTTGGTTTAATTTTCAAACGTATATATATATCAAGAACATATATACAAATGTACCAAATATTATTAGCTTTTTGGGAATAATGGCGTAAAAAAATAGAATGAATCTGACTAACTTATGTTGCTGAAATTGATTAAAATGATCGCAAGAAATCCTATCTAAAAATGTCATCCTTAAGTGTAAGAACTACGTACCACATCTATTATTTCACGTTGAAAATATCATTTGTTCGTAATTCATTTTTGTCGTCACGTTAAACAAGCTTCAATTACTGGGAAAAAAAAGAATCTAGTGTGCATATCAAATTTGATTTCATCGTCTGCTATGATATTGATTATGCAAATATTGAGGTCATATCAATTCAGTAACTTATTAACATTGAACCTCGAAAACTGGTGACGTAGAAGACATTATGTCTAAATTGGTATGTGTTGTTTTCCATGCCATCGTTTTGAAACGGAAAGAAAATACCGATATTTTAATTAAGTAAATCATCCACAAGCTATCCATTTTCTTGTAATGTTTGGTAATTAAATAATAACCAACAATATCACATGTACAGACGTGTAAAACAGAACTATCTTAAAGATCTAATAGATAGATTTAATTAGACAATAGCTGCCATTTTCAAATTGTTTAAGCACTTTTTATACGCCCGTCTCGAGACGGGCCGTATTATGTGATTGTGTATGGCGGGCGGCGGGCGGCGGGCGTCCACACAGGTTTCCGCACGATAAATTTAGTTCTGTGAAAAGGATCTTTACCAAACTTGGCCACATGATTTCCCTGCGGAAGGGGAAGAACCCTATTTCTTTTGGGGTCATTATGTCAAAGGTCAAGGTCACCATTACTATGCATATAATTGTGACAACATGATCCTTTCCGCACGATAACATTAGTTCTGTATATTAGATCTTTACCAAACTGGACCACATGATTTCCCGTTGGAAGGGAAATAATCTTATTTATTTTGTGGTCATTAAGTCAAAGGTCAAGGTCACCATTATCATAAATATACTTTTTTGACAACAGGATGGTTTCCGCACGAACACCTTAGTTCTGTATATTGGATCTTTACCAAACTTGGCCATATTAATCACCTGTGGAAGGGGAAGAACCCTATTTATTTTCGGATCATTAGGTCAAAGGTCAAGGTCACCATTACTATAAATATAATTGTTGACAACAGTAACGTTTCTGCACGATAACGTTAGTTCTGTATATTGGATCTTTACCAAGCTTGGCCACATGATTCCCCTGTGGAAGGGGAAGAACCCTATTTATTTTGGGGTCTTTACCATTATACCGTTGGATAAATTATATAGACGGGCGTATTTTGTGATGCACACATTTCAGGTTTAACTACTTAATTCTTAACGGGAAACAAAGTGATGACATACTCCAGTACATTTTTACCTACAGCCATCACAAATCTATCAAAAAATTGTCAATGTGCGGCTTGAGACAAGTCTAATATCGCTTTTTTATAATATAGAAATATTTGGGGAAGCAAACTGTTTTATATGTAACGATCGTAGCTACGAAGCTGTGAGATCTTTTTCTTTGGATACACTGATAACAAGCCTGCGAATAAGATCACGACCACGACGGCCCCACTACACTTATATATTACATCAGTAATACATCAAGTCATTAGTTATTTATATTTCTCTGTCTCAGTTATTGTTGGTCAGTTTAATCTTTGACAATTGTCAGTTGTTTTATGTCAGCGTACAACCAAATAGTTTTCGATCAGCTTGAAAGTGCGTTTTACAGCATGAAATTCAGATAATGTTGTCCCTTTGTGACAATACTACTACCGACTAAGTAGAACTTTAACGTCCTTGGCTACCCAGACAGATCTCTCGCGGACGGATGAATGGTCATGTTACTTTATGCCCTTCGAAGCTTTAATGCCGAAAGGGATAACAAAATACATCTATGATTGAGGATACTTTCTGGAGATTTATTAATCATGAATTATTCATAGTTTTTCATTTGTATATGTTGATGAATGTTCAAGGCGCTGATTCCTTCTGCTAACAAAGTCATCAGTAATCATATCCAAGTCGGTTTGCACGTGTCTATGTACAAGTTGTACAGTTGTTTTTCGTCCATAGGCGACATTAAGTAGGATTTCACGCGTCTTCTTCCACTTAAAGATCTTGCTTGTTGCTGACGGCACCGAGTAGTGTCGGTAAGATACTGATGATACTGTATATAGCCGAGTATAAGTCGCGATTTGTTGCATGTAGTATCGAGTAGTATCTTTGGCTTATCATCTACAAGTGCCCACCTAAAAACATCATCCACAAAATCCTGGAACATATCTTCATGTGTATTCCAGACGGAAAGTGGAGCATTGCTTTAAATAAAGCAAATTGTCAAATTGATGCATAGGCACGTGCTTATTTGGGCCTAAGGTAGGTACGCCCCTGAAGATGGATAAGCTTATGTGGTAAATTGATGCTGACGATTTTTTTATTGGCGAGTATCTTTTACGGGGTTACCAGAAAATGCAACAATTGAAATCATGCTACGGTTCGAATAGCATGACAACCGAAAGGAAAAGTTCCATTCAATAAACAATTGCATGTATCGTAGACGCACTGTCATTTGAACTCAAAGGAATGAAACACATTCTTTGACAATTACTTCATTGAGCTTGGTGCTGCTTTGACAACTGTTTTACCTGTTTTGTTCAAGTATTGTTATAAATACTGTTATAGTGACAACCGGAAATTTTGAGCCGTAATGAAAGCGGGAGGTTTGGCGCTTTAAAATCTGATTCAACCCACCAAATGCCTGTACCATATCAGGGTCATTACGGTTTTCACAGTTTTCCAGTTGTTGAATGATTTTGTCTGTTTATATACTTATGAGTTTTGACTTTCCCTTTGTAAGATTGTTCGGGGTTCGGTAATTTTGTTATTACCCTTATTCTGAAGTGGCCAATACACCACAATATCATATGATAACCGGAGATACTCTGCTACTCTAAATGAATGAATCAATATGAAAACCATAAGCACAAGAAAGGACTACAGAGATAATTGGAAGTTCTCTATCATTAAGCAACCTGTCTTTCACTCGCCATTAGAAATCTTATTGTTTAATCAAAGAAAGTTTTACATCTACGATCTATAAATCTTCACACAAAAATTCTTAAAAATTTTAAGTATATTTTGTAAATATTTTTACTAATATTACGTCGTCTACGGGAATCGAATATTTCTTTTTTTCTTTTGATCAAATAAATCAAAATTTTTGTATTTATGTTTAAAAATTCGAACGTAAGAAGGCTTGTTTGTGGCTGTACAGTTCTAGTTTGTATTTATTAATATATATATTTAGAAAAATAAAATGAATAACATATTTTCCCGTGACAAAATTAGGATCCGATTTTTTCCCCACATTGTTCTTTAGAATGAGTGGGATGATAAACTGACGCCATGTCTAAGCTAAATACAATTCTTAGATAACTATTTTTTTACATCATTTTAGAAGTAGCAACGATAAGTATTAAAACTATCTCAGTATCCCGGTAGTAATAATTATCTAAGTATCCCGGAATAAAATATCTAATCAATAATTGTGGGGATATGAAAACATATTTTGGATGAAGTTGTGTTTATTTTATTTTTATCTTAATATAGCTGTTAATTAGTTACATGCCGACATACCATTATTTTACGGCAAAGATAGGGAATATCGTGCTTCTCAAACCTCAAAACGTCATAGAAGCACTTGTAATATTTGAACATTTTCCCGTCGTTTTTTAAGAAATATAACACCTCCGCAGTCGTGCATCAAAAACATACATTAACAGTATTTGTGTTTTATTAATTATAAAAATCTGTAATACTGTTTGTTTGTTGCACGACTGCGAGGTGCTTAATTTCTCCAAAAACAGTCGAAATATCGGTAAAATTCAACGAAATATAGTAGATAAATGACGCTCATGACGTCACCATGACGTCAAAAGCGTACCGATTTTGTTGGAAACAAGTTTTAATATCAAAACTATGAAGTCGTTTATAAAATAAAACACATGAACTGTTAATCAGGTATTTTCTAAAATTCATTGAATATGGGGCCATATAGGGCCCTTATGGCCCCCAATCCTTTAGTTTAAGCATATTTTATTTGCATAGAAGTTGCAAATGGGATTGGACACAAGTTATGACAACATTAGTGAAGTCCTTTCCCTTTAACAAAGATATAAACACAAAATAATTGTACATAATGGCGATAATTATATAAATAAATTTTACAACATGATATATTTAGACGTTAATAATAAAGTAAATATAAAGAAAAATAAGGTGACATAAAATATTCAAAACATAGGGTTAGAAAGAAGGATAGGAAGAAGGAGAAAGGTTTCAAACAAACAAAAAAAAAACAAAAAAAAACAACATGGACTGGAGTGAGTAAGCTAGTATATTAGTTAAAGCGCTGGGTGCTTCTAATAAAAGAATAAACAACAGAGAAGATTTCAATGTTTTGGTTAGGAGTCAAATTTTCATCACCAGCTAATATCAATTCAATTGTAGCTACGTAATTCTTTAATTTATTAAACAAGATTGCCCTATTTTCATTGTAAAAGGGACATTCGAGAAAAAAGTGCATACAGTCTTCAAAACCATGACCACAGATACATGCAGGACTAGGTTTTAAATTGACAAGGTGCAAATCTGCATTTAGCGAACTGCCCATATTTCTAAATCTGCTATGAACAATATTTAGTTTTCTATCACCCCAACCGAAATAAAAAGGCACTAACTGTTTTCCTGTGTTCTAATATTGTATATAGTGTACATATTGTATATAGTTGTGTCTAGGCCTTCTAGAATTTCTAATTTCCGGACATAGATTGTTCCAGTCCCGGGTAGTAGAGGGGAAGAAGGACTGTTTGGTAATTTCTAATCCTTTATGCGGGTCATAAATGAAAGGGTGTGTCTAACTGTTTTCCTGTGTTCTAATATTGTATATAGTGTACATATTGTATATAGTTGTGTCTAGGCCTTCTCTGTAACTATGTCATATGCTGATGAGAATAAAGATATATATAAAATATGAAGGAATGCTTAACGATGATGATCGACAATTAAGCACACCAAACTATAACAACATCAATTCATTCTTTTACTCATCCCCAACATATCACCATACATACAATCAAAAGAAAATGCAGAGAATGTTGTGGAAATATGTGTCACAAATAACAATATGAAAGGATAAGTCTGTAAATGGAATTATTGATGATTAGATTTTATGAAACAAAATAAAACTGAAACTTACCAGGTTTGTTTCTTGTCAACAGATGACATTTTAAACAAAGATAAAAACAAATGAAAAGGGATACTTTAATATCAGGGGAGATAAATCTTCTGATCAACAGATGACAGTGAAAGCAAAGATAAGGACAGAATAAAGAAGGATACTTTAATATCAGGGGAGATAAATCTTCTTATCAACAGATGACAGTGAAAGCAAAGATAAGGACAGAATAAAGAGGGATACTTTAATATCAGGAGAGATAACTCTTTGCAGATACCTGACCTCTGACTAACAAGTTAGAATGTACTTGTTGTAGACAATGATTCTGTTGATCAACAATCACAATTGATATCTGACTAGATGTATTCTCAATTAGTTTTTACAATGTCTAGTACAATAACAGTATCATGAAATCTTATCATCTTAAAACGATATTTAATTACTTGATTTTGAACAAAACATTACTTTTTCATCATACTCTCCTGATTTTATAATTTGATGTGTGTATGTACATATAAATCGTTTCTAATACTTTTAATTCAGTTAAGTAATAAGTGACATTTATTAGGACATCAATAAACAACTAGTTCTAGTTCAGATAAGTAAGAAAGGACACTTATGTGTTCATCAATATACAGCTGGTTTTAATAATATAAATCTATTGTTTGTGATGGATGTCAATATTTCGTTATTAATGTCTACTACATCATTTTCAATTAATAAACGAGCAACATTTATTTGTGCATGAATATAAAATTGTTTTAAAAACATAAGTATGATGATTATGATGATGAATGAAAATCTCAACAATTAATAAAACAATATGACGATGATGTACACAACATCAACTGATTATGTCTACCAAGTGGTGATTTACATTATATGATTAATTTTCTGTATTTACAGGGGAATGTAAGTATCAAGTGATCAACAAGACAGATAAGTACATCCTAAATATAATTGAACATAATCCCTTACAAAACACAATGTTTACATTGTAACAGATATTTATACAGAAACAACACGATATAAATAGTATTTAATGTTTACTGCTGGTCAATATTATACCTTATCATATAGAAAGTTACAGACTACAAATCAAATGTAATGTAAAATATCACATAAAATTAATACCGACAGCTATGTGATCTATCTATACCGTTTTAGTAGACAACATATTGTCTATGATAGGTCTGTTTGTTTTGTCTACAAATTGTAATAGTTAGCATGCTGTCTGTGATAGGTCAGTTTGATCTCTCTACAATACCGTTCTAATAGTTAACATGCTGTCTATGATAGGTCAGTTTGATCTCTCTACAATACCGTTCTAATAGTTAACATGCTGTCTATGATAGGTCAGTTTGATCTCTCTACAATACCGTTCTAATAGTTAACATGCTGTCTATGATAGGTCAGTTTGATCTCTCTACAATACCGTTCTAATAGTTAACATGCTGTCTATGATAGGTCAGTTTGATCTCTCTACAATACCGTTCTAATAGTTAACATGCTGTCTATGATAGGTCATTTTGATCTCTCTACAATACTGTTCTAATAGTTAACATGCTGTCTATGATAGGTCAGTTTGATTTCTCTACAATATCGTTCTAATAGTTAACATGCTGTCTATGATAGGTCAGTTTGATCTCTCTACAATACCGTTCTAATAGTTAACATGCTGTCTATGATAGGTCAGTTTGATCTTTCTACAATACCGTTCTAATAGATAACATGCTGTCTGTGATAGGTCAGTTTGAGTTGTCTGCAATACCATACCAAATGTATCAACATTGTAATGACGACTATATGGTGAAGGAACATACAATAATCCTAACGTGATTGCACGTTTTAATTATCGTACATAATTGTTACTATTGTCTGTATAATGTCAAATAGATGTAAAATTACGCAATCTGCTGAACCTAAAATAAAAGTACAAGTTAACATTGATGAACATTTTAACATAAGAATTTTAATATATAAATATAAATCGTTTAAGATTAAACTTTTGATTATGTCTCCTATTTACCTACGAGTACATACGATATATTATAAAATGTGGAGGAATGCTTAATGATGATGATCGACAAGTAAATACATCAAACAATAACAATACTAACTCATTCTTTCACTCATCCCAAAATATGTCCATAAAATAACAACTAGCAGAGAACCTCGTGGAAACATATGTCCTGGTTTGTAAATGACACCCCCCAAAAAAAAACATATGACAGGATAAATCTATAAATGAAGTTATTGATGATTATATTTTAAGTCCAACAAATATGAAACAAAATAAAACTAAACCTTACCAGGCTTGTTTCTTATCAACATATGACATTGTAAGCAAAGATAAGTACAAAATAAAGAGGGATACATTAACATCAGGGGAGAAAAATCTTCGTAGGTGCCTCACAGCTGACTAACAAATTAGACTGTGCTTGTTGTAGACAATGACTCTGTTGATCAACAATCACATTTGATATCTTACTGATTTATTTTCAATTAGTTATAACAATGTCTAGTACAATAACAGTATTATAAAGTCTTATCTTAAAATGATATTTAATTACTTGATTTCGAACAAATCTTTACATTTTCGTCATACTCTCCTGATTGTATAGCTTAATTTGTGTATGTATATATAGATCATTTCTAATACTCCTAGTTCAGATAAGTAATAAGTGACATTTATTTATACATCAATACACAGGTGGTTTTAGTTACATAAATATGTTGATTTCCGTGGCCGTAAATCACTGTGTAGCATCACCACTGGATATAGGTATCCTCGAAGCGGGGGTAAAAACATACGTAAAGTCAGGTAAGTTCAAATTCTTCTTATTTTCATTATATTCTACCTTTTGCTGACAAGTCAAGTTTTGTGATGTTGATTCCTAATAATGTAGCTACTACGTATGGCTGATTATGATCCATAATTGACTTTCTATCTCTTCAAATCGTCAGAATCGGACCGGGTGGCATGGCAAAGAAGCATGTGACCAGTTCAAAGTTTTAAAACATACGTTTATCCTTCAATTATTCATTTGACGTTTTCGTAGAACAAAGTTTTATCATATTTAAGCTTGAACAACACTTTATTTCGAAATAAATTATTCCTTTCACAGAGAAATTCATGTAAATAAAGCGGATAAATTATACGGCGAATTGTTGTTTACTGTACGGGGAATAGTTTTTACTGTACGGGGAATATATACTTTTTGCTTTTCAATGTGTACGCCATACATTGTTTTTAAAAACAATATATATTCGCCGTACAGCGAGGGTACCTATATCCGGTGGTGATGCTACACAGTGTAAATATTTGGTTAAAAATAACAATAAATAATATAACAATATGACGATGATGTACACAACATAAACTGAATATTTCTACCAAGTGATGGCTTACATTATATCATTAATTTTCTCTACTTACGGGGATTGATGAGTATCAATGTGAACAACAAGACAGATAAGTACATACTAAATATACTTGAACATATTCACTTACAAAACACAATCGGGTAAAACACAATAAAGGGCAATGCTGTGATGCAGCAGAGTTGAACATTCAACTACTATTATTCTTAAAAGCAACATGTTTTCTATGATCTACAATGTCTGAAGTTGGTATGATGTTAAGATTACTCAGAATTACTTGCTAATTCTCTTTTTAATTATCATGTATTCACAGATTATAATTACACGCTTAAATATAGTTACGGACACTACATGGTTTTTATGGTGTCCGTAACTATATTTTCTGTTCTGCAGTTTTTATTCTGTCTACAATTGTTCATATTTTGAGTGATTATAACTACTCTGTGTATTTTACATCTTCAAACATGGAAATATCAATCTGTTGACAGTGTTTTCTGGACGATTGTTTTACTGTTTACGGACCCTACATATTTCTGATAGACATTGTTTGGACTTTGAAATGCAAATAACCAAAATTTTAATCCAATATCCTACTGAACTGGATGTTTTATTAACTTGTTATATTTGATGAGTGGGAAACATATTTTTTTGCATGAAATTAGGTGTTTTATTATGTTAAGCTTCACATAGCGAAAGGGAGAAATTCTAACCTAAAACTATATTACGAAACATACCTTTTGGATAAAGCCTGATAATTTCTCCGATTGATGTCCGATTTTCATGAATTTGGTATCAAATTAATCCTGATTAATTTTTCTAAAGATTTATATAAAAATAGTTTTGTTGTTTTCCTATTTTGAAAAGTAAATTTGGTGTAAAAATAAACAAATTTCAAGTACAACAGCATAACGCCTTATTTGTGCAAATTTGTCGGTGCCCTTTTGCCTGTTACTCAAAAACTATGAGAGATATCTTCTTGAAATTTTGCTTGCAACTTCTTTGTTTCACCATCCAAAACATGATATTAGAGTGATACCTTTATATTCAATGGAAGTATGTTAGCATTGCGCATAAGACACTGCTTTTGAGTATGACTCCTATATTGTATTTCAGTCGAATGCTTACATTGCTAAAAATATTTAGATATCAACAACACGATATAAATAGTATTTAATGTTTACTCCTGGTCGACATTATCTACTTACCGGTATATATATAATATAGAAATTCATACATAAAGTAATAGACTATCAATCAAATGTAATGTACAGTATCATATTAAATTAATACATACATCTATGTGAACTATTATACCGTTATAATTCAGAACATATTGTCTATGAAAGGTCTGTTTGATTTCTCTACAATGCCGTTATAATAGAGGAAATATTGTCTATGATATGTCTGTTTGATTTGTCTACAATACCGTTATAATAGAGAACATATTGTCTATGATAGGTCCGTTTGATTTGTCTGCAATACCGTTCTAATAGTTAACACAGTGTCTATGATAGGTCTGTTTGATTTGTCTACTATACCGCTCTGATAGTTAAAACAGTGTCTATAATAGTTCTGTTTGATTTGTCTACAATACCGTTCTAATATAGAACATATTGTCCATGATAGGTCTGTTTGATTTGTCTACAATACCGTTCTAACAGAGAACATATTGTCTATGATAGGTATGTTTCTGTTTCATTTGTCTACAATACCGTTCTAATAGAGAACATATTGTCTATGATATGTCTGTTTGATTTTTCTACAATACCGTTCTAATAACTAGCACAGTATCTATGATAGGTATGTTTGATTTATCTACTATTCCGTTCTAATAGAGAACATATTGCACATTATAGATCTGTTTGACTTGTCTACAATCCCGTTCTAATGGAGAACATAATTTCTATGATAGGTCTGTTTGATTTGTCTACCATACCATTTTAATAGTTAACACAGTGTCTATGATAGGTTTGTTTGATTTGTCTACTATACCGCTCTGATAGTTAACACCGTGTCTATGATAGTTCTGTTTGATTTGTCTACAATTCTATTCTAATAGAGAACATTTTGTCCATGATTTGTCTGTTTGATTTGTCTACAAAATCGTTCTAGCAGGGAAAATATTTCCTATGATAGGTCTGTTTGATTTGTCTACAGTCCTTTATAATAGTTAGCACAGTGTCTATGATAGGTCTGGTTAATTTGTCTACAATACCGTTCTAACAGTTAGCACAGTATCTATAATAGTCAGTCTGATTTGTCTACAATATAATTATAATAGTTATTAACACAGTGTCTATGATAGGTCTGTTTGATTTGTCTACAATACCGTTCTAATATTTAACACAGTGTCTAAGATAGGTCTGTTTGATTTCTCTACAATACCATTCTAGTAGATAATACAGTGTCTATGATAGGTCTGGTGAAGCTTAAATACAAATAAAAGTTAACATTAATGAATAGTTTAACATCACTATTTAAATATATCAATATCAATTTTTTAAGCTTACATTTCTAATGGGGAATATTGGTGAAGATTATCCGCAATTAACTATGAATGTCGCTGTGGTAGATCAGGTCCATCATCAGGTATCATGATAAGTCAGCATGTATTTACCGCTATGTTTTTGTGTTATTTATCAATAAATTCCTTTCGTTGATTTTTCATTTATAATAGTATTAATGATACAAAAAATGTCAAATTAGTGAGGTTTTGTATTACATGTACATGAACTGAAAAAGGGAATTAAGATCAAAGAGTGCACATGTATCTGTATGCACATTTAAGGAAAACAAAATCTTTACAGTTGATAGAAATGATATGTTTATTTCTGAAATTATTAGTACTTTAGTTTATCTGCATTTTATGATAAAACAATTTTAAAAAGATATTTTTAATTAAATTTAGGTATTATGAATACTACAAATTATTCTTGGTGATATGAAACTTTAAATCAAGTTGTATTCCAAAACTGACTTGGTTGATATGTAGATGCACAGAGGAACATAAATAAATTTGTATATGATAGGAATACATTTACTCTGTTTATTAGTGTATATATATTATAATTTATTCTCAATATTGCATTAATTGAAATCTGATGTCACCAGGAAAATTTGCGTCTGTTCTGTTTGAAGCAAAGATGATAATTTTAAATGTTTTTGTTAAGCCTATCACATGTTCAATATGAACAAGCTCACTGGATATATTTCTGTCTCTTTACACTTTTTCCAGACATCCTATTTCTTTTCTTTAAAAAACTGTTGGAATGTTAATTGTGATATCTGATCCTCATATGCAGGAGACAGATCGGACACAATTCCACTAGTTGAACATCCAAACAATACTGCTACTGCGTTTCTGTTTATATGTAGAACAAGCAAGATCATTGTGTCTGGTTGATGAAATTTAATTTCAATCAGATGAACTAAAAACATAAAAAACTACCAAATCGCTGTGTGGAGTCAAAGCTAACTCCTTACATTGTCTAGACCTAACATTTATCCAGAATACCAATTTTCACTATTTAGATGGTCCACAATCTGTTATATGCATCGTTTAAGTTATATGCTCCATCACCTAAGGAGGTTAGTGCAAATTTCATGTTGGTGTATTTTGCCTATCCAGTATGAATTAATACTGATCATTGTCAGGTCTAATGTTTTTCATGACAATGGATGGCGAATCTGGAGTTTGACATCCAAATTCATAATATTGTGTAACAGCACAACACACTTTTCATATTTTGTATTTAAGTAAGACTAATATTCACTCTAAACACGCCCTTTTCCCCCATATTAGATATATACAGAAGTCGCATTCCTCTTCATCTTTTGCTATGAACTCAAAATTGCTTCATATGTTTAAAATGGAAAATGACAGGCATCAATCTTACAAATAAACATTGTAAGTAAACACTGTAAAGATTGCCATCTCAACATGAATACTAAATAACAAATATAATCACTATAAAGTGTAATGAAACAATACTAAAGAAATGATATTTTGCAATAAATATGTATATATACTTTGTGTATAAAAATTAATTAAAAGATATAAATCTGAAATGTATATTCGATATACTAAATTAAACCATGCTATTAAATTATTACATTTTACAGTTTAATTTTAATTATGAAGTTCAAAGCAAACAATACTGCTTCTGTTTTTTGTTCATTCTGTGTGCTTGTGTTCACTTAATTCTTCTTAATAGCATTTAATCATTCTTTTTTATATGCCCATCATTATGAAACCTTTATAATAGTATCATGTGCACAAAAAATACGTAGGAAACATTTTAATTATTAGCAAGAATACTAATAATTACATGTAAGAAAAAAATAATTTAGCCAATGTAAATCTGTATAACTTGGAGATAAAATGCTGCTGTTGTTGGACCTGCTCTACAGCAGCGCCATCGGTGTTATCAGTTAGGGGAAATAATTGACCAATTGTCCCCATTAAATCTTCAATTAACCTACCTGTACATAAAGTATATAATATATACCGTCCTAATGGCAGAAACCTCTAAAGACCTTAAAAAAAACTAAATACTTTTAATGATTATTGCTAGACTTGGAAATTAAAAGTAAATATAGACAAAACTAAAATTATGTGCTTTACAAATAGAAGATTACAACAAACGTTACAATTTACATATAGCAACAGCGAAATTGAAATTGTGAAAGAGTTTAATTATTTTGGTATATTGTTGACAAACATGGGAAACTTTAAAAGGGCAATTAAAACACTGGTTGGAAAAGGGACCAAAGCAATGTACGACATTCTGAAAAGTGGAGAATTCCACAATCTTTCTATATCATGTCAACTTGAATTATTTGATAAAGTGGTAAAACCTATATTACTTTATGGTTATGAATTATGGAGATTAAGTAACTGTGATAAAATTGAGAGAGTATAAATGAAATATTGTAAACTTCTACTAAATCTCAAATCTTCAACTCCAAATTGTATGATTTATGGTGATTTAGGACGCTGACCTCTTCATATAGATATAAAACAGCGGATGTTGTTATACTGGACCAAACTTATAACAAGAAAAGAGTCAACCTTTTGCTCTGTTGTACATCGTTTAATGTACCATTTACGTAATACACAGAATGCAATTTGTTCTTGGTTAAACAGTGAACAAACTATTTTCGATGAATGTGATTTTTCTTATATTTGGGACACACACATTATCATATGTGAAATCTGGTTAAAATTCAATAAAAAAATAAGATTGCACGATCAGTTCCAGCAGACATGACGAGAAACATTACACAATTGTTATAAGACTCTAAATTATCGCATTGTTAAAGAAACGTTTATTCTTTTAACAATATTTTGATATTTTAAGCGAAAAAAATGTCTTAGCTCTATGTAAGAAAAGTTTGAAGATACCAAAGGGGTAATCATCAGAATATCCGTATATCGAAGAAGAACAGACAACACAATGGTCAAAGGAAAAGGTACAAAAGGACACACAACGATCTACAAATCGTACATATAAAACTAAAGATCGAGTAATACGAACCTCACTAAAAACTGGGGCTGAACTCAGGTACTCTGGAATGGTGAGCAGTTATTGTTCCACTAGTGATACCTGTCGTGTTAATCTAATTGCAAATCCGGTGATCAATCATGAATGATGAAAGGACCGGGAAGTGCTTACGACAAGTGGAACATATCCTTCTTCATTTGTGAGACAGATATTCCATAGCGGTAAACCAAGTCATGTTGGCGACCGTTAAGCTTTCGAAGTGATGACTTGAACTGAACTAAGAGAAACCCTTGATTCAATAGCTTCTTTGTTAGCACAAACCCTCTATCAAGGAAATCCTGATATGTACCACAGGCTCTGGAATATCGCATCAACTGAGAGATATATACGCCATATGCAGGTGCTGCTGGAATGTTGCTACATATCAATGGAAAGTTCACAATGGGAAAATTGAAATCATCTCTTTTGTCGAAAATTGTGAACAACAAGCCATAAAGTGTCAATAGAACATGCAAGATGGAATACCATACCGCTCAAAAATAGAAAATGTAACTTAATGTAGTTAAGAGGAAATTGGTGATGAATTCTATTTTATTTTAATTTTAAATAATCCATATTTTTAGCAATATAGAGATATATATATAGATGTGGTCGAGGGCGCTGGATGTAAGGCTAAGCGAATGGTGCTGCAGTGTTTCAATGGTGTTGGTTCAAATCTCGTCGAGGGAAGAAAAAAAAATTGACAGGTCTAAAATCCAATTCTAACACTGTTTGGTTTAATTTTCAGACGTATATATATATCAAGAACATATATACAAATGTACCAAATATGTGTCTCTGATAGGTCTGTTTGAATTCTCTACAATACCGTTCTAATAGAGAACACATAGTGTATATGATAGTTCTGTTTGATTTTTCGGCAATACCATTAAAATAGTTAGCACACTGTCAATGAGAGGTCTGTTTAAGTTGTCTATAATACCGTTCTAATAGAGAACATAGTGTATATGATAGTTCTGTTTGATATTTCGAAAATACCATTATAATAGTTAACACAGTGTCTATGATAGATCTGCTTGATTTGTCTACAATACCATTATAGTAGTTAGCACAGTGTCCATGATAGGTCTGTTTGAATTGTCTACAATACCAATGTACTAGAGAACATAGTGTATATGATAGGTCTGTTTGCTTTTTCAGCAATACCATTCTAATAGTTATCACAGTGTCAATGATAGGTCTCTTTAATTTTTCTACAATAACGTTCTAATAGAGAACATAGTGTATATGATATTTCTGTTTGATTTTTCTACAATACCATTCAAATAGTTAGCACAGTGTCTATGATATTTCTGTTTGATTTGTCTACAATACCAGTATAATAGTCAACACAGTGTATAAGACATGTATGTTTCATTTGTCTGCAATACCGTTCTAATAGTTAACACAGTGTCTATGATAGGTCTGTCTGATTTGTCTACAATGCAGTTCTAATAGTTAACACCATGTCTATGATAGTCAGTCTGATTTGTCTACAATACAGTTATAGTAGTTAACACAGTGTCTATGATAGGTCTGTTTGATTTGTCTACAGTACAGTTCTAATAGTTAACACACGTTATATGATATATCTGTTTGATTTGTCTACAATTCCATACTAAATTGATGAATGTCACTGTACCAACATTATAATGATAAATATGTAATTGTTACTGTTGTCTATACAGTGTTAAATAGATGTTAAATTAAACAATATTGTGAAGCTTAAATTAAAATAAAAGTCAACATTGATTAAGGTTTGTCTGATTTCCTCTCCAATGCCATTCTAATAGATAACACAGTGTCTATGATAGGTCTGTCTGATTTGTCTTCAATACAATTCTAATAGTTAGCACACCTTATATGATATATCTGTTTAATATATGTATGTCACTGTACCAACATTATAATGATGAATATATACTTGTTACTGTTGTCTATTCAATGTTAAATAAATGTTAAATTAAACAATATGGTAAAGCTTAAATAAAAATAAAAGTCAACATTGATAAATATTTTAGCGTCAGAATTTAAATATATCAATATAAATCTTTTAATCTTACATTTCTAATGGGGAATATTGGTGAAGATTATCCCCACTTAATTACGAATGTCGCTGTGGTAGATCAGGCCCAGCATCAGTTATCATGATAAGCCAGCATATATTTATTGCTATGTGTTTGTGTTGTTTATCAATAAATTCCTTTCTTTGATTTTTCATTTATAATAGTATTAATGATACAAAAATGTTTAAATTAGGGAAGTTGTGTGCTACATGTACCTGAACTGAAAAAGGGAATTAAGATCAAAGAGTGCACCTTTATCTGTATACACATTTAAGAATAGCAAAATCTTAACAGTTGACAGAAATGATAAGTTTATTTCTGAAATTATTAGTACTTTAGTTTAATTTATGATAAAACAATATTAGAAAGTTATTTTTAGATAAGTTTAGGTATTATGAATATTACAAATTATTCTTGATGATATGAAACTTTAAATCAAGCTATATTTCAAAACTGACTTGATTGTTATGTAGATGCACAGACGGACCTAAATAAATTTGTATATGATAGTAATATATGTACTCTGTTTATTAGTGTATGTATATTATAATTTACTTTCAATAATACATTATTTTGAAATCGCATACCTATAAAACTGATGTCACTAGCAAACTTTGCTTCTGTTCTGTTTAAAGAAAGGATGATAATTTTACATGTTTTTGCTAAGCCTATCACATATTCAATATGAGCAAGTTTACTGGATATATTTCTGTCCATTTACACTTTTTTCTATACATCCTATTTCTTTTCTTTAAAAAAAACTTGGAATGTTAATTGTGATATCTGATTCTCATATGCAGGAGACAGATATGATACAATTCCACCAGTTCAACATCCAAACAATACTGTTACTGTGTTTCTGTTTATATGTAGAATAAGTAGATCATTGTGTCGGGGTGATGAAATTTCATTTCAATCAGATGGACTAAAAAGATTAAAAAAAACTACCAAATCGCTATGTGGACTCAAAGCTAACTCCTTTCATTGTCTAGACCTATCATTTATCCCGGATACCAATCTTCACTATTTAGATGGTCCACATTCTGTTTTATACATAGTTTAAGTTATATGCTCCATCTCCTAAGGAGGCTAATACAAATTTGATGTAGTTGTATTTTGTCTATCCAATATGAATTAATACTAATCATTGTCAGGTCTAAAGTTTTCGATGGCAATGAATGGCGAATCTGAAGCTTGACATCCAAATTATTAATATTGTGGAACAGCACAACACCTTTTTCATATTTTGTATTTAAATAAGACTAATGTTCACTCTAAACACGTCACTTCTCTCCCATATTATATATACACAGAAGTCGCGATCCTCTTCTTCTTTTGCTATGAACTAAAATTTTGTATTATTTGTTTTACTAAGTCTGTCATTGCCTTCAGAAGTACAAGATGGACATTTTCCTTCACAATGGACCACATTTCAAACACCCCTCCCCTTTTATAAAATACAAAAAAGTTAAAATAAAAAAAAAAACATTTCTATCCAATAATATTCTCTAATGATAAATTTAATCCCTAATCTGTGATCACAGGCACCAATCTTACAAATAAACATTCTAAGTAAACACTGTAAGGATTACAATCTCAACATGTAATATTAAATAAAAAATAATATCACTCTAAAGTGTATAGATATTAATTATGCACCAATATTAAAGAAATGATATTTTGCAATAAATAAAATATTTATTATATGAAGTTGTCTTAATATTTTCATTTAAAATATTTCTTTTTATTATAGTTATATATACTTTTAGTAATAAAAAGATATAAATCTGAAATGTATAATCCATACACTAAATTAAACCATGCTATTAAATTATAATATTTTACAGTTTAATCTTAAATTTACACTTACCAAATCTTGTCATTGATGTATAACATTTTCTATGAAGTTCATAGCAAACAACACTGCTTTTGCTTTGTGTTCATTATGTTTGTTGTGTTCACTTAATTATTCTTAAATGCATTTAATCATTCTTTTGTACTTGCTCATCATTATGAAACCTCTATAAGAGTATCATGTGTACAACAATATGTAGAAAACATTTTAATTATTATATATATATGATATATATATGATAAATAATATAAATATTTACCCAATGTAAATCTATGTAACTTAGAGATAAAGAGATGCTGCTGTTGGACCTGATCTACAGCAATGCCATTTGTGTTATCAGTTAGGGGAAATAATCTACCAATTGTCCCCATTAAATCTCCAATTAACCTACCAGTACATAAAGTATATAAAATATACCGTCCTAATGGCAGAAACCCCTAAAGTCCTTAAAAAAACTAAATATTTTTCATGATTATTGCTGGACTTGGAAATTAAAAGTAAACATAGACAATACTAATATTGTATGCTTTACAAATGAAAGATTACCACAAACTTTACAATTTACAAATAGTAACATCGAATTTGAAATTGTGAAAGAATTTAATTATTTGGGTATATTGTTGACAAAAACGGAAAACTTTAAAAGGCAATTATAACACTGGCTGAAAAAGGGACCAAAGCAATGTAGGAAATTCTGAAAAGAGGAGAATTCCACAATCTTTCTATATCATGTCAACCTGAATTATTTGATAAAGTGGTAAGACCTATATTACTTTATGGTTGTGAATTATGGGGATTGAGTAACGGTGATATAATTCAGAGAGTACATTTGAAATATTGTAATCCTCTACTAAATCTCAAATCTTCAACTGCCCTCTTCACATAGATATAAAACAGGGGATGGTGTCATACTGAATCAAACGTAAAACATGAAAACAGTTAAAAATGTGCCTGTTGTGCATCGTTTTGTGTACCATTTACGTAATACACAGCATGCTATTTCTTCTTAGTTGAACAGTGTACAAACTATTTTGGATGAATGTGGTTTTTCGTATATTTGGGACACGCAAATTTTCATATGTGAAATGTGGTTAAAATTCAATATAAAAGTTAGATTGCATGATCAGTTCCAGCAGACATGGCGAGAAAAATTACACAATTGTTCTAAAACTCTAAGTTATCGTATTTTTAAACAAACGTTTATTTTTAAACTATATTTTGATAATTTAGGCGGAAAAGATTTCTTAGCTCTATGTAAGAAGAGTTTGAAGATACCAAAGGGATAATCAGAATATCCTTATATCGAAGAAGAACAGACAACACAATGGCAAAAAAAAAGTATTAAAGGAGAAACAACGATCTTAAAAACATGCATATAGAGCTAAAGATCGAATAATACGAACCCCACTAAAAACCGGGGTTGAACTCATGTATTCCGGAGGGGTGAGCAGTTATTGCCCCATTAGTCACACTAGTCGTGTTAATCTAGTTGCAAACCCGGTGTTCAGTCATGAATGAGAAAAGGACAGGGAAGTGTTTGCCGCAAGTGGAACATATCCGTCGTCCGTTGTGCAACATATATTCCATAGCGGTAAGACAAGTCATGGTGGCGACCGTTAATCTTTCGAAGTGAGACTTCAACTGAACTAAGAGGAACCCTTGGTTCAGTAGCTTCCTTGTTAGCACAAACCCTCTCTCAAGGAAATCCTGATATGTATCACAAGCTCTGTAATATCGTATCAATTGAGAGATATATACTCCATATGCAGGTGCTGCTGGAATGTTGTTACAAATGAATGGAAAGTCTACAAAGGGAAAATTGAAATCATCGCTTTTGTCGAAAAATTTTAACAACAAACCATAAACTATAAGTTGTCAATAGAACATGCAAGATGGAATAATATACCGTGCGAAAATATAAAATGTACCTGATGTAATTTAGAGGAAATTGGTGATGAATTCCATATTCCATTATAATTAAATTTTATATAGTCCATATTTTAAGCAATATAGAGATATATATATATCAAGAAGAGATATACAAAATATCAAATATTATTAGTTTTATTGGGGGGATTATGGCGTCACAAAATAGATCGAATCTGACTAACCTATGTCGCTGAAATTGCTATAGATGATCGCAAGAAATATTATCTAAAAATGTCATCTTTAAATGTAAGAACTACGTACCATATCTATTACTTCACATTGAAAATGTCATTTGTTCGTAATTAATTTTTTCGTCACGTTAAAAAAGATTTAATTACTAAAAATGGAATCTAGTGTGCATACCAATTTTGATTTCATCGTTTGCTATGATATTGATTAGGTAAATATTGAGGTCATATCAATTCAGTAACTTATTGATTCACACCCACCATTTCTTTAGAAATGCCTGTACCAAATCAGGGTCATTACGGTTTTCACAGTTGTCTGGTTGTTGACTGGTTTTGTCTTTTTATATAATTATGAGGTTTGACTTTCCCTTTGTAAGATTGTTCGGAGTTCGGTAATTTTGTTCTTACACTTATTAACATTGACCGTCGAAAACTGGTGACGTAGTACACATTATGTCTAAATTTGTACGTATTGTTTGTCATGCCATCATTTTGAAACGGAACGAAAATACCGATATTTTAATTAAATAAATCATTCACAAACGATCCATTTTCTTGTAATGTTTGGTATTAAAATAATAACCAACAATATCACATGTACAGACGTATAAAACAGAACTATCTTTAAGATCTAATAGATAGATTTAATTAGACAGTAGTTGTCTTTTTCAAATTTTTCAAACACTTGTTTAACCATACTTAATTCTTAATGGCAAACAAGTCCAATATCGCTTTTTTATATCGTGGCTCAAAGCCACTTTCAGCAATATTTTTAGTCATATCGTGGCGGTCAGTTTTATTGGTGGAGGAAACCAGAGTACCCAGAGAAAACCACTGACCTGCAAGTCACTGACAAACTTCATCAACTAATGTTGGATCGATTTCACCTCCCCATGAACGGTGTTCGACCTCACAACCTTAGTGGTGATAGACACTGATTGCACATGTATCTGTAAACTCAACTAACAGATCACGACGGCCCTCTACTCTATTATAGTACATCAGTTATACATCAAGTCATTAGTTATTATTATGTCTCAGTCTCAGTTACTGTCGGTCAGTTTAGTTTTTGACAATTGTCAGTTGTTTTATGTCGTTATCTCAACGTACAACCAATTAGTTTTTGATCAGTTTGAAAGAGCTTTTAACAACATGAAATTCAGATTATGTTGTCCCTTTTTAACAATGTATACTACTACTGATTAACTAGAACTTTAACGTCCTTGACTACCCAGACAGATCTATCTCTTACGGATGAATGGTCATGTTACGCTATAGCCTTCGAAACTGTATTGCCGGAAGGGATTTTATGCATCATGAATTATTCATAGTTTTTTCATTTGTATAAGTTGATGAAAATTCAAGGCGCTAATTCCGTCTGTTAGCAAAGTGATCAATAAGCATATCCAAGTCGACTTGCACATGTCTGTGCATAAGTTGGAAAGTCGTTTATCGCCCATAGGCGACCTTAAGTAGGATTTCACGCGTCTTCTTCCACTTAAAGATCTTGCTTGTTGCTAATGGCACCCATTAGTATCAGTAAGATACTGATAATACTGTATATAGCCGGGTATAAGTCACGGTTTATTGCATGTAAAATGTCTAGTAGTATCTTTGGCTTATCATCTATAAGAGCCCACCTAAAAAACATTATCCTCAAAATCATGGAACATATATAAATTCTTATTCCAGAGGGAAAGTGGAGCATTGCTTTAAATAAAAAAAAATTGTCAAATTTATGCATAGGGACGTGCCTACTTGAGCCTAAGGTAGCTACGCCCCTGAAGATGGATAAGCTTATGTGGTAAATTGATGCCGATGATTTTTTCGTGAGCGAGCATCTTTTACGTGGTCACCAGAAAATACACCAATTTAAATCATGCTACGGTTCGAATAGCACGACAACCCGAAAGGAAACGTTCCATTCAATAAACAATTACATGCATCGTAGACGCACTGTCGTTTGAATTCAAAGGAATGGAACACATTCTGAAGTAGCTAATAAACCACAATATCCGATGATAACCGGAGCTACTCTAAATGAAAGAATCAATTTGAAGATCGTAACAACGAAAAAGAACTACAGATAACATTAGAAGTTCTCTATCCTTAAAGAACATGTCTTTCACTCGCCATTATAAATGTTATCATTTAATCAAAAAAGTTTTACATCTACGATCTATACAGGTGTAGTCCGTTTGATTTCTATGAATCTCTAGAAAAAATTCTTAAAAATTGTAAAAATTATTTGTAAGTATTTTTAATAATATTTCCTCGTCTCCTGGAATCGAATATTTCTTTTTTTCTTTTGATCAAGTATTCATGCTTATGGATTCTAACGTAAGAATGCTTGTTTGTGGCTGTGCAGTTCTAGTTTCTTTTGATTAATATATACATTTAGAATAATAAAATGATTGATATATTTTCCCGTGAGAAAATTAGGATCCGTTTTTTTTTACATCGTTCTTTAGAATGAGTGAGACGATAAACTGACGCCATGTCTAAGCTAAATACAATTCTTGGATACTTATTTAAGATTACATCATTTCGCATCAAACTTGTTTTTACTTCCTTTTGAGAAGTAGCAACGATAGGTATTAAAACTATCTCAGTATCCCAGTAGTAATAATTATTTAAGCATCCCAGAATAAAATATATAATCAATAATTGCGGGGATATGAACAACATATTTTGGATGAAGTTGTGCTTATTTTATTTTTATCTTATACAAGTGTGCACACATAAATGTGCTGTCCAAAAGGCAAGTGTGGACGTCAATTAAAAAAAAGATTCCATGGACCCAGGGGTCCTGGTTTGGGCCGTGGTGAGAGCGGGAGGTTTGGCGCTTTAAAATCTGATTCGGCCCACCATTTCTTTAGAAATGCCTGTACCAAGTCGGGATCATTACGGTTTTCACAGTTTTCCGGATGTTGACTGATTTTGTCTGTTTGTGTAATTATGAGTTTTGACTTTCCCTTTGTAAGATTGTTCGGAGTTCGGTAATTTTGTTATTACCCTTATTTATTATTTTTGCTTAATGTCCGGTCCTGTGTTTTCATTTCAGATTTTCATCATAGCCACACTCCCCCTCCCAAGGGATATACAATTGTATCATTAATAATAAATTAATGGTCACAGCAAATTTTTATTTTTCTCTTTAAGGTGAGAGGATACTAAATGACGATACGTCAAAAGTTATCGGCCCTGACGTTACGGCATTGCTTGCATGCATGTGTATTTTCTTTTCGGAGTCAACGAGACAATACCTTTAATGAACCCGAGAGTCGGTTTGACATTTTCGGGACACCCGGGTTTACGCTTTTCACTACGCGGGATTTGGAATTTATCAATTTAAAAATAACCAGCTGGAATTCAGGACCCCGCCGTGGAGCAAATAATATGAATGGCTTTTCCGATGAAGAGAAAGCATAGACACCATCACTCCAGATTCCTCCTTCCATCAAAATTTTATTTTGTCATAATTATATAAAGCAATAAAGAAAATACACATTAGTATAAATATTATATTATTTTTAAGAATGTAGAATAAACGGTCCCCATTGGAAATACCCACAATGTGGCTTTTATGGGCAATCAAGATTAGAAATCTTTTTACTTAAGAATTTATCATTTTAGTAAGTTTTAACATGTATGATATTTTCTTATATTATCTTGTATTTGAAATGCTTATATTTTGATATTTGATCAAATAAATCAGACGAGGCGGAGGAACAGCTACAAGAACATAGTTTTATTGTGACTAACTTTGAAGACCGCAAGAAATTATCAAGCCAAAAGAAAACTCTATTGGACACTTACAATCGTGTTATTAGGGAAAAGATAATGTCTCATCAAATGTGTGACAAAGCTGCTGGCACTGGTCTCAGTTTTACCCACATAAATTGTACATACAGGAGACCCGGACAAGACGGTGCTAGCAGTATTCTAAGTGAGCGTACGCAAAACAACCAACGCGTGTGACAAATCAAAAGAAAATAATAAAACATGTATGCGACTTTCTTGCAAGGCAATGACTATTTGCAGTTTGTGTGCATGTATGTGTAACATGCTCCATTATGAAATAGAAGTTATAATATGATCATAGTTATTTATTTGTCTTTGTGCTTTAACTGACGTCGTTTAGATTATGTTTGATAACGTCAAGAAGTCACTTTTGTAATGTAACGTCGTTTTTTGCTGTTTTTAGGTTCCGTACTTCAACTTGTGAGCTCTATATCTTGAAAACGAGCATGGTGACCTATACTTTAAGTAGCACCAATCGATTCGGTATACGAATATCTATTTTATGTTAGTTTTTTATTATTTTTCTATAGTTCAAGTGCCCCATCGAGTGTAGATTGTGATAATTGGACAGAAAAAACGAGGTTTCTCCTTATATCTCTATATAAAAAATGGCATAAAATTCGAAATATTAACTCAAAATTACGAAAAAACCAGGATGGTGACCCCATTTTTTTATTTGAGTTATTGATGTAACTCATTAAGATGAGTACACATACACCACATTTTGTAAATCCGAATTGGTCTCATTTGGTATCCTCTGACCTGTCGAAACATAACATTTATTGAACTGTAAAATTCACCAAAAAAAATCACCCCCTCCCCCTTCCTCCTCTTTCCCTTTTTTCTTGTTTAAATCAATGATCAACAATATTCCAGAATCAAACAAATGAATAAACATAACATAGATTTCTTTTACATGCATCTTTTTACCATGTGGAGTCAGTGTGTTTTTAAATCGGTCATCCAATCAGGACGCTCATTAGTCTTGTCCAAGATAAAACATACATGGCTAAAATTACCTGTGGGTGATTCCCCATTTCAACTCGTAAATTTACATAGAAATCGGAGATATTTCGTCATAAAACTTCACACATGGTTTTGTCTATCATATTTCTTGAAGACAAACATAACATTTTATTGCATTTATCAATATTTTATGAGTATCAACAGTTTTTTCAACACCGTATCTGTTTCTCGATACAGTCGCCCGACTACAGTGACCCTTGACGCACCTTAACACGTTCTACCATTGTTTTCTTAATAATGTTGTTTAATAATTGTTAATTGGTTACATGCCGACATACCATTGTTTTTACGGCAAAGATAGGGAATATCGTGCTTCTCAAACCTCGAAACGTCATAGAAGCACTTGTAATATTTGAAAATTTTCCCGTCGTTTTTTAAGAAATTTAACACCTCCGCAGTCGTGCATCAAAAACATGCTTTAACAGTATTTGTGTTTTATTAATTCCAATAATCTGCTATAATATTTATTTGGTGCAGGACTGCGGACGTGCTTATTTTCTTCTAAAACCATCGAAATATCGGCAAAATTCAACGAAATAACGAAATATAGTAGATAAATGATGATCGACAATTAAGCACAACAAACTATAACAACATTAATTCATACTTTTACTCATCCACAAAATATCACCATACAATAAAGCAAAAACCTGCAGAGAATGTTGTAGAAATATGTGTCCTGGTTTGAAAATGGCACAAATAAAAATATGACAGCATAAGTCTGTAAATGGAATTATTAATGGTTAGATTTTAAGTCCAACAAAAATGAAACAAGATAAAACACAGAATTATCAGGTTTCTTTTTCTATCAAAATATGCCATTGTCAACAAATATAAGGACAGAATAACGAGGGAAACTATAAAATCAGGGGAGATAAATCTTCTTATCAACAGAGGACATTTTAAACAAAGATAATGTCAGAATAAAGAGTGATCCTTTAATATCAGGGGAGATACATTTTCTTATCAACAGATGACATTGTCAACAAATATAAGGACAGAATAAAGAGGGAAACTATAAAATCAGGGGAGATAAATCTTCTTATCAATAGAGGACATTTTAAACAAAGATAATGCCAGAATAAAGAGTGATCCTTTAATATCAGGGGAGATAAATCTTCTTATCAACAGATGACATTGTAAACAAAGATCAGGACAGAATAAAGAGGGATGCTTTAATATAAGGGGGGGGGGTAAATATTTTTAGGTACCTGACGTTTGACTAACCAGTTAGAATGTACTGATTGTAGACAATGACTCTGTTGATGAACAATCACAATTGATATTTTACTGATTTATTATCAATTAGTTATAACAATGTCTAGTACAATAACAGTAGTATCAAGTCTAATCATCTTAAAACGATATTTAATTACTTGATTTCGAACAAAAACTTTACTTTTTCATCATGCTCTCCTGATTTTATAATTTAATTTTTAATTTGTATATGTACATATAGATCATTTATAATACTTCTAGCTCACTTAAGTAGCAAGAGAAATGTATTTACAATACCATACTAAATATATAACTCTGCAATTCTAATAGACAACCCATTTTATATGATAGGTTTGTTTGATTTGTCTAAAATACTGTTCAAATAATTAGCACAGTGCCTATGCTAGTTCAGTTTGATTTGTCTACAATACCATACTAAATATATAACTATGCAATTCTAATAGACAACACATTTTATATGATAGGTCTGTTTGATTTGTCTAAGATACCGTTCTAATAGTTAACACAGTGATACATATTCTTAAGCATTTTGAATTCAATGAATCGTTCATTAACTGAGTAAAAACATTATATACAGATATACAAACGTGTGTAATGAATAATGGGTGGTTCTCAGAAATGTTTAAGAATACAAGAGGAAATCGCTAAAGATTTCCTTTATCAGCTTTGTTGTTTGTCTTGTCAGTGGAAAGCATGGCTTCAAGACTTAGAAACAATAAAGATATTAAGGGATTTCAAATAAAAATAGACGAAAAAATTCATAGCATTAAGATATCGCAACTCGCTGATGACACAACTTTGCTTTGTACGTCTAAAGAAGAAATTTATTGAGCATTTAATGAAATAGAAACTTTCGGGTCTTTTTCTGGATTATTAATGAAAAAAAATAAAACTGGGGGAAAACTTAAGCACAGTAAGGATAAAATAAAGGGCAATAAATGGTCAGAAAAACCTATTAAAGCATTGGGTGTATATGTTGGTAACAATAAAGAAGAGTGTGAAAAATTAAACTAGGAAAATAAAATAGATAAAATGAATACTTTATTCTTCTCTTGGGGAAAACGAAATTTAACTATTCTTGGGAAAATTATGATTAATAAAGCGTTAGTCATTCCTATATTTACCTTTGTTGCTAGTGCATGTGTCGTGTTAGACAAATATAGAAAAGAAATTGAAAGTAAATGTTTCAAATTCATTTGGGATGGTAAACCAGACAAAGCTAAAAGAAACACTATGATAGGTAATTTTGATTGTACGTTTTAATTATCGTACATAATTGTTACTATTGTCTTCACAGTGTTAAACAGATGTAAAATTAAACAATATATTGAACCTAGAATAAAAGTAAAAGTTAACATTGGTGAACCTTTAAACATAAGAATTTAAATATATAAATATAAATCGTTTAAGCTTAAATTGTTGATTAAGTCTCCTATTTACCTACGAGTACACGCAGTATATAATAAAATGTAGAGGAATGCTTAATGATGATGATCGACAATTAAATAGATCAAACAATAACAATGCTAACTCATTCTTTTACTCATCCAAACATATGTCCATCAAATTAAAACTAGCAGAGAACCTCGTGGAAACATATGTCTTTGTTTGTAAATGACACCCAAAAAAACACATATGACAGGATAAATCTGTAAATGAAATTGATGATTATATTTTAAGTCCAATAAATATGAAACAAAATAAAGCTAAACCTTACCAGGTTTGTTTCTTATCAACAGGTGATTTTGTAAACAAAGATAAGGACAGAATAAAGAGGGATACATTAATATCAGGGAATGACTCTGTTGATCAACAATTGATATCTTACTAGATTTGTTATCAATTAGTTATAACAATGTCTAGCGCACTAACAGTATTATAAAGTCTTTTGATCTTAAAGCGATATTTAATTACTTGATTTCGAACAAAAACGTCACTTTTTCATCATACTCTCCTGATTTTATAATTTAATTTGTGTATGTACATATAGATCATTTATAATTCTAGTTCAGTTAAGTATCAAGTGACATGTATTTGTACATCAATGTGCAATTGGTTTTAACACCATAAATCTGTTGATTGTGATGGATGTAAATATTTCGCTAACAATTTCCACTACCTCCTGTTAAATTAAGAAGCAAGAGATATATTGTTTTTAAATATCCAGATACAACTGTTTTAAAAACATAAATATGATGATTATGATGACTGTCAACGATTGGTTGAAAATCTCACCAAATAATAAAACAATATCACGATGATGTACACAACATAAACTGTGATGGCTTACATAATGTGATTAATTTTCTGTATGTACAGGAGACTGTAAATATCAAGTGAGCAACAAGACAGATATGTACATCCTAAATATACTTAAACATAATCACTTACAAAATATAATATTTACATTGTAAAAGATTTTTATACAGGAACAACACGATATAAATAATATTTAATGTTTACTCCTGATCGACATTATACCTTATCATATAGAAAGTTACAGACTACCAAACAAATGTATTGTAAAATAACACATCAAATACCGATATGTGATCAAACTATACAATTCCAATAGATAACAGTGTCTATGATGGTTCAGTTTGATTTGTCTACAATACCATATTAAATATATAACCATACATTTCTAATAGACAACTCATTTTATATGATAGATCTGTTTGATTTGTCTACAATACCATATTAAATATATAACTATACAATTATAATAAAACACTTATTTTATATGATAGGTCTGTTTTATTTGTCTACAATACCATATTAAATATATAACTATACAATTATAATAGACAACCCATTGTATATGATAGGTCTATTATAGAGTATTATCATCTTAAAACGATATGTAATTACTTGATTTAGAACAAAAACTTTACTTTTTAGTCATACTCTCCTGATTTTATAATTTAATTTGTATATGTACATATAGATCATTTCTAATACTTCTAGTTCAGTTAAGTAGCAAAGGACATCTATTTGTAAATCAATTTAAAACTGGTTTTAACAACATAACTAGTGTGATTTATATGGCATTTGGTTGAAAATCTCAACCACTAATATAACAATATGACGATGGTGTACACAGCATAAGCTGATTATTTCTGCTAAGTGATGGTTTACATTATTTGATTTATCTACAATACCGTTCTAATATTTAACACAGTGTCTATGATATGTCTCTGTTTTATTTGTCTACAATACCATGCTAAATATATAACTATACAATTCTAATAGACAACTCATTTTATATGATAGGTCTGTTTGATTTGTCTAGAATACCATGCGAAATATATAACTATTCAATTATAATAGACAACTCACTTTATATGATAGGTCTGTTTGATTTGTCTACAATACCATATTAAATAGATAGCGATACTATTATAATAGACAACGCATTTTATATGATAGGTTTAAACTTAAAGTTTGAATTAAGTCTCCAATTAACATACTAATGCATAAAGTATATAATAAAATATGGAGGAATTATTAACGATGATGATCTACAATTAACATACTAGTACATACAGTATGTAATAAAATATGGAGGAATGCTTAACGATGATGATCGATGATTACACAATCAAGCTATAACAACACTAACTCATCTTTTACTCATCCACACAATATCACCATACAATAAAAACAGAGAAGCTGGTAGAAATATATGTCCTGGTTTGTAAATGGTGCAATCTAAAATATGACAACACTAACTCATTCTTTTACTCATACACAACATAAGAACATACAATCAGAACTAGGAGTGAAGCTGGCGGTCATATGTGTCCTGGTTTGTAAACGACACGAACAAAAATATGAGAGGATAAGTCTGTAAATGGGATTATTGATGATTAGATTTTATATGTCCTGGATTAGATTTTAAGTCCAAGAAATAGGAAACAAAATAAAACCGAACCTTACCAGGTTTGTTTCTTATCAACATATGACAATGTAATCAAAGATAAGGACAAAATAAAGAGGGATACTTTAATATCAGGGGAGATAAATCGTTGTTGATAACTGACAGCTGATTAACAAGTTAGACTGTACTTGTTGTAGACAATGACTGTTGATCAACAATCAAAATTGTTATTTTACTAGATTTATTATCGATTAGTAATAACAATGTCTAGTACAATAACAGTATTATAAAGTCTTTTGGTCTTAAAGCGATATTTAATTACTTGATTTCGAAAAAAAGCTTTACTTTTTCATCATACTCTCCTGATTTTACATCTTAATTTGTGTATGTATATATAGAAAATTTCTAATACTACTAGTTCAGCTAAGAAAAAAGAGACATTTATGTGTACATTAATATACAGCTGGTTTTAGCAACATACATCTGTTGATTGTGATGAAAGTCAATATTTGGTTGAAAATCTCAACAAATAATAAAACAATATGATGATGATGTAAGCAACATGAACTGATTATTTCTGCCAAGTGATGTTTTACATTGTGATTACTTTTCTGTATTTACAGAAAGAAGTAAGTATCAAGTGAACAATATTATAATGTAACTCGATCATTGTATGTAATTTGTAGATAAAAAAATACAATTAATATTTCTTCTGTATTTATTGATTTATTATTTCTTAATTAGTTCCATTCGTCTTAATGAAGCTTAGAAAATGCAGGTTCAAAGTTAAATATTGTAATATAATCTGAATAAAAGCTAGATAATACTGGACAAATTAACTAAGAAATATATATAAACAAGCGAACATAATGTTATATTAAATTTTTACTGATATAAGCATTAAAACATTAATAATAAAATAATATTCTACTGATGCAAACATAAAAACATCAATGATCAAAACTGATATTTTACTGATAAAGACATTAAACCATAACAGATAAACTGATATTTCACTGATACAATCATAAAACAACAATAATAAACTCATGTTTCACTGATACAATCATAAAACAACAATAATAAACTCATGTTTTACTGATGCAAGCATTAATAATAAACTAATATTTTACTGATACAAATATTAAAACTTCAGTAATAAATTAATATTTTGCTGACACAAACATTAAAACATCAATAATAAACTGATATGTTACTGATAAAAACATTAAAACATCAATAATAAGCTGAAGAATAGACAACGTAATGGTCTATAATAAAACAATATGACGATGATGTAAACAATATAAACTGAATATTTCTACCAAGTGATAATGTACATTATGTGATTAATTTTCTGTATTTACAGGAAAGTGTAAGTATCAAGTGAAGAACAAGACAGATAAGTACATCCTAAATATACTTTATAGACAGAATTAGGGTATCCTAGCTCTTTATTCCTGATAAATAAATGTTCATCGGTAAAAGATAGGAATATGTACCTTTATAAACAGAATAAGGGTATCCTAGCTCTTTATTACTGATAAATAAATGTTCATCGGTAAAAGATAGGAATATGTACCTTTATAAACAGAATAAGGGTATCCTAGCTCTTTATTCCTGATAAATAAATGTTCATCGATAAAAGATAGTAATATGTACCTATATAAACAGAATTAGGGTATCCTAGCTCTGTATTACTGATAAATAAATGTTCATCGGTAAAAGATAGGAATATGTACCTTTATAAACAGAATAAGGGTATCCTAGCTCTTTATTACTGATAAATAAATGTTCATCGGTAAAAGATAGGAATATGTACCTATATAAACAGAATAAGGGTATCCTAGCTCTTTATTCCTGATAAATAAATGTTCATCGATAAAAGATAGGAATATGTACCTATATAAACAGAATTAGGGTATCCTAGCTCTGTATTACTGATAAATAAATGTTCATCGGTAAAAGATAGGAATATGTACCTTTATAAACAGAATAAGGGTATCCTAGCTCTTTATTACTGATAAATAAATGTTCATCGGTAAAAGATAGGAATATGTACCTATATAAACAGAATAAGGGTATCCTAGCTCTTTATTCCTGATAAATAAATGTTCATCGGTAAAAGATAGGAATATGTACCTATATAAACAGAATAAGGGTATCCTAGCTCTTTATTCCTGATAAATAAATGTTCATCGATAAAAGATAGGAATATGTACCTATATAAACAGAATAAGGGTATCCTAGCTCTTTATTCCTGATAAATAAATGTTCATCGGTAAAAGATAGGAATATGTACCTATATAAACAGAATAAGGGTATCCTAGCTCTTTATTCCTGATAAATAAATGTTCATCGGTAAAAGATAGGAATATGTACCTATATAAACAGAATAAGGGTATCCTAGCTCTTTATTCCTGATAAATAAATGTTCATCGGTAAAAGATAGGAATATGTACCTTTATAAACAGAATAAAGGTATCCTAGCTCTTTATTCCTGATAAATAAATGTTCATCGGTAAAAGATAGGAATATGTACCTTTATAAACAGAATAAGGGTATCCTAGCTCTTTATTCCTGATAAATAAATGTTCATCGGTAAAAGATAGGAATATGTACCTATATAAACAGAATAAGGGTATCCTAGCTCTTTATTCCTGATAAATAAATGTTCATCGGTAAAAGATAGGAATATGTACCTTTATAAACAGAATAAAGGTATCCTAGCTCTTTATTCCTGATAAATAAATGTTCATCGGTAAAAGATAGGAATATGTACCTATATAAACAGAATAAGGGTATCCTAGCTCTTTATTCCTGATAAATAAATGTTCATCGGTAAAAGATAGGAATATGTACCTTTATAAACAGAATAAAGGTATCCTAGCTCTTTATTCCTGATAAATAAATGTTCATCGGTAAAAGATAGGAATATGTACCTTTATAAACAGAATAAAGGTATCCTAGCTCTGTATTACTGATAAATAAATGTTCATCGGTAAAAGATAGGAATATGTACCTTTATAAACAGAATTAGGGTATCCTAGCTCTTTATTACTCATAAATAAATGTTCATCGGTAAAAGATAGGAATATGTACCTTTATAAACAGAATAAGGGTATCCTTGCTCTTTATTCCTGATAAATAAATGTTCATCGGTAAAAGAAATATAAAGTGAAAAAATAAAAACGTGAAAAGTTGACTTCAACACAACAAACATAAAACACTCAAATATCAGTGTCAATAAAATATGTTATATAGCAACTAGTGACGACTTAGATATTATAATGTAACTCGGTCATGGTATGTAATTTGTAGACCAAAAAAATACAATTAATATTTTTTCTGTATTTATTGATTTATTAATTCTTAATTGGTTTCATTCATCTGAGTGAAGTTTAGAAATACATGTTCAAAGTTAAATATTGTCATATAATCTGAATAAAAGTTAGAGAATACTAGACAAATTAATAAAGAAATATATATCAACAAACGAACATAATGCTATATCAAATGTTTCCTGATATAACCATTAAACCATTAATAACAAAGGGCCCGGGTGGCTCAATGAGCTAGGTAGTTGGAGTACCTAACAATTCATACAAGAATATCACCAATACGGCGTGGGTTCGCGCCCGGCTTTGTAAATTACAAAAAGGGTGCACTCGACTCGTAGCAGCAGAGGATAAAGCTTACCAGTTGCTTGCCCATGGTCGTTGGTTCTCTACGGGTACTTCGGCTTCTTCTACAACTAAAACTGGTCGTCGTGATATAGCTGAAATATTGCTGAAAGTGGCCTTAAGCACAATAAATCAAATCAAATCAAATCATTAATACTAAAATGATATTCTACTGATGCAAACATAAAAACATCAATAATAAAATTACATTGTATTGATGTAAACATTAAAGCATCAATAATAAACTGATATTATACTGATAAAAACATTAAACCATCAGAAATAAACTAATATTTAATGATGCAAATATTAAAAGATCAATCAAAAACTAATATTTAACTGATACAAACATTAAAACATCAATAATAAACTGATATTTTACTGATACAAACATTAAAGCAGCAAAAATAAACTGATATTTTACTGATACAAACATTAAAACATCAATAATAAACTGATATCTTACCGATACAAACATCAAAGCAGCAATAATAAACTGATATTTTACTGATACAAACATTAAAACATTAATAATAAACTGATATTTTACTGATACAAACATTAAAGCATCAATAATAAACTGATATTTTACTGATACAAGCATTAAAACATTAATAATAAACTGATATTTTACTGATACAAACATTAAAGCAGCAATAATAAACTGATATTTTACTGATACAAACATTAAAACATTAATAATAAACTGATATTTTACTGATACAAACATTAAAACATCAATAATAAACTGATATTTTACTGATACAAACATTAAAGCAGCAATAATAAACTGATATTTTACTGATACAAACATTAAAACATCAATAATAAACTGATATTTGACTGATACAATCATTAAAACATCAATAATAAACTTATATTTGACTGATATGAATATTAAACAGATATAAAAAAAAAATGATATTATACTGATGCAAACATTAATAATAAACTGATATTATACTGATACAAACATTAATAATAAACTGATATCATACTGATACAAACGTTAATAATAAACTGATATTTTTGATACAGACATTAAAACATCAATAATAAACTGATATTTTACTGATACAGACATTAAAACATCAATAATAAACTGATATTTTACTGATACAAACATTAAAACATCAATAATAAACTGATATTTTACTGATACAACATTAAAACATGAACAATATACTGATATTTTCCTGATACAACATTAAAACATGAATAATAAACTGATATTTAACTGATATAAACATTAAAACATCAATAATCAACTAATATTTTACTGATGCAAATATTAATAATAAACGGAAATTTTACTGATACAAACATTAAAACATCACTAATAAACTGATAATTTACGGATACAGATATTAGGACATCTATAATAAACTGATATTCTACCGATACAAACATTAATTAAACAATAATGAAATGATATTTTACTGATACAAATATAAAAACATCAATAAGAAACTGATATTTCACTGATTCAGACATTAAAACATCAATAATAAACTGACATTTTACAGATACAAACATAAAAACATCAATAATAAAGTGGTATTTTACAGATACAAACGTTAAAACATCAATAATAAACTGACATTTTACAGATACAAACGTTAAAACATCAATAATAAGGTGGTATTTAACAGATACAAACGTTAAAACATCAATAATAAACTGACATTTTACATGTGTAGAACTCTATAATGTTTGAGATGGTTTATCTGTTTATCAGAACCACAACATCATGATAGAAATAGAGAGTACACAATGAGATATTTATTTCTCACTAATGAGACAGCACAGTTCCTATCTTTTAGCCGTATGAGATATCCTTGTTTCAACCCGTGAGTGAGATAAGAATGTCATGCTACCTTTGCCGTAAAAATGTTACGCTTCGCAAAAGAGCTCTTCACCACGGTTCGTCTGTATTTGCATCAATAAAACCACGATTCTACCACATAATATTTTTGTATTAATCTATGCATGCTATTCTGCTATCCAACGATTTAATGATATTGCACCTTTCACTGCGTCTGACTTTTTGTCACCCGTTCTACCGTGTCAATGTTTGTTTCCTTTGAGCAAAAAATAGAGTGTTCTCCCTTGTTAGTAACTAACGTAAAGAAAGAAATTATCTCCCTTTGACCAAAATCAAATAATGTTTACATGTATTTATCGCTGTTCTAGTAGCATATATAATATATTTATTAAATACATTGTATTTTATTATGAAATACAATTAAAATACTGCCAATACACGGATTAAATCGACAATTAACTTCATCAACGGAAAACAATTTTGCTGGAAAACGCTCGATGGAATGTAAACAAAACAAGATGTTTAGTAAGAAATAAAATCAAACACTGGAAAACGTACAAGATAAGAAAATTAGTGAGAAAAAGAATCAAACACCGGTAAGAAGGCAAGACGGAAAAATTTCAGACACCCGCGGGAAAGATTTCTATTGTTCTCCAACTCTGCGGAGCCTCGTTGGAGACCAGAAATCTTAATTTGTAATAATTGTGTTAAAGTGCTAAAGGAGGAGCTCATATATTTATATACGTTTTATTTTATCAGCTAAGCGTCAGATAATTTAAATATATTATTAATGATATAATTTCGAATACATTTTTTTTTACAGTTTTTGCCCCAAAATATGTACTTTCACAGAGAACCAGTAAAGTTGTCCCATCTAAACAGCAGATAATTTAAATGTATCATTAATAATATAATTTTGTATACCTTCTTTTTACAGCAAGCATTGCCCCAACTGTAAAAGAGAGTAAGTATAATAATTAATGTCGTAGATTATATTTCATAAGATAAGTATACATATATATAATAAGTCAAATGATTTACTCAATATATGCTATAACAGTAATATGACGTTGTATACCTAGTATATATACTTTGCTATAAACAAAATAATTAAAATCTTCTGCTCAGAATTTTAATCTGAAATAAACTTTAGGTGGACCGCCTTCAAATTTATGTGTGACACCCCATTTTCTATGAACTTTATACGTCATATTGAAAACCAGATGTTCTCCATTGATTCGAAGCCATGAGGTTTTGTCTGCTGTAAAACATTACGAAGACATATTAATTATACATCTAAGCTGTACATATGTGATCAAATCTGTGGAATAGATAATCTAAGCTGTACATATGTGATACAATCTGTGGAGTAGATAATCTAAGCTGTACATATGTGATACAAGCTGTGGAGTAGATAATCTAAGCTGTACATATGTGAAAAAATATATGGAATAGATAATCTAAGCTGCACATATGTGATAAAATCTGTGTAGTAGATAATCTAAGCTGTACTTACGTGATAAAATATATGGAGTAGATAATCTAAGCTGAACATGTGTGATACAATATGTGGAGTGGATAATTTAAGCAGTACATTGTGATCAAATCTGTTAAGTAGATAATCTAAGCTGTACATGTGTGATAGAATCTGTAGAGTAGATATTCTAAGCTGTACATTTGTGATTAAATCTGTGGAGTAAATAATATAAGCTGTACATTTGTGATTAAATCTGTGGAGTAGATAATCTAAGCTGTACATTTGTGATAAAATCTATGGAGTAGATAATTTAAGCTGTATATTTGAGATACAATATGTGGAGTAGATAAACTAAACTGTACATGTGTGATAAAATATGTGGAGTCAATAATCTAAGCTGTACATTTGTGATAAAATCTGTGGAGTAGATAATCTAGCTGTACATTTGTGATAACATATGTGGAGTATATAATCTAAGCTGTACATTTGTGATAAAAGGTGTAGAGTAGATAATCTAAGCTGTACATTTGTGATAAAATCTGTGGAGTAGATAATCTAAGCCGTACATGTGTGATAAAATCTGTTGAGTCGATAATCTAAGCTGTATATATGTGATAAAATCTGTGGAGTAGATAATCTAAGCTGTATATTTGTGATAACATATGTGGAGTAGGTAATCTAAGCTGTACATGTGTGATCAAATCTGTGGAATAGATAATCTAAGCTGTACATTTGTGATCAAATCTGTGGAGTAGACAATCTAAGCTGTACATTTGTGATAAAATCTGTGGAGTAGATATGAATTGCTTCTTAATATTGTCCTTTGTTCAAGATTGGCTTAAATGAGCAATTCAGTAACTGTCATGCTAAAAGGGCTAACAAAGAAGCTGCCCAACCACCGGTGCATAGCTGGAAAAAAATGTAGTCACCGCTCTCATTGGTTTACGATCGATATCATGCTATGATCAACCTTTATCGAATATCTGAATCACAGCTTCCGTTTGTCGTACTCACAATTTCATTCTCACTCACGAATTATTACTTTGTTTGTTACAAGAGTAACACAACGGGCGTGGCTAGTCGAACAGGAAGTATACATTCATATGTGCCACCCACCTGTGTTCATCCCCGTTTTTAGAAGGGTTCATGTTACCCAAGCTTTAGTTTCCTCTGTAGTGCTATGTCGATCATTGATAGTCTTTTTGTTCTGTTTCCTTTTGATCATTGCTATTCTTTGTGTTCTGTTTCCTTTTCATCATTCATAATCTTTTTGTTCTGTTTCCTTTTGATCATTGATAGTCTTTTTGTTCTGTAACACAACGGGCATGGCTAGTCGAACAGGAAGTATCCATCCGTATGTGCCATCCACCTGTGTTCATCCCCGTTTTTAGAAGGGTTCATGTTTCCCAAACTTTAGTTTTCTCTGTAGTACTATGTCGATCATTGATAGTCTTATTGTTCTGTTTCCTTTTGATAATTGATAGTCTTTGTGTTCTGTTTCCTTTTGATAATTGATAATCTTTGTGTTCTATTTCCTTTTGATCATTGATAGTCTTTGTGTTCTGTTTCCTTTTGATCATTACTAGTCTTTTTGTTAAGTTTCATTTTGATCATTGATAGTCTTTGTGTTATATTTCCGTTTGATCTTTGATAATCGTTGTGTTCTGTTTCCTTTTGATCACTGATAGCATTTGTGTTCTGTTTCCTTTTGATCATTGATAGTCTGAGTTTTGTTTCCTTTTGATCATTGATATTCTTTTTGTTCTGTTTCCTTTTGATCATTGATAGTCTTTGTGTTCTGTTTCCTTTTGATCATTGATAGTCATTGTGTTCTGTTTCCTTTTGATCATTGATAGTCTTTGTGTTCTGTTTCCTTTAGATCATTGATAGTCATTGTGTTCTGTTTTCTTTTGATCATTGATAGTCTTTTTGTTCTGTTTCCTTTTGATCATTGATATTCTTTTTGTTCTGTTTCCTTTTGATCATTGATAGTCTGTGTTCTGTTTCCTTTTGATCATTGATAGTCTTTGTGTTCTGTTTCCTTTTGATCATTGGTAGTCTTTTTGTTCTGTTTCCTTTTGATCATTGATAGTCTTTTTGTTCTGTTTTCTTTTGATCATTGATATTCTTTTTGTTCTGTTTCCTTTTGATCATTGAAAGTCTTTGTGTTCTGTTTTCTTTTGATCATTGATAGTCTTTGTGTTCTGTTTCCTTTTGATCATTGATAGTCTTTTTGTTCTGTTTCCTTTTGATCATTGATAGTCTTTGTGTTCTGTTTTCTTTTGATCATTAATAGTCTTTGTGTTCTGTTTCCTTTAGAACATTGATAGTCTTTTTGTTCTGTTTCCTTTTGATCATTGATAGTCTTTTTGTTCTGTTTCCTTTTGATCATTGATAGTCTTTGTGTTCTGTTTCCTTTTGATCATTGATAGTCTTTTTGTTCTGTTTTCTTTTGATCATTGATATTCTTTTTGTTCTGTTTCCTTTTGATCATTGATAGTCTTTGTGTTCTGTTTTCTTTTGATCATTGATAGTCTTTGTGTTCTGTTTCCTTTTGATCATTGAAAGTCTTTTTGTTCTGTTTCCTTTTGATCATTGATAGTCTTTGTGTTCTGTTTTCTTTTGATCATTGATAGTCTTTGTGTTCTGTTTCCTTTAGATCATTGATAGTCTTTTTGTTTTGTTTCCTTTTGATCATTGATAGTCTTTTTGTTCTGTTTTCTTTTGATCATTGATATTCTTTGTGTTCTGTTTCCTTTTGATCATTGATATTCTTTGTGTTCTGTTTCCTTTTGATCATTGATAATCATTTTTGTTCTGTTTCCTTTTGATCTTTGCTAGTCTTTTTTGTTCTGTTTCCCTTTGATCATTAAAAGTCTGTTTGTTCTGTTTCCTTTTGATCATTAATACTGTTTTTGTTCTGTTTCCTTTTGATCATTGATAGTCTTTTTTGTTCTGTTTCCTTTTGATCATTGGTAGTCTTTTTTGTTCTGTTTCCTTTTGATCATTGGTAGTCTTTTTTGTTCTGTTTCCTTTTGATCATTGGTAGTCTTTTTGTTCTGTTTCCTTTTGATCATTAATAGTCTTTTTGTTCTGTTTCCTTTTGATCATTAAAAGTCTGTTTGTTCTGTTTCCTTTTGATTTTTGCATTGTTTGTCCTTCGATTTACCTCTTCTGATTACACTTTTGTTATCCTTAATAAGAAAATAAATATTATTAAAAGGCTCTGTATTTCTGTTGCATTTAATTTTGCTTTGTTATTTACTATTATATCAGAAATGTATTTTTTCAATGTAAACATTAAAGCAGTTTGTGATGAAATAGCATTCCACATGATGTTCACATACAATTAATCATAAAGTAGACTTCGTTCACTGAACTACATACTGTACTTATGATTTGTTGACATGAGCAAAGCATACCAGTTTGTAACAGACATTATATATACTAGCTACAAATATAACAAGAACCGAAGATGCCTTCCCGTCCGGAGCCGCCTAGGGTGGTCATTGTTTTTTTTTTACTTTTTGTTTGCAGACCATTGCTTGTTCTTTTCCAATTCACTGTATGTGTATGCCATTATACTTTCATTATATTGTCTTTACGTCTATTGGCTGCGCCTGGTTTCCCATTTATAGTGATAACATCCGTTTAATAACTAAATATACTCTCTCCACTATAATACATACTGGGGTTATGGTTTTTTGACATGGAAACATTCATCATTGCAGTGATTTATCAATATATTTTAGAATTAGACTAGTTAATATTTTCGTGTTGTGCTGTGATTCACACTCACTGAGTGTTCGAGTTTAAGTACAAAGCTCATCCACATTTAATAGTTTATCATACTGATAAGTCAATGTTGAATCAAGTACGGAGTAATTAGGTTAGCGAGCTGGAGTCAGGGGAAACTTTGGTAATTATGTTGATCTATTGTAATTATTAATTACTTTATCGTATGCTGAATTTATTTATCGTATGCTGCATTAATTTATTGCATACTGCATTTGTTTATTGTATACCGTATTTATTTATTGCATACTACATTTATTTATTGTATGCCTTATTTATTTATCGCATACTGTATTTGTTTATTGCATACTGCATTTTTTTGTATACTCCAGATGAAAAAGTATCGCTGAAATGTAAGAAGAATTTGAAGATACCAAAGGGATATCACAATCCGTCAATCGAAGACGGACAGACACCACAATGGCTAAAATAAAAAAAAAGAACATAAGGACAATCAACGATCTACAAAATATTACACATAAAATTAGAGATCGAGAAACACGCACCCCACTAAAATCCTGAGGTGAATTCAGGTGCTCCAGAGTGGTGAGCAGTTTATGCTCCACTGATGGCACCCGCAGTGTTACTCTAATTACAAACCCGGTGATAAGTCATCAATGAAGAAAGGACAGTAATGTTATTAAAACAAGTGATCAATGATAATTGATACACTTGTAATGGAAAATTTATAATACCAAGTCAGATATACATTAACCGATCTAACCCTGCTATATTTGTCTGTCCGTCGCACGCCAAGACCTGTATACCTGACATCATATGCCGCGGCTTATTTTTTGTGTTCAGCGAGCTAAGATGAGAGCTGATTGCTCATGTTGTTGACATTGAGGGAATTGTTGACCTTCACTGTTTTAACTTTTCATCTTAATATCATTATTTATTATATACCAGTAGTCAATATTTCACTTATATAGAACATTTCTCTATTTAAATATTTACCATGTTTCTCTTTTCATTTCAGTCGGTATTTTGATTACGTCAAGGAGGTGTAAGACAACTAGTATACGTGTCTGAAATAGAAGATGAACCTTAAACGTGGAAACGAAAAGAAAACTGAAAATTATATGTAGAATATAAAATATATGTTAATGTAAACACTTTTGTTGATCACTACTAAATTGTAAAGAAAATAAACAAATAATAGTATACTATCATTTTAAATAAAGGTAATAACAAAATTACCGAACTCCGAACAATCTTACAAAGGGAAAGTCAAAACTCATAATTATATAAACAGACAAAATCAGTCAACAACCGGAAAACTGTGAAAACCGTAATGACCCTGACTTGGTACAGGCATTTCTAAAGAAATGGTGGGTTGAATCAGATTTTAAGGCGCCAAACCTCCCGCTCTCATTACGGTTCAAAGGTTCCGGCTGTCACTGTAACAGTATTTAAATACAGGAACAAAATAGGTAAAATAGTAGTCAAAGCAGTACCATATTCGGTGACGTAAATGTCAAAAATATTTTTACGTCACACATTGACAAAAAAAATTCTTGACATTTTTGACTTCTTTATCTTTATACATTTTCACTATATGAAAATGCATCGCTTATAATTTTTTCTGCAGAGACGGAATATATTTCGACAAGATATTGGTATCGGAATATAAACTTTTTAAGAGATCGAATAAGGCGAATCTTTTTATAGCCCTGGTCCAGTAGCCTGTTTTTCAGATGAAGATGACGTTTCAGGAAATCAGAATAATTGCTACTGGCCCTTGCATAGCGAATCAATTGCGAGATGTAAACACCATATGCAGGAGAAGCTGGTATATTGCTGCACATGTTTGGAAAATTTATGATTTTAAAATTGAAGTCGTCCCGCTTATCATAAATTTTAGTACTGAGTTGACCACTGTCGTCAAATTCGAGGTATAAGTCCAAAAATGATGCGGACGAAGCTGTATCGGTGGTCTCTTTAACTTCCAGCTCTGGAGGGTATATCAATGGAAGAAATTCTGCAAATCTAGAATTATTGATAGATAAAACGTCATCAATATACCTGTATGTGAAATTAAAGGCTCTAGCCTCGTGAATCTTCTTATCTTTTACAAGCTTTTGAAGAAACTCCGACTCATATGAGTATAAAAATAAATCGGCTAGAAGAGGGGCACAATTCGTACCCATTGGTATGCCGACGACCTGCTGAAACAGTGTCCCTCCAAAGGAGACAAACATGCTATCGATGAGGAACTCCAGCATACTGATCACTTGTTCCTCGGAGTAGCATGTTTTACCTTTATGAATTTTGTTTGAAAAATATGTGGAATTGTAGCCTAACACAACAAATTTTGAGCCATAGTTTCTATGACTAAAAGCTTTATGAATTGTTTCTTTTAAGCGGGTTTTTAATTTGTCATGCGGTAGGGTGGTATATAGAGTTGAAAAATCAAAAGTTTTGATGGAGGATACCTGAGAGAAAGATCTTGATTTCAGATTATCCAAAAGATCTTTAGAGTTTTTCAAAATCCACATGTGATTTATGCCACTACGCGAGTAAACAGTTTCACAATATTTCTGTTGTCCCTCTTTTACTGCAGACAGAATCTTTGTCAGGTGAATAGACAATTCTTTCGTCGAACAAGTTGATGATCCCGCTATGTACCTTTCTTTGTATGGTGTCTTATGGAGTTTAGGTATCCAATATAAATAGGGTAAATCCTCAGACTCTTTACCAGAGGGAATGTTTAAAGAGGTCATGAATGATCTGTGGTTAGCTAGGATTTCATCTTTGTCGAACGAAGTTGGTTTGTATGTGGTATTACTAGAGGTGTTGCTATTTATGCCCAATTCCTTGATTAGGCATTCGAAGTAATATGATTTACATACAAACACGATATTGTTGAAAGCCTTGTCCGCAGGAATATATAGTATGTACTCCATATTTTAGTTGATTTTACTTATATCTGTTCTACATTTAACTTTGTCTAATTTTGACCTTGCCTATGTTTGACCCTGCCTACATTTGACCCTGCCTACATTAATTTTATCCTGTTTACATCTAACTCTGCCTACAATTGGCCCAGCCTACATTAATTTGACCTTGCTTAATTTTGTCTGCAGATAGTTGTCCCTGTGTACATTTGACCCTGCTGCATTAGTCCTTGCCTACATTTGACCTTCCCTACATTTGACCCTGTCTACATTTGACCTTCCCTACATTTGACCCTGCTTACATTTGACCTTGCCTACATTTGGCTCTACCTACATTTGACTATGCCTACATTTGCCCCTGCCTACATTTGACCTTGACTACGTCTTACATTGATAGCATTTGACCTTGCCTAATTTTGATTCAGCTGACAGTTGCCCCTGTGTACATTTGACCCTCCTTACATTAAATATGGCCTACATTTGACCCTGTCTATATTTGACCCTGATCAAATTTGACCCTACATACATTTGACCTTGCCTACCTTTGACCTTCTCTACATTTGACCCTGTCTATATTTGATCCTCCCTACATTATAGCTTGCCTACATATGACCATACCTACATTTGATCCTGCCAACATTTGATCCTGCCTACATTTTACCTTGAATACATTTGACCCTGCCTACGTTTGACCTTGCCTACATTTGACCTTATCTAACTCTGACCTTGCCTACATCTGACCCTACCTACATTTGATCCTGTCTAACTTTGACTCTCCCTACATTAGACCTTGCCTACATTAGACCCTGCCTACATTTGACCCTTTCTATATTTGTCCCTGCCTATTTTTGAACCTGCCTACATTTTACCTTGAATACGTTTGACCCTGTCTACGTTTGACCTTGACTACATTTTACCCTGCCTATGCTTGACCTTGTCTACATTTGACTTTGCCTAACCTTGACCTTGCATACATTTGACCCTACCTACATTTGACCCTGCCTACATTTGATCCTGCCTACATTATATTTTTTTAAATACATCAATGAGGAGTAAGATTACTATTATACGTGTCTAATATAAAAGATGTAACTCGTATAGAAATAAAGTATAAAAAGATGGGAAATATAATATATATAAAACTGTTGAATATGACCACTAATTAACACTAATTAACAAATACTAATGTATTTTTATATATTTTTAAACATATTGTACTTCAATTGTTAGGTTTTTAATTATATCTGTTCGACCTTTGACCTTGCCTACATTGAATGTTTTGCTAGAGTTAATAAAGTGTAGTATTATCAACCTCTCTCGTTGTGTTTCTTTGTGCACAATTCTCGATTCAGTGATTATATACATCTCATCTATCCAAATGAGCTTGAAGTAAAGGTTACTACGATACTCAAAAGTCTGATTCTTACCTTGACCTCACCTTGAAATCGACAACGGTGGAATACTAAAAAAACTCTACGACAAACGCGATGACTTCACTTTTCCAATAATCAACTTCCCCTTCATCAGTAGTAATTTTCCAGCATCACTAGCGTATGGAGTTTACAATTCACAACTCATACGCTAATCTAGAGTTTGTGCCCAGTACAGTAATATTCTGGACAGAGCCCAGCTGCTGATGGAAAAGCTACTCAAACAAGGCTACATTGCTATCAAGCTGAAGTCATTGCTGCAAACATGCTACGGTCATCATCAAAATGTATTACGAAATATTCATATCGCAAATATCAATGGATCTTTTATTTTTTATGCAGATGGTTCTTTCCTCTTCAATGCCAATACTTTTGCCGGACTTGTCTGAATATATGAGTAAAACGGCGGGTGTCTTATAAGAAGCAAGAACTGCTTACCATTTGCGGACACATGAGTTCACCCCGGTTTCTTGTGGGATCAGTATTGTTCATCCTTTTAGTGTTTAGTGTCTCTACCTTCTGACTTCCGTGTTTTGATATCTGTTACGATTACCGCATAAAATCGAATTTCGGTTCGTCATAATCTCCAGTTTTTTGTAGGAGGAGCTCATGTATTATTTGCGTTGCTTGTGTTTGCTTGGGCATAGTGGTCTCCAACACATATTGTGTTGTGTTTTTGCTTTGTTTTTCTTTATCATATGTACAATATGATGCCAATTTCTCTTGATTGTCATTTTTGATCGGGGGCCCGGCTGGCTCAATGAACTAGGTCGTTGGATCTAACAGCTCATACAAGCCTATCACCAATACGGCGTGGGTTCCCACCCAGCTTTGTAAATTACAAAAAAGGTGCACTCGACTCGCAGCCTCAAGTGATAAAGCTTACCAGTTGCTTGCTCAGGGTCGGTGGTTCTCTCCGGGTACTCCGGCTTCTTCCACCACTAAAGCCGGTCGCTATGATAGAGCTGAAATATTGCTGAAAGTGGCGTTAAAAAACACCCCAAAAAATAATTCATTTTATATTGCCCCTTCGGTATTCTCTACCGTTTATTAGATATATTTTTGTTTCTTAATGGAACCCACTTATCAAAGTTTGGGGCCCCGGGTGACTCAATGAGTTAGGTAGTTTGATTACCTAGCAACTCACACAAGCCTATCACTAATACGACGTGGATCGGCGTCCGGTTTTGTAAATTACAACAAGGGTGCACTTAACTCGCAGCCGCAAGTGATAAAGCTTACCAGTTGCTTGCCCATATTAGTGGTTCTCTCCGGGTACTCCTGCTTCTTCCACTACTAAAACTGGTATTTCTGAAAGAGGCGTTAAACACCAAACATCAAAATCAAATTACTATCAAAGTGTGGATTATTAAATTACAGAACATCATCAATATACCCCAAATCGTCGAAAGAGGAGAAATCGACACCCCTAAGACACAAATTTGCGAATATCTCTGATTACCACTCTTCTCACCTTCCTGACCTGATTTCAGTTACGCCAGGTTTTATATTTGTATGCAGAAACGTATTGTAAAGTGTAAAAGTAAAAAGTAATTGCTTACAGTGTCAACATTAGATTGATGATGTTTCGTGATAGACTAGGTCATACTATGATTGTATACCCTGTTTGACTACAGATCAACTATTAGTCATATGTGTTTCATAAAAACGAATTAGCAACGTAGGTTAAATTCGTTGTCTTTGGAAGGCCACGTCTTTTTTGGGAAAATTGAAATCATCTCTTTTGTCGTAAAGTTGTGTTCTTAACCGCCCCTCATTGTCAATTTCGACGTGTAGTTCAAGATATGACGCAGACCTACTTGGATCTGTGGTATCCTTTATTTCAAACTCAATGGAATAGATGCCAATAACAAATTCACAAAACGTATTTAGGAAAGAACATCATCTGTATAATGGAACGTAACATTAAAGGACCGGGATAGCTTCTTTTCGTTTTTTCGTGAGAAACACCTGTATGAAGTCTCACACGTATAAAGGAACAAATTGGCAATAAGAAGAGCTGCATGTTGCAAAACACGTCCACCAAGCATAATATCTTGGCAATCAAAAACTCGGCGTCTTGATGATATATGTTTTTGAGAACCTTTTGGCAGAACCATAATATTTTTTCTACAGTAAAGGTAGGTTAAGAATGAATAAAGGGTAAACGATATATTATTTAGAATATATCTGATAGACTCTCATCGACGTCCACTCCTCTAATCGGCGTCCACAGACGTCATTATCTCAAGTCACGGTCCTTTCCAAATTATCAGATCTATGGTCGATTTATTACTATCAAATCGACGTTCTGTTCAGTGCGAAGATATGTATATGCTGTTACCCTGTCACGTAATGGATGTTGGTCAAGTTTGTATTTCATCTGCCATTGCATATTATGTCAAGCGTCAAAGTTCCAGGCATAAATTCAGTGTGTCTGACCCACGTTTCATCTACAAAAAAGCTCATCAGCGACCCTCTTATTTAAACAGGTTTGAAAGCAAAATCTAATACGACGTTGAATGGCGTCTAAAGTCCAAAATTCAAAATGGTTGAGCAGTGAATGCTTTCAATCAGTTTTATGTAGATTCCATGTTCTATTCTATGTATGATTTTTGATATCTGTGTAGTCTATAAAGATTTGCTATATAATACTTATTTGCCTGTTTTAATAGTTGCATTCCGCACAAAAATTAGAAATAATTGTAATGACAGTTTTGTTTTGCGTGTTTTTTTAATCTGTTATTTAAAGTTGGTTTTTATTTTTGTGTGTGTGTGTGTTTTTTGTATGCATTTTCTCACTCTTTAATATCATCAATATAGTGTCATATATCGAAATAATAAGTGTTTTCAATGATTTCTCAAATTACAGGCAATATGCTCCGACTAAACACAATAAGATTGTATCTCCAGTCACCATTATAAAAAATATAAGCATTTTTTGGTCATTAAGAATCCCTCATCTGGAATCTGTTGTGGCGTCATTTAAAGGATACGTCAGTGACGTCATTGGACGTCGTTATGATAAAGTGAAAAACGGCCATATATTTGAGAATTGGACGCCGATTTGAGACTGGACGTCGATTCGAGTCTTCCATATCTAATAGACCATGTCAGTGCTTCGGAACTGACACGGTTTATTATATATTTATTACTGAAAGTTATAGTTCCTTTATAATGTAGTTATTACTAAAGCTAATGTTCTCCTCCCTCTGGTATATATAGATGACCTTAGCTGATTTGGACTATCGTGGTTAGGTTCTTTGCTTTTATTGATTCCAAAACTTTAAATTATTTGACTTTTAAATCTTTCGATTTTGAACGTAGTTGATCAATGGAGATTATTCCAGAAACGCCTCGGGTGCCCTAGATTTGATATCTACCTTTTTATTCCACTTGATGTAAGCACTTGCCGTTCCTTTTCTCATTCATGAATAATCACCGCATTTGTAACTGGAGTAACACGAAGGGTGTCACTGATCGAGCAGGAACTGTTTACCCTTCCGAGGCATATGAGTTCACCCTCGATTTTAAGTAGGGCTCGTCTTGCCCGTTCTTTAGTGTTATGTGTAGTGTTTTGTAGATCGTTGTTTGTCCTCATCCGGTTTATGGATTGTGATTACCCCTTTTGTTTCTTCAAACTCTTCACTGCAATTATAGACAGTTCTTTTGTTGCTCAAATAGAAGAAATGACAGCACACGCTTCTCGATATGGATTTATATGACAGTTTGGTGTCAGATAGAAGGTAATATTAATGTTTATTCAATATCCAGAATATGCATTGATAACGTGATTGGCTTTTGACTTGTCAAAATTTCCTTTTATTAAAACTTGTATTTTTGTAAGTAGGAGTACAAGTTATCTTAGAAATGCACATAAAGCTTTTATTTATTGTCTTTAAAAAGAATGTAAAGCTCTTTAAATATACTGCATCACACAATATCAATGTAAATAGTATACAGTTATTTAATGGAGGTGGGTGCAATTGTTCACAATATTTGGCCTGAGGTAATGGAAATGATCAAGTGAACTATTGCACAAGGACAGCCACATCCATCAAATAACTGTTTTATGACATAATCACACATTTTACGAAGAAATTGAACACAATCTGTATATATTCTACAATGTGTCTTCAAGTTCTTTCTCATTTATATCGGCGAATCTGTCCATCTCTCTAGACGCTGCAGCAGACACAACATCACAGGCAGATGGTCGTTTTAAGTCACATGACCAATTTCAGCCAATCTATTGCCGGCTAATAGTTCATTCCGGGTGCAATAGGTCGGCACAAATACCACAAATGGTCAAGCATATTATCTACTTGATTGACGAAAATAGGGAAATACGTTCTATTTAGGTAATATAAAGCAAATATCTATCAGTCTGATTTATAATCTGATTTAATAAATCTCCTTCTTTATATAGAAAAAGTAACTATAAAATAACTATAAACAATCTATTTTTAAACTATTATTTCAGTATCAGTTTGCTGCTGTTTTGTTTACATTTTATTGTTAACGCACTGTCACTATCTGTCACATTGTTATTGATTCCATTGCCAATAATTGGACAGGAAGAGAAGTTTTATCAAACGTATGCTTCCGGTTAGATCAGCATGGCGGTACCTCGAGTAACAATCCCTGGTACAGATTTAAATGTTTCCAGAATTTGTCTTGGGACTTGGCAGTTCAATGACAATAAAGCTACTAATGCCTGGGATGCACAGTCAGAAAAGGTACGTTTTATCATTCTTAATGCTTCATTTTAACTAAACATGTATAGCTGTACAATGAAACAATAATATATGACGTTAAATAATTGAGTATTATGTGGTTACATTTTAAATAAATGAGAAGAAAAACAAACTAAAATGGAAAAGAAAGTTTTATATATAAAGGAATAAATCTCTAATACAAGACATATATAAATTGTGCATCCTGTTGATTAAACAAACAATCATAATTCTATATTATAACCTCTTATGATAACGACAAAACATTCAGTAACGATATCAACTCTAAAGGTATGATGGAATCTTAATATCTTTTTCAACACTAAAGATAAAGAGGTCATCTTACATTTATGTCACTATTTATTGGCCTTTAACACGGGCATGTGTCGTCGTTGTCTTAGTAGTGTGGTAGTTTAATTTATATTTATGTATGTAATCATGGCCTATTACAATTAATGTTGTGATGTTCGATTTCGGCAAGGTGTATACCTACTAAAGTAAAGCTTTAAGATACCAAAGGACCAAATCCAGAAACACTACACAGAAAACTAAAGATCTAGCAAAGCAAATACCTCTAAACCTGTGGTGAACTAAGTGGCTTCGGAAGGGTTAAGAGGTTTAACAAGTGCTATATAAATCGTGTTGGATACCAGTTTACATAAATTAATATTAAAAAAAAATATTTTTAGTTTTATTTGTATGTTTTATAGATCGTTGTTGGATACCAGTTTACATCAATTAATAAAAATAAGCATCCCCAGTTTTAGTGGAATTCGCGTTACTCGTTTTATATATCGTTGCTTGTCCTTTTCTCCTTTTTATTTTGGCCATTGTGTTGTTTGTCCTTCTTCGATTTACGACTTCTGATTACCACTTTGGTATCTTCAAACTCTTTTAGCATTATTAAAACATGAACTCCCGATAAAACAAATGGGAGTAATGTCACTGTAATTGATGAATTTGTCAATGACTTGAGACAAATCGGAAGTATTCTCTAGTTTACTTCCATCAGTATAATAATATGGCACAATATAACCGGAAAACTGTTAAAAAATTGTGTTAGAAAACAGTGTTAACCACCCATGATTGATCCGAAGCTCAGTCACTAATAATAATAATAATAATAATAATAATAATAATAATAATTTATACAAACGTATCTCCCCATTGTATTTCAAAGTTATCTGAAATACTAGACAATTATTAAATATGTATATGCGTCTGAAAATTTAAACCAACGGTGTTAGAATTAGATTTGTCGGGTGACCAATAGTTTAGTTTGCACTCGCTCGGCGGGAAAATTCAGACGTATATCACAAATGTAATAGTCATGCTCACAATGGACAGTACTACTACTATTGAAAAGTAAAAAATAATTACGTTATGTTGATGGATGACAAGTGAGGTGTAGTGTTTTGTAGATCGTTTTGTAATGTTTTCAGTTTGGCCATAGTGTGACATGTCCTCTTGGTTTACTGTCTTAATTCCTATAAATTATCCACCCGTGTTTAATTGGATGTCTCAATGTTACAACACGTAATCTAAGTCATATATGTAGTTATAATTGTTCATGTAATATATTGTAGGTTTCAAGCGCAATAGTTTCTAAATGTTTAGAGGTTGGTATTAATTTCTTTGATACCGCAGAGGTAAGTTATCTTAAACTGGGTATATAACTATACAAGAGTTATATAGGTTGCTATTAAAAACACAGTTAGAATAATAAATGTGTTAACACTGTGACATTATAATAAGTTCATTTAAATGTGTTGACAATGATGCTATTTAATTAATATTGGTTATCCTGCTCAGAGTCAGAATTGAAAGAGCAGGGCCACAATTGAAACTAGAGCCAAATCCAGTTAGATGGAGGGAGTTCGCCAATGACCTATGCTCCCTAGCGGAGGAAAGTACCTAAGTAAGTAAGTATCCTGTTTAGGTCGTTTGGTTTACTTGCATCTAAAATGTGACTAATTATATTTGACATTCCAACTTTTCTACATTGAGTGTACCTGATGAAGTTAATTCTAGTAACTCGTCGTGTGCACTAAGTTTGATATGTATGTTTTATTCATTTAAAAATTAATCATAGAATTATTACTCATGCATTTCAAATTAAAGTATAATTAATGTAAGCCATAGTTTGTATCTAGTTTTAACATGGAGAACATTATTTGGCAAAATTTTATCCCGAGCGAGAGCGAGGTATTAAATGAAAAAGAAAAAATGTTGCCCATGATAGCGCGTTATACAAACAATTTTGATTCCAATATGAATTGCTTTAGCATATCTTTTTAAGTGGAAGTCTAAGTGGAAGTCAGTAATAGAAATGAATGCTGTAACAAAATCTATTAAATTGCATGTTTACAGTAGCTTTTCGTATATAGAAAGTGTTGCAATTAAAGGCATACAGGCTGTCAGAATTGATTTTTTTTTTATTAAAAGTTGCCAATAATCGATGTTTTATACTAATTGCAGTTGAATTTTTTTTCCATAATATCATACGTAAATAGCCTAGAACAATGGAAATACGTCGCTGTTTTATTTTCTTGAATCCAGTAAAGAATCCAATGTTTACCCGCGCAATATTCATACGACCTGAGAGTGAACTCATTGGGGAAAGCGTTTGCGCATGTGCGAAATTATTTGTTGATGAAGAAAGCACATGGCACAAATCAAATCGTAGAAGAACAAAAATATTGATGGGTTCTATACGAAAACGACACGAAAAGGAGGATTCAGCAAGCTTTGTGTAACAATTAGAAAAAGATGTTATACCGACCTACTCCATTTTTCAACACGTAAGCATAATTTAGTATCTTTTTTCGGCCGAATCATATTTTAACAGTAGAATTGCATCGTAGTTTTTTAATACATTCTTTTTTTCAGGAGAAAACGCTAGGTGATATCTCTTTTAAATCAGAGACTAAAATATTGAACTTCATGTCTGTTTTTTTCTAAAGAAATATAATCAAGTCAACTCAAGTGTTGTCAATAATGTGCAATACAATTTGTTTACAATTTTTCCTTTGATCGGGTCCCTATGCAGAGTTTGGGTTTGTTTTTATTGATTTCATCACGTTTTTCCGCTTTTTAGTGTCATTCTTACTAAATGCCATTATATAACATTAACTGATTACCTAGAGATCCAATTTCATAGATATATTTCTTATTACTGTGAATTGCCGTCGTTGTTCGGTTATGAGAGATTTATTTTTGATATTCCGATTAAAAGAGTACTTATATTTATATAGATTGTATACCTTTGTGTACGATAATACGACCTATTTAAGAAAGATCTTGGTTTAAATTGCTTGACCTCAATGATATTCCCGACACAAATTTAGCAATTAAACAAATCCTTGAATCTCACCAGCTTTTGGTAAAACAATAGTTCGTTAACGCCGCATGGTCTTTATCAAGCACAAGTTCTTAACATTTCCAACTCTACTAACATCTACTAGTTATAAAATGAAAAGCAAAAATAAAAATACCAGTTCCAAAATCCAATAGGAAATCGCAGAAAGAAACAAATTCGACACCTCTAACATACAAATACATGACTTCTCACTGTCCTGCCTTGGTACAGGCACTTCAATAAAAAGTGGCGAGGTTAATGAGCCCAAACCTTCAAATCAAATGTCTGTCTATATGTAGGGATATGCAGGATCAGAGCAAGTATTAGGACGTGCTCTACAAGGACGCAGACAGAATGTCGTCATTGCAACAAAGTTTGGCTTCAGAGAAGGACCATTTACTCCACCGTACTCTACAGTTAAAATAGATGAAGCTGTTACAAGGAGCCTGACTAAATTACAAACGTCATATGTGGACTTACTACAGATAATGTTATACAACTTGATCCAAGAGTTTACACAACATCAGTTAGTATCAGGTTATTAAATGGCTGTTGCTCAATGTATACTTGTGAACCAACGCATATATTACTGTAAAACACATTCAGCACAATTCAATCTAATATAATAAAGTTTATTGAAGCCGTATATCGACTAAGGACGGACAACACAATGGCCAACAGAAAAAGGACAAAAGGACAAACAACGATCTACAAGACATTACACACAAAAGAAAATAGAGCTATCGAAATCAGAAATTGTTAGGGACAGGCAATATAATGTTAATTGGTCAAGTAGATCTGAGCCATCCCCTCTGGGTAGTTGGTTCTCCAATGGCAATATGTATACGATAAAACAAACCTGCACATATTTGTTTCCAGTCAAAAAGAATACATACTTTCACAAAATGAATGACAACAAAAGCATGGACAGTACAATGTCAGGGTCGATGAGTGATCGTATTTAACTGACTACTAGCTACGAAAGTAAACTGTGTTGGTATAAAAAACATTACTCTTTGAACACAAAAATCATAATTGATACTTCTAACATATCGAATATCAAATAGTCCTGAACATTCAATGAAATTATTGGACTTCGGAATCAGGACAGTGTGTCCGAGTGGGGCGACATTTTCACCGCGATCTGTTGTTTCGGTGAGTTAGCAACATAGTACAAAGCGGGCCTTGTCATCACCTCTGTTAAAATTAACTTGTTCTGGCCCTGATATAGTTGACAAATTGCTGAGTTGGCATCAAATAGCAATCACTCACTCACTCTTTGTAAGCTTGTGTCAATCTCCCTCCGGCATATGTAGACTCAGCACATGTTACCTATTTTTCACAATTTGACTTGTTTTGCTCCCAAAGACTTTTATGTTATTTTACTTTCCAATCTTTAGCTACTGATCGTACGCGATGAAGTGTGCACTATATTAGATATCTACGGTTTTATCCACGTATAGGGTGATTTTGTCACATATCATACAGTCCCAGGAAATAGATAGCACATTTGTTTAAAACAAGCGAAAGCCATACAATGTATCTACTCCACTGGATACCAGAGGTTGATTGGGTTGCCTCAAATGACTTATGTATACGTCTGAACATTCAACCCAACAGTATTAATAGTTGTATGTGTTTAGCTGACATTTTTATTTTTGAGAATGATGTTCTACTTTCAGCAGAATTCGAACCGACACTGTTGGTACACTGCAAAACCCATTGGATAAGCATACTATATATTAGACTGACATATTATGATGTAGATACCACCTCCCTGTATAACATCACTAGCGCAGGTTTTCCAAAACAAGTCCTTCCTTACGTTTACACATTCAATCAAGTATTGGAAATAAATTGAATTTCAACATCGCGCAAAATATTTATTGAAACGTGTTTTCCCAATACTTTATATCAACACGCACGCACGCACGCACGCACGCACGCACGCACCCGCCCACACACACACACACACACACACACACACACACACACTTCTGAATTAGACTGGTGCACCGCGATTGGATAATATTGGTTGTGTTGTTTTGATTCCAAAATTGACACTCCATTTTTCTATGTATTAAGACATCCACACGTACCTGCTATCTAAATAAACGTTAGAGAATATCGAAGAGGCAATCAAAAAAGGACAATCCAGAGAAACTGGCAACATAGCGTACCAAAAACATAATACAATTCTTTTTATATGTTGGACACCACTATGCGCAAGCAAACACAAATAATGTAAATAAGACATATGCGCCCTCCTACAAACATTTTCATGATGTTATGCATTGATTCTGCATTGTTGTTTGTCCAAATGTTCGCCGAGTTACCAAGATTTTTGAAATTCAAAGTCAACTTTGGCTTTAGAGTGTTAGCGAAATATTTGCAAAATTGTTCATTGTTTCCATCCATTGTCGTGATTATGTTGCACCTTTCTTCAAACTGATATTCATCTTTAGACTTTTGTATTCCATTGTTACCGAATATGCGTTCAACAATGTTGACTCTTTCTTTTTTATTTACACCAATCTTGTTTTTTAAATAATCTGACACATTGTCTTTTAAATGTTTGTTGCAAAGAGATCTTTTCGATGCTGGAAAAACGGAGTCAATTGCTTTGGTCAATGCCTTCTCATCGTCGCTGCCATATTTTGTTTTTAGAATACAACGACAGAACGAAGGAAAAAGAGATGACCATGCACTGTTGACTTAGACTTAATACGTTTGATCTCCATTAGAACATCGACATCAGAAAAAGAAAAAAAAAATCAGAATTTATTTCCACATTTGAAACCGGTTTAAGGAATGTATTTCTGGACAAAAACAAATTCAATCTGGAAATAAATCTTACTACATTAAATTTGCAAATAATCAAGAAAATTAAGGAAAACCTTCATTATCTCCGATAATCATAACTCTCTTTTCAGCGAATAATTTAAATTTAAATAAAACCAACACTGTTTGAACAGTTTTAACAATTAGGACTACAATTTCATAGTTAATTTGTTTGGAAATTATTACGGCCGATTAAACCTTTAAAACATTAATCTGTAATTATAAGGGTGACACATTGTTAATTGCCTTTGTTTATTGCGAAGCCTGCCTTAATTTGTTGATTAAAGAATGGCATCAAGATTAGTGATAAGCGTGTCGTTTTTTAATCTGTTAATTAATTACTAATACACAAGGGTGCCTTTATCATATTGATTAACCATTACTACTTGATTATGAATTATTGTTTGGTATTATAATTAAGATTATAATGATTAATTTGAAATACAGTAAATTATATAGTCGCCGATTTAATTAAAAAATTGTATGTTATTATTTGTTTTATATCTTTTGATAATTAAAGAATATTTTCATCGAACACATACCAAACTTAATCTCTGCAACGAAGTTGTGAAGGAGAAGGGGGTCTCGATCTCTTCTCTGAAGCATGACGTTGCTTTCACCAAGTATTCTAGGTCTTCCATGCTGAGATTCTGGCAGTTGTAGTGGTACCAGTACTGGCATGTATCACACTGGACTGAATTCTGTGTACAGTTGCCTCTACAATCACCACATGGCCAAACAATGGATCTGGACATGTACGACACTTTCCTCTTACGTGGCATTGTCAAGATTTCAAGGCGAATATCAATTTGGAAAACGTGATTTTAAAGAAAGTTGTGAAAGTATGACAGAACTTTGGAGTTGCAGCATTTTAAACCAAGACTAAGAAAACAAATTCTGAATAGCCAACCAGATATCCAGCCAATGGATACGCTGCAAAAATCCAAAAAATTACGGAACCATCCAATAACATTTTTCATATTTCCTGAACTACATTACATCAGCAATTTTAAAATTATTTATGGGCTCTTCTTGGGTCTTCTTGGGTTTTCTTGGGTGAATAAACGGACCGATGCGGAAACGGTCGAAATAAAAATCCGTATTCGTACCGTAGTTGTTTTAGATATTACTTCTACCAGTAAACTGGTTCCATTTTCATTCCTTACTAACCATCATTATTAAAATTGGTCAGAGAATCAGATCACAACAAATTTGGAATTTCGACAGCATGACAGTTATTGAAACGTGTTACATCAGCACAGGTTGCAATCGTACGCCCCATTGTGCAGACTGGGGATGCAGTGGGTTAATTTGTTTCGGAGCATGTCGTTCTGTCTCGATTTATCAACCAGAGGTATGATTTTATCCCGCCATTCCCGGTTTATTCTCGTTGAAATTTATATACATTGTATTCTCGGAGATATTCTTTGTGTTGTCTCCTCCTCCACCAAGGAGTTAGACAAGAGTGGCAAATCTCAACGAAATTATGTCCTAGTCTATGTCACTATTTTTTTTTTACTGAACAAATGCAACCTACTACAGTAGTCTTCACGAACAACTTTTCAGACCACAAGTGTCGAAGTGGCACAAGCCAACCAGGCCAGTACACCATCAAAATCCACAAGCCCAAATTTTATTTTGCTGGCCCGAAAAAAAAAAGTAATTTTTCAAATTTGGGGGTGAGTTTCTGTTTGTTATTCTTCTTTCATTGTTTTTTTTTTTATTATTTCAAACACTATTTATCCCTCTAGCCACACACATTGTGGATACATAAGTTCATGCATGCACTTTGTTGTCTGAAGTCATTACTTGCATGTTTTAGCAACTTCAGGATTTCTCTAGTACGCTATAACCTGCAATATGAATCTGGTCTTTTCTAGCAAGGTCAGATTTATTCTTTAAAGTTTAATTATATGTTTTACAAAATGGCGTATTTTTCTTATTCCCTAATTCTTGCAATTTACACCGGCCTGAATATATTTGACCCTAAGCTGCAATCCCAAACCCAATTGTCGTATGGCTTCTGGTAAACAAAGTCACGTGAATTTCTTGGAGATCCCGGTCAAAATAAAAAATCTTTGAAACACAATGAGTGCCATAATCTTATGTTTTTGGAGCTTTTAAGCAATGTTCATCAAAGAAGGAAATAAAATGTGTAAGTTGGTTTCATGTACACAAGTATAATTCAAAATATGAATTGAAGCACTATCTTGAATAAAGAGATAGGGAAGTTCACATGTTCTGCTGATTTGTATGCACAAAAACAAAGGTCAAAACTACTACTAGAGAACGACCAAGCTCTTATAATCAAAACAACTTTATTATTTTAATGAAGTTTAATAGAAACAATGTAGGCATTGAAGACAATTTCCAGGTTTCTAGTTTTACCGCATTCAGGTTGAATAATCGTATGTCCACAAACATGTGTGACACGACCATAAAAATTCAATCTATCTGTCTGTTTCCTCGTCATAAAATAACCAGGGACGATCCTTCATCCAACTGGTTTGAAATTTATTAGTCCTTTTGTTAATACCGCCACACATGGCATCATAAATTTCTTCTGCCGATCTTTTTAGCGTCTGCAGCTTTTTACCTGGGCGGACACCTTCGGTAAATTTTATGGAAAAAGCCATAAACGATGTTGTTTGTCCTAGTTAAAATAATTATTCAATGTCAAATCTGATGTTTATATCAACAAAAAATGCATGTGTCATCAAACGTTTCAAAGACCAAGTAAATATTTCGGAACCTCTCTATCGATGACTCAGGACTTACCTTTACAATTCAATACCATATGCGGTTCTCCAAAACATGGAGATATTTACGACTGCAAATTTTCCTTTCTCGAGAGGGCAAAATTGTTTATCTTTATTTAAAAAATAATTGAAACAGCAACTTTCAACAGCTGAAACAAAAATACTTACCACTTCTCAGACAAATAATGCACAAGCCAGGCAGACTTCTAGTTTTGGGATTTTTACAAGCCCGAGACCAATTTTACTGGCCTCTGGCACCGGACCACCGACTAATTTCGAAGACTGCTACAGTATCCTGCCTTCCTGGTGTTATCGGTTCTCGATAGCATAACAAACTTGTTTGTCCGCTGTCCTCTATCAAATCAAATCGAAAAGTTTTATTTAAAGTCGGTACATTTTATAACAGTACAAGAGCTTTTCAAACCGACATGCATAATAAAATTACATAAATTAAATACAGCACAATAAAACATGTCATGCAATACAAAATTAATACATATCCAGATAATATTTATGCATATACTCCCTTCCTATGGTACCGCAGGTTCTATGATACCGCAGTATGTATTTTGTCTGTTCCGATGCACTGCAGCGCCACCCGCCAGTTTTTCTATTTATATATTCATAAGCACAACAGTCACATTTATCGGAATGTTTGGTCATTCTGTCCAAATGTCTTGAATTTTTGTAAGTACACATATTTTTATCTTTTCCTTAGAAATAGCGGACATTTTTATTTTACCCTGATACCATGCTTTGTAAAATGTCCAATAATTAAACCATTGTTGTTATAATTCGTCTGCTATTTTTTAGAAATGTCGTCCGTTTGTTTACGTTTCATTTCAACCCGATTTGGGATTTTTGGTGCTATTTTTAGTTACTTTCTAGACCGACAAAGTTGATGGAAAAATTAAGCTATGAAAACATATTAACCAACATAACGTTACATCAAATTGGCTCAACTTCGTTACATTTGTTATTTCAAAGAAACTTTACTTTATTAAATGTGATAAAGGATCAAGATTTTCTTTACGGTATAAGTTTGCCAGATATTCACCTTGATTTAGTATTTATAAACGATGTCTTGATTTGTCAAACATTGTGTCCCATAACATTAATTTTGCAATTACCGCGATATCATAGGAAACCATTTCTGGGAGGTACATCAGCGTTGTCATAGGGAAAAGTGGCGACGTATTTTTAAACAAATTCAAAGATAAAATGAATTGTGGGGGAAATTAGGTTTCTATACCGGGGAACAAAATATAACATTTTTGGATTAATTCGGAAAACTAGTTGCATTACACAAACGTTTAACATAGAACCCCGGGCTACATTTCTGTGCTTTGACTTCTGGACCCCTACAGCCAGTGCGTATGTGGCAAGTGCCTCTCTGTGCACTTACTGTCATAGGGCCAGAAGTCAAAACAGAAAATAGATGCCGACATTTATAGCACCCATTACACATACCTATACAAGTACATTCATGCAAATTATAAGCAGTCTATAATTAAGCAAATAAGCAAATTAACTCAAAACACATATAAAATCCTATAATTTTGTTTTACATTATTGTATCATACATTTTTCTTCATTTACATACTATCCCTATCTATGCCTAAATAATATTTCACTCCCGATCGATGATTTTCATGGGTGCTAATTTCTGACATTTGGTGTTCAACGTCATCTGTTTTCAATAAGTGTGCATTTGTATGCATGGTGGGCATATTTCACTGCTATACTTCCGTTATACATGACTTGCATGTACTTGACCTTCATTTCATTACATTGATAACTGGGATATTTGGAGGGAAAATGGGGAATTTGTTCTAGTTTTGGGAATAAGAGAAAGGCTGTAAACTTGGGGAAGAAGGAAACCATGTTTATTTACATGCTTTAATACGCAACATAGGGATTTTTTTGCTTTCCAAATTCGGAGCGTACTTGTACAGTCGTGAACATAACAATACATTTTTGTCTTTGAGAAATTCCCCGTAATTACTCCCTTTATACTTTTTGAAGGAGAGGGAGTATACATCCGAGGGGTACCGAATGTTTGCCTTTCTAAGCATCGATGTCAAAAGAGATCTGATTGGATGTTTGCGATAAATCATCCAATCGCGGTCAATATTACAAATAAATGCGGTTTACGTAATAAGTAAGAACTAAAACGTTGTTCGTTGAATATGAGGGATTACTGAAAATGAGCAAGAACATGAATAAGCGTGCTACTAAGCGCAAGAGCGCTACGGAAAATTCTATTCTTAAGTTCCTGGCAGTTTCATCTGTGTCTAGTGACAGTATAGTTAAAGGAATCATTGATGACATTATCAAAACGGCTGTGAAAACTGCCGAAGTCGACGATCAAAAAACAAAATATTTACAACATTTTATTAATAAACATGACACAATCGTGTCAAATTAAACAGAGATATACATTTCACTTGCATCCTGCGTTTATTGAATAACATTTGTGTCAAACATGATTTTAAAAGTGTACATGTAAGCAATCTTTTCTGAAGTAGAGAGAACAACAGTGCAAAGGAAATATGCAAATATCCATCATTTTCAAAAATAAGGGGTAATTACCCTTTGGACTTGAAAATTATCTGGAGCTCTGAGTTTTGCTGATGGAGTCAGCAGGTAGATATAGTGGGAAGGAAGGATGATAAGTTCCTATAGCATTTTTTCAAATATATTATACTGTAATGTATGTTATATGATTTGATTTGATTTGATTTTTGGTGTTTAATTCCACGCTAAGCAATATTTGAGCTATATCATGGTGACCAGTTTTAGTGGTGGAAGAAGTTGGAGTACCCAGAGAGAACCAACGACCATGGACAAGCAACTGGTAAACTTGATCACTTCCAGCTGTGAGTCGAGTGCACTTTTTTATTTATTTACAAAGCCAGTGCGAACCCATGCTGTATTAGTGATAGGCTTGTATGAATTGTTAGTAAATTAACAAAATGTTTAATTTAGCAAGTTATTTTTATCTTTTCAGGATGAAAATAATTCTGCTAAAATCTTAAAGACATATATATGTACACCATAAAGAGAGAGTGAACTGTGTGACATGGATAAAGAAGTATCCAGTATCAGGTATTGTAAAATGTTAATAGAGAAATTTATGAAATATATTAATTTTGTATAGTCCCAGTTATTCTTCTTCTTTAGTTTACAGCAAAACTTCATAACTGCAGATTACTTGCTGGTGTGCATGCATGATAATTGACTTAAAAAAAGATATATATATATATATATACATTTTTGTATATTACACTTGAGTCAGTCTATTATTTACAAATTGTTATTTTTTATTTTTTTATTTTTATTTTTTTTCTTATAAAATGTTTGGTAAAACTTCATGTATAAATACAGTGTACCTGAGATTTTATCACAATTTGAAGAACAAAATGTGCAAATAATTACATCACTTCCATTAATTGCACATTTTTGTTCTTCATTTTATCACAATTTGAAGAACAACAATGTGCAATTAATGGAAGTGATGACAATATAAATTTATTAATTTCAGATGGTGATGATGTTGGACTGGTATCTGGTTCAGTAGACACTACAGCTGTAGTATGGAGATATACTGAGGGGAAGGTAATATGTTAGGAAAGTACGGTCATAACTTGTGTTAAATGTAGTTGACAGATAAACAAAGGCTTTATACTCTGGTACAGTGAAACCTGGATAAACTGAACCCTGAATAAAACAGAATCCTGTATATACAGAACCCTGAATAAAACAGAATCCTGTATAATACAGCAACCCCACGGGAACCCCGGGGTATAGAAATGGGACCGAGAGCTTCTTCGGCTTGAAGGGGCGTCCGTCGGTTGTGCGGGATGTAGAAATTCACAACCAACCCGTCCTGCGGAAGAGACGTAAATAAAACCGAGGTCCCGTGTTGAAAGATTGCCACCCTCTCCGCACGTTAAAGAACCCAGTGTAACAGCTCATTATGAGCATGTTCATGATGAGTGGTCCATAAGAGACCTGTTGCACTGGCAAAATTATCCGTCCCTACCCATCACCTTTCCTTGTTTCGAGTCCCGTGGCGTTTAAATTTTTAAATGTTCTCGTCCTGAATATAGCTGAGCGATTGCTCGCTGGACGTTAAACACCAATCAATCAATCAATCAATCAATGTATAATACAGAACCCTGGATAAAACAGAATCATGTATATACAGTCCTTTAAATAAGGTTCCAGTGTAGGAAATCTGGATTTATTCTATTTTCAAACACAAAACTGGCATCAACTCAAACGCTGGAACCAAAGGAAGTTATGTATAGACGGGTTTCACTGTTTATATTTTAACCTATTGACCTTTGGTAATCTAGTTTGAACTTGTCATAAATCAGTTCATTTCCTGTTGACAAAAATGTCAAGAGTGGGAACACAATGTGTAATTGTATGATTTTATTATTTAATATAAAATATAATCATCTGTTGATTAATATGATTTTTCTACAAGATAAGCAGAATGTATATAATGCAGTGTCATAAAATATAAAGTTTTTTATGTGTATTCGGCACAAAACTGGGGAAGCTTTATCCCAGCTTTTAATCGTTATACACGTAAACTTTCTATTTTAAGACATTACACTTATATTGTATATATCAGTATACAGGGGTTTCAAAGTGGGCCGGTACTCGGTATTTTTACCCGCCTGAGATCGTGTATAGTACCGGCAGAAATTACTGAACCCCCCAAAATTAGCGGTGGTCAAAACCACAAGTACGATGGTCGATAGGCTTGTGGAATATTTTTCATAAAAAATTAATGATCACGTCAATTGCTGAATTCTCGCATTCAAATCGAACAATTGCGTCACGACCAAGTTGATGGGATATTCCCTGTTTTAAAAATAACTTTACCTTAGAATTGTAAATAGCAGTTTGCGCATGCGGTAAATAGATATTTTTTCGTCCCAATATCTTTTCATCCTTGTGTAAAACTCGGACCTGAACAAATATGACATCATTTCAAAATAAAAAAATGACCGATTACAAATTATGTTCAAACACAATTTAGTGTAATCTCCAGTAATATAAGTATGCTCATTATGTATTATGAATATATGACTACACAATATTTTGTGCGATTTTTTTTATCCATTTAAAACCCAGGGTCGAATCATTCTGGGGCGTCTTGTTGCTTAACTCCGTCCATATTGTTTAACTTCCGGTATAAAAAAATAAAAATCTATGGCTAATTTATTTACATATTTTGACGGGGCCCTACCGCGGTTGTTCACAGAAATGAAAGTGTGCTGAAAAACATTTTTAAAAGGGGGTACGAGGAGATAAGGGATAGAAAATTACTAGAAATCTTGAAAAAGGACCGGACACGGCTCAAATACGAATTACATTGTAATGTCAAAACGTCGGCCCCCCTTTTTTTCCAAAATAATTTAACTTTTGTGATTCAAATGTTAATAAATGTCTTCCCGCGAATCGTTTTTGTTCGAACATTTTTTTTGCACATAAGTCGTGAAAGTAACAATATATATTGTTTTTGTTTAATTATATTTGTATTGATCTATTAAAAATTTTATTAAAGATTGATCATTGGCATTGCAAATTAATTTTATGTTTCATCAAGGACGTATTCTATATACGTCCTTGGTTTCATTAATTATGACACTTATATGTCTTGATCCGTGCCAATGGTCTTTGATGAGTTTAATTACTGGTAATAAAGTAAAAAAAAACACACAAGCCAAGGTATTGTGAAAAAGAAAAGGACAAAGCCAACAAAAGAATTTTGAGAAGTTTAAGCTTTGATAACAATGGCTTGGTCAAGCCTAGCTGAGGAACTGTAGCTCTTTATGGTCCTTTTGGTTTTTTTTAAGATATGGCAGACTATCTATGAATAATCTTGGCTGAAGTCTGTAAACTGAAATATTCAATAAAGAAATTGGGGGGGGGGGGGGGGGGGGAGGGGAAATCCAGGCATTATGCATGGTCTTCACTCTTGGTGAAATCTGAAATCTAAAGTTAATGGGAATTTTCTTTCAAAAACACTTAATGTTTTGCAGTCTCTGAAGTACATTTTGTGGTCCACAAAATGCTAGATTTCAGGAGCTTCCGCCCCCTGGACCCCTTACGGCCCTCAGCCTAATTTTTTAGGTACCTCCTAAAATTTAAGAAGTACCTCCTATTATAAAAAACTTTGAAACCCCTGAGTATATCTATTGTCTATGTTGATTTGAAATGTCATCAGTGTGAAGAGATATATAAACACCAGAAAGAGATACATACCAGCTTATAGTAAAGTTGTGATCCTGACTTTTGTGTTAGAGAAAGACGATTGATGACAAACCAGAACACAATGTTTATATTCGTTGTTGAAAGTACAACACGTTGTTATGAATTATTTCTGTATTCATGTCGTAAGCATGCTAACCCTGAGTGTGGTCGTGGAAACCAAAGACTTTAGAGTGAATTTTTACTGTCTCCACTAAGCACACAACATTAAGGAGTAAGATCAGAATCATGATAAGGTGTCAAAGTGAAGTGACATGTTTACCTGTTGACTGTTGTTTCAGTGAGCTAGCACTTTAAATATTCACCTACCAGTAAGTGTATTGGTCTACTACAAAGCAGGCATCATCATGATCAGCATCTCGTGGAAACGTAACTACAAATGAAGTTCTCACGGTGATCTTGCTGAAAAATGTCTCGTGTTAAGCAACAATCACTCACACTTGTAAATTAATTAACCATCATTTTCAGATGTCTCTTATCATGTTATTACTCTTACAGTTGCAGACAATAGCCACTTTGAAAAATCACACCAGTCCAGTCAATGGGGTGTCTGCAATATGTTTGCCTACCTGTCAAAACCAGTCTGTTACCATGACAACTTACGTGGCAACATCATATGCTGATTCCACTGTCAATATATGGAAACAAGAAAATGATGGTGGTAAATATTACACTGTTAACACTAATACAAAAAACTAGGGATCATTTTAATTGATAAAAATTTGATGGTACTGAGGTCCATATGGCAGTTGTTGAACAAGTCGCTCACACACAAAATATTAAATGGACTTGATATTGCCCAGTCAGTCGCTCTAATAAGCTGAGGTCCATATAATATGTTTGGAGTGGCCGACCAGTCCAAAAAGTACCGTTTTGACGGAATTGCCATGAACTGTTTGTTATATTATATTCAACTGAACAACACTGCATGTTTTTCCATAAAATAGAATAAAATCAGAAACAAAGTTGGGACGAAATCTGCAAGTTAGCCAAGTTAAATAGATGATATTCATACAAATACATACCAAAAGTGGAATATTTAATTTTGTTAATGAATAATTTTACAGGGGGTAGCATTATGGTGCTTAACACCACTTTCAACAATATTTCAGTTATGTCGTGGCGATAATTTTACAGGGTAAGATAAGGTGTTAGTTATCCAATGTAAGCTAAATATTTTTGTCAGATCCCACTAACAAATATATTATTCATTTAAGAAATAATTCATGGCAGGCATAGAGTTGTGCAAATTTACACATGGGCTGGGCCTTTGTATTTGAATTTTACCCCGAGCAAAAGCAAGGGGTAAAATCTAAGAATATAAAGGCCCAGCCCATGTGTAAATTTGCACAACTCTATGCCTGCCATGAATTATTTTGATTCTAATAGGACAAATACGGTAATTTTTAACCATTCGTGAACTGTATACACATGGCATTTGGTGGCAGTTCCATTTACCTCCTTCGGAAATTTTGAATTATTTGTATTTGAACGAGATATTTTAAAACAAAGATATGGATGTTAACACGAAAAACATATTTATTGTGTATTTTCCAACATAGATTCGATTGAACAATTCCTATGTAAAAATATTTAAAAAAAAAGTCTGAGTTCATTCGTTCATCATTTCGAGCGCTAACAAGATGGCGTAGCGGAGTTGTCTAATAATAATATCAAACATTTGAACAGTTGTTAATAATCGACAATTATCGTTAGATATGAAATAAAAAAAATAAATGCCAATGAAAAAAAAGCTTGTATTGTTGACATATAAATTTTTTTCGGAAAAAATACTTAAGACAACCATCTATCGACTTTCACTTTTGTAATATATCGTCATCCTGTGACGTTGTTTACAAGGGACGCTGATTGACACAAGCTGGTTACTGATTTATTTAAGATTTTGTGAGCATTTTACTTGTTTGAGGAGCAAAATTCAAAATGCCATCAAATTGGAAAATATCAGTAACTTAATTACATCACCGTCTAGTTATCAATGTATACGTAGGAAAACAAGGTTAGTGTATTTTGTTTTTCATGGCCGACACATATTAATGGAATGTACTGCATGTCTGTGACTGTGTGTGTACTGGGGATCCCCAAATGTAAATTTTCAAAACTAATGATAAAAAATACTTAGTTATAGAATATTTATTTATAACTGATGGGGAATTTTTATTTTAAGGACTTTAAAAATACGTTATATGCCGGTGTTTTGTTTCAGTGTTCTCCATTGCTGGTTATAGCCGACTTCGCCGACCAGCTATAATTCTCTTCCGACCGGCATTCATTTTTCAAAGCTGGTCGGAAAATTAACATTGTTTTCCCAACTTGCGTATTGATCCCAATTAAAATCATGTGTTGCATTTCATGTGGCTCTTATGTTACAATCGTCAGAATGTCTTTAAACGTATATTGAATCAGGGGACAGTTGACAATTTTAATGACGAAATAAGTACGAGCATATCTCTTAATGGGTTATAATCCACATGCAAATGTTTTTGAATTATTTGACTTTGTAAAATGACAGAAATATTTATCTGTGAAAAGATTTTAACAACTTCTGCAAGTTCCGGTAAAAAATTACTTCCAAACTATACACTAACGGTGACACACTTTTACATGCAAGCGCTGTATAAACATTTCTCTTTTAAATTATAACACCCTTCGATTAGCATATTATATTTGAACATCTTTCTTTAAACAATTAAGTACAAGTTAACTGTACATTTGCCCCCGGGTCAGGATTAATTTTGTAACCAAAATATGAGTGGTTTCAATCCGAGACGAGGGTAATTTTACAAGTACAACCTGTCATAATGAGGAAAATAAACCCTTTTTGTTCTTTTTTTTTTAGTTGTGAAAAACAAAAATTTTAAATAAAATGGAGATTAAATATTTGTAAAATATAAAAAAAAAAAACATTTTTTTATACATGTATCGATGGAAATTGCTAATATACATGCTCATAAAGTAATTTCAAATGCTTATTTTTAATTTTCAAATTCCATGAAATAACACTGATCTATATTTATGAAATTCAAAAACTGATTTTGTTCCGATTCTAAGTTGATATATGCAAATAAAAAAAGAATTGAGAAAATGAACACGTTAATATCCACGTTCCACTTCTGATTACATAATTATACAGCTCGTTTGTCTAATGTATTGAATGTGAAAGGGGATTCAGTTGTATGTCTAGAGTGAAGACAACACTGAGGAACAAACAGGCTGACTAACACCATATTACAAGGATTAATGATGGTTTCAATACATGGACCGGATGACTCAGAATTTGATTTCAGGACAGCCATGAACATTTGCGGGAAACTTAGAAAGAAACCTATCTTGGTTGAAAAAGCAAAGGAATCAACAGAAAAATCTAAACTTTCGAAAAAAATATTGTGATGAAATCTCTTTTGCTAAGGAAAATTACAAGAGAAAGAAGAATTAAGAGAGACATGTTGAAAATAAAATAAAATTGCTTAATTGCTGTAGCAAGTAGTACCATAAAATTGGAAATATAAAGTATTCTTTGTATTATTTTTGTCGCGATTACGCGTACATAAGCGCAACGGCGAAAAAATAAAAACACACTATTAAAGTCAGCAGCAAAAAACAACCACCTATCACTGAGCAAAAATGGAGAACACTGTGTTTGTTTACACTCGGTCGTCACAATAATTTCACAGCAGGAGTCACAATGGAACAGCCAGATTTGTTGTGTACTGCACTTGCGCTAAATATAGAGTTGTTGAGTATTATCGTGTGTGCCGTTTTATAGACGTCATATTAGAACTGATGGTAAACAGTCAATCTAATTAAAATTCAATCTTTAATTGCTTCCGGTTATGTTATGTCGTGCATAAAGTGCGACATAGCCCGGAGCAATCAGAGATCGAATTTTAATTAGATTAGTAGACAGTCAAAATTCTTTATCCACAACTCAGGTTCTTTAATGATTAATTTTACAGGTGGAAGTTAGGATTATGGTGTTTAACGCCACTGTCAACAATATTTCAGTTATGTGGTGGCGGTAATTTTACAGAGTGAGATAAGGTGTTAGTTATCCAATGTAAGCTAAATATTTTTGTTAGATCCTACTGACAAATATATTGTTCATCTGATAGTAAACAGTCAAAATTCTTTATCCACAACTCAGATAAGACCATCTTGTTCTTTGTGGAATGATGCTGTCATACAAGTGCTTTCTACATGTAGGTAAAATGCCAACCCTCACATTTGAAAATTTATGATTCAGTTTTGTTCAAATAATTGACACGGGATCTATTGGGTTCAAATCCTGTTTAATCAAAATTGATTGATTGATTGGTGTTTAATGCCAACTTTAGCAGTATTTCTTGGCGTGAACAAATTTTATATTTGCTTAAGACACCTACATGACACTTAGAAATAGAACGTACTTCTCTATAAAACAAAAAGGTTTTATATACAAATAAAAAAATTATTAAATAGATAAAACCATATATTGAACATACATGTGCTATGATATGTAATATAGGTCAATCAAATTCTTTTCCATGAACGATATAGGCTCATGTGAGCCTCTCATTTAAGAATCAGATGATGTGAAAACAATCATTATTTTGATTTGTTTATGATATGATATGAATAGAGACTTTTTTTTTATTTCAGATTTTCAGCTTTTACAGACTCACAAGTTTGGAACGGGTTTTGTTCTAGATCTTAGTTTTACAATTATGCCCAATACACAAGGTAATAAATTTGGCCATAAAATATATCTTGATTCAACTTGAGGGACTACAGGTACTTTTGTATAATAAAGTCATACATCATTAAAGAACCATCATCCTCCATTATATAGCCGCATCGGTGGCGTAATGGTTAGTGTGTTCGCCTCGTGTGCGGTAGATCGTGGGTTCAAGCCTCAGTCTGGTCAAACCAAAGACTATGAATTGGTATTTGTTGTTTTTCCTCTAAGCAGCATTCAGGAATACGAGCAAAGACTGGTTGGCTCAGAATCAGAATAATGTGTTCGAGTGGAGCGACATGTCTACCTGCGAACTGTTGGTTCAGTCACCTAGCACTATAAAAATTCAACTCAGCTTGTTGGTCTAGAACAAAATGGACCTCTTCCTCATCTCATTGTAAATTAACGTGTTCTCGTCATGATATAGGTGAAAAATTGCTGAATTGGCATTAAACAACAATCACTCACTCACTCCTCCATTGCATATTTTTTTATTTGATATCTATTGTTTTTCGTTACTTGGTTTGGTGCAGTGGGGTTTGTTAAACTTGTAGATTTGTTGAGTAAAAATTGGGAGTGGGGAATCTGCAAAGAAGCAATGTTTTCACCAAAGCAGATAATTTCACCGGTTCCAACTCCAAAATTAGATTCCGTTATGATGATATGAAAGTTGATTTCTGATTGGTTGAGATAAAACATTTTACCAGTGAAAACTACTATTACTAATATGCTTTGTTTACAGTGAGAAGATGAGGCTTTTAAATAAAATCACTAAAAAAAAGTGCTATTTCAAATTATAATTAAATGTCAGAAAATTGTTAGAACAATGGATTTTAAACCATTTACGCTAGAGCTGCTGGGGGTTTTAAGCTGACCACTGGCTATTGCCATCACTTGGCATCCGTCGTCTGTAAACTTTTCACATTTCAAGCTTCTTCTCCGAAACCACTGGGCCGATTGGAACCAAACTTAGCAGGAATGTTCCTTGGATGTTCCTCTACAAATTTCTGTTTTTCGTTCCAGTCGGATATTCAACATGGCTGCCAGGGCCAATAATATTCTCTGATTGGCTGAAATTTCAAAGATCTTCTCTGAAACTAATGAACTGACAACCCAAACTGTAAATGAATGATCATTGGATTGTCCTTTACCAAGTTTCTGTTTTTTATGCCGATCGGAAATCCAAGATGGCCGCCATCGCAGGACATAGATTAACATTGGACCCTATGGGAAAATGTTCAAATGCTTTCTTCTCAGAAACTACAAATATGATTAAAGCCTAACTGTACATGAATGTTCATTGGATGATCTTCTACAAACTTTAGGTTTTTTGTTCCGGTATGAAATTCAAAATGGCGGCTACGGCAAGACTTAGTTTAACATTTGGACCCTATGGGAAAAATGTTTCAAAACGCTTCTTCTCTGAAACCACTGGGTCAATTGAAACCAAACTGCCCAGGAATGATCATTGGAAGGTCCTCTACAAAGAGTGTGTTTTTTATGCTGATCGGAAATCCAAGATGGCTGGCACCGCAGGACTTAGTTTAACATTGGACCCTATGGGAAAATGTTCAAATGCCTTCTTCTCAGAAACTACAAATATGAATAAAGCCAAACTGTACATGAATGTTCATTGGATGGTCCTCTATAAACACTAGGTTTTTTGGTCCGATATGAAATTCAAAATGGCGGCTACGGCAGGACTTAATTTAACATTGGACCTTATGGGAAAAATGTTTCAAAACGCTTCTTCTCTGAAACCACTTGGACAATTGAAACCAAACTGCCCAGGAATGATCATTGGAATGTCCTCTAAAAAGTTTCTGTTTTTTATGCCGATCGGAAATCCAAGATGACCACCATCGCAGGACATAGATTAACATTGGACCCTATGGGAAAATGTTCAAATGCCTTCTTCTCAGAAACTACAAATATGATTAAAGCCAAACTGTACATGAATGTTCATTGGATGGTCCTCTACAAACTTTAGGTTTTTTGTTCTGATATGAAATTCAAAATGGCGGCTACGGCAGGACTTAGTTTAACATTGGACCCTATGGGAAAAATGTTTCAAAACGCTTCTTCTCTGAAACCACTTGGACAGTTGAAACCAAACTGCCCAAGAATGATCATTGGAAGGTCCTCTACAAAGTTTCTGTTTTTTATGCCGATCGGAAATCCAAGATGGCTGCCACCACAGGTCATAGTATTAACACAGGACCATATGGGGAAAATACAGAATATGTTCTTCTCTGAAGCTATTGCACTGATTGAACCTAAACTGTGCATCAATCATTGGAAGGTTCTTTACAAACTTTGTGTTTTTTATGTTGATCGGAATTCCAAGATGACTACCACTGCAGGACATAGTTTTTACATAGGACCAATTGGTTCTTTTTATAACCAGGTGAACGATACAGGCTCTTGAGAGCCTCTGGTTTATAATATTATAAATAAATATATGACACTATGTGTATACTTATTCAGGGCTCTACAATTTATACCAGCTCTCACTAGCCCTTGACTAGTAAGGACACATTATTTACTCGCCAACAAAAGTATGTTACTTGCCAGTCAATTATAACTTCTATTACTATATAACTCCAATATGTATTTATTTGTGAACAATTATTAATGCCCTGAATGAGACAGGAGATGCTTACTCTCTTGAACTCAGTCCCACTTTTTGTAGCTCTGTGTTGCTACAGTACAGTCAGAGACATACCATAATAAATGACTGTGATAGACATATCACTCATCTTAGTGATTTAGATATATCTTTTGTTCTAATAAATATATTTTCAAAATTTCTTTTACATTTAGAGTGTTACTTACTATCACCCAAAAGGCATATCAAAAGAAGTAAATAGATTAAACAGACAAAAAGATATATCAGTAACACTAAGAAGAGCGATACGTCAATCACAGTGATTTATCACAATATGACTGACTGTACTGTACTTTTTTTTTGTCTTTGTACTTGCCTTTTTTATTTATTAAAACTTGTAAATAAAGAAACATAAAATAATTAAAAGGAAATTTTTGAACTAATACAGTCTAAATATCCGGGCCTGCCTTTCTGCAAATGTCACAATACAAAAATGTACATAACGTCGTAACTGGAATCATACACAAGCCACGAACACTTTGACTTCCCGACATCTTGGAATTTACGCTTACCGCTTTAGAACCTTCATCACTATTTTCGATTGATATTTCCAGCGATGCTGCATCGGGCAGGCCAGTTTCATGATCAGTTAATTCAACCGATTTATTTTTAGCGAAGTATTTTGTAATAAGGTTTTGGTTTTTTCTCATCGTGGTCACTTGCAAGTGTTAAAAGTACGTGATTTAAAACTTTTTATGTCTGAGTCAATTGTGCGGTTTAAAAGACTGAAGTCTGAAGTTAAATTTAAAAATATGATCGCTGAGGGAACGAAACATTTCCGGATATATTAACTCACCATCTGGCGATCAATACAGAATTTTTACTCCAATTTTACAAAAGTAACTTGCAAATGCGAGTGTTTTGGTCGCAGTGTAAATCCCTGTTATTCAAAAGTTGCTGTCAAAACCCAAGATAATAATACTTTATTTAATTTTCAGTACCTATATATGCTAGCATGTGGCTGTCATGACCAAAAGATTCACATATTTATTAATAATGCTTAATTTAATTTTCAGTACCAATGCTAGCATGTGGCTGTGATGACCAAAAGATTCACATATTTGTTGAGCAAAATGGAAAGGTAAATGATAATACTCTTAAAGATGGCGCCAATTAAAATTTGATATTCTAATCCATACATTGACTTTTATTATATTACCTGTACCACGTGAATGGTCCTGTGTATGTTTGTTTAGGGGTATTGACCTGTACCAAGTGAATGGTACTGTGTATGTTTGTTTAGGGATATTGACCTGTACCAAGTGAATGGTCCTGTGTATGTTTGTTTAGGGGTATTGACCTGTACCAAGTGAATGGTACTGTGTATGTTTGTTTAGGGGTATTGACCTGTACCAAGTGAATGGTACTGTGTATGTTTGTTTAGGGGTATTGACCTGTACCAAGTAAATGGTCCTGTGCATGTTTGTTTAGGGGTATTGACCTGTACCAAGTAAATGGTCCTGTGTATGTTTGTTTAGGGGTATTGACCTGTAACAAGTGAATGGTACTGTGTATGTTTGTTTAGGGATATTGACCTGTAACAAGTGAATGGTCCAGTGTATGTTTGTTTAGGGGTATTGACCTGTACCAAGTGAATGGTACTGTGTATGTTTGTTTAGGGATATTGACCTGTACCAAGTGAATGGTACTGTGTATGTTTGTTTAGGGGTATTGACCTGTAACAAGTAAATGGTCCTGTGTATGTTTGTTTAGGGATATTGACCTGTACCAAGTGAATGGTCCTGTGTATGTTTGTTTAGGGGTATTGACCTGTAACAAGTAAATGGTCCTGTGTATGTTTGTTTAGGGGTATTGACCTGTACCAAGTGAATGGTACTGTGTATGTTTGTTTAGGGGTATTGACCTGTACCAAGTAAATGGTCCTGTGTATGTTTGTTTAGGGATATTGACCTGTAACAAGTGAATGGTCCTGTGTATGTTTGTTTAGGGGTATTGACCTGTAACAAGTGAATGGTCCTGTGTATGTTTGTTTAGGGGTATTGACCTGTACCAAGTGAATGGTTCTGTGTATGTTTGTTTAGGGGTATTGACCTGTACCAAGTGAATGGTACTGTGTATGTTTGTTTAGGGATATTGACCTGTAACAAGTGAATGGTACTGTGTATGTTTGTTTAGGGGTATTGACCTGTACCAAGTGAATGGTCCTGTGTATGTTTGTTTAGGGGTATTGACCTGTACCAAGTGAATGGTACTGTGTATGTTTGTTTAGGGATATTGACCTCTACCAAGTGAATGGTTCTGTGTATGTTTGTTTAGGGGTATTGACCTGTACCAAGTGAATGGTCCTGTGTCTGTTTGTTTAGGGGTATTGACCTGTACCAAGTGAATGGTCCTGTGTATGTTTGTTTAGGGGTATTGACCTGTACCAAGTGAATGGTCCTGTGTATGTTTGTTTAGGGATATTGACCTGTACCAAGTGAATGGTCCTGTGTATGTTTGTTTAGGGGTATTGACCTGTAACAAGTGAATGGTCCTGTGTATGTTTGTTTAGGGGTATTGACCTGTACCAAGTGAATGGTCCTGTGTATGTTTGTTTAGGGGTATTGACCTGTACGAAGTGAATGGTTCTGTGTATGTTTGTTTAGGGGTATTGACCTGTATCAAGTGAATGGTCCTGTGTATGTTTGTTTAGGGGTATTGACCTGTACCAAGTGAATGGTCCTGTGTATGTTTGTTTAGGGGTATTGAATTTGCCTCTATTTCTGCATTATTTAGCTTAGATTTTTATATCCCTGCCACTAAGTTGCTGGGACATATAGTGTTACCCATGATAGGTTAGTATACAGTCTGACTGCTACCCTGATAGGTTAGTATACAGTCTGACTGCTACTCTGATAGGTTAGTATACAGTCTGACTGCTACACTGATAGGTTAGTATAGAGTCTGACTGCTATCCTGATAGGTTAGTATACAGGTTGACTGCTACACTGATAGGTTAGTATACAGTCTGACTGATACCCTGATAGGTTAGTATACAGTCTGACTGCTACCCTGATAGGTTAGTATACAGTCTGACTGCTACCCTGATAGGTTAGTATACAGTCTGACTGCTACCCTGATAGGTCAGTATACAGTCAGACTGCTACCTTGATAGGTCAGTATACAGTGTGACTGGTTCCCTGATAGGTTAGTATGCAGTCTGACTGCTACCCTGATAGGTTAGTATACAGTCTGACTGCTACCGTGATAGGTTAGTATACAGTCTGACTGCTACACCGATAGGTTAGTATACAGTCTGACTGCTACCCTGATAGGTCAGTATACAGTCTGACTGCTACCCTGGTAGGTTAGTATACAGTCTGACTGCTACCCTGATAGGTTAGTATACAGTCTGACTGCTACACTGGTAGGTTAGTATACAGTCTGACTGCTACACCGATAGGTTAGTATACAGTCTGACTGCTACACCGATATGTTAGTATACAGTCTGACTGCTACCTTGATTGGTTAGTATGCACTCTGACTGCTACCCTGATAGGTTAGTATACAGTCTGACTGCTACCTTGATTGGTTAGTATGCAGTCTGACTGCTACACTGATAGGTTAGTATACAGTCTGACTGCTACCTTGATTGGTTAGTATGCAGTCTGACTGCTACCCTGATAGCTTAGTATACAGTCTAACTGCTACCCTGGTAGGTTAGTATACAGTCTGACTGCTACCCTCATAGGTTAGTATAGAGTATGACTGTTACCCTGATAGGAGCTTTACTGGAATGTTCCTTGGAAAAGGATATTGTTTTCTCAGATGCTGGAAATAGACTGAATTGAAATGTCATTGTTTTTGTGCATTTGACATAATCTAAGGGAATATGAGTAAAAGGTGTTTTTTCTCAAAAATCTCAAAACTTGCTTCATCACTTAGCTTGCATAAATAACCAGCTAGTCAAATTATTGCTCTTTGCTAACAAAACCTGCATTCCATTTTTTTACAGTATATTCCAATATTTAATAAAGACTTGATATTTGTTGATTAATAATATTTTCATATTTTCAATGTATGGTTATATGTATTGTGTAAAACAAAAATAATTGAGATTTTAAACTTAATAGATATCTAATAGCAGTTGGCCTACAAAGTGGTGAAATATTACTATATGCATGGAAGTTAACAGACAAGGGAAGTAACTCGAGAGTGGATCCAGATTATACACCTTGATCAACAGTATCCTTTTCTAAGAGATTAAGACTTTTACTACACTCTGACAGTAAACACTGTTACAAGAGACAGACAATAGAATACACAATACATAATGACGAACTGAATGAATGAAACACACTTTACATAAACTGAATGAATGAAACACACTTTACATAAACTGAATGAATGAAGCACATTTACATAAACTGAATGAATGAGACATATTTACATAAACTGAATGAATGAAACACACTTTACATAAACTGAATGAATGAAGCACATTTACATAAACTGAATGAATGAAACACATTTACATAAACTGAATGAATGAAACATATTTACATAAACTGAATGAATGAAACACATTTAAATCAACTGAATGAATGAAACACATTTACATAAACTGAATGTCTGGATTATCTATATACAGATGCAATTGTAGTGAATACATATTTATCCATATGTAGTAAACATGAATTACTTCTGTCAATAAATAATCCAAACTTTGTTAACAGATTCCATTAGTATACCTAAACAAACTTGAGACTAAAGAAACAGCTTCCTATACCTCATTTCTTGACATTTACCTCAAATTTGATACCATTTGTCATCTTTCAACCAGACTCTGTGACTAAAGAGATGACTTCAGTTTTGATAAAATGGTCTTGTAAGACAGGTGACCTCTTTAAGCAGGTTCAATTCATATAACATTTTCTATGACAGGACAAAAAAAATGTGACCTTAAATACAGGTGACTGCTTAATAGAGGTGACCACATTTTTTCAATTATTTGTTGATGTTTGATGTAGAAAAATGGAAGAATATGTCTATAGAACATGAATACACTTCTTGTCTTCAGGTTAAAGAATAATTGGAAGATTCCAAATGGGTGATGAGAAGTCCTATATGGTAGAAAGACAGAAAATGCAATGGCAAAAAAAAAGACAAAAGGACAAATAATGTTGCATATCACTACACAGAAAGCTAATGATTAAGCAATGCGAACTCAGCAAAAAAAAATGGAATGATTTTAGGTTCTGGGGAAGGCTAAACAGTTCCTGCTCTACAGAAAACTTAGGCACAAAGAATATGTTACACTATGTGTACAATGTTACTATGGTTACATTTGTAATGGCATCCATTTTATAATGTTTTATTGGATTACAGCGAAGGCATGCAATGTTCAAATTGATTTTCTTTAATTAATGTTTAGATATGCTCATCATTTAACAGTAAAGAGACTACGATTTAGACCTGTATTAGAACAGAACAATAAGACATTACAGCTAGCTAGTGGTGGGGCTGATCATAGTGTTAAAATATATAATATACAAATTGATACAATAACATTGTGATGTTGTTAGCAATAAAACTAATTTTGCCTTACTTTAGTGTCATGTTCATTCTAAGGCCTCTACATCTGCATGTTGTATTTCAGCGAAAAAGGTAAAGCCTGGATATCAGAGAGACATTTCTGATGTATATTAAGAGCTACTGGTACATACATATCTTCTGTTTTTGTGACTTAAGAAGGCCAAGGATTACCTGGTAGTAGTTACATGGCTGAAGTATACAGTTTTAAGTTGAAGATCTTCCAAGGGAACATTGAAATAGTGTCACATAAGACAGGTGGTCGCTTAATACAGGTTTAATTAATATGGAATGCACTGTAAAAGGAAATTGAAATTAAGGTCACATAATACAATTTATGACTTAACAGAGGTGGTCACTAAAAGCAGGTTTGACTGTATTTGTTTTACCGTTTGGGATCCAATTATTAAGAGGGGGGTTAGGATCCCACTAACCATTGTATACCAACCACATCACCATCCATAAACTTTTACATTTTAATCTTCTCTGAAGCCATGGTTTTGACTGCTGATAGAATAGAGTTGGTAAGAGGTTTCGTGGGGCATTTGGTAGACCCAACATCAAAACGCTGTTTGTCAGAACACTGTTTGTCAGAACACTTGTGCAAAATAGGTATCCAGTAGAGTGACACAAGTTCAAGTTCTTCATCCTGGGTTGAAATTCCAAAGGTTTACAGTTAATTTGCTAATAAATTGTTCTAAATAGTCAAATTTTATTGAATTTTAGAAGCAAATACAGGTTATGAAGAGGGGTCTGTAGCAAAAACAACATTTTATGATACCAAATTTTGAAATTTAGCACATTCTGTTTGCGAATAGTATCATTTTTTCGTCTGTTATACTAACAAATAAATTTATGCAGGATTTTTTTTAGATTTTGCTAGAGTGACATGTCAACCATAGTATTTGTCTTTTTCCGAAAAGGGGGATTTAATTATGTTTTTTCATGTAGGAGGAATCTGTATGCACAATGTTAACAATCTGTATCAGACAGGACCATAGCGGAAAAGGAATCTACATTTTTATGTATATATGCTACATTTTTCCTGAATCAATTGGTTGTCACCAATAAATCTGACCGCCGCGATATAACTGAAATATTGTTGAAATTGTCGTTGAACACCATAACCCTAACCCATTTGTAGTTGTTTATTTATGTTTGTATTTCAGTGATGATTTTTTTTGTTTTACAAATAGCTAGGCCTACTCTCGATGACATTTCTTTTATTGTATTGATCACTCTGTATTGTTAGAGTAAGGAAACAGAAGCCGTAAATCATACAAAGGACAGATAATGAAATTACCAAAAGAAAAAGCACAAAATATTAAAAGGGACAAACAATGTTCTACATAACACTACACAGAAAACCAAAGATTGAGCAGCACAAATATCTCTAAAACCAGTGGCTGAAATAAAGTGCTTCAGAAGGGTAAACCATTCCTGCTCTACCAGTGGCACTCACTTTATACGGAATGTATTGGTGAACTTAAGTTAAATGCCAAATATGGTATGGCAATGAAGTGGCTTGAAAATAACCCACAAATCTGTACGGCAGCCATTTTTATCTCTGAAAAGGAAGATATCTAGCAGCTCATGAAAACTGACAAGGGTCATCATAGTTTTAATAAAATAGCTATAACATATCAGTTTATTAGAACATCAGTTCTTATTTTAATAGTCCAAAGATTTAACATGTAACAGACTTCAAGTGACACACGTATTGGACAATAAATCAATTTCTCATAATATAATATTATATACAATCTATACAAAAGAACAGATAAGTCATTTGTTGTCAGTAACTACATTTATTGATTGTGTCAATATATACGATTGTTGTTTATTTATAAGTAAATTGTGGTGTTGTTTACAAATCTGAAATTATTAGATGGAATTGAATTTATATAAAAAATTCTGTAATTATACAGCTGTTACTAACATATTAGCTGACTGCTGATAATAAAAGGGTTGAACTTGCTATATTTTTTTTTTAATGTTTAGTGAGACCTAATCATAAACAGGTAAGTAACCATGTAACACGAAAATTACAACAACAAAAGTTGTAAATTTAAAAGTCTTAGTTTGAATATCGGGTTATGTTAAGGTTATTGGTATTTAACACCACTTTCAACAATATTTTGAATTATATCGTAGTAGCAGCTATTGATTTTGCAGGTGGAGGAAACCTGGGTAGCAGGAGTTCGGTTGTTTGATTGATGGTGTGTAACACCACCTTCAACAATATTTTAGTCACCTCATGATGGTCAGTTGTAGTGGGGTATACTTGTTTCACCATGTCCGTCCGTCCGTCTGTAGACAAATCTTATGTCGTACGATAACTTGAATTGTGTTTCTTAGAATCTTTTAAAATTTTATCAGCAGCTTACTGGTGAAGAGAGGAGGATCCCTTTCATTTTTGACGATTTTCACCTTTGCCGTTCCAGAGTTATTGGACTTTATATGACGGAAAATAGGATTTTTACCCTACATGTATGTCGTATGATAACTTGAGTAGTGTTTCTCAGAATGTTTTGAAATTTTATCAACAGCTTACCGAGGAAGAGAGGAGGGTCCCTTTCATTTTTGGTTGGAACAATCAGTAATGTTTTGGTTATGGAAATAGGTTGGACAGATGTGGGGAGCGGGGGGGGTATATCTTAGTGAGCTGTGCTCCCAGTAATACAAGTTGGTGGAGTACCCAGAGAAAACCACCAACCTGCCAAAAGTCACTGACAAACTTTATCACATAATGTTGAACTTACAACGTTAGTGGTGATATGCACTGATTGCACAGATAATTGTAAATCCAACTACCATGCGACCACGGCCACGACGGCCTTAGATAGCAGGCAGGTAATCATTGCATATGTAGATGCGGGTCAATATTATTATATACCATACGATTCTGGTACGACAGGCCCTTGAATATAATAAATTCTTCAAATAATAATGGCGAAGTTTCTGAAATAAAGGTAACTCATTTCCCATTATACAGCTAAGTGGTTGTAGACAATAAGAATAAGACAAACACTGAAGAATATCATCATGGCCAATGCACTATTAAACGTTATTCCATTTTATTTAAGATCAGAGGGTGAACAAAAAGGGGGTAATAATGAGACCTATAAATTATAGTGATGAGCTGGAAACAAAACAATATGTTGAGTAGCAACGATATGTCCAAGAGACGGACATTAATAACAACTTAAGATATTTAGTTAAGTGTGCAAGGCGTGTTAATTTCTAGAGTAATCTTCATCAGGTACGGGCGTAATCAAAAGATTGGAGAGCCAAATTAATTTCCAAATATGTTTTCTTTAAATGAATACTTTTCTATGTCATTACTTCTTTATTTTAAATTAGAATATGCATTATATTCATTAAATACTTCTTTTAATTATCGGGGCGAACGGACCCAAGGCGAATATGTAGTTCTTCTTCCAAATACAGGACTAGACTCAAAGGTTTGAGTGTGTAACGTCCCGGAACTGTGTGCGCTATGTACATGGACAATTTAAAAGGATAATAAACAAGAAATAACCAAACAAAAATAACTAAATATATATATATATGTACAGTGGCATGCAATATGTTTTTAAAGGTGGGTTGGGAATCCTTCAAATGTTAATGTGGAGATACCACTTTTGAAGGATTCTAGGCTAGGTGAATGAGCTATTGACTGAGTTAAACTGTTCCAGACTGATAATGTATTAGGGAAGAAAGAAAACTTATAAAAATCTTTATTTGACTGAATTTATGTGTCCCACAAGTACCCCTGTCAGATTGGGATATCATGGTTGTTGGTACCTCTACTAAACCCCCCGTTTATTTTATATAGCAGTATCAGACTTGCTTTAGTTCGTCTACAAGCAAGATAGTCCCACTGTAAGGTGTCCATCATATTGGTGACTGCACCAGGTGACCTGTCACGATAGTCATTAAAGACTAGTTAGGGCGAACGGACCCGATACCATCAAAGTCTTCGGGAGCAAATAAACCAAAGGGACTAAACAGAATATCCAATATCTTGGACAAGAAGAGTTTAAAATACCAAAAGGGTAATTAGAATCTGTACTGAGACTGACAAGTTTTGTTGGCGTTCGTTCAGGCGTTATTTACATGGCTTTTCCATTTTAAATCTTGTTTGACCAAGATAGTTGGCTTCTGCTAGTGACATGACTACACTAGATGACGATGGAAGATGTAATTGAATTTGCAATAAAACCACAGGGCCTAAACAGCTGCTGAAAATCGGCCAAGGCTACCTATGCCTGAGGTGATCAAGAACCTCAGTTTTAATAATACAGTAGAACTTATGCAATCCGAAATCTGAGTTTTCTGACATCCTGTGACCTCCGACAAAAATGTATGGCTCCAAAGAATTTCTGTTAACTAAAATAAAACCTGAGTATTCCGACATTCTGTCTAATCCGACACATTTCCCGTGTCCCTTGGTGTGTCGGGTTAGACAGGTTTCACTGTAATTACATTATCTGAGTATTCCGACATCCTGTCTAATCCGACACATTTCCCTTGTCCCTTGGTGTGTCGGATTAGACAGGTTCCCCTGTAATTACATTATCTGAGTATTCCGACATCCTGTCTAATCCGACACATTTCCCGTGTCCCTTGGTGTGTCGGATTAGACAGGTTCCCCTGTAATTACATTATCTGAGTATTCCGACATTCTGTCTAATCCGACACATTTCCCTTGTCCCTTGGTGTGTCGTATTAGACAGGTTCCCCTGTAATTACATTATCTGAGTATTCCGACATCCTGTCTAATCCGACACATTTCCCTTGTCCCTTGGTGTGTCGGATTAGACAGGTTCCCCTGTAATTACATTATCTGAGTATTCCGACATCCTGTCTAATCCGACACATTTCCCGTGTCCCTTGGTGTGTCGGATTAGACAGGTTCCCCTGTAATTACATTATCTGAGTATTCCGACATCCTGTCTAATCCGACACATTTCCCTTGTCCCTTGGTGTGTCGGATTTGACAGGTTCCACTGTAATTACATTATCTGGTAGCTGTAAAGGTCAATGATAAATATATGTAATAAACCTGATCATTGCCGAAGCACTGACTACTGGGCTGATCATACACTCGAAGACTAATAGTCTACCAGCATAGGTATCGACCCAGTAACAACTTATCAAATTTATTCCGAAAGGACGTAAAAAAGATTATTATATACACTTACAGAACTAACAACATATGATTGAGCTTAATGCAAGTGTCCGGACAATACAAGGTGAAAAATGATTTAGAGAAATAATCCACGGGTTAAATATAACTAACGAGAGGTAAATAACTACATATAATTTATTTTTAATATGAGTCACTATTAATGCGAGCTTTATTTAACATGTTTAATGAGTATATTTCAGGGGTTATTTAGGAAATCGTCTAGGTGTTTATAGGTATATTGTTGCTGTAGAATCGTTGCACTTACTACGGTCAAAAAGACAATTGTATACATTCTACTACTTGTTAGGTATGACGAAATATGTGTTTACTATCACATGTTTAATTGTAGGTAGTATGCATCGATTTCAAAAGATATGCTATGTAGTCATAGTGTTTATATTATTAGCGGCACAATTAGCTGTTTGCTCAACAAGCAGTAAGTATACCAATATACTGGAGATTACAAAGAAAACATTCCTTAAACGGCATGTATTTGTATTCTTTTGTATTATTTACGTTGTCATTGTATTTATCTATTTTGGGGGGAGGGGGGGGGCTACTAATAGTCGCAGGTTGTATGTAATTCTCATGAAATAAATACAGAATTAAATGTAATGCATGCATCTATATTCAACCATACATGTATATATAGAATATTACATGTCATTTTTCATATCATACCCTTTATCAGCCCAAGATCATGATATCAGTACGAGAGCAGTTAGCCTGAAGAGATGATACATGAACGAGGGCTGATAAAGGGTATGATATGAAAAATGACATGTTATGATATGCTTATCATATACTTCAACAGAGAAAATAAATGATCTGTACCAAAATGTTTAGTGATTTTGGCTAGAATTAAATACATGTATATATTTAGAGAATAAGAACATTATTGTTTTTATATACAAATCCAATAAATGCACGTTTTTTAAGCACTTTCAATATCATAAGAGAGAAATTGGTAGTTAATAATTTTCTGTGCAAATATTTTATAAAACAGTTGAATCCACCGTGTCTGTAAACACAGTTTTCCTGAAATTCACGAAGTGAACGTACGGACATTGACGGAAAGGCATGTAATAGCATTCCGGAAGCAGTTAATAAACTTGCGCTATCAGCCCGCTTGGACCATTCTTGTGAAACTGGGTGAAATTAACATGACTCCTCTTATTATTCTAAGCAAAACTCAAAGTTTTATTACAGGGTAAAATTTTAGCTTTATCAACTACAAGTATATGCTGAAGAGTTTTATTGCTTTTCTAGTACAGATTAAGGAAAGATTGGAGATACCAAAGGTGTAATTGGAAGCTGTAGATCGATGGACAGACACTACAATAGTCAAAAGAAAAAAAATAAACAGATAATTCAACGATCTACAACACACTATGCAGGAAAGATATGATTGAGTAGCACGAAATCCACATTTCATCAAATAAAATATGTAATCATTTGATATAGAAATAAACTAAAAGGAAATTCCATAGATGCCTGTAAAATACTATGATTTCCAAGTGAATGAAAAATCAGTATTTCACTCGGTGAAATAAAAACGTTACCAACGTCGTCACGATCGCCATTGTGGCTTTATCGATAGCACTGCATGTCACAGAATAATGCTGTTATAACACTCGTAATTTATAGCATTGTATGTCACAGAAAATAAAACCTATCTAATCATTGTTATTGTTGTTGTAGATAATAGCACTGACTGTGTAACCTGTGCATTCGGTGGTGCACCTGGTCTTCCTGGACGTTAAACACAGATACAACATACACCAACGAACATTTCGTATGATTAAAAGAAATAATCTGTATACTATGTATGTCAATATATTAGTTCTAATACAATGATGACAAATGTACCCACGTGACCAAATTAAATGAGAGCATCTATGTGTCGTCAATTTATTTGATCTATTAAGATATATACATTATGATATGTTAATTTGTGAGACAATGTAGGACAATGCACGAAAATATCCCCGTCCCTAAAAAACAGGAATAAAAAGGTGCATATCCAATTTAGTGCGAACAACGCGTTTCTGGAATAACCTTCATAAGGTACACTCAAAATCGAAAGATTGGAAAGCCAAATAACTTAAAGTTTTGGGAGCAATAGAATCAAAGGGCCTAAACAGGATAACCAAAATCGGCTAAGTTCACCTACGTCTGAGCGCGGAGAACCTTAGTTTGATTAATATATACATTATTTAGGAACTTTAAATTTCAGTAATACATATATCTAATAAACCATGTCGGTACCAAATCACTGACTACTGGGCGGACAAATCAACATAAAGCAAAACAAGACGGACTTTAAGTTGAAAACCTATTGTAATGTTGCATGATCTCAGCATTGACGACTTAGTATAAACTTCCTGATTTACTTATCCAAGTTCCTCATTCATATATAATCCGGCTGGCCACGTTGTAAGAAGAGTTCGAAGAGGGTTCCCCTTGGTTAAATTGAAGTCTCTAGTGGAGCAGGAACATCTGAGTTCACCCCTGCTTTTTAGTGGGATTCGCGTACCCCGATTTTTAGTTTTATATACATGTATATGTTTTGTGGATCGTTGTTTTTCCTTTTGTACTTTTTCTTTTGGCCATTGTGTTGTCTGTTTTTCTTCAATATACGAATTCTGATTACCCCTATGGTATCTTCAAGCTCTTCTTTTAACAAAAGTGCTGACATATCGTGAGCATAACATCATAACTTTAAAATTCTTATGGATACCGTCGAGGACGACACATGTGGATTTTGAAAAACTCTAAAGATCTTTTGGATAACCTGAAATCAAGATCTTTCTCTCAGGTATCCTCCATCAAAACTTTTGATTTTTCAACTCTATATACCACCCTACCGCATGACAAATTAAAAACCCGCTTAAAAGAAACAATTCATAAAGCTTTTAGTCATAGAAACTATGGCTCAAAATTTGTTGTGTTAGGCTACAATTCCACATATTTTTCAAACAAAATTCATAAAGGTAAAACATGCTACTCCGAGGAACAAGTGATCAGTATGCTGGAGTTCCTCATCGATAACATATTTGTCTCCTTTGGAGGGACACTGTTTCAGCAGGTCGTCGGCATACCAATGGGTACGAATTGTGCCCCTCTTCTAGCCGATTTATTTTTATACTCATATGAGTCGGAGTTTCTTCAAAAGCTTGTAAAAGATAAGAAGATTCATGAGGCTAGAGCCTTTAATTTCACATACAGGTATATTGATGACGTTTTATCTATCAATAATTCTAGATTTGCAGAATTTCTTCCATTGATATACCCTCCAGAGCTGGAAGTTAAAGAGACCACCGATACAGCTTCGTCCGCATCATTTTTGGACTTATACCTCGAATTTGACGACAGTGGTCAACTCAGTACTAAAATTTATGATAAGCGGGACGACTTCAATTTTAAAATCATAAATTTTCCAAACATGTGCAGCAATATACCAGCTTCTCCTGCATATGGTGTTTACATCTCGCAATTGATTCGCTATGCAAGGGCCAGTAGCAATTATTCTGATTTCCTGAAACGTCATCTTCATCTGAGAAACAGGCTACTGGACCAGGGCTATAAAAAGATTCGCCTTATTCGATCTCTTAAAAAGTTTATATTCCGATACCAATATCTTGTCGAAATATATTCCGTCTCTGCAGAAAAAATTATAAGCGATGCATTTTCATATAGTGAAAATGTATAAAGATAAAGAAGTCAAAAATGTCAAGAATTTTTTTGTCAATGTGTGACGTAAAAATATTTTTGACATTTACGTCACCGAATATGGTACTGCTTTGACTACTATTTTACCTATTTTGTTCCTGTATTTAAATACTGTTACAGTGACAGCCGGAACCTTTGAACCGTAATGAGAGCGGGAGGTTTGGCGCCTTAAAATCTGATTCAACCCACCATTTCTTTAGAAATGCCTGTACCAAGTCAGGGTCATTACGGTTTTCACAGTTTTCCGGTTGTTGACTGATTTTGTCTGTTTATATAATTATGAGTTTTGACTTTCCCTTTGTAAGATTGTTCGGAGTTCGGTAATTTTGTTATTACCTTTATTTACAATTGGATCTTCCGTTACTCTACTGGATTCCTAAATGACACACATGTCTTTGAAAAGAGTGTTTTATGGATGGGTCTGACAAATATTTCACGACACCTCTATCCACATTATGGTACATGCCATATGGAAACTCAAACACTCGCATACAATCATGGATACTGAAGATAATGTCGTTCTTTGTTCTACTTTCTGTGTACTGTCTAGTGACAATCGTCTTGTATGTGACCTTACTGATATTGACATGATTTATCACTCGCTTTCATTGTAAAGCTATAACAGAAACTGTGCATGGTGTGTTTTTAATGTAGATAATTTTATTAGATAGCTGGGTACTTTGACGTGATGAGCTGTAAGGATAGCAGTATTAGGAATTGAATAGAAAAAAAATAACAAGGTATTATTTTAGATTAGACAACCATAGGACGAAGTTTTACGATTCAGTAGTAAAAATATGACAAGAGTTATCAGTTTTGCTTTGGTGGACATGTATAGCCGAGAGTTATCAGTTTTGCTTTGGTGGACATGTATAGCCGAGAGTTATCAGTTTTGCTTTGGTGGACATGTATAGCCGAGAGTTATCAGTTTTGCTTTGGTGGACATGTATAGCCGATCGTTTACTCTGGTGTTTATGAATGGGAATTAAATCTAGTAAACGAGGTAAAATAGATGGGTTGATATTACGACATCATGTACATGAATGGTATGCACGAACATCATGTTGAAGTTTATATGTCGCCATGAAAGAACAAGATAAAGATCAGTTGCAAGTGACATCCAAATAAATCTTTTGTAACCACCGTCTTAGAATTTATTAAATGAGCAAAATAGCCATAGACTATGCCAAATGGGTTTGCAACATCACTTTCTTTTTCTTAAAGTCTATATATTTTTATTGAAAATAACTCATAGTAACATCTTTGACATGTATGCTTAAACAAAACCAACAAATTGACATTAATTGTGATGTCATTATCAAGTGTCATTCACTATCTTTGATTTCTGACAGTCAAGACGCTTTTTTTATTCGAAGACCAAAATAAGTTATTTTAAGTCAATAACACACAGTAGAAATAGAGTATGCAATCAATAAGAAACATCTTAAAGATAGAGAAAGATATGCCAGTTAAGACAGAATAATACCACCAGATTCAATCGTAAGTTAATGTTAGACATTTATAATGTTTAAATACAGGAGTTTGAAATTATATGCACTGGGTTATGACTTGTGGCTTCGCGAAACCATGTTACAGTCAGGGCTTCTTCTACTTCTACTTTGATATAATAATAAGATGTCTAATGCGTAGAGGGTAGTGGAAAACATGTTTTTTTTTTAGATAAAAAGAACTTCTAATTATCTATAAAGGTCTTTTCCGTTTTCATGATCCTCAATATTGATACACTAATTTATATATCATAGTATTGAAGCATACTTATACCTTTTATATTCATCCAAACTTGTAATAAAACATATATGAACATTATTTACACTCATCCATAGAAAAGTAATAACTTTCGTGGCTATTTTTGTTTTGCAATTACAGCTTTAATATATTGATGTTTTGTTTTAACTCAATGACTGTGAGCGTTTTATTTATGTGCATGGTTGTATAGCAAACATTTTCCAAAACCCAGTGTTCATAGATACTCTCGTCATACCTAAAGCACATACATTGAGTTTAAATTACAACACTATGTAAAGCAAAATAATGTCCTATGAAATAATGTCTATTAGGACAACATTTCATAGATTTGTAATATGAAATGTAGTCCTAGTTTATAAACATTTGTCCCTGTTGAGACAATATTCCACATGATATGTTGTTCCTGTTTGGACGACGCATCATGGATATTCACTGTGGAATTTAGTCTTTAAAAGGGAGATAATTTATGAACAAAATTTCATGTATGATTATCATGAAATGTTGTCCTTTCAAAGGATATTATATTCAATTCATTAAGATGGTTTTATTATACTTTTGAATACTTATTACAATAAAGTTTCTAAATGATTAAATGTAAATTTAAGTACAAATAATGGTGGGTCAGTAGTATCAACACCCTTTGGATAATATGAGAGAACAAAGGACAGGAAGAACAGCATTTTTGAATATTACTAGATATAACGATAAAAAATGTTGATTAATTTGTATGATATATTTACATTTCATTACTAAATACTTTTCGCATTCCATATTTTGTTGTATATATTTCTATATTGTGTCGTTTAAGTTTGGTAACATTTAATATTCAGAATTTCTCAGGTGGAATATATTTAAAAGATTTCTTTAGTACATTTTCTCAATGGGTAAGTTTTTCATTTGTAGACATTATTTTACATGAAATATTGTCCATTGAACGGACACAATTTTATAGCAGCTGACAATATTTCATAGTGAAATATTGTCCCAGACAAAATTTTGTCCCAGACAAAATTTCATAATAAAATTTAATGAAATTTTGTCCATGGACGATATTTCCTATGAAATTTTGTCTCATGGGCACTATTTCATAGAGGACAATATTTTATGATACAACTACACCTAATTATAATGATTATTTCTGTTCAACATATACAATCTTTTTTTATTGATCGTAGTACCCTCTCAATTGTACATTAATGTAGGGTTAGTACAGAAGTATAAGGAGGAAATGATGATCTTGATACTGATCCTGTCTTAAAGATTTTCATCAAGATAACCCCAGGATGTCAATAGACTATCTGCCTCCATAATGCTTTACTTTTATGAATTGGGGATTGATCCGCTACATAGCACCACATGAACATATCTCTGAAGAGTTGAGTAGAATGTTGACTACAGTGGATGTAATTTGATACTTTAAGATTTGTCGACATTGTGTTTCCAGCATTCATAGAATAGTGGGTTATACCCAAAAAATATTTGTGGATTGGAGGTCTCTCCGTGAATGCATATTATTTCACCATCGTTTAGCCACCTTAACTTGGTTAACCATTACGGAATGTCACAGTTGAACATGGACATTCTCCGTTGTCAAAATCATGTCTTCTTTGTTTTGCCTGTGCCAAGCCAGGAGTATACAGTCACATAATTATGTATTGCGGGGGTATCGATTTTACCTCCTTGTGCGAGGTTGATTTTGTGACTGTTCTGACAGTGTGGTAGTTTTTGCTTTTCATTTTATTCCTAGATCTTGATTTACCACCGAGTATGTCTACTCACAAGCATCTTAACATACGTAACACGACGGATGTCATTAGTTGAGCAGAAATTACTTTCTCTTATATTATCTCACAGCATGATTTACGTAGATAACATCACGAGATGTAATTAATACTGTTTCTGTACACCTTTAGGGAAAAAATAACTATAGTAACTTAATATAGTAAGTGATCTCACACAGTGAACATGTAAAACCTATGATGTATCATTCCGAACATAAGGTAAACATCCGGAGAACACTGAATGTATCTGACAGATATCCTTATACTCGGAAACTTACCATTACATAGCACCTTCGGAGAATGTTGAATGTATGATCCTACTATCCTTATTATTTCCACGGAAAGTAGAATGTTGATTGGCGGACAGCTGCATTCTAACTGTCTATAGATGGCCCATCGATTAAAAAATTCCTAACGATGGCCGTAACGAAAACAACAGACGACTTTTCCCTTGATCACCTAGTCACAGAAGCCAATAATAGGACATTATTAAGCAAAAACAGACTTGTTGAAAAGTGCTTTCTATTTTTGATCAGTAATATATACGAATGAAGAAATCACTATCTCTCTCCTTTATATATTTCTGGTTCTATTAGGTTCAGATTTATGGGGTTAAACGCCACTTTCAACACTATTTCAGTTGTATCGTTGTATCAGTTTTAATGATGGAGAAAACTAGCGATCTGTCGTAACTCACTGTCATATAGTGTTGACTCCAGTACACCTCGCCATGAATGGGGTTCGGATTCAAAACATTAATGGTGATATGCACTGATTACACAGGTAGTACTAAATCCAACTAATATGCGATCACGACCACGACGGCACCTCTTATTCCATTAAATAGGACGTATACATTGGTACAAGAACAGTCAGATGAAAATGTCATCAGTCTAAAAAAGCCGGATATGGTGCTCTGGACGTCCATCCGGACCTGGAAAGCGATTTGTCTTGATTCTCTCTATTTAGCCGGAATAACTGTTCATCAAAGCGGAATATCTGACCTATCTGGAATGATTACGTATGATATATACATGCAATGCTCCTTCAATAGAAAATTTCAAATTGATACAACACATTTGGAGAATATAGAATGTCTTTACATTGACCGTATGTTTCAATTCAACAGTGTGTATTGTCTAACATATAAATGACTGATAAGGCTTTCTTTAATATAATTCTCACCTAGTTATACATGTGAGTTGACATGTGAAAACACTGCATGACCTGATTGTTTTACAATGAGACAAGGCTTGGGCCAATAAAACCAACTTAACCCTGCCCTTTTTTACGTGCATGTACTAAGCCAGGAAGTTAACGGTGGTGTATGTCGATGTTGCCTCTGTTTCTACTTCTCTTCCTAGAGTATGGTATTTGATATATGTTTTGATAACCAGTCTGTGATGACGATCGTAGACTTGTTTAACCTAGGATCAATGTTTCCTGGTTTGAACAGCGTAGTTGTAAAGTACACCGAGTCATAATCTTGATATTTCTGCAGGGTGTATAGTATATTCTTTGTGACAGAAGTAGACATATATATATAATATTAGTTCTATTAAAGAGAGCGTTGGCCAGAATGTGTCGGGTTATTGAACTTTGCTGATATACGAGAAACGTAATATTTGCCGTAGAATAGTTGTAAAAATGTGTTTTTTACATTTACCATCTCTAGAAATCTTAGAATTCCTAATCGCACTGGTGTATTGTCTACCCCTGATACATATAATAAAAAAAAGGGCCCGGGTGGCTCAATGAGTTAGGTAGTTGGATTACCTAGCAACTCGTGCAAGCCTATCACCAATACGGCGTGGGTTCACGCCCGGCTTTGTAAATCATAAAAAGGGTGCACTCTATTCGCATTCGCAAGTGATAAACCTTACCCTTGCCCATGGTCGGTGGTTCTCTCCGGGTACTCCGGCTGCTTCCACCACTAAAACTGGTCGCCATGAAATAGCTGAACTATTCCTGAAAGTGGTGTTAAGCCCCAAAAATCAATCAGTCATGAAATATATCCGATCGTTTCCTCGGAAGTACACAACAAATACATCGTTAATTACCGGTTTTATTTCTTGGGTATTGCCCTGTATACAGACTTGAATTGTATAGTTGGATTGTTCCTTATACGTGTCATTCATCGTTCTGTCAGGTTTATAACTTGTCAAAGCTTGTATGTTAACATCAACTAATTGAAGTGAATGCTTGACAAAATCAGTATCAACTACATTCGTACCGTTACTTTTGTCTGGAGTAATTTGTATGTTTAACTGTTCATTTATTGGACACTCAACGTTATTCGCCAATTGTAAAAAATAGTTGACATTTAAATCGTCAGGGGCTCTCAACGGGGAGGCCATCGATGCATACGAAGGTTTAACAGATAATCTTAAGTCATTTAAACTTTTTTGCATCGTAATTTGCAATTTGTTAGGCATATATATTTCTGTGTTTATGGATTTTTTATTTTCATGGAAATTATTAAGATCAAAATCCTCTAATGTTTTAGTCTGCTGTGTCAACAATTTAAATTTAGCATCATGTTGAGTCGATTTTCTGTTGTATTCACTCGAATGTGTATTCAATTGCTCCTTTATTTCAGACATATGTAAACGTAATTTATTGTTTTCTGTCTGTAATACCTTAATTGTCTTCTCGTTTATTGGTTCAGCTTTATTACTAGATGGCTCACTCTTGTCAATGTTGGTCCTCATCTCAATCGTTTCTATTTTTATACACTCACTACTCTGATCAGTAACAGTTTGTCTATTGTCATCTTTTACCACCTGGTAGAAACATGCATAGGATATAACAATTCCTAGCATATTTAGATGTCGAAGAGCTTTTCGCTGTTGATTTTCGGTGATCATTTTCCTGTAGGCCACCCCTGTAATGACTTGTCAGTTCTATAAGTTTTAACATGTACCAATCGTTTGGTAGATATAAAAACACTAAAAGATTGTGGTCTTTTTTGGCAACATACTATTGTTGGGGATTATAATCAGATTCGTGAGAGGGCTGCGAAAAGGTCAACTACTTTTCACCATCAACATGCTTTACCTTTTGATGACATGGGGTGCCGATTTCAATAAAAAAATATCGGACAAATTCAGAATTTTTAGGCGAATATCTTAAAAATATAATAACGACACAGTACCAATTTTTATAAAATATCAAATATTTACATAATAAAATAATAAAAACTACGGTTAATTAAGCAACAAAGTTTTAATTGATATAGACTGCTACAAAATAAATAACTAACACATGATTAATTAATAATAATAATTACACGACGTTTGTCTTACAATAGACAGGAACTGGTTACCCTTCTCGAGCACCTGAGTTCAACCCAGGTTTTTTGTGGTGTCTATGTTGCTTATCTTTTTCATTGATGTGCTGAGGTGTATTTTTTTTTTTTTTTGCTTGTCTTCGTTCTATGTCTTGTGAACCCAATGTTGCCAGTGTTTCTGGATTGTCCATTCGTGATTTTCCCTTCGGTTTTACTACCATTTATTACCCAAGCATATTTTATTGTAATACAATGCTATAAAAATACACATATAATTAAGTAACCAAATATATTTGATTTTTATGAAATGCTACATAAATACACATATAATCAAGTAAACCAGCATATGTTATCGTCATAAAATGCAACATAAATACACATATATTGTACATCCACACCGTATGATTTAAAATGTAAGAACAACAAACACTTAGAAATCTTTAATAATTTTTATCTTTCGATACAATAGGTCTATCAACTATAATATACCTCTATGAAGTCAAAATAAAGCATAATGTTTATACTGATCAACCCACCTTTTTTTCATATGTAGATATTGTCAACAATGTTGTTTTATTTTTATATTAGAATACAACTCACACAATTGTAAATATAATTAAATACACAGTTGTGTTGTTTTGTTTTACATAGAAAATAACATCGTTTTTTTCTGTAATAAATTATTATGATAACATCAGATAACAATATAAAAAAATAATAAACACTTACTTCAATACTAACCGTAATTGTTCATACCTTTGTCGGTAATCGGTTCTAATTTTAAAGTTCTCACCTATATAGATTACGAATATTGACCTGTTGACTACATTATCATGGCTCAATCCGCACTGAAAACCTGTGAGATATGTATGGGCGGTTCTGCTACGGACTTTTGTCTTATCTGTGAACAGTACTTTTGCATGAGCTGCAAATCGTTACATAAACGACAAAAGGTAACTAAAAATCATGAATTTCAAAGCGCTGAAAATGTCGTCCCGGAAGTAAAATTGAGATGCAATGAACACAAAGAAGATTTTTTGTTTGTTTGCGACAACTGTAATATTTCAGTTTGCGCGGAATGTGTCACTGGTAAGCACAACGGCCATAAAGTGTCCAATATGAAGAAATCTATTTCTAGCCTTAGAACAACCTTCAGAGAGGAGATGCGCATGAAACTGGATGTAATCCAAACAAACCAAAAGCAGGTGGATACAGATCTTACTGCATTTGACCTCAGTGTTACATCTGTTATAAATGAAATAAAAGTAGAGGGTACAAAGATAAAAGAAATGGTTGACCGCCATATTGAGAAGATGATCGCGACATTGAGAGAGAAAACAAGACATGAAAAGGAATTGATTACGAAGACGTTGGTGGATTACAAACAAGAGTTGGAGAAAGCAAAGGAAATCGAAAAAAGGGAACATAAAACACAACAATCCAGAGATGATGCTTCTACGATTCAACATCTGAAGACATTAAATGATGAACTATCAAAGCTGTCAGTTGTATCTTTACCTGATTTACCTTCAATTAAATACAGCCACAAGAACGTTGCTGAATCTGATATTGATCCGCTGATTGGAACATACAGTCTCAGGTATGTACATGTCATTGGAATAATTAATATAAATGTGTATTACAAACATTGATTAATTTACATGATTACTAAATAGTTTAACATTTAATATATCTGATATGATTGATTCATGGAATGAGGTTAAACACCAGATCATCAGTGTTTCTAAACACCTAGCATTACGGCAATAACAGTTGAGGAAACGAGCTTCATTCTTTCGGACTTTTTGTCCAATGCACAACCAAAGTAGTAACAAATAGTGTTTTAAAATGGAAAAAAAATCGTGTTTTATTATAATACATTAAAAAATTGATGAAAAATGTTATATTACACAAAATAATACAAAATATTACATGAAATAAATTATACAGAAGATAAAATATAAATGATAACACTAATTAGGAAAAAGACTACATGTCTGTTTGATGATTCATGTTAGTTAAAGCAAGTTAATCAATTATATATATATATATATAACATAACTGACTTTCAACGGACACAGCATTGAATTATTTTCCTTTTTCTCGTGTTTGCAATTTTCTTATGCCAAAACCTCCTCTTTCCTGTCTCTTTACAGTTAGGCTTGTATTCAATTATTTTGAAGTTTTTGCACAACCCCTGCATTCCTGTAGATCGATAAAAGGATATATCGACTGTATGGTAAATTAGGGGTTGTATTTGATGCCACTCATATGACCATTCGTACGTTAACTAAACGGATGTACTGTTTCATCGACGTATTGGATACCACATTCAAAAAAGTTAATTGTGTCGTTAGACTTGAAGTTGACATTGTAAAAGATGGTATATTCTTCCTCATTAACTCTACTGTAGAACTTCTCTGTGTTGTTTCTATGTTTTGGCAAGTGATGTAGTGTGTATCCCTACACCCTTTACATTTCCTAATGCCTTCTTTGCTTGTATATATTTAAGCTCTAACCAAGAGGTCTTTAAAACTTTTGGGTTCTCTGAAGGCCACATTCGGTGTTTCTGGGAAGATTTTATATTGACGGATGGTCCTAGTTACATTGTCAAACGAAGGATGATCAAAACAAACGGAACTCGTGTGTTCACTTTCTTTTAATCACCAGAAATATTTTTCTAGAAACTCAATCGCCATTACGGAAACCCCTGTTGATGCATTAATTGCTGTATCCCTTCTGTTTAAGCTGATACCGCAGTTCACTAAGCCTTGTTTGGGTTTTTCTCGTCTGTTGAGTAAATATGTTTCATTCAGACAGCCTGGATGTAGGGGATGCTTTTGCTTCGGTGTCTGGGATGACAGCTTTGTGGTGAGAGATATTGTTGTTTGTTAATTGGTTTACGGAATATATCTGTTGACATTTATCCATTTAGTACAGTACAGTGGAAGTTGTGTCCACAAAAGATATAAGGTTTTAGATATCTGTTCCTCCATTTCATGTCAACGTCGTCTATGAATCTACACCAGGATAGAGGCTGGTTAGTGGAGGATTCTAGAATTTATTTCTCAAACATATACAGAATGGCATAGAATGAATGATACTCCTCAAAACATATAGGTGATGACATTTTTTGTCACTGTATGTGTATTGGTGGTTTAATATATAGACATCACATAAACAGGTAAAAATAACAAACTATTACGCAATAATTGCAATTGTGGAATAGTTACACAATGTATTTGTTTATTTTTGTCTTGTTTTTATTTTCAGTACCACACAGACCAAAAAAGCTGACAGGGCACCTGCTAGGTAAGATTAGTAATACAATATATTAATACTAATTCATGTATTGGGAATTACTTGATAGAAGGTTGAAATAAACATTGGAGCTACTGAACCGATGATTCCTAGGTGTTAATATTGACGGTGACATCATGACTTATAACACGTTTACCGTTGCGTACTATCTGTTACAGATGACCGTTCCGTTTTTCGAAGTCACAATCCCCCTCTTCGTCCATCGTCCAAAAATTATGGACGGGTTTTAAATAAAACACGATGGGCCGCACTATTTAAGCAGAAACTATTCATCCATGTGGAGTACCCAGGTCTACCCCACAGTTTTAGTAGTGTTTGCATTACTCAATCATTAGTTTGTTGTGTGTAGTTTTATGGACACTTCTGTGTATATGTGTCCACTTTCATCTAGACATTGAACTGTCTGTCATTTGACGTTGAACTTTTCAATACATTGTAGTATCTGCCTTTCTTATAGTAATGTCCGACTGTGGAATTTATGTGAAGAGTGGATGCAGACTTAATTTATCCAAAAGGCTACTTAAAACGGTCAAAATGTCAGTTTGTAATATTAACCTTTCAGCGGCGGACTATACCAACAAGTAAATTTATATTTAACAGACCTGATATAAATCAGTCCATACTAGTTCCGCATTCTCTTGTACACGTTTACCTTTCCAGTGAGCCATCCATCATTTACAACAAGATAGATTGTCAAAGTAGGACCCATTCTATCTCAGAAAAATGAAATGTTCCTAATAGGAATTGATCTCGGACCTCTCATATTGGAAAGCAATGGTCTACCGTCCAAGTTAAATGAGACCCCCTAGCCTAGGGTAGTTATCAGGTGGTGCCTATTAACCTACTGTAGCTACTATAACATGAGGTAGAGGATCATACACGTAATAATATGTAGCAGTTATAGGAGAAATATTTACAACATTATAATGGTAACAGTAAGAAGGATGTCTAATAATAATTATAATTGTATTATATAAATGTGTGGAGTTATAGGAGAAATATTTACAACATTATAATGGTAACAGTAAGAAGGATGTCTAATAATAATTATAATTGTATTATATAAATGTGTGGAGTTATAGGAGAAATATTTATAACATTATAGTGGTAACAGTAAGAAGGTTATCTAATAATAATTATAATTGTATTATATAAATGTGTAGAGTTATAGGAGAAATATTTATAACATTATAGTGGTAGCAGTAAGAAGGATGTCTAATAATAATTATAATTGTATTATATAAATGTGTGGAGTTATAGGAGAAATATTTATAACATTATAGTGGTAACAGTAAGAAGGTTATCTAATAATAATTATAATTGTATTATATAAATGTGTGGAGTTATAGGAGAAATATTTATAACATTATAGTGGTAATAGTAAGAAGGATGTCTAATAATAATTATAATTGTATTATATAAATGTGTAGAGTTATAGGAGAAATATTTATCACATTATAGTGGTAACAGTCAGAAGGATGTCTAATAATAATTATAATTGTATTATATAAATGTGTGAAGTCATAGGAGAAATATTTATAACATTATAATGGTAACAGTAAGAAGGATATCTAATAATAATTATAATTGTATTATATAAATGTGTGGAGTTATAGGAGAAATATGTATAACATTATAGTGGTAGCAGTAAGAAGGATGTCTAATAATAATTATAATTGTATTATATAAATGTGTGGAGTTATAGGAGAAATATTTATAACATTATAGTGGTAACAGTAAGAAGGATGTCTAATAATAATTATAATTGTATTATATAAATGTGTGGAGTTATAGGAGAAATATTTATAACATTATAGTGGTAACAGTAAGAAGGATGTCTAATAATAATTATAATTGTATTATATAAATGTGTAGAGTTATAGGAGAAATATTTATCACATTATAGTGGTAACAGTCAGAAGGATGTCTAATAATAATTATAATTGTATTATATAAATGTGTAGAGTTATAGGAGAAATATTAATGATATTATAGTGGTAACAGTAAGAAGAATATCTTATAATAATTATAATTGTATTATATAAATGTGTGGAGTTATAGGAGAAATATTAATGATATTATAGTGGTAACAGTAAGAAGAATATCTTATAATAATTATAATTGTATTATATAAATGTGTGGAGTTATAGGAGAAATATTTATAACATTATAGTGGTAACAGTAAGAATGATGTCTAATAATAATTATAATTGTATTATATAAATGTGTGGAGTTATAGGAGAAATATTTATAACATTATAGTGGTAACAGTAAGAAGGTTATCTAATAATAATTATAATTGTATTATATAAATGTGTGGAGTTATAGGAGAAATATTTATAACATTATAGTGGTAACAGTAAGAAGGCTGTCTAATAATAATTATAATTGTATTATATAAATGTGTGGAGTTATAGGAGAAATATTTATAACATTATAGTGGTAACAGTAAGAAGGTTATCTAATAATAATTATAATTGTATTATATAAATGTGTGGAGTTATAGGAGAAATATTTATAACATTATAGTGGTAACAGTAAGAAGGTTATCTAATAATAATTATAATTGTATTATATAAATGTGTGGAGTTATAGGAGAAATATTTATAACATTATAGTGGTAACAGTAAGAATGATGTCTAATAATAATTATAATTGTATTATATAAATGTGTGGAGTTATAGGAGAAATATTTATAACATTATAGTGGTAACAGTAAGAAGGTTATCTAATAATAATTATAATTGTATTATATAAATGTGTGGAGTTATAGGAGAAATATTTATAACATTATAGCGGTACCAGTAAGAAGGATGTCTAATAATAATTATAATTGTATTATATAAATGTGTGGAGTTATAGGAGAAATATTTATAACATTATAGTGGTAACAGTAAGAAGGCTGTCTAATAATAATTATAATTGTATTATATAAATGTGTGGAGTTATAGGAGAAATATTTATAACATTATAGTGGTAACAGTAAGAAGAATGTCTAATAATCATTATAATTGTATTATATAAATGTGTGGAGTTATAGGAGAAATATTTATAACATTATAGTGGTAACAGTACGAAGGTTATCTAATAATAATTATAATTGTATTATATAAATGTGTGGAGTTATAGGAGAAATATTTATAACATTATAGTGGTAACAGTAAGAAGGATGTCTAATAATAATTATAATTGTATTATATAAATGTGTGGAGTTATAGGAGAAATATTTATAACATCATAGTGGTAACAGTAAGACGGATATCAACTAATAATTATAACTCTATTATATAAATGTGTAGAGTTATAGAAGAAATATTTATAACATTATAGTGGTAACAGTAAGATGAATGTCTACCGGTAATAATAATTATAATTGTATAATATAAATGTGTGGAGTTATAGGAGAAATATGTCTAACATTATAGTGGTAACAGTAAGAAGGATGTCTAATAATAATTATAATTGTATTATATAAATGTGTGGAGTTTAGGAGAAATATTTATAACATTATAGTGGTAGCAGTAAGAATGATGTCTAATAATAATCATAATTGTATTATGTAAATATGTGGAGTCATAGGAGAAATATTTATGACATTATAGTGGTAACAGTAAGAAACAGTAAGACGGATGTCTAATAATGATTTTGATTGCATTATATAAATGTGTGGAATTATAGGAGAAATATTTATAACATTATAGTGGTAACAGTAAGAAGGATTTCTAATAATAATTATAATTGTATTATATAAATGTGTGGAGCTATAGGAGAAATATTTATAACATTATAGTGGTAACAGTAAGACGGATATCAACTAATAATTATAACTCTATTATATAAATGTGTAGAGTTATAGAAGAAATATTTATAACATTATAGTGGTAACAGTAAGATGAATGACTACCGGTAATAATAATTATAATTGTATAATATAAATGTGTGGAGTTATAGGAGAAATATGTATAACATTATAGTGGTAACAGTAAGAAGGATGTTTAATAATAATTATAATTGTATTATATAAATGTGTGGAGTTTAGGAGAAATATTTATAACATTATAGTGGTAGCAGTAAGAATGATGTCTAATAATAATCATAATTGTATTATGTAAATGTGTGGAGTCATAGGAGAAATATTTATGACATTATAGTGGTAACAGTAAGAAACAGTAAGACGGATGTCTAATAATGATTTTGATTGCATTATATAAATGTGTGGAATTATAGGAGAAATATTTATAACATTATAGTGGTAACAGTAAGAAGGATTTCTAATAATAATTATAATTGTATTATATAAATGTGTGGAGTTGTAGGAGAAATATTTATAACATTATAGTGGTAACAGTAAGAAGGATGTCTAATAATAATTATAATTGTATTATATAAATGTGTGGAGTTATAGGAGAAATATTTATAACATTATAGTAGTAACAGTAAGAAGAATATCTTATAATAATTATAATTGTATTATATAAATGTGTGAAGTTATAGGAGAAATATTTATAACATAATAGTGGTAACAGTAAGACGGATATCAACTAATAATTATAACTCTATTATATAAATGTGTAGAGTTATAGAAGAAATATTTATAACATTATAGTGGTAACAGTAAGATGAATGTCTACCGGTAATAATAATTATAATTGTATAATATAAATGTGTGGAGTTATAGGAGAAATATGTCTAACATTATAGTGGTAACAGTAAGAAGGATGTCTAATAATAATTATAATTGTATTATATAAATGTGTGGAGTTATAGGAGAAATATTTATAACATTATAGTGGTAGCAGTAAGAATGATGTCTAATAATAATCATAATTGTATTATGTAAATATGTGGAGTCATAGGAGAAATATTTATGACATTATAGTGGTAACAGTAAGAAACAGTAAGACGGATGTCTAATAATGATTTTGATTGCATTATATAAATGTGTGGAATTATAGGAGAAATATTTATAACATTATAGTGGTAACAGTAAGAAGGATTTCTAATAATAATTATAATTGTATTATATAAATGTGTGGAGCTATAGGAGAAATATTTATAACATTATAGTGGTAACAGTAAGACGGATATCAACTAATAATTATAACTCTATTATATAAATGTGTAGAGTTATAGAAGAAATATTTATAACATTATAGTGGTAACAGTAAGATGAATGACTACCGGTAATAATAATTATAATTGTATAATATAAATGTGTGGAGTTATAGGAGAAATATGTATAACATTATAGTGGTAACAGTAAGAAGGATGTTTAATAATAATTATAATTGTATTATATAAATGTGTGGAGTTTAGGAGAAATATTTATAACATTATAGTGGTAGCAGTAAGAATGATGTCTAATAATAATCATAATTGTATTATGTAAATGTGTGGAGTCATAGGAGAAATATTTATGACATTATAGTGGTAACAGTAAGAAACAGTAAGACGGATGTCTAATAATGATTTTGATTGCATTATATAAATGTGTGGAATTATAGGAGAAATATTTATAACATTATAGTGGTAACAGTAAGAAGGATTTCTAATAATAATTATAATTGTATTATATAAATGTGTGGAGTTATAGGAGAAATATTTATAACATTATAGTGGTAACAGTAAGAAGGATGTCTAATAATAATTATAATTGTATTATATAAATGTGTGGAGTTATAGGAGAAATATTAATGATATTATAGTGGTAACAGTAAGAAGAATATCTTATAATAATTATAATTGTATTATATAAATGTGTGAAGTTATAGGAGAAATATTTATAACATCATAGTGGTAACAGTAAGACGGATATCAACTAATAATTATAACTCTATTATATAAATGTGTAGAGTTATAGAAGAAATATTTATAACATTATAGTGGTAACAGTAAGATGAATGTCTACCGGTAATAATAATTATAATTGTATAATATAAATGTGTGGAGTTATAGGAGAAATATGTATAACATTATAGTGGTAACAGTAAGAAGGATGTTTAATAATAATTATAATTGTATTATATAAATGTGTGGAGTTTAGGAGAAATATTTATAACATTATAGTGGTAGCAGTAAGAATGATGTCTAATAATAATCATAATTGTATTATGTAAATGTGTGGAGTCATAGGAGAAATATTTATGACATTATAGTGGTAACAGTAAGAAACAGTAAGACGGATGTCTAATAATGATTTTGATTGCATTATATAAATGTGTGGAATTATAGGAGAAATATTTATAACATTATAGTGGTAACAGTAAGAAGGATGTCTAATAATAATTATAATTGTATTATATAAATGTGTGGAGTTATAGGAGAAATATTTATAACATTATAGTGGTAACAGTAAGAAGGATGTCTAATAATAATTATAATTGTATTATATAAATGTGTAGAGTTATAGGAGAAATATTTATAACATTATAGTGGTAACAGTAAGAATGATGTCTAATAATAATTATATTTGTATTATATAAATGTGTGGAGTTATAGGAGAAATATTTATCACATTATAGTGGTAACAGTCAGAAGGATGTCTAATAATAATTATAATTGTATTATATAAATGTGTGAAGTTATAGGAGAAATATTTATAACATTATAGTGGTAACAGTAAGACGGATATCAACTAATAATTATAATTGTATTATATAAATGTGTGAAGTTATAGGAGAAATATGTATCACATTATAGTGGTAACAGTAAGAAGGATATCTAATAATAATTATAATTGTATTATATAAATGTGTGAAGTTATAGGAGAAATATTTATAACATCATAGTGGTAACAGTAAGACGGATATCAACTAATAATTATAACTCTATTATATAAATGTGTAGAGTTATAGAAGAAATATTTATAACATTATAGTGGTAACAGTAAGATGAATGTCTACCGGTAATAATAATTATAATTGTATTATATAAATGTGTGGAGTTATAGTAGAAATATGTATAACATTATAGTGGTAACAGTAAGAAGGGTGTCTAATAATAATTATAATTGTATTATATAAATGTGTAGAGTTATAGGAGAAATATTTATAACATTATAGTGGTAGCAGTAAGAATGATGTCTAATAATAATCATAATTGTATTATGTAAATGTGTGGAGTCATAGGAGAAATATTTATGACATTATAGTGGTAACAGTAAGAAACAGTAAGACGGATGTCTAATAATGATTTTGATTGCATTATATAAATGTGTGGAATTATAGGAGAAATATTTATAACATTATAGTGGTAACAGTAAGAAGGATTTCTAATAATAATTATAATTGTATTATATAAATGTGTGGAGCTATAGGAGAAATATTTATAACATCATAGTGGTAACAGTAAGAAGGATTTCTAATAATAATTATAATTGTATTATATAAATGTGTGGAGTTATAGGAGAACTATTTATAACATTATAGTGGTAATTGTAAGACGGATTTCTAATAATAATTCTAATAGTATTATATTATAAAGGTAATAACAAAATTACCGAACTCCGAACAATCTTACAAAGGGAATGTCAAAATATTTATAACATTATAGTGGTAACAGGAAGAAGGATGTCATAATTATAATTGTTTGGCTTAAGACCTGTACAAGCATGTTGTTATCATCAGTATATATTATTTTACTTACAGATCAACTCCACAGAGGGGTGGATCAGAACATGGATGGTTATACAGATGTACAGAATGTGGGTTAGCTTTATATATATTATATTTCATATTAGAGTTTATATATTGCCGTCTGTTGATTTCCCTTTAGTAAAGCATCTCATGAACATCTCGTGTTTGAGAGTTCTCTCATCCAATTCTACAGTATACCAAGTTTGAGAGTTCCTCATCTAATTCTACAGTATATCAAGCTTGAGAGTTCCCTCATCTAATTCTACAGTATATCAAGTTTGAGAGTTCCCTCATCTAATTCTACAGTATATCAAGTTTGAGAGTTCCCTCATCTAATTCTACAGTATATCAAGTTTGAGAGTTCCCTCATCTAATTCTACAGTATTTCAAGTTTGAGAGTTCCCTCATCTAATTCTACAGTATATCTAGTTTGAGAGTTCCCTCATCTAATTCTACAGTATATCAAGTTTGAGAGTTCCCTCATCTAATTCTACAGTATATCAAGTTTAAGAGTTCCCTCATCTAATTCTACAGTATATCAAGTTTGAGAGTTCCCTCATCTAATTCTACAGTATATCAAGTTTGAGAGTTCCCTCATCTAATATTAGATAATATCATACTTGTGAGGTTCCTCAAGCAACAGTAAAGCATCTCATGAACATCTCGTGTGTGAGAGTTCCCTCATCCAATTCTACAGTATATTAAGTTTGAGAGTTCCCTCATCCAATTCTACAGTATATCAAGCTTGAGAGTTCCCTCATCTAATATTAGATAATATCATACTTGTGAGTTCCCTCAAACAACAGTAAAGCATTTCATGTTTGAGAATTCCGTCATCCAATAGCAAAATACCTTATGTTTGAGAATTCACTTATCCAATAGCAAAGTACCTTATGTTTGAGAATTCCCTCATCCAATAACAAAGCATCGCATAATCATCTCATGCTTAGAATTCCCTCATCCAAAAGCAGCGCATCTCACGAGCCTCTCATGATTAGAATTTCCCTGTCCAATACCAAACCATCTCATGTTTGATAGTTCCCTCCTTCTCAAGCCATCTCAAGTGTAGAAATGTCATTTACATGAGAATAACGTTTAAGGAAAAAATATACCTCGTGCAAGCATTTTCTGAAAGCTTGCAGTAGATTTCTTGCACGCTTGTGGAATCTATATTTAAATATAAAATAGACATTGTTGTTGCAAAACTGTGTTGCCACGCAAATTTGATCTACCACAGGGTTTATGCCTATGCACGATGTTATGCAAATAGTTTCATCGTCAATCAAGAGACTCCTACTGGCAATAAGATTAACATAAATGTCATACAATCTTCTTAATAGATGTGACAGAAATAAATGAAAAAAGGAGATAGCTAAAATAAATGTTAGATAAAGTCGAAGGGGCAATCAAACATGGACTATCCAGAGAAATTGGTTACACTGGAAGCACATAAAAAGACGAAGACAAAAAAAGTAAAAAACAAAATACAATATGTAATGGACACCACTATAAGTAAACAAACATAAATGACGTAAATAAAATATGCGCACTCTTACAACTATAGGTAAAGATGAACCGAACATCGTTTATATGCGGGAATCGTAACGGACATCACAACACGGAGCTCAGAACGTAGAGACACATAAATAATGTTTTTATATCCTTAGTTCTAAAAATACAATGATTAATAAAAATAGGATAAAATTTACAAACATTATCAGGAGGACAGAACGACTGAAGTCTTTACTTGGTAATATACTGATGTATATACTTATCAATACTTCATGTAAATATACATGGTATTAAGAAGATTAAACGATATATTACTGTAACCCTAGTAATATTTCCCTTTCAGTAGTTATATTTTCTATGCAGCTACAAATAAGTGATGAACGTTCTGGATCTTTGTATCTAATCATCCAAATGAATAAATATTTGTCACTACGAGTTTTAAATTTGATTTCATATAAGAATAGCTTGAAGATACCAAATGCTTAATCAAAAGCCGTAAATCGAAGAAGGCCAGAAAACTCAATGACAATAAGATACGGCCGTCATACTTCTTGACTTAGATGTGTTCCTATGATCTTGTGTACTATCTAATACTTATGAAAACGCTGTCTGTTCAGTTCTATGTGAGGGTTGGCATTTTACTCACATGTAGAACGTACTTTCGTGACAGCATTATTTTCCTTAGACGGGAGGTATCGGTACATAGAATTGTCTAACCTGGTCACTTGTTATTGAAGTTCTTGTACCAACTAGGAAAGTGAGTTGTCATATATTTGTGTGCTAGGGGTTTCACTTTTCATCTTTCCATGATTTTGATATTTGATTTTGTAATTGTTCCGACAGTGTGGTATGTTTTGTTTTTTATTTTATTTATATAATAGTTAAGCCCATCGGCTCTATTTTATACTAATATATCTAAAATTTTACATCTGCTGACAACTTCAATGAGACGAATATTAAATATATCCATGTAGACAGTTCAAGCCAAATAGGAAAGTAAAACAACTCTGCCCTTCTAGTAATATAATAGAGCTGGAATTTTCTCACATCTGGAACGCACTTGCATGATCTCATTTCTTCTCTACGAGTGGAGGTTGGGACCTCTAATACTAGGTTAACCCGTCACTCCTTATTGGAGTGCTTCTAACAAACCTGAACAATGTGCAGTCCTAAATGTCTATGTGTGCTACAGGTGTAGTATCTGTTTCTTGCTATTTTTTATTGGATTTTGAAATGCTACCAAAGTGTTGTATTGTTGTTGATATTGTTAAACACTATCAGGAGCGTAGCTGCAAGGACACAGCAACTCACGTGGGTACACATTATTTGAAGAAGCACATTTTGACTTCCTATTTTAAGATTTTGCCTTAGAGCAATACATAAGTCATTGAACCATTTGCTTGTATTTAGGCTTTAATATTACTTCGATAATCAAAAAACCACATTGACCATGTGCAAACGTAACACCGCTGAGAGTAACAACAACGTCCAGGAGCGTCTTTTATAATGCAGGCACGGGGAAAGGATAGTTTGTCTGCAATATATCGTATCATGAAGGAAAGGTATCCTCTAGATCATCTCGACGACTCCATACTACTTGAAATGTACTAACTGTAGTCAATTAAGGATTTATTCATCCGTGCTACAACTGTAGCACATTTTGTGTCGCAACATAATTGATTTACACACGTGCATGTTGTGCTGTTTCTAATTCAGATGAGGAAAAGGACGTGTCAATAATTATAGTCACACTTTGAAAGTGATATGAATAACAAATAGAAATAGATCGTTGTTTTTGACAGATTTCTAGATTGATCCAGAGTCCTACACGGAGAGTGCTAACGACGGTCTATTTTCATTGGTCAGTAACGGTGTTGCTTTGAGTGTCCTCATATATCAATATCACTGAAACCGTAGAGGTGGAAATTAATAATGTTGTCAGTGTAGTGTAATGTGATAAATAAAGTATTAACTTCTGACGGTAAATAAAGTATTACCTCCTGACATGTATATATCACGTTGGCAGTGTAGTGTAATGTGATAAATAAAGTATTAACTTCTGACGTGTATAAACAACCTTGTCAGTGTAGTGTATGGCTACACACAAAGATTTACCTCCTGACATGTATATACAACCTCGACAGTGTAGTAAGGTGATAAACAAAGATTTGCCTCCTGACATGTATATACAATGTTGACAGCGTAGTAAGGTGATAAATAAAGATTTGCCTCCTGACATACATATGCAATGTTGACACCCTAGAATAAGGTGATAACTAAAGTATTACCTCCTGACCTGTATATATAACCTTGTCAGTGTAGTGTATAGTGTTAAATAAAGTATTACCTCCTGACATGTATATACAACCTTGTCAGTGTAGTGTAAGCTGATGAATAAAGTATTACCTCCTGACATGTATATACAACCTTGTCAGTGTAGTGTAAGCTGATAAATAAAGTATTACCTCCTGACATGTATATACAACCTTGTCAGTGTAGTGTAAGATGATAAATAAAGTATTACATCCTGACATGTATATATAGCCTTGTAAGTGTAGTGTAAGGTGATAAATAAAGTATCACCCCCTGAGATGATTTAATGAAATACTATAATTATAGTCTAGAAGTTTGTGTTAATTAATATCATATGGACACCCCCTCCCCCACTCCTCGCTCCAGTATATACTGATTATTAACATTCATATTGTTCTTTTTTTATCAATTAATAGAACAATAGTAAGAAGAAAAGATTCCAACTCATGTTCTGTAATGTTCTAATATATTTTTTTTTTTTTTTTTTTTTTTTAGATATGAGCATGTTTATGATAGACAAATGTAAGTTTATTATCAGAAAATGATTTATACAAGCCTATAAAAGCACAATATTATGAAGTATGTTGATCACTTAATTAACATAGAATTACTATATTTAAACATTGCTGTGAGTAAATTAACTAAGAAGTTATTACTATGATAAAATAACTAACATAGCATTACTATGTTGAAACATTACTATGATAACTTAACTAACATAGCATTAAAATGCATAACTATTTCTATGCTCATTTAACAAACATTGCATTACTATGTCTCAGCAGAAAGATGATCACTTAACTAACATCGTGCTACTATGGTTAAATATTACTATGAGCACTTAACTGACATAACATTAACACACTTAAACATTACTATCAAACGGCGACATTCATGACATGCTTACTGCATGGATGAGAGACAATGAATCAAAAAAGTGGTCAATTGGGATAAAATTTGTCCAGTTTCAAAAAAATTCTGCCCTCAACAAAGGAATTGGACGATCACCTTACGAAGCTCTCTTTGGGAAATGTGCAACTGTAGGTTTAACCTCGGAGACCAAAATTCCGAAATAAATATTAGGCACCCTAGAAAAAGAGGAAGACTTACTTAAGCTTCAAAATGACTCCATACATACCCAGCCTGTCGCTGAAACTAATTCAGACACTATAGCTGATGTTCAGGAAATTGTCTACTCTAGTACAGAACCTTCTGCAGAGACCAGTACTTCAGTCACTATTGAGATGCCTAAGGTATGCAGCTATTGATTCTAATGAAACGTTTTATTCATAAGACCACACCAAGTTTCATCATATTCTTCAGAATTTTGTTTTTAAAAATACATGTATTTCTTTTAACTTTAATAGTTTAATCAAAATGCGTCTCAAGTCTCAATTCAATGAGTTGGTGTGGTCTAATCAATAAATATTGTTTAACTGATTAAATTTCATGTTTATTTCGCTGTCTATGTCTGTCAGTTCGTGTCCCGTAAGTTAGTGCACACCAAATAAAATATAATCATATGAAAGATTTTCGTGAAACTTATACCACCTGGAGCTGTGCATGAAAGAAATTAACATATAATGAGGTCCATATAATATTTTTTTGGTGACGGACCGGTCCATATACTGCCATATGACCCGAAGTGACATGAACTTTTTGCTATATTATTCTTTTTATCTAAAATAATAATGCAGAGACCTGGCCGGTCAATATACGAAAATAGTGACCGGCTGCGCTAACAAAGACAAATGGGGTAAATAAAAACGTAAAGTGTAATATATATAGTTAAATACACATTTAATAACATTGCAATACCAATATTAGGCAAACCTTTGCAGTTAAAAATCATGAGCGTGGTCTTCGTATAAAAACTTCTTTTTTTTATTTCAGGATATCTTGAAGTGCTATGTTTGTGACATGGAAACCTCAGCAGCTCACACTTGTATCAAATGTGACAAATACATCCATGTTTTATGTGGAACTTCGTGTGAGGAGGGGTTGTTATGTCCGAATTGCAAGGTTGATTCCAACATAGTTCGTCATCGTTCAGGGGCCATGAACAGTCAGCTAAAACAGGCAAACACAATGGTAGCTAGGAGTAAAAAGGAACTAGGGACACCAGCAATCGGCCAAACAGTTGCAGTGCCAATACCTACGTTTGATCGAGGGAAGGGAGATAGTAGAAATGTACTAGGAAGAATTATTGAGGTATTCAATTTAACCATTTGTTTATGATCGTTATTTGTTTATTAAGTTTTAAAAAGTTTTTATTCATTTAAAAACAATAGCTCAAAACGGCAATAGGATAACATGTGTAGTTGTTGATGAGACAACAGCCTAAAACTGAATTACTTCACTAAATCGCTATGTTTGTTTAAAAATAAGAGATGTTGTTAATGTCAGAGACAAAATCCTTTCTCCTAAGAACGACACCAAATGCGTCATCCAGAGGTCATCTCAAGGTCTTCAACACAATGGAAACCCACAACATGCATTGAGCTCTGAATTGCCCTGACAACACAACACAGTGCACAAATTAGTAAAACACTAAGCCAAAATACTACAATAATAAGATGACTAACAAACCACAAAAAGAGAAGTAATTTGGACTCTTTATATTTTCTATTCTTTTGGTACGAGTTTCCCTATTTGTTTTTCAGGTGAACGACAAAGGAAATGCAGTTATTGGTACGCGATATGGACGACTTAACGGCATGTTTGGAGCTAATGAGATGAGTATCTGCAAGCAGGATTTGATTTTACAGGAGGAACTTAACTGTGAAACATCTATCAGTGTTCGCGAAGCTGCATCTCAGCAGTCCTTATCGGGTGGACAGGGATTTTTTAAATGTTCGTTTAAATCAAAATGCTCAAGTAACAGATGCAAGTGTAAAAAAAATGGAGTACTGTGCAATAGTCGGTGTCATAGCTCTGGATCATGTGATAACAAATGATTTTTAATATATGACTTTAAATATTTCCATAAAACTTTATTTTTAATATTTTATTCTATTTAGCATTTTAAGTGACTGATGTAGTTTTAGAAATGATTTTTATTTCAGGTATTTGACATTTTAAATATCTCGTTTTAATATAAAATTGTCAATGTTTTACTGACTTATAATATTAATAAATGTATTATATCTATGTTTTTTATGTTTTAGGCATTAAGCCTAATGCCTGGACATATATTTCAGGCATTAAGCTTAAATCCTAGGATTTAAACTTAATGCCTAACACAATTTAGGCATTAAGCTTAATGCCCAGGCAATAGCTTATTGCCTAGGATTTAAGCTTAATGCCTGATTTCACTTATTGCCGCTAACATATATATGTAGTTTTTATTCTGTCACACATATTAAATGCTTGGCTTTCGATTGACAATATATGTGTTATATTTGGTGGACGTGTTTCTTAACGAACTGTCCACATACACATGTGTACCAACTGTCCTCTTCTTCTTGCCAATTTGTTTCTTTAGTCGTATGATACAGACCTCATGTAGAGTAGGACGATACCAAAAGTGTAAACAGAAGCCGTAAACCAACAAAGGACAGAGAGCACAATGGCCAAAAGAAAACGTAGAAACAAAACAATGATCTGCAAAACATTATTACATATAAATCTAAAGATCGAGTGACGCGAACTCCATTAAATACCGAGGTGAAGTCATGTGCTCTGGAAGGGTAGGCAGTTCCTACTTCAACAATCGCAATTATATCACAAAGATAAGGACATGATAGAGGGATGCTTTAATATCAGGGGAGATAACTCTTTGTAGGTACCTGACATCTGCCTAGCAAGTTAGACTCTATTTGTTGTAGAAAATGATTCTCTTGATCAACAGTCACAATTGATATCTCACTAGATATATTATTAATTAGCTATACAAATATCTAGTACAATGACAGTATTATAAAGTCTTATCATCTTAAAAACATATGTATTTACTTGATTTCGAACAAGAACGTTACTTTGTCATCTTACTCTCCTGATTTTATCATTTAATTTGTGTTGTACATATAAATAATTTCTTCTAGTTCAGTTAAGTAACAAGTGACATTTATTTGTACATCAATATACAACTGGTTTTAATAACATAAATATGTTGATTATGATGGACGTCAATATTTAGTTGAAAAAAAAATAATAAAACAATATGAGGATGATGTACACAACATAAATTTATTATTTCTACCAAATGATGATTTACATTATATGATTAATTTTATGTATTTACAGGCATTGGTAAGTATCAAGTGAACAACAAGACAGATAAGTACATCATAAATATACTTGAGCATCATCACTAACAAAACACAATGTTTACATTGTTACAAATATTTATACAGGAACAACATGATATAAATAGTATGTCATATTTAATCTTGGTCGACATTATCTACTTATATATATACAAAACAATGTATATAGAACATCATATATAAAGTTATAGACTACAAATCAAATGTAATGTACAGTATCATATTAAATTAATACCGACATATATGTGAACTACTACACCGTTCAAATAGTTAACACAGTTTGATTTGTCTACAATACTGTTCTAATAGAGAACATATTGCCTAGGATAGGTCTGTTTGATTTGTCTACTATACCGCTGTAACAGTTAACACAGTGTCTATGATATGTCTGTTTTATTTGTCTACAATACCATTATAATAGTTAACCCAGTGTCCATGATAGGTCTGTTTGATTTGTCTACAATACCGTTCTAATAGTGAACACATTATCTACGATAGGTCTTGTTGATTTGTCTACAATACTGTTCTAATAGAGAACACATTGTCTATGATAGGTCTGTTTGATGTGTCTACAATACCGTTCTAATAGTTAACACAGTGCCTATGATAGGTCTGTCTGATTTGTCTACGATACCATTCTAATAGTTAATACGGTGTATATGATGTGTCTGTTTGATTTGTCTACTATACCGCTGTAACAGTTAACACAGTGTCTATGATAGGTCTGCTTGATTTGTCTACAATACCGTTCTAATAGAGAACACATTTTCTCTGATAGATCCGTTTGATTTGTCTACAATACGTTCTAATAGTTAACACAGTGTCTATAATAGGTCTGTCTGATTTGTCTACAATACCATTCTAATAGCTAACACAGTGTCTATGATAGGTCTGTTTGATTTGTCTACAAAACCGTTCTAATAGTTAACACAGTGTCTATGATAGATCTGTTTGATTTGTCTACAATACCATTCTAATAAATAACATATTGTATATGATAGGTCTGTCTGATTTGTCTACTATGCCGTTCTAATAGAGAACATATTGTCTATGATAGGTCTGTTTGATTTGTCTGCAATACCATTCTAATAGAGAATATATTGTATATGATAGATCTGTTTGATTTGTCTACAATACCATTCTAATAAATAACATATTGTATATGATAGGTCTGTCTGATTTGTCTACTATGCCGTTCTAATAGAGAACATATTGTCTATGATAGGTCTGTTTGATTTGTCTGCAATACCATTCTAATAGAGAATATATTGTCTATGATAGGTTTGTTTGATTTGTCTACAATACCGTTTTTATAGTTAACACAGTGTTTATGATAGGTCTGTTTGAGTTGTCTACAATATCGTTCTAATAGTTGGCACAATGTATATGATAGGTCTGTATGATTTTCTGCAATACCATTTTAATAGTTAACTCATTGTGCATGATATGTCTGTTTGGTCTGTCTACAATGACGTTCCTATAGAGAACATATTGTCTATGATAGATTGGTTTGATTTGTCTACAATACCATTCTAATAGATAACATATTGTATATGATAGGTCTGTCTGATTTGTCTACACTATACCGTTCTAATAGAGAGCATATTGTCTATGATAGGTCTGTTTAATTTGTCTGCAATACCATTCTAATACAGAATATATTGTATATGATAGATCTGTTTGATTTGTCTACACTACCGTTCTAATAGAGAATATATTGTCTATGATAGGTCTGTTTGATTTGTCTACACTACCGTTTTTTTAGTTAACACAGTGTCTATGATAGGTCTGTTTGAGTTGTCTACAATATCGTTCTAATAATTGGCACAATGTATATGATAGGTCTGTTTGATTTTTCTGCAATACCATTCTAATAGTTAACTCATTGTGCATGATATGTCTGTTTGGTCTGTCTACAATGCCGTTCCTATATAGAACATATTGTCTATGATAGGTCTGTTTGATTTGTCTACAATACCGTTTTTATAGTTAACATAGTGTATATGATAGGTCTGTTTGAGTTGTCTACAATATCGTTCTAATAGTTGGCACAATGTATATGATAGGTCTGTTTAATTTTTCTGCAATACCATTCTAATAGTTAACTCATTGCGCATGATAGGTCTGTTTGATCTGTCTACAATGTCGTTCCTATAGAGAACATATTGTCTATGATAGGTCTGTTTGATTTGTCTACAATACCGTTCTAATGGTTAACACCGTGTCTATGATAGTCAGTCTGATTTGTCTACAATATAATTATAATAGTTATTAACACAGTGTCTATGATAGGTCTGTTTGATTTGTCTACAATACCATTCTAATATTTAACACAGTGTCTAAGATAAGTCTGTTTGATTTGTCTACAATACCATTCTAGTAGATAATACAGTGTCTATGATAGGTCTGGTGAAGCTTAAATACAAATAAAAGTTAATATTAATGAATAATTTAACATCACTATTTAAATATATCAATATCAATTTTTTAAGCTTACATTTCTAATGGGGAATATTGGTGAAGATTATCCCCAATTAACTATGAATGGCGCTGTGGTAGATCAGGTCCAGCATCAGTTATCATGATAAGCCAGCATGTATTTACTGCTATGTGTTTGTGTTATTTATCAATACATTCCTTTCTGTGATTTTTCATTTATAATAGTATTAATGATGCAAAAAATGTCAAATTAGTGAGGTTTTATATTACATGTACATGAACTGAAAAAGGGAATTAAGATCAAAGAGTGCACATGTATCTGTATGCACATTTAAGGATAACAAAATCTTTACAGTTGATAGAAATGATATGTTTATTTCCGAAATTTTTGGTTCTTTAGTTTATCTGCATTTTATGATAAAACAACTTTAAAAAGATATTCTTAAATAAACGTACGTATTATGAATACTACAAATTATTCTTGGTGATATGAAACTTTAAATCAAGTGATATTCCAAAACTGACTTGGTTGATATGTAGATGCACAGACGGACATAAATAAATTTGCATATGATAGTAATACATTTACTCTGTTTATTAGTGTATATATATTATAATTTATTCTCAATATTGCATTAATTGAAATCTGATGTCACCAGGAAAATTTGCTTCTTTTCTGTTTGAAGCAAAGGTGATAATTTTAAATGTTTTTGTTAAGCCTAACACATGTTCAATATGAACAAGCTCACTGGATATATTTCTGTCTCTTTACACTTTTTTCCAGACATCCTATTTCTTTTCTTTAAAAAACTGTTGGAATGTTAATTGTGATATCTGATCCTCATATGCAGGAGACAGATCTGACACAATTCCACTAGTTGAGCATCCAAACAATACTACTACTGCGTTTCTGTTTATATGTAGAACAAGTAAGAGCATTGTGTCTGGTTGATGAAATTTAATTTCAATCAGATGAACTAAAAACATAAAAAACTACCAAATCGCTGTGTGGAGACAAAGCTAACTCCTTTCATTGTCTAGACCTCACATTTATCCAGAATACCAATTTTCACTATTTAGATGGTCCACAATCTGTTATATGCATATGTTAGGTTATATGCTCTATCACCTAAGGAGGTTAATACAAATTTCATGTTTGGTGTATTTTGCCTATCCAGTATGAATTAATACTGATCATTGTCAGGTCTAATGTTTTTAATGACAATGGATGGCGAATCTGGAGTTTGACATCCAAATTCATAATATTGTGTAACAGCACAACACACTTTTCATATTTTGTATTTAAGTAAGACTAATATTCACTCTAAACACGCCCTTTTCCCCCATATTAGATACATACAGAAGTCGCATTCCTCTTCATCTTTTGTTATGAACTCAAAATTGCTTCATATGTTTTGCTAAGTCTGTCACCACATTCAGATGAAAAAGATGGACATTTTCTTTAACAATATACCACATGTGAAACAAATTCATCCCCCACCTTTTAGCCGTTTCCTAGAAACATTGGTAGCTACAGTAAATAAAATACAAAAAAATTAAAATGGAAAAAAACCCATTTCAATTCAATAAAATGTTCTAATGATAAATGTAATCCCTAATCTGTGATGACAGGCATCAATCTTATAAATAAACATTGTAAGTAAACACTGTAAAGATTGTCATCTCAACATGAATACTAAATAACAAATATAATTACTATAAAGTGTAATGAAACAATACTAAAGAAATGATATTTTGCAATAAATAAAATATCTATTATATGAAGTTGTCTTCATATTTTCATTTAAAATATTTTTTATTATTATATGTATATATACTTTGTGTATCAAAAATAATAAAAAGATATAAATCTGAAATGTATAATCGATATACTAAATTAAACCATGCTATTAAATTATTACATTTCACAGTTTAATTTTAATTTACACATACCAAAACTTGTCATTGATGTATTATCATTTTCTATGAAGTTCAAAGCAAACAATACTGCTTCTGTTTTTTGTTCATTCTGTGTGTTTGTGTTCACTTAATTCTTCTTAATAGCATTTAATCATTCTTTTTTATATGCCCATCATCATGAAACCTCTATAATAGTATCATGTGCACAAAAAATGTGTAGGAAATATTTTAATTATTAGCAAGAAAACTAATAAATTAATTTACCCAATGTAAATCTGTATAACTTAGAGATAAAGAGATGCTGCTGTTGGACCTGCTCTACAGCAGCGCCATCTGTGTTATCAGTTAGGGGAAATAATTGACCAATTGTCCCCATTAAATCTCCAATTAACCTACCTGTACATAAAGTATATAATATATACCGTCCTAATGGCAGAAACCTCTAAAGACCTTAAAAAAATTAAATATTTTTCATGATTATTGCTGGACTTGGAAATTAAAAGTAAATATAGACAAAACTAAAATTCTGTGCTTTACAAATAGAAGATTACCTCAAAAGTTACAATTTACATATAGCAACAGCGAAATTGAAATTGTGAAAGAGTTTAATTATTTTGGTATATTGTTGACAAAAATGGGAAACTTTAAAAGGGCAATTAAAACACTGGTTGGAAAAGGGACCAAAGCAATGTACGACATTCTGAAAAGTGGAGAATTCCACAATCTTTCTATATCATGTCAACTTGAATTATTTGATAAAGTGGTAAAACCTATATTACTTTATGGTTATGAATTATGGAGATTAAGTAACTGTGATATAATTGAGAGAATATATTTGAAATATTGTAAACTTCTACTAATTCTCAAATCTTCAACTCCAAATTGTATGATTTATGGTGATTTGGGACGCTGACCTCTTCATATAGATATAAAACAGCGGATGTTGTTATACTGGACCAAACTTATAACAAGAAAACAGTCAACCTTTTGCTCTGTTGTGCATCGTTTAATGTACCATTTACGTAATACACAGAATGCAATTTGTTCTTGGTTAAACAGTGAACAAACTATTTTCGATGAATGTGATTTTTCTTATATTTGGGACACACACATTATCATATGTGAAATCTGGTTAAAATTCAATATAAAAATAAGATTGCACGATCAGTTCCAGCAGACATGGCGAGAAACATTACACAATTGTTATAAGACTCTAAGTTATCGTATTGTTAAAGAAACGTTTATTCTTTTAACAATATTTTGATATTTTAAGCGAAAAGGAAGTCTTAGATCTATGTAAGAAGAATATGAATATACCAAAGGGGTAATCAGAATATCCGTATATCGAAGAAGAACAGACAACACAATGGTCACAGGAAAAGGTACAAAAGGACATACAACGATCTACAAATCATACATATAAAATTAAAGATCGAGTAATACGAACCTTACTAAAAACTGGGGCTGAACTCAGGTGCTCTGGAATGGTGAGCAGTTCTTGTTCCACTAGTGATACCCGTCGCGTTAATCTAATTGGAAATCCGGTGATCAATCATGAATGGGGAAAGGACCGGGAAGTGTTTACGACAAGTGGAACATATCCCTCTTCATTTGTGAGACAGATATTCCATAGCGGTAAACCAAGTCATGTTGGCGACCGTTAAGCTTTCGAAGTGATGACTTGAACTGAACTAAGAGAAACTCTTGGTTCAGTAGCTTCTTTGTTAGCACAAACCCTCTATCGAGGAAATCCAGATATGTACCACAGGCTCTGGAATATCGTATCAACTGAGAGATATATACTCCATATGCAGGTGCTGCTGGAATGTTGCTACATATCAATGGAAAGTTCACAATGGGAAAATTGAAATCATCTCTTTTGTCGAAAGTTTTGACCAACAAGCGTTGACCATAAAGTGTCAATAGAACATGCAAGATGGAATAACATACTGCTCGTAAATAGAAAATGTAACTGATGTAATTACGAGGAAATTGGTGATGAATTCCATTATGTTTTAATTTTAAATAGTCCATATTTTAAGCAATATAGATATATATTTATATATCAAGAAGAGATATACAAAAGTACCAAATATTATTAGCTTTTTGGGAATTATGGAGTCAAAAAATTGATTGAATCTGACTAATCTATGTTGCTGAAATTGCTTAAAATGATCGCAAGAAATCTTATCTAAAAATGTCATCTTTAAATGTAAGAACTACGTACCACATCAATTATTTCACGTTGAAAATGTCTTTTGTTCGTAATTCATCTTTTTCATCACGTTAAAAAAGCTTTGATTACTAAGAAAAGGAATATAGTGTGCATACCAAATTTGATTTCATCGTCTGCTATGATATTGATTATGTAAATGTTGAGGTCATATTAATTCAGTAATTTATTAACATTGAACCTCGAAAACTGGTGACCTAGAACACATTATGTCTAAATTGATATGTGTTGTTTTCCATGCCATCGTTTTGAAACGGAAAGAAAATACCGATATTTTAATTAAGTAAATCATCCACAAACGATCCATTTTCTTGTAATGTTTGGTATTAAAATAATAACCAACAATATCACATGCACAGACGTGTAAAACAGAACTATCTTATAGATCTAATAGATATATTTAATTAGACAATAACTGCCATTTTCAAATTGTTCAAACACTTTTTAAGCTATACGTAATTCTTAATGGCAAACAATGTGATGATATATGTACATTTTTACCTACAGCCACCACAAATCTATCAGACAATTGCCAATGTGCGGATTGAGACAAGTCTAATATCGCTTTTTAATTATATAGAAATATTTTGGGAAGCAACATTTTTAATATGTAACGATCGTAGCTACGAAGCTGTGATATTATTTTCCTTTGGATAAACTGATAACAAGCCTTCGAATAAGAAATCTCATGGAAAGTGTTTGTTGATTTATGATTTGGTTTATTTTGCTCAACGCCACTTTCAACAATATTTCAGCTATATTGTGGCGGTCAGTTTTATAGGTGGAGGAAACGGGAGTACTCAGAGAAAACCACGTATCTGCCGCAAGTCACTGACAAGCTTCATCAACTAATGTTGGATCGAGTACACCTCCCCATGAATGGTGTTCGAATTCACAACCTTAGTGGTGATATGCATTGATTGCACATGTAGTTGTAAGCCCAACTACCATATCATCACGATCACGATGGTCCCTCTACTCTTATATATTACATCAGTTATGCATCAAGTCATTAGTTATTATTATTTCGCAGTCTCAGTTGTTGTTGATCAGTTTAATTTACGACAATTGTCAGTTGTTTGATGTCGTTATCTCAACGTACAACCAATTAGTTTTCGATCAGTTTGAAAGGGCTTTTTACAGCATGAAATTCAGATTATGTTGTCCCTTTGTGACAATACTACTACCGACTAACTAGAACTTTAACGTCCTTGGCTACCCAGACAGATCTCTCGCGGACAGATGAATGGTCATGTTACTGTATGCCTATCGAAACGTTAATGCCGAAAGGGATAAACAAAATACATGTATGATTGAGGTTACTTTCTGAACGTTTACTCATCATGAATTATTCATAGTTTTTCATTTGTGTAAGTTGATGAAAATTCAATGCGCAGATTCCTTCTGCTAACAAGTCCATCAATAATAATATCCAAGTCGACTTTCACATATCTGTATATAAGTTGGACAGTCGGTTATCGCCCATAGTCGACCTTAAGTAGGAATTCACGCGTCTCCTTCTACTTAAATATATTGCTTGTTGCTGATGGCACCGCGTAGTGTAAGTAAGATACTGATGATACTGTATATAGCCGGGTATAAGTCACGGTTTGTTTCATGTAGAATGTCGAGTAGTATCTTTGGCTTATCATCTACAAGAGTCCACCTAAAAACATAATCCACAAAATCATAGAATATATTTAAATTCTTATTCCAGAAGGAAAGTGTAGCATTGTTTTAAATAACAAAAATGTCAAATTTATGTATATGCACGTGCCTACTTGAGCCTAAGGTAACTACGCCCCTGAAGATAGATTGAGATCATGCTACGGTTCGAATAGCACGACAACCCGAAAGAAGAAGTTCCATTCAATAAACAATTACATGCATCGTAGACGCACTGTCGTTTGAACTCAACGGAATAGAACACATTCTGAAGTGGCCAATAAACCACAATATCCGATGATAACCGCAGTTACGCTAAATGAATCAATCAATATGAAGATTGTAACAACGAGAAAGGACTCCAGAGAACGTTAGAAGTTCTCTATCCTTAAAGAACATGTCTTTCACTCGCCATTAGAAATTTTATTATTTAATCAAAAACGTTTTACGTCTACGATATATACAGGTTTAGTTCGCTTGAATTCTATGAATCTCCAGAAAAAATTTCTAAAAATTGTAAAAATAATTTGTAAGTATTTTTACTAATATTCCGTCGTCTCCTGGAATCTAATATTTCTTTTGTTTTCTTTTGATCAAATAACTACAGATTTTTGTATTTATGCTGATGAATTCTAACGTAAGAAGGCTTGTTTGTGGCTGTACAGTTTTGATTGATATATGCATTTAGAATAATAAAATGATTGTTATATTTTCCCGTGAAAAAAATAGGTTTCGTTTTTTTCTCCACATCGTTCTTTAGAATGGGCGGGATGATAAACTGTCGTCATGTCTAAGCTAAATAAAATTCTTGGATAATTATTTAAGGATACATCATTCCGCATCAAACTTGTTTTTACTTCATTTTAGAAGTAGCAACGATAGGTATTAAAACTATATCAGTATCCCGGTAATAATAATTATTTAAGTATCTCGGAATAAAATATCTAATCAATAATTGTGGGCATATGAAAAAAATATATTGGATGAGGTTGTGTTTATTTTATTTTTATCTTATATAACTGTTAATTGGTTACAAGACGACATACCATTGTTTTTACGGCAAAGATAGGAAATATCGTGTTTCTCAAACATCGAAACGTCATAGAAGCACCTGTGATATTTGAACACTTTCCCGTCGTTTTTTTAAGAAATTTAACACCTTCGCAGTCGTGCGCCAAAAAAAAAATACTTTAACAGTATTTGTGTTTTATTAATTCTAATAATCTGCTATAATATTTTTTTGGTGCATGACTGCGGAGGTGCTTAATTTCTTCAAAAGCGTCGAAATATCGGCAAAATTCATCGACATATAGTAGATACATGACGCTCATGACGTCACAATAACGTCAAAAACGTACCGATTTTGTTGGAAGCAAGTTTTAACATCAAAAGTATGATGTCGTCTATAAAATAAAACACATCAACTGTTGATCAAGTATTTTCTAAAATTCATTAAATATGGGGCCATATAGGGCCTTTATAGCCCCCAGTCCTTTATACGGGTCATAAATGGAAGGGTGTGTCCTCATCGCTAACTGTTGGCCTGTGTTTTAATGTTGTATATATTGTATATATTGTATACAGTTGTGTCTATGCTTTCTCTGTACCTATGTCATATGGCGATGAGAATAAAGATATATATAAAATATGGAGGAATGTTTAACGATGATGATCGACAACTAAGCACATCAAACTATAACAACATTAATTCATTCTTTTACTCATCCACAAAATATCACCATATATACAATAAATAAAACATGCAGAGAAGGTGGTGGAAATATGTGTCCTGGTTTGTAAATGGCACAAATAATATGAAAGAATAAGTCTGTAAATGGAATTATTGATGATTAGATTTTATGAAACAAAATAAAACTGAAACTTTCCAGGTTAACAGATGACATTGTAAACAAAGATAATGACAGAATGAAAAGGGATACTTTAATATCAGGGGAGATAAATCTTCTTATCACCAAATGACATTGTAAACAAAGAAAAAGACAGAATAAAGAAAGATACTTTAATATCAGGGGAGATAAATCTTCTGATCAACAGATGACAGTGTAAACAAAGATAAGAACAGAATAAAGAGGGATACTTTAATATCAGGGGAGATAAATATAAATTATTACATGGCCTTTTCCATATCGGCCCTGGTATCATCCCGAGACTCCCATATGATCCCAAGGCGATAGCCGAGGACTTATATGGGTCGAGGGATGATACCAGGACCGATATGGAAAATGTCATGTTATAATTTGTTTATCACATATTTAACCATGACTGAAATAAATTGAAAATAAATGAAGAATTTATGTTTATTCATCAAAATAACAGCAAACTAAATAATGTCAACAAAAAGCCACCAATATAATTCACCATATTTATTACAGCTATTAAACATCACTTTTCAATATAAATCAGAGTTCCAATTCTTATCATTTGAGCCATAAAAATGTATTGTCAAATTTTCCTGAATATTTGAGTATGGCAAAATGTTATTCTTGGGTTGTGCATCATGGGAACTAAATGGATAACGGTTTGCTGAATAGTCTTATTATTGGTAACCGTTGACTGGACTGCGCTACTATTGTCGGAAAATTACAGTAACTGTTCTATTTCCATAGTTCTGAATAGTCGACACGATTCGCTATCACTAAGATATATAATGATGGAAGCTTAGATACATTTCAATGGAATTTCGTGCGCGCTGATATAACAAATCTTGCAAGGTGCATGTTCATCTCCGCTACTCCAATATCTTCGGGATTACGGAGTTCTAACACTGCTGAATCACAATCATTGAACAATCTTATCCCAGAATAAAGAGGGATACTTTAATATCAGGGGGAATACATCTTTGTATGTACCTGATATCTGATTAACAAGTTCGAATGTACTTGTTGTAGACAATGATACTGTTGATCAACAATCAAAATTGTTATTTTATTAAATGTATTATCAATTCGTTATAACAATGTCGAGTACAATAACAGTATTATAAAGTCGTATCATCTTAACACGATAGTTAATTAGTTGATTTCGAACAAAAACCTTTCTTTTTCATCAAACTCTCCTGATTTTATAATTAAATGTGTATATGTACATATAGATCATGTCTGATACTTCTAGTTCAGTTAAGTAATAAGTGACATTTATTTGGACATCAATATACAACTGGTTTTAACACCATAAGTCTGTTAATTTTGATGGATGTCAATATTTCGTTATTAATGTTACAGACTACAAATCAAATGTAATGTAAAATATCACATCAAAGTAATACCGACAGCTATGTGATCTAACTATACAGTTCCAATAGACAACATATTGTCTATGATAGATCTGTTTGATTTGTCTACAATACCATTCTAATAGTTAACACAGTGTCCACGATAGGTCTGTTTGATTTGTCTACAATACCGTTCTAATAGTTAACATACTGTCTGTGATAGGTCAGTTTGATTTGTCTACCATACCAAACCGATATTTAATTACTCGATTTAGAACAAAAAGATCATTTTTTCATCATATTCTCTTGATTTTATAATTTAATGTGTGTATGTAAATAGAGATTATGTCTAATATTTCTAGTTCAGTTAAGTAACAAGTAACAATAAGTGACATTTATTTGTTCATCAATATACAGCTGGTTTTAATACCATAAATATGTTGATTGTGATGGATGTCAATATTTCGTTATTAATGTCTACTACATCCTTTTCAATTAATAACCGAGGGACATTTATTTGTACATGAATATACAACTATTTTAAAAACATAAGTATGATGATGATGATGAATGAAAATCTCTACAATTAATAAAACAATATGACGATGATGTGCACAACATCAACTGATTATCTTTACCAAGTGATGATTTATATTATATGATTTATTTTCTGTATTTACTGTATTTAGAGTTTTCGGTAAGTACCAAGAGAACAACAAGACAGATAAGTAGAAGACTACAAATCTAATGTAATGTAAAATCTCTTAAATATGCATGAACATAATAACTTACAAAACACAGTGTTTAAATTGTTACATATATTTATACAAGAACAACACGATATAAATAGTATTCAATGTTTACTCCTGGTCGATATTATACCTTATCATAAAGAAAGTTACAGACTACAAATCTAATGTAGTGTAAAATAGAACATCAAATTAATACCGACAGTTATGTGATCTATCTATACCGTTCTAATAGTTAACAAAGTGTCCATGATAGGTGTGTTTGATCTCTCTACAATACCGTTCTAATAGTTAACAAAGTGTCCATGATAGGTGTGTTTGATCTCTCTACAATACCGTTCTAATAGTCAACACACTGTCTATGATAGGTCTGTTTGATCTGTCCACAATACCGTTTTAATAGTTAAAACAGTGTTTATGAGAAGTCTGTTTGATTTGTCTACAATACTGTTCTAATAGTTAGCACAGTGGTTATGATAAGTCTGTTTTATTTGTCTACTATACCGTTCTAATAGTTAACATAATAACTATGATAGGTCTGTTTGATTTGTCTACAATACCGTTTTAATAGTTACCTTAGTGCCTATGATAGGTTTGCTTGATCTGTCTACAATACCGTTCTAATAGTTAATACAGTGGCTATGATAGGTGTGTTTGATCTCTCTACAATACTGTTCTAATAAATAACACACTGTCTATGCTAGGTCTGTTTGATATGTCTACAATATTGTTATAATAATTAGCAAAGTGTCTATGATAGGTCTGTTTGATTTGTCTACTATACCGTTCTAATTGTTAACACAGTGGCTATGACAGGTCTGTTTGATCTCTCTACAATACTGTTCTAATAGTTAATGCACTGTCTATGATAGGTCTGTTTTATTTGTCTACTATGCCGTTCTAATAGTTAACACAATATCTATGATAGGTCTGTTTGATCTGTCCACAATACTGTTCTAATAGTTAAAACAGTGTCTATGATATGTCTCTTTGATTTGTCTACAATACCGTTCTAGTTGTTAACACAATGTCTATGTTAGGTCTGCTTGATCTGTCCACAATACTCTTCTATTAGTTAAAACAGTGTCTATGATAGGACTGTTTCATTTGTCTACAATACGTTGTAATAGTCAACACAGTGTCTATGATATGTGTGCTTGTTCTGTCTAAAATACCGTTCTAATAGTCAACACAGTGTCTACGATAGGAGTGTTTGATCTGTCCAAAATTCCGTTCTAATGGTTAATACAGTGTTTATGATAAGTCTGGTTTATTTGTCTACAATACTGTTCTAATAGTTAACACAGTGTCTATGATAGGTCTGGCTTATTTGTCTACTATACCGTTCTAATAGTTAATATAATAACTATGATAGGTCTGTTTGATTTGTCTACAATACCGTTTTAATAGTTACCTTAGTGATTATGATAGGTTTGCTTGATCTGTCTACAATACCGTTCAAATAGTTAATACAGTGGCTATGATAGGTCTGTTTGATTTGTCTTCAATACCGTTCTAATAGTTAGCATAGTCTCTTTGAATTGTCTACAATACCGTTCTAGTAGTTAACACAGTGTCTATGTTAGGTCTGTTTGATCTGTCCACAATACTGTTCTAATAGTTAAAACAGTGTCTATGATAGGAATGTTTCATTTGTCTACAATACCGTTGTGATAGTCAAAACAGTATATATGATAGGTGTGTTTGTTCTGTCTAAGATACCGTTCTAATAGTCAACACAGTGTCTACGATAGGTGTTTTTGATCTGTCCACAATTCCGTTCTAGTAGTTAGTACAGTGTTTATGATAAGTCTGGTTTATTTGTCTACAATACTGTTCTAATAGTTAACACAGTGTCTATGATAGGTCTGGTTTATTTGTCTACTATACCGTTCTAATAGTTAACATAATAACTATGATAGATCTGTTTGATTTGTCTACAACACCGTTTTAATAGTTACCTTAGTGTCTATGATAGGTTTGCTTGATCTGTCTACAATACCGTTCAAATAGTTAATACAGTGGCTATGATAGGTCTGCTTGATCTCTCTACAATACTGTTCTAATAAATAACACACTGTCTATGTTAGGTCTGTTTGATATGTCTACAATACTGTTATAATAATTAGCAAAGTGTCTATGATAGGTCTGTTTGATTTGTCTACTATACCGTTCTAATTGTTAACACAGTGGCTATGACAGGTCTGTTTGATCTCTCTACAATACTGTTATAATAGTTAATGCACTGTCTATGATAGGTCTGTTTTATTTGTCTACTATACCGTTCTAATGGTTAACACAATATCTATGATAGTTCTGTTTGATCTGTCCACAATACTGTTCTAATAGTTAAAACAGTGTCTATGATAGGACTGTTTCATTTGTCTACAATACCGTTGTAATAGTCAACACAGTGTCTATGATAGGTGTGTTTGTTCTGTCTAAAATAACGTTCTAATAATCAACTCAGTGTCTAAGATAGGTGTGTTTGATCTGTCCACAATACCGTTCTAATAGTTAATACAGTGTTTATGATAAGTCTGGTTAATTTGGCTACTATAACGTTCAAATAGTTAAAACAGTGGCTATGATAGGTCTGTTTGATCTCTCTATTATACTGTTCTAATAGTGAACACATTGTCTTTGTTAGGTCTGTTTGATATGTCTACAATACCGTTATAATAGTTAGCACAGTGTCTATTATATGTCTATTAGATCTGTCTACAAAACCGTTCTAACAGTTAACACAGTGGCTATGATAGGTCTGTTTGATCTCTCTACAATACTGTTCTAATAGTTAATGCACTGTCTATGATAGGTCTGTTTTATTTGTCTACTATACCGTATTAATAGTTAACACAATATCTATGATAGGTCTGTTTGATCTGTCCACAATACTGTTCTAATAGTTAAAACAGTGTCTATGATAGGACTCTTTCATTTGTCTACAATACCGTTCTAATAGTCAACACAGTGTCTATGATAAGTGTGTTTGCTCTGTCTACAATACCGTTGTAATAGTCAACACAGTTTCTAAGATAGGTGTGTTTGATCTGTCCACAGTACCGTTCTAATAGCTAAAACAGTGTCTAGGATAAGTCGATTTGATCTCTCTACAATACTGTTCTAATAGTTATCACACTGTCTATGATAGGTCTGTTTTATTTGTCTTCTATACCGTTCTAATAGTTAACACAATATATATGATAGGTCTGTTTGATTTGTCTACAATACCGTTCTAATAGTTAACATAGTGTCTATGATTTGTCTCTTTGAATTGTCTACAATACCGTTAGAGTAGTTAACACAGTGTTTATGCTAGGTCTGTTTGATCTGTCCACAATACTGTTCTAATAGCTAAAACAGTGTCTATGATAGGACTGTTTCATTTGTCTACAATATCGTTCTAATAGTCAACACAGTGTCTATGATAGGTGTGTTTGTTCTGTCTACAATACCGTTCTAATAGTCAACACAATGTCTAAGATAGGTGTGCTTGATCTGTCCACAATACCGTTCTAATAGTTAATACAGTGTTTATGATAAATCTGGTTAATTTGTCTACTATATCGTTCTAATAGTTAATATAATAACTATGATAGGTCTGTTTGACTTGTCTACAATACCGTTTCAATAGTTACCTTAGTGCTTATGATAGGTTTGCTTGATCTGTCTACACTACCGTTCAAATAGTTAACACAGTGCTATGATAGGTCCGTTTGATCTCTCTACTATACTGTTCTAATAGTGAACACACTGTCTACGTTAGGTATGTTTGATATGTCTACAATACCGTTATAATAGTTCGCACAGTGTCTATGATATGTCTGTTTGATCTGTCTACAAAACCGTTCTAATAGTTAACACAGTGGCTATGATAGGTCTGTTTGATCTCTCTACAATACTGTTCTAATAGTTAACACAATATCTATGATAGGTCTGTTTGATTTGTCTACAATTCCGTTCTAATAGTTAACATAGTGTCTATGTTAGGTCTGTTTGATCTGTCCACAATACTCTTCTAATAGTTAAAACAGTGTCTATGATATGACTGTTTCATTTGTCTACAATACCGTTGTGATCATCAACACAGTGTCTTTGATAGGTGTGTTTGTTCTGTCTAAAATACCGTTCTAATAGTCAACATAGTGTCTACGATAGGTGTGTTTGATCTGTCCACAATTCCGTTCTAATAGTTAATACAGTGCGTATGATAAGTCTGGTTTTTTTGTCTACAATATTGTTCTAATAGCTAACACAATGTCTATGATAGGTCTGGTTTATTTGTCTACTATACCGTTCTAATAGTTAACATAATAACTATGATAGGTCTGTTTGATTTGTCTACAACACCGTTTTAATAGTTACCTTAGTGCCTATGATAGGTCTGTTTGATTTGTCTACAATACCGTTCAAATAGTTAATACAGTGGTTATGATAGGTCTGTTTGACCTCTCTACAATACTGTTCTAATAGTTAACACACTGTCTATGTTAGTTCTGTTTGATATGTCTACAATACTGTTATAATAGTTAGCAAAGTGTCTATGATAGGTCTGTTTGATTTGTCTACTATACCGTTCTAATTGTTAACACAGTGGCTATGACAGGTCTGTTTGATCTCTCTACAATACTGTTCTAATAGTTAATGCACTGTCTATGATAGGTCTGTTTTATTTGTCTACTATACCGTTCTAATAGTTAACACAATATCTATGATGGGTCTGTTTGATCTGTCCACAATACTGTTCTAATAGTTAAAACAGTGTCTACGATAGGATTGTTTCATTTGTCTACAATACCGTTCTAATAGTCGACACAGTGTCTATGATAGGTGTGTTTGCTCTGTCTACAATGCCGTTCTAATAGTCAACGCAGTTTCTAAGATAGGTGTGTTTGATCTGTCCACAATACCGTTCTAATAGTTAATACAGTGTTTATGAAAAGTCTGTTTGATCTCTCTACAATACTGTTCTAATAGTTAACACACTGTCTATGATAGGTCTGTTTGATTTGTCTACAATACCATTATAATAGTTAACACAGCGTCTATGATAGGTCTGTTTGATTTGTCTACAATGCCGTTCTAATAGTTAACACAGTGTCTATGATAGATCTGTTTGATTTGTCTACAATACCATTCTAATAGATAGCATATTGTATATGATAGGTCTGTCTGATTTGTCTACTATACCATTCTAATAGAGAACATATTGTCTATGATAGGTCTGTTTGATTTGTCTACTATACCATTCTAATAGAGAACATATTGTCGATGATAGGTCTGTTTGATTTGTCTACAATACCATTCTAATAGAGAATATATTGTATATGATAGATCTGTTTGATTTCTCTACAATACTGTTCTAATAGAGAACATATTGTCTATGATAGGTCTGTTTGATTTGTCTACAATACCGTTTTTATTGTTAACACAGTGTATATGATAGGTCTGTTTGAGTTGTCTACAATATCGTTCTAATAGTTGGCATAATGTATATGATAGGTCTGTTTAATTTTTCTGCAATATCATTCTAATAGTTAACTCATTGTGCATGATAGGTCTGTTTGGTCTGTCTACAATGCCGTTCCTATAGAGAACATATTGTCTATGATAGGTCTGTTTGATTTGTCTACAATACCGTTCTAATGGTTAACACCGTGTCTATGATCGTTAGTCTGATTTCTCTACAATATCATTATAATAGTTATTAACACAGTGTCTATGATAGGTCTGTTTGATTTGTCTACAATACCATTCTAGTAGATAATACAGTGTCTATGATAGGTCTGGTGAAGCTTAAATACAAATAAAAGTTAATATTAATGAATAGTTTAACATCACTATTTAAATATATCAATATCAATTTTTTAAGCTTACATTTCTAATGGGGAATATTGGTGAAGATTATCCCCAATTAACTATGAATGGCGCTGTGGTAGATCAGGTCCAGCATCAGTTATCATGATAAGCCAGCATGTATTTACTGCTATGTGTTTGTGTTATTTATCAATAAATTCCTTTCTGTGATTTTTCATTTATAATAGTATTAATGATGCAAAAAATGTCAAATTAGTGAGGTTTTGTATTACATGTACATGAACTGAAAAAGGGAATTAAGATCAAAGAGTGCACATGTATCTGTATGCACATTTAAGGATAACAAAATCTTTACAGTTGATAGAAATGATATGTTTATTTCTGAAATTATTGGTACTTTAGTTTATCTGCATTTTATGATAAAGCAATTTTAAAAAGATATTTTTAAATAAATTTAGGTATTATGAATACTACAAATTATTCTTGGTGATATGAAACTTTAAATCAAGTTATATTCCAAAACTGACTTGGTTGATATGTAGATGCACAGACGGACATAAATAAATTTGTATATGATAGTAATACATTTACACTGTTTATTAGTGTATATATATTATAATTTATTCTCAATATTGCATTAATTGAAATCTGATGTCACCAGGAAAATTTGCTTCTGTTCTGTTTGAAGCAAAGATGATAATTTCAAATGTTTTTGCTAAGCCTATCACATGTTCAATATGAACAAGCTTACTGGATGTATTTCTGTCTCTTTACACTTTTTTCCAGACATCCTATTTCTTTTCTTTAAAAAACTGTTGGAATGTTAATTGTGATATCTGATCCTCGTATGCAGGAGACAGATCTGACACAAGTCCACTAGTTGAACATCCAAGCAATACTGCTACTGCGTTTCTGTTTATACATGTATGTAGAACAAGTAAGATCATTGTGTCGGGTTGATGAAATTTAATTTCAATCAGATGGACTAAAAACATAAAAAACTATCAAATCGCTGTGTGGACTCAAAGCTAACTCCTTTCATTGTCTAGACCTAACATGTATCCAGAATACCAATTTTCACTATTTAGATGGCCCACAATCTGTTATATGCATAGCTTAAGTTATATGCTCCATCACCTAAGGAGGTTAATACAAATTTCATGTTGGTGTATTTTGCCTATCCAGTATGAATTAATACTGATCATTGTCAGGTTTAATATTTTTTATGACAATGGATGGCGAATCTGGAGTTTAACATCCAAATTCATAATATTGTGCAACAGCACAACACACTTTTCATATTTTGTATTTAAGTAAGACTAATATTCACTCTGAGCACGCCCTTTTCCCCCATATTAGATATATACAGAAGTCGCATTCCTCTTCTTCTTTTGTTATGAACTCAAAATTGCTTCATATGTTTTGCTAAGTCTGTCACCCCATTCAGATGAAAAAGATGGACATTTTCTTTTGCAATATACCACATGTGAAAAACGTTCATCCCCCACCTCTTAGCCGTTTCATAGAAACATTGGTAGCTATAGTAAATAAAATACAAAAAAATTAAAATGGAAAATGACAGGCATCAATCTTACAAATAAGCATTGTAAGTAAACACTGTAAAGATTGCCATCTCAACTGTGTAATATCAAATAACAAATATAATCACTATAAAGTGTAATGAAACAATACTAAAGAAATGATATTTTGCAATAAATAAAATATCTATTATGTGAAGTTGTCTTCATATTTTCATTTATAATATTTTTTATTATTATATGTATATATACTTTGTGCATAAAAAGTAATAAAAAGATATAAATCTGAAATGTATAATTGATATACTAAATTAAACCATGCTATTAAATTATTACATTTTACAGTTTAATTTCAATTTACACATACCAAAACTTGCCATTGATATATAATCATTTTCTATGAAGTTCAAAGCAAACAATACTGCTTCTGTTTTTTGTTCATTCTGTGTGTTTGTGTTCACTTAATTCTTCTTAATAGCATTTAATCACTCTTTTTTATATGCCCATCATTATGAAACCTCTACTATAATAGTATCATGTGCACAAAAAATACGTAGCAAACATTTTAATTATTAGCAAGAATACTAATAATTACTTGTAAGAAAAAAAAATTTACCCAATGTAAATCTGTATAACTTAGAGATAAAATGATGCTGCTGTTGGACATGCTCTACAGCAGCGCCATCTGTGTTATCAGTTAGAGGAAATAATTGACCAATTGTCCCCATTAAATCTCCAATTAACCTACCTGTACATAAAGTATTTAATATATACCGCCCTAATGGCAGAAACCTCTAAAGACCTTAAAAAAAAATTAAATATTTTTCATGATTATTGCTGGACTTGGAAATTAAAAGTAAATATAGACAAAACTAAAATTCTGTGCTTTACAAATAGAAGATTACCTCAAAAGTTGCAATTTACATATAGCAACAGCGAAATTGAAATTGTGAAAGAGTTTAATTATTTTGGTATATTGTTGACAAAAATGGGAAACTTTAAAAGGGCAATTAAAACACTGGTTGGAAAAGGGACCAAAGAAATGTACGACATTTTGAATTCCACAATCTTTCTATATCATGTCAACTTGAATTATTTGATAAAGTGGTAAAACCTATATTACTTTATGGTTATGAATTATAGAGATTAAGTAACTGTGATATAATTGAGAGAGTATATTTGAAATATTGTAAACTTCTACTAAATCTCAAATCTTCAACTCCAAATTGTATGATTTATAGTGATTTGGGACGCTGCTCTCTTCATATAGATATAAAACAGCGGATCTTGTTATACTGGACCAAACTTATAACAAGAAAACAGTCAACCTTTTGCTCTGTTGTGCATCGTTTAATGTACCATTTACGTAATACACAGAATGCAATTTGTTCTTGGTTAAACAGTGAACAAACTATTTTCGATGAATGTGATTTTTCTTATATTTGGGACACACACATTATCATATGTGAAATCTGGTTAAAATTCAATATAAAAATAAGATTGCACGATCATTTCCAGCAGACATGGCGAGAAACATTACACAATTGTTATAAGACTCTAAATTATCGCATTGTTAAAGAAACGTTTATTCTTTTAACAATATTTTGATATTTTAAGCGAAAAAAATGTCTTAGCTCTATGTAAGAAGAGTTTGAAGATACCAAAGAGGTAATCAGAATATCCGTATATCGAAGAAGAACAGACAACACAACGGTCAAAGGAAAAGGTACAAAAGGACACACAACGATTTACAAATCGTACATATAAAACTAAAGATCGAGTAATACGAACCTCACTAAAAACTGGGGCTGAACTCAGGTACTCTGGAATGGTGAGCAGTTATTGTTCCACTAGTGATACCTGTCGTGTTAATCTAATTGCAAATCCGGTGATCAATCATGAATGATGAAAGGACCGGGAAGTGTTTACGACAAGTGGAACATATTCTTCTTCATTTGTGAGACAGATATTCCATAGCGGTAAACCAAGTCATGTTGGCGACCGTTAAGCTTTCGAAGTGATGACTTGAACTGAACTAAGAGAAACCCTTGATTCAATAGCTTCTTTGTTAGCACAAACCCTCTATCAAGGAAATTCTGATATGTACCACAGGCTCTGGAATATCGCATCAACTGAGAGATATATACTCCATATGCAGGTGCTGCTGGAATGTTGCTACATATCAATGGAAAGTGCACAATGGGAAAATTGAAATCATCTCTTTTGTCGAAATTGTGAACAACAAGCCATAAAGTGTCAATAGAACATGCAAGATGGAATACCATACCGCTCGAAAATAGAAAATGTAACTTATGTAATTAAGAGGAAATTGGTGATGAATTCTATTTTATTTTAATTTTAAATAATCCATATTTTTAGCAATATAGATATATATATATAGATGTGGTCGAGGGCGCTGGATGTAAGGCTAAGCGAATGGTGCTGCAGTGTTTCAATGGTGTGGGTGCAAATCTCGTCGAGCGAAGAACAAAAATTTGACAGGTCTAAAATCCAATTCTAACACTGTTTGGTTTAATTTTCAGACGTAGATATATATATATATATATATATATATATATATATCAAGAACAGATATACAAATGTACCAAATATTATTAGCTTTTTGGGAATAATGGCGTAAAAAAATAGAATGAATCTGACTAACTTATGTTGCTGAAATTAATTAAAATGATCGCAAGAAATCTTATCTAAAAATGTCATCCTTAAGTGTAGGAACTACGTACCACATCTATTATTTCACGTTGAAAATGTCATTTGTTCGTAATTCATTTTTTCGTCACGTTAAACAAGCTTTAATAACTGGAAAAAAAAGAATCTACTGTGCATACCAAATTTGATTTCATCGTCTGCTATGATATTGATTATGCAAATATTGAGGTCATATCAATTCAGTAACTTATTAACATTGAACCTCGAAAACTGGTGACGTAGAAGACATTATGTCTAAATTGGTATGTGTTGTTTTCCATGCCATCGTTTTGAAACGGAAAGAAAATACCGATATTTTAATTAAGTAAATCATCCACAAGCTATCCATTTTCTTGTAATGTTTGGTAATTAAATAATAACCAACAATATCACATGTACAGACGTGTAAAACAGAACTATCTTAAAGATCTAATAGATAAATTTAATTAGACAATAGCTGCCATTTTCAAATTGTTTAAACACTTTTTATACGCCCGTCTCGAGACGGGCGTATTATGTGATTGTGTATGGCGGGCTGCGGGCGGCGGGCGTCCACACAGGTTTCCGCACGATAAATTTAGTTCTGTATAAAGGATCTTTACCAAACTTGGCCACATGATTTCCCTGCGGAAGGGGAAGAACCCTATTTCTTTTGGGGTCATTATGTCAAAGGTCAAGGTCACCATTACTATGCATATAATTGTTGACAACAGGTTCCTTTCCGCACGATAACATTAGTTCTGTATATTAGATCTTTACCAAACTGGACCACATGATTTCCCCGTGGAAGGGAAATAATCTTATTTATTTTGTGGTCATTAAGTCAAAAGTCAAGGTCACCATTACCATAAATATACTTTTTGACAACAGGATGGTTTCCGCACGAACACTTTAGTTCTGCATATTGGATCTTTACCAAACTTGGCCATATTAATCACCTGTGGAAGGGGAAGAACCCTATTTATTTTCGGATCATTAGTTCAAAGGTCAAGGTCACCATTACTATAAATATAATTGTTGACAACAGTAACGTTTCCGCACGATAACGTTAGTTGTGTATATTGGATTTTTACCAAACTTGGCCACATGATTCCCCTGTGGAAGGGGAAGAACCCTATTTATTTTGGGGTCATTACCATTATACCGTTTGATAAATTATATAGACGGGCGTATTTTGTGATGCACACATTTCAGGTTTAACTACTTAATTCTTAACGGGAAACAATGTGATGACATACTCCAGTACATTTTTACCTACAGCCATCAAAAATCTATCAAACAATTTTCAATGTGCGGCTTGAGACAAGTCTGATATCGCTTTTTTATAATATAGAAATATTTTGGGAAGCAAACTGTTTAATATGTAACGATCGTAGCTACGAAGCTGTGAGATCGTTTTCTTTGGATAAACTGATAACAAGCCTGCGAATAAGATCACGACCACGACGGCCCCTCTACACTTATATATTACATCAGTTATACATCAAGTCATTAGTTATTTTTATTTCTCAGTCTCAGTTATTGTTGGTCAGTTTAATCTTTGACAATTGTCAGTTGTTTTATGTCAGCGTACAACCAATTAGTTTTCGATCAGCTTGAAAGTGCGTTTTACAACATGAAATTCAGATTATGTTGTCCCTTTGTGACAATACTACTACCGACTAAGTAGAACTTTAACGTCCTTGGCTACCAAGACAGATCTCTCGCGGACGGATGAATGGTCATGTTACTTTATGCCCTTCGAAGCTTTAATGCCGAAAGGGATAACAAAATACATGCATGATTGAGGTTACTTTCTGGAGATTTATTAATCATGAATTATTCATAGTTTTTCATTTGTATATGTTGATGAATATTCAAGGCGCTGATTCCTTCTGCTAACAAAGTCATCAGTAATCATATCCAAGTCGGTTTGCACATGTCTATGTATAAGTTGTACAGTTGTTTTTCGTCCATAGGCGACATTAAGTAGGATTTCACGCGTCTCCTTCCACTTAAAGATCTTGCTTGTTGCTGACGGCACCGAGTAGTGTCAGTAAGATACTGATGATACTGTATATAGCCGGGTATAAGTCGCGATTTGTTGCATGTAGTATCGAGTAGTATCTTTGGCTTATCATCAACAAATGCCCACCTAAAAACATCATCCACAAAATCCTGGAACATATCTTCATGCGTATTCCAGACGGAAAGTGGAGCATTGCTTTAAATAAAGCAAATTGTCAAATTGATGCATAGGCACGTGCTTATTTGGGCCTAAGGTAGGTACGCCCCTGAAGATGGATAAGCTTATGTGGTAAATTGATGCTGACGATTTTTTTGTTGGCGAGTATCTTTTACGGGGTTACCAGAAAATGCAACAATTGAAATCATGCTACGGTTCGAATAGCATGACAACCCGAAAGGAAAAGTTCCATTCAATAAACAATTGCATGTATCGTAGACGCACTGCCATTTGAACTCAAAGGAATGAAACACATTCTTTGACAATTACTTCATTGAGCTTGGTGCTGCTTTGACAACTGTTTTACCTGTTTTGTTCAAGTATTGTTATAAATACTGTTATAGTGACAACCGGAAACTTTGAGCCGTAATGAAAGCGGGAGGTTTGGCGCTTTAAAATCTGATTCAACCCACCAAATGCCTGTACCATGTCAGGGTCATTACGGTTTTCACAGTTTTCCAGTTGTTGACTGATTTGTCTGTTTATATACTTATGAGTTTTGACTTTCCCTTTGTAAGATTGTTCGGGGTTCGGTAATTTTGTTATTACCCTTACTCTGAAGTGGCCAATAAACTACAATATCATATGATAACGGAGATACTCTACTACTCTAAATGAATGAATCAATATGAAAACCATAAACACAAGAAAGGACTACAGAGATAATTGGAAGTTCTCTATCATTAAGCAACCGGTCTTTCATTCGCCATTAGAAATCTTATTATTTAATCAAAGAAAGTTTTACATCTACGATCTATACAGGTGTAATCCGTTTGACTTCTATAAATCTTCACACAAAAATTCTTAAAAATTTTAAGTATATTTTGTAAGTATTTTTACTAATATTACGTCGTCTACGGGAATCGAATATTTCTTTTTTTCTTTTGATCAAATAAATCAAAATTTTTGTATTTATGTTTAAAAATTCCCACGTAAGAAGGCTTGTTTGTGGCTGTACAGTTCTAGTTTGTATTTATTAATATATATATTTAGAAAAATAAAATGATTAACATATTTTTCCGTGACAAAATTAGGATCCGATTGTTTTCCCACATTGTTCTTTAGAATGAGTAGGATGATAAACTGACGCCATGTCTAAGCTAAATACAATTCTTGGATAACTATTTTTTTACATCATTTTAGAAGTAGCAACGATAAGTATTAAAACTATCTCAGTATCCCGGTAGTAATAATTATCTAAGTATCCCGGAATAAAATATCTAATCAATAATTGTGGGAATATGAAAAAATATTTTGGATGAAGTTGTGTTTATTTTATTTTTATCTTAATATAACTGTTAATTAGTTACATGCCGACATACCATTATTTTACGGCAAAGATAGGGGATATCGTGCTTCTCAAACCTCAAAACGTCATAGAAGCACTTGTAATATTTGAACATTTTCCCGTCGTTTTTTAAGAAATTTAACACCTCCGCAGTCGTGCATCAAAAACATACATTAACAGTATTTGTGTTTTATTAATTATAATAATCTGTTATACTATTTGTTTGTTGCACGACTGCGAAGGTGCTTAATTTCTCCAAAAACCGTCGAAATATCGGTAAAATTCAACGAAATATAGTAGATAAATGACGCTCATGACGTCACCATGACGTCAAAAGCGTACCGATTTTGTTGGAAGCAAGTTTTAATATCAAAAGTGGGAAGTCGTTTATAAAATAAAACACATGAACTGTTAATCAAGTATTTTCAAAAATTCATTGAATATGGGGCCATATAGGGCCCTTATGGCCCCCAATCCTTTAGTTTAGGCATATTTTATTTGCATAGAAGTTGCAAATGGGATTGGACACAAGTTATGACAACATTAGTGAAGTCCTTTCCCTTTTACAAAGATATAAACAAAAAATAATTGTACATAATGGCGATAATTATAAGAATAAATTTTACAACATGATATATTTAGACGTTAATAATAAAGTAAATATAAAGAAAAATAAGGTGAAATAAAATATTCAAAACATAGGGTTAGAAAGAAGGATAGGAAGAAGGAGAAAGGTTTCAAACAAACAAAAACAACAAAACAACAACATGGACTGGAGTGAGTAAGCTAGTATATTAGTTAAAGCGCTGGGTGCTTCTAATAAAAGAATAAACAACAGAGAAGATTTCAATGTTTTGGTTAGGAGTCAAATTTTCATCACCAGCTAATATCAATTCAATTGTAACTACGTAATTCTTTAATTTATTAAACAAGATTGCCCTATTTTCATTGTAAAAGGGACATTCGAGGAAAAAGTGTATACAGTCTTCAAAACCATGACCACAGATACATGCAGGACTAGGTTTTAAATTGACAAGGTGCAAATCTGCATTTAGCGAACTGCACATATTTCTAAGTCTGCTATGAACAATATTTAGTTTTCTATCACCCCAACCGAAATAAAAAGGCACTTTTTCAAGCAATATTTTAATTTTTCTTTTAAATATGTTAATATTACCAGAATTTCTAATTTCCGGACATAGATTGTTCCAGTCCCGGGTAGTAGAGGGGAAGAAGGACCTTTTGGTAATTTCTAATCCTTTATACGGGTCATAAATGAAAGGGTGTGTCTAACTGTTTTCCTGTGTTCTAATATTGTATATAGTGTACATATTGTATATAGTTGTGTCTAGGCCTTCTCTGTAACTATGTCATATGCTGATGAGAATAAAGATATATATAAAATATGGAGGATTGTTTAACGATGATGATCGACAATTAAGCACACCAAACTATAACAACATCAATTCATTCTTTTACTCATCCCCAACATATCACCATACATACAATAAAAAGAAAATGCAGAGAAGGTTGTGGAAATATGTGTCACAAATAACAATATGAAAGGATACGTCTGTAAATGGAATTATTGATGATTATATTTTATGAAACAAAATGAAACTGAAACTTACCAGGTTTGTTTCTTGTCAACAGATGACATTTTAAACAAAGATAAGAACAACATGAAAAGGGATACTTTAATATCAGGGGAGATAAATCTTCTTATCAACAGATGACAGTGTAAGCAAAGATAAGGACAGAATAAAGAGGGATACTTTAATATCAGGGGAGATAAATCTTCTTATCAACAGATGACATTGTAAACAAAGATAAGAACAAAATGAAAAGGGATACTTTAATATCAGGGGAGATCAATCTTCTTATCAACAGATGACATTGTTAACAAAGATAAGGACAGAATAAAGAGGGATACTTTAATATCAGGGGAGATAACTCTTTGCAGATACCTGACCTCTGACTAACAAGTTAGAATGTACTTGTTGTAGACAATGATTCTGTTGATCAACAATCACAATTGATATCTGACTAGATGTATTCTCAATTAGTTTTTACAATGTCTAGTACAATAACAGTATCATGAAGTCTTATCATCTTAAAACGATATTTAATTACTTGATTTTGAAAAAAAACATTACTTTTTCATCTTACTCTCCTGATTTTATAATTTCATGTGTTTATGTACATATAAATCGTTTCTAATACTTTTAGTTCAGTTAAGTAATAAGTGACATTTATTAGGACATCAATAAACAACTAGTTCTAGTTCAGATAAGTAACGAAGGACACTTATGTGTTCATCAATATACAGCTGGTTTTAATAATATAAATCTATTGTTTGTGATGGATGTCAATATTTCGTTATTAATGTCTACTACATCATTTTCAATTAATAAACGAGCAACATTTATTTGTGCATGAATATAAAACTGTTTTGAAAACATAAGTATGATGATTATGATGATGAATGAAAATCTCAACAATTAATAAAACAATATGACGATGATGTACACAACATCAACTGATTATATCTACCAATTGGTGATTTACATTATATAATTAATTTTCAGTATTTACATGTATAAGTAAGTATCAAGTGATCAACAAGACAGATAAGTACATCCTAAATATACTTGAATATAATCACTTACAAAACACCATCTTTACATTGTTACAAATATTTATACAGGACCAACACGATATAAATAGTATTTAATGTTTACTCCTGGTCGATATTATACCTTATCATATAGAAAGTTACAGACTACAAATCAAATGTAATGTAAAATAGCACATCAAATTAATACCGACAGTTATGTGATCTATCTATACCGTTCTAATACACAACATATTGTCTATGATATGTCTGTTTGTTTTATCTACAAATTGTAATAGATAACAAAGTGTCCATGATAGGTGTGCTTGATCTCTCTACAATACCATTTTAATAGTTAACATGCGGTCTGTGATAGGTCAGTTTGAGTTGTCTGCAATACCATACCAAATGTATCAACATTGTAATGATGACTATATGGGGAAGGAACATACAATAATCCTAACGTGATTGCACGTTTTAATTATCGTACATAATTGTTACTATTGTCTGTATAATGTCAAATAGATGTAAAATTACGCAATCTGCAGAACCTAAAATAAAAGTACAAGTTAACATTGATGAACATTTTAACATAAGAATTTAAATATATAAATATAAATCGCTTAAGATTAATTTTTTGATTATGTCTCCTATTTACCTACGAGTACATACAATATATTATAAAATGTGGAGGAATGCTTAATGGTGATGATCGACAAGTAAATACATCAAACAATAACAATACTAACTCATTCTTTTACTCATCCCAAAATATGTCCATACAATAACAACTAGCAGAGAACCTCGTGGAAACATATGTCCTGGTTTGTAAATGACACCTGAAAAAAAACCATATGACAGGATAAATCTATAAATGAAGTTATTGATGATTATATTTTAAGTCCAACAAATATGAAACAAAATAAAACTAAACCTTACCAGGCTTGTTTCTTATCAACATATGACATTGCAAGCAAAGATAAGTACAAAATAAAGAGGGATACATTAACATCAGGGGTGATAAAACTTCGTAGGCGCCTGACAGCTGACTAACAAGTTAGACTGTACTTGTTGTAGACAATGACTTTGTTGATCAACAATCACATTTGATATCTTACTGATTTATTTTCAATTAGTTATAACAATGTCTAGTACAATAACAGTATTATAAAGTCTTATCTTAAAATGATATTTAATTACTTGATTTCGAACAAATCTTTAGTTTTTCGTCATACTCTCCTGATTGTATAGCTTAATTTGTGTATGTACATATAGATCTTTTCTAATACTCCTAGTTCAGATAAGTAATAAGTGACATTTATTTATGCATCAATACACAGGTGGTTTTAGTTACATAAATATGTTGATTTCCGTGGCCATAAATCACTGTGTAGCATCACCACTGGATATAGGTATCCTCGAAGCGGAGGTAAAAACAAACGTGAAGTCAAGTAAGTTCAAATTCTTCTTATTTTCATTATATTCTACCGTTTGCTGACAAGTCATGTTTTGTGATGTTGATTCCTAATAATGTAGCTAATACTTATGGCTGATTATGATCCATAATTGACTTTCTATCTCTTCAAATCGTCAGAATCGGACCGGGTGGCATGGCAAGGAAGCATGTGACCAGTTCAAAGTTTTAAAACATACGTTTATCCTTCAATTATTCATTTGACGTTTTGGTAGAACAAAGTTTTATCATATTTAAGCTTGAGCAACACTTTATTTCGAAATAAATTATTCCTTTCACAGAGAAATTCATGTAAATAAAGCGTATAAATTGTACGGCGAATAGTTGTTTACTGTACGGGGAATAGTTTTTACTGTACGGGGAATATATACTTTTTGCTTTTCAATGTGTACGCCATACATTGTTTTTAAAAACAATATATATTCGCTGTACAGCGAGGGTACCTATATCCGGTGGTGATGCTACACAGTGTAAATATTTGGTTAAAAATAACAATAAATAATATGACAATATGACGATGATGTACACAACATAAACTGAATATTTCTACCAAGTGATGGCTTACATTATATCATTAATTTTCTCTACTTACGGGGATTGATGAGTATCAATGTGAACAACAAGACAGATAAGTACATACTGAATATACTTGAACATACTCACTTACAAAACACAATCGGGTAAAACACAATAAAGGGCAGAGCTGAACATTCAAGTGCTGTTATTCTTAAAAGCAACATGTTTTCTATGATCTACAATGTCTGAAGTTGGTATGATGTTAAGATTACTCAGAATTACTTGCTAGTTCTCTTTTTAATTATCATGTATTCACAAGATTATAATTACACGCTTAAATATAGTTACGGACACTACATGGTTTTTATAGTGTGGTAACTGTATTTTCTGTTCTGCAGTTTTTATTCTGTATACAATTGTTCATATTTTGAGTGATTATAACTACTCTGTGTATTTTATATCTTCAAACATGAAAATATCAATCTGTTGACAGTGTTTTCTGGACGATTGTTTTACTGTTTACGGACCCTACATATTTCTGATAGACATTGTTTGGACTTTGAAATGCAAATAAACAAAATTTTAATCCAATATCCTACTGAACTAGACTTTTTATTAATTTTATTAACTTGTTATATTTGATGAGTGGGAAACATATTTTTTTGTATGAAATTAGGTGTTTTATTATGTTAAGCTTCACATAGCGAAAGGGAGAAATTCTAACCTAAAACTATATTACGAAACATACCTTTTGGATAAAGCCTGATAATTTCTCCGATTGATGTCCGATTTTCATGAATTTGGTATCAAATTAATCCTGATTAAAATTTCTAAAGATTTATATTAAAATAGTTTTGTTGTTTTCCTATTTTGAAAAGTAAATTTGGTGTAAAAATAAACAAATTTCAAGTACAACAGCATAACGCCTTATTTGTGCAAATTTTTCGGTGCCCTTTTGCCTGTTACTCAAAAACTATGAGAGATATCTTCTTGAAATGTTGCATGCAACTTCTTTGTTTCACCATCCAAAACATGATATTAGAGTGATACCTTTATATTCAATGGAAGTATGTTAGCATTGCACATAAGACACTGCTTTTGAGTATGACTCCTATATTGTATTTCAGTCGAATGCTTACATTGCTAAAAATATTTAGATATCAACAACACGATATAAATAGTATTTAATGTTTACTCCTGGTCGACATTATCTACTTACCGGTATATATATGAAATAGAAATTCATACATAAAGTAATAGACTATAAATCAAATGTAATGTACAGTATCATATTAAATTAATACATACATTTATGTGAACTATTATACCGTTATACGTTATAATTCAGAACATATTGTCTATGAAAGGTCTGCTTGATTTCTCTACAATGCCATTATAATACAGAACATATTGTCTATGATAGGTCTGTTTGATTTGTCTATTATACCGTTATAGTAGAGAACATATTGTCTATGATAGGTCCGTTTGATTTGTCTACAATTCCGTTCTAATAGTTAGCACAGTGTCTATGATAGGTCTGTTTGATTTGTCTACTATCCCGCTCTGATAGTTAAAACAGTGTCCATGATAGGTCTGTTTGATTTGTCTACAATACCGTTCTAACAGAGAACATATTGTCTATGATAGGTCTGTTTCTGTTTCGTTTGTCTACAATACTGTTCTAATAGAGAACATATTGTCTATGATATTTCTGTTTGATTTTTCTACAATACCGTTCTAATAACTAGCACATTATCTATGATAGGTCTGTTTGATTTATCTACTATACCGTTCTAATAGAGAACATATTGCACATGATAGATCTGTTTGATTTGTCTATAATCCCGTTCTAATGGAGAACATAATTTCCATGATAGGTCTGTTTGATATGTCTACAATACCATTTTAATAGTTAACACAGTGTCTATGATAGGTTTGTTTGATTTGTCTACTATACCGCTCTGATAGTTAACACCGTGTCTATGATAGTTCTGTTTGATTTGTCTACATTTCTGTTCTAATACAGAACATTTTGTGCATGATTTGTCTGTTTGATTTGTCTACAAAACCGTTCTAGCAGGGAAAATATTTCCTATGATAGGTCTGTTTGATTTGTCTACAGTCCTTTATAATAGTTAGTACAGTGTCTATGATAGGTCTGGTTAATTTGTCTACAATACCGTTCTAACAGTTAGCACAGTATCTATGATAGGTCTGTTTGATTTATCTACTATACCGTTCTAATAGAGAACATATTGCACATGATTGATCTGTTTGATTTTTCTACAATCCCGTTCTAATGGAGAACATAATTTCCATGATAGGTCTGTTTGATTTGTCTACCATACCATTTTAATAGTTAACACAGTGTCTATGATAGGTTTGTTTGATTTGTCTACTATACCGCTCTGATAGTTAACACCGTGTCTATGATAGTTCTGTTTGATTTGTCTACATTTCTGTTCTAATAGAGAACATTTTGTGCATGATTTGTCTGTTTGATTTGTCTACAAATCCGTTCTAGCAGGGAAAATATTTCCTATGATAGGTCTGTTTGATTTGTCTACAGTCCTTTATAATAGTTAGCACAGTGTCTATGATAGGTCTGGTTAATTTGTCTACAATACCGTTCTAACAGTTAGCACAATATCTATAATAGGTCTGTTTGATTTCTCTACAATACCGTTCTAATAGAGAACATAGTGTATATGATAAGTCTGTCTTATTTTTCTGCAGTACCATTCTAATAGTTAACACGGTGTCTGTGATAGGTCAGTTTTATTTCTCTACAATACCATTCTAATAGTTAGGACAGTAGCTAGCATAGGTCATTTTGATTTGTCTACTATACCGCTCTGATAGTTAACACACTATCTATGATAGTTCTGTTTGATTTGTCTACAATTTCGTTCTAATACAGTACATTTTGTCCATGATAGGTCTGTGAGATTTGTCTACAATACTGTTCTAGCAGAGAACATATTTTCTATGATAGGTCTGTTTAATTTGTCGACAGTGCCATTATAATAGTTAGCACAGTGTCTATGATAGGTCTGGTTAATTTGTCTGCAATACCGTTCTAGCAGTTAGCACAGTATCTAGCATAGGTCTGTTTTATTTGTCTACAATACCGTTCTAATAGAGAGCATAGTGTATATGATAGATCTGTCTTATTTTTCTGCAGTACCATTCTAATAGTTAACACGGTGTCTGTGATAGGTCAGTTGTATTTGTCTACAATACCATTCTATTAGTAAGGACAGTATCTACGATAGGTCTGTTTGATTTGTCTACTATACCGTTATAATAGTTAGCACAGTGTCTATGTTAGGTCTGTTTCATTTGTCTACAATACCGTTCTAATAGAGAACATAGTGTATATGATTGGTATGTTTGATTTTACAGTAATACCAATATAATAGTTAGCAAAATGTATATGATAGTTCCGTCTGATTTTTCTGCAGTAACATTCTAATAGTTAAGACAGTGTATGTGATAGGTCTGTTTGATTTGTCTACAATACCATTATAATAGTTAACACTGTGTCTATGATAGGTCTATTGAATTGTCTACTATACCGTTCTGATAGTTAGCACAGTGTCTATTGTAGGTTTGTTTTGATTTATATACAATACTGTTCTAATAGAGAACATAGTGTATAAGGGTAATAACAAAATTACCGAACTCCGAACAATCTTACAAAGGGAAAGTCAAAACTCATAATTATATAAACAGACAAAATCAGTCAACAATCGGAAAACTGTGAAAACCGTAATGACCCTGACTTGGTACAGGCATTTCTAAAGAAATGGTGGGCTGAATCAGATTTTAAAGCGCCAAACCTCAAGCTCTCATTACGGTTCAAAGGTTCCGGCTGTCACTATAGCAGTATTTAAATACAGGAACAAAATAGGTAAAATAGTTGTCAAAGCAGTACCATATTCGGTGACGTAAATGTCAAAAATATTTTTACGTCACACATAGAAGAAAAAATATCCTTGACATTCTTCTTGACTTCTTTATCTTTATACATTTTCACTATTTGAAAATGCATCGCTTATGCTCTTTTCTGCAGAGACGGAATATATTTCGACAGATCTTGGTATCGGAATATAAACTTTTTAAGAGATCGAATAAGTCGAATCATTTTATAGCCCAGGTCCAGTAGCCTGTTTCTCAGATGAAGATGACGTTTCAGGAAATCAGAATAATTGCTACTGGCCCTTGCATAGCGAATCAATTGCGAGATGTAAACACAATATGCAGGAGAAGCTGGTATATTGCTACACATGTTTGGAAAATTTATGATTTTAAAATTGAAGTCGTCTATGGTCTCTTTAAGTTCCAGCTCTGGAGGATATATCAATGGCAGAAATTCTGCAAATCTAGAATTATTGATAGATAAAACGTCATCAATATACCTGTATGTGAGATTAAAGGCTCTAGCCTCATGAATCTTCTTATCTTTTACAAGCTTTTGAAGAAACTCCGACTCATATGAGTATAAAAGTATATGATAGGTCTGTCTGATTTTTCTGCAATACTATTATAATAGTTAGCACAGTGTCAATGATAGGTCTGTTTGATTTCTCTACAATACCGTTCTAATAGAGAACATAGTGTATATGATAGTTCTGTTTGATATTTCGGAAATACCATTATAATAGTTAACACAGTGTCTCTGATAGGTCTGTTTGAATTCTCTACAATACCGTTCTAATAGAGAACGCATAGTGTATATGATAGTTCTGTTTGATTTTTCGGCAATACCATTAAAATAGTTAGCACACTGTCAATGAGAGGTCTGTTTAAGTTGTCTATAATACCGTTCTAATAGAGAACATAGTGTATATTATAGTTCTGTTTGATATTTCGAAAATACCATTATAATAGTTAACACAGTGTCTATGATAGATCTGCTTGATTTGTCTACAATACCATTATAGTAGTTAGCACAGTGTCCATGATAGGTCTGTTTGAATTGTCTACAATACCAATGTACTAGAGAACATAGTGTATATGATAGGTCTGTTTGCTTTTTCAGCAATACCATTCTAATAGTTATCACAGGGTCAATGATAGGTCTCTTTAATTTTTCTACAATAACGTTCTAATAGAGAACATAGTGTATATGATATTTCTGTTTGATTTTTCTGCAATACCATTCAAATAGTTAGCACAGTGTCTATGATATTTCTGTTTGATTTGTCTACAATACCAGTATAATAGTCAACACAGTGTATAAGACATGTATGTTTCATTTGTCTGCAATACCGTTCTAATAGTTAACACAGTGTCTATGATAGGTCTGTCTGATTTGTCTACAATGCAGTTCTAATAGTTAACACCATGTCTATGATAGTCAGTCTGATTTGTCTACAATACAGTTATAGTAGTTAACACAGTGTCTATGATAGGTCTGTTTGATTTGTCTACAGTACAGTTCTAATAGTTAACACACGTTATATGATATATCTGTTTGATTTGTCTACAATTCCATACTAAATTGATGAATGTCACTGTACCAACATTATAATTATAAATATGTAATTGTTACTGTTGTCTATACAATATTAAATAGATATTAAATTAAACAATATTGTGAAGCTTAAATTAAAATAAAAGTCAACATTGATTAAGGTTTGTCTGATTTCCTCTCCAATGCCATTCTAATAGATAACACAGTGTCTATGATAGGTCTGTCTGATTTGTCTTCAATACAATTCTAATAGTTAGCACACCTTATATGATATATCTGTTTAATATATGTATGTCACTGTACCAACATTATAATGATGAATATATACTTGTTACTGTTGTCTATTCAATGTTAAATAAATGTTAAGTTAAACAATATGGTAAAGCTTAAATAAAAATAAAAGTCAACATTGATAAATATTTTAGCGTCAGAATTTAAATATATCAATATAAATCTTTTAATCTTACATTTCTAATGGGGAATATTGGTGAAGATTATCCCAACTTAATTACGAATGTCGCTGTGGTAGATCAGGTCCAGCATCAGTTATCATGATAAGCCACCATGTATTTACTGCTATGTGTTTGTGTTATTTATCAATAAATTCCTTTCTTTGATTTTTCATTTATAATAGTATTAATGATACAAAAATGTTTAAATTAGGGAAGTTGTGTGTTACATGTACCTGAACTGAAAAAGGGAATTAAGATCAAAGAGTGCACCTTTATCTGTATACACATTTAAGAATAGCAAAATCTTAACAGTTGACAGAAATGATAAGTTTATTTCTGAAATTATTAGTACTTTAGTTTAACTGCATTTTATAATAAAACCATTTTAGAAAGTTATTTTTAGATAAGCTTAGGTATTATGAATATTACAAATTATTCTTGGTGATATGAAATTTTAAATCAAGCTATATTCCAAAACTGACTTGATTGTTATGTAGATGCACAGACGGACCTAAATAAATTTGTATAAGATAGTAATATATTTACTCTGTTTATTAATGCATAAATATTTTAATTTACTTTCAATAATGCATTATTGGAAATTTTATAACTACAAAACTGATGTCACTAGCACAATTTGCTTCTGTTCTGCTTAGAGCAAGGAAGATAATTGTATATGTTTCTGCTAAGCCTATCACGTGTTCAATATGAACAAGTTTACTGGATATATTTCTGTCTCTTTTCACTTTTTTCCTGACATCCTGTTTCTTTTCTTTAAAAAAACTGTTGGAATGTTAATGGTGATATATGATCCTCATATGCAGGAGACAGATCTGGCAAAATTCCACCAGTTGCACATCCAAACAATACTGTTACTGTGTGTCTGTTTATATGTAGAATAAGTAGATCATTGTGTCGGGTTGATGAAATTTCATTTCAATCAGATGTACTAAGAAATATAAAAAGTACCAAATCGCGATTTGGACTCAAAGCCAACTCCTTTCATTGTTTAGAACTAACATTTATCCACGATGCCAATTTTCACTATTTAGATGATCCACATTATGTTGTGCACATAGTTTAAGTTATATGCTCCATCACCTAAGGAGGCTATTACAAATTTGATGTTGGTGTATTTTGCCTATCCAATATGGATTAATACTGATCATTGTCAGATCTAAAGTTTTCGATGGCAATGGATGGCGAATCTGAAGCTTGACATCCAAATTCTTAATATTGTGGAACAGCACAATTTTTTTTTCACATTTTGTATTTAAGTAAGACTAATGTTCACTCTAAGCACGTCCCTTTTCTCCTACATTATATATACAAAAAAGTCGCATTCCTCTTCTTCTTTTACTATGAACTCAAATTTTGTATCATTTGTTTTACTAAGTCTGTCATCCCCTTCAGATGAACAAGATGAACATTTTCCTTATCAATGGACCACATTTCAAACACCACCCCTTTCAGCCGTTTCGTACAAACACTGGTACCTGCATGAAATAAAATACAAAAAAGTTAAAATGGAAAAACATTTCTATCCAATAACATTTTCTAATGATCAATTTAATCCCTAATCTGTGATCACAGGCATCAATCTTACAAATAAACATTCTAAGTAAACACTGTAAAGATTGCAATCTCAACATGTAATATTAAATAACAAATAAAATCACTATGAAGTGTATCCATATTAACTATGCACAAATATTAAAGAAATTATATTTTGCAATAAATATTTTTTTATTATGTGAAGTTGTCTTAATATTTTATTGAAAATATTTCCTTTTATTATATTTGTATATACTTTTTGAATATAAAGTAATAAAAGATATAAATCTGAAATGTATAATCCATATACTAAATTAAACCATGCTATTAAATTATTACATTTCACAGCTTAATTTTAAATTTACACTTACCAAAACTTGTCATTGATGTATAACATTTTCTATGAAGTTCATAGCAAACACCACTGCTTTTGCTTTGTGTCCAGTCTGTGTGTTTTGCTCACTTAATTCTTCTTAATTGCATTTAATCCTTCTTTTTTATTTGCTCATCATTATGAAACCTCTATAAGATTATCATGTGTACAACAATATGTAGAAAACATTTTAATCATTATATATATATGATATATATATGATAAATAATATAAATATTTACCCAATGTAAATCTATGTAACTTAGAGATAAAGAGATGCTGCTGTTGGACCTGATCTACAACAGTGCCATTGGTGTTATCAGTTAGAGGGAAATAATTTACCAATTGTCCCCATTAAATCTCCAATTAACCTACCAGCACATAAAGTATATAAAATATACCGTCCTAATGGAAGAAACCCCTAAAGACCTTGAAAAAAGTACTAAATATGTTTCATGATTATAGCTGGAAATTAAAAAGTAAACATAGACAAAACTAAAATTGTATGATTTACAAATGGAAGATTACCACAAAATTTACAATTTACATATAGCAACAGCGAATTTGAAATTGTGAAAGAATTTAATTATTTGGGTATATTGCTGACAAAAACGGGAAACTTTAAAAGAGCAATTATAGCACTGGCTGAAAAAGTGACCAAAGCAATGTAGGAAATTCTGAAAAGAGGAGAATTCCACAATCTTTCTATATCATGTCAAATTGAATTATTTGATAAAGTGGTAAAACCTATATTACTTTATGGTTGTGAATTATGGGGATTGAGTAACTGTGAAATAATTGAGAGAGTACATTTGAAATATTGTAATCCTCTACTAAATCTCAAATCTTCAACTCCAAATTGTATGATGTATGGTGAATTGGGGCGCTGCCCTCTTCACATAGATATAAAACAGGGGGCGGTGTCATACTAGACCAAGCGTAAACCAGGAAAACAGTCAACATATGGCTGTTGTGCATCGTTTAGTGTTCCATTTACGTAATACACAGAATGCTATTTCTTCTTGGTTAAGCAGTGTACAAACTATTTTGGATGAATGTAGTTTTTCGTATATCTGGGACACGCAAATTTTCATATGTGAAATCTGGTTAAAATTCAATATAAAAGTTACATTGCACGATCAGTTCCAGTAGACATGGCGAGAAAAATTACAAAAGTGTTCAAAAACTCTAAGTTATCGTATTTTTAAAGAACCGTTTATTTTTAAACAATATTTTGATATTTTAGGCGAAAAAGATTTCTTAGCTCTATGTGAGAAGAGTTTGAAGATACCAAAGGGATAATCAGAATATCCTTATATCGAAGAAGAACAGACAACACAATGGCAAAAAAAAGGTATAAAAGGAGAAACAACGATCTACAAAACATACATATACTGCTAAATGAGGAAAGGACCGGGAAGTGTTTTTCACAAGTGGAACATATCCGTCGTCCGTTGTGACACATATATTCCATAGCAGTAAAACAAGTCTTGGTGGCGACCGTTAATCTTTCGACGTGAGACTGAACTAAGAGGAACCCTTGATTCAGTAGCTTCCTAGTTAGCACAAACCCTCTCTCAAGAAAATCCTGATATGTACCACGATCTCTGTAATATCGTACCAACTGAGAGATATATACTCCATATGCAGGTGCTGCTGGAATGTTGTTACAAATGAATGGAAAGTTTACAATGAGAAAATTGAAATCATCGCTTTTTTCAAAAATTTTGAACAACAAACCATAAACCATAAGCTGTCAATAGAACATGCAAGATGGAATAATATACCGTGCGAAAATATAAAATGTACCTTATGCAATTTAGAGGAAATTGGTGATGAATTCCATAGTCCATATTTTAAGCAATATAGATATATATATATATCAAGAAGAGATATACAACATATCAAATATTATTAGCTTTTTGGGGAGTATGGCGTCACAAAATAGATCGAATCTGACTAACCTATGTCGCTGAAATTGCTATAAATGATCGTAAGAAATATTATCTAAAGATGTCATCTTTAAATGTAAGAACTACGTACCATATCTATTATTTCACGTTGAAGATGTCGTTTTTTCGTAATTCATTTTTTCGTCACGTTAAAAAATATTTAATTACTAAAAAAGGAATCTAGTGTGCATACCAATTTTGATTTCATCGTCTGCTATGATATTGATTAGGTAAATATTGAAGTCATATCAATTCAGTAAGTTATTGATTCAACCCACCATTTCTTTAGAAATGCCTGTACCAAGTCAGGGTCATTACGGTTTTCAGTTTTCCGGTTGTTGATTGATTTTGTCTGTTTATATCATTATGAGTTTTGACTTTCCCTTACTAAGATTGTTCGGAGTTCGGTAATTTTGTTATTACCCTTATTAACATTGACCGTCGAAAACCGGTGACGTAGTACACATTATGTCTAAATTGGTACGTGTTGTTTGTCATGCCATCTTTTTGAAACGGAAAGAAAATACCGATATTTTAATTAAATAAATCATTCACAAACGATCCATTTTCTTGTAATGTTTGGTAATAAAATAATAACCAACAATATCACATGTACCGACGTGTAAAACAGAACTACCTTAAAGATCTAATATATAAATTTAATTAGACAATAGTTGTCATTTTCAAATTTTTCAAACACTTTTTTAGCCATACTTAATTCTTAATGGCAAACAAGTCCAATATCGCTTTTTAATATCGTTGCGATCAGTTTTTTGGTGGTGGAAACCAGAGAACCCAGAGAAAACCACTGACCTGCAAGTCACTGACAAACTTCATCAACTAATGTTGGATCGATTTCACCTCCTCATGAACGGTGTTCGAACTCACAACCTTAGTGGTGATAGGCATTGATTGCACATGTAGTTGTAAACACAACTAACAGACCACTCTAATATATTACATCAGTTATTCATCAAGTCATTAGTTATTATTATTTCTTTCTCAGTTACTGTTGGTCAGTTTAGTTTTATGTCGTTATCTCAACGTACAACCAATTAGTTTTTGATAAGTTTGAAAGTGCTTTTTACAACATGAAATTCAGATTATGTTGTCCTTTTTTAACAATATATACTACTACTGACTAACTAGAACTTTAACGTCCTTGGCTACCCAGACAAATATCTCTCGTACGGATGAATGGTCATGTTACGCTATAGCCTTCGAAACTTTATTGCCGAAAGGGATTACAAAATACATGTATGATTGGGGTTACTTTCTGGACTTTTACTCATCATGAATTATTCATAATTTTTCATTTGTATATGTTGATGAACATTCAAGGCGCTGATTTCTTCTGGTAACAAAGTGATCAATAATCATATCCAAGTCGACTTGTCTGTCTATAAGTTGGACAGTCGTTTATCACCCATAGGCGACCTTAAGTAGGATTTCACGAGTCTCCTTCCACATAAAGATCTTGCTTGTTGTTGATGACACCGAGTAGTGTCAGCAAGATACTGATGACACTGTGTTTAGCCGGATATATGTCACGGTTTGCTACATGTAGAGTATCGAGTAGTATCTTTGGCTTATCATCTACAAGAGCCCACCTAAAAACATCATCCACAAAATCATGGAACATATCTAAATTCTTATTCCAGATGGAAAGTGGAGCATTGCTTTAAATACAAAGCAAATTGTCAAATTTATGCATACGCCCTGAAGATGAATAAACTTGTGTGGTAAATTGATGCCGACGATTGTTTTGTGGGCGAGTTTCTTTAACGTGGTCACCAGGAAATAAACCAATTGAAATCATGCTACGGTTCGAATAGCACGACAACCCGAAAGGAAAAGTTCCATTCAATAAGCAATTACATGCATCGTAGATGCATTGTCGTTTGAACTCAAAGGAATGGAACACATTCTGACGTGGCTAATAAACCACACTATCCGATGATAACCGCAGCTACTCTAAATGAATCAATCAATATGAAGATCGTAATAACAAGAAATGATTACAGAGAAAATTGGAAGTTCTCTATCCTTAAAGAACATGTCTTCCACTCGCCATTAGAAATTTTATTATTTAATCAAAAACGTTTTACATCTACGATCTATACAGATGTAATCCGTTTGACTTTTATGAATCTCCAGAAAAAAATTCTTAAAAATTGTAAGAATAATTTGTAAGTAGTTTTACTAATATTTCGTCGTCTCCTGGAATCGAACATTTCTTTTTTATCCTGCAATCAGTACATTTGCTGTACAAATATGCTATACGAATACATTTTTGCTTTATTCGTACTAGACGAATAAACTTTTCAGCCTACGAATAAGCTGTTCTGCCTACGAATAAACTTTCCTGGTACCCTGTAGCTATGTACAGCGGAGGGCGCAGACAAGTATGAAACTGGTACTAATGTAGCGCGGATCACGAACAAGACACCCTTGACAACATTTATGAAAGATAAGATAAGAAAACTTTATTTGAATTCGGTTTTTGAATAACAATAAACACAAGCTCTCGGGAGCTTTTTACCGAATATACATATATAGTAGCAGGCGAGGAATGACGCTTGTTTCTGTCCTTTTTGTTTAAATCTGACAAGTTTTCCGACTTTTTTACATTGCAGGATAAACACAATATACGTTGTCGTTAAATATAAAATGCATTTGTACTCGTTGCGAAACAGGCTTGAAAAGCTCGCCCAAGGCTCACTATTCTGCCTGTTTCTAAAGCTCGTACAAATAAATTTTATATTTACCGACAATGTACGTATATTGTATATTTCTTTTGATCAAATAACTCCAGATTTTTTATTCATGCTTATGAATTATGACGTAAGAAGGCTTGTTTGCTGATGTACAGTTCTAGTTTCTTTTGATTGATATATACATTTATAAAAATAAAATGATTAGCATATTTTACCGTGAAAAAAAAATAGGTTTCGTTTTTTTTTTCCACATCGTTCTTTAGAATGAGCGGGATGATAAACTGGCGTCATGTCTAAGTTAAATACATTTCTTGGATAATTATTTAAGGATACATCATTTCGCATCAAACTTGTTTTTACTTCATTTTAGAAGTAGGAACAATAGGTATTAAAACTATCTCAATATCCCGGTAATTATTTAAGTATCCCGGAATAAAATATCTAATCAATAAGTGTGGTCATATGGAAAAAAATATTTTGGATGAAGTTTATTTTTTTCTTATGAAACTGTTAATTGGTTACATGCCGACATACCATTGTTTTTAAGGGCAAAGATAGGAAATATCGTGCTTCTCAAACATGGAAACGTCATAGAAGCACCTGTAATATTTGAACATCTTCCCGTCGTTTTATAAGAAATTTAACACCTCCGCAGTCGTGCACCAAAAAAATACTTTAACAGTTTTTTTAAGGATATTTTTAAGGATTTTTAAGGATTTAAGGATAACAAAATCTTTACAGTTGATAGAAATGATATGTTTATTTCCGAAATTATTAGTACTTTAGTTTATCTGCATTTTATGATAAAACAACTTTAAAAAGATATTTTAAAATAAATTTAGGTATTATGAATACTACAAATTATTCTTGGTGATATGAAACTTTAAATCAAGTGATATTCCAAAACTGACTTGGTTGATATGTAGATGCACAGACGGACATAAATAAATTTGCATATGATAGTAATACATTTACTCTGTTTATTAGTGTATATATATTATAATTTATTCTCAATATTGCATTAATTGAAATCTGATGTCACCAGGAAAATTTGCTTCTTTTCTGTTTGAAGCAAAGATGATAATTTTAAATGTTTTTGTTAAGCCTAACACATGTTCAATATGAACAAGCTCACTAGATATATTTCTGTCTCTTTACACTTTTTTCCAGACATCCTATTTCTTTCCTTTAAAAAACTGTTGGAATGTTAATTGTGATATCTGATCCTCATATGCAGGAGACAGATCTGACACAATTCCACTAGTTGAACATCCAAACAATACTGCTACTGCGTTTCTGTTTATATGTAGAACAAGTAAGATCATTGTGTCTGGTTGATGAAATTTAATTTCAATCAGATGAACTAAAAACATAAAAAACTACCAAATCGCTGTGTGGAGTCAAAGCTAACTCCTTTCATTGTCTAGACCTCACATTTATCCAGAATACCAATTTTCACTATTTAGATGGTCCGCAATCTGTTATATGCATAGTTTAGGTTATATGCTCCATCACCTAAGGAGGTTAATACAAATTTCATGTTGGTGTATTTTGCCTATCCAGTATGAATTAATACTGATCATTGTCAGGTCTAATGTTTTTAATGACAATGGATGGCGAATCTGGAGTTTGACATCCAAATTCATAATATTGTGTAACAGCACAACACACTTTTCATATTTTGTATTTAAGTAAGACTAATACTCACTCTAAACACGCCCTTTTCTCCCATATTAGATACATACAGAAGTCGCATTCCTCTTCATCTTTTGCTATGAACTCAAAATTGCTTCATATGTTTTGCTAAGTCTGTCACCCCATTCAGATGAAACAGATGGACAATATACAATTGTACAATATACAATTTAACAATATACCACATGTGAAACACATTCATCCCCCACCTTTTAGCCGTTTCCTAGAAACATTGGTAGCTAAAGTAAATAAAATACAAAAAAATTAAAATGGAAAAAACCCATTTCAATTCAATAAAATGTTCTAATGATAAATGTAATCCCTAATCTGTGATCACAGGCATCAATCTTATAAATAAACATTGTAAGTAAACACTGTAAAGATTGCCATCTCAACTGTGTAATATTAAATAACAAATATAATCACTATAAAGTGTAATGAAACAATACTAAAGAAATGATATTTTGCAATAAATAAAATATCTATTATATGAAGTTGTCTTCATATTTTCATGTACAATATTTTTTTATTTTTATATGTATATATACTTTGTGTATAAAAAGTAATAAAAAGATATAAATCTGAAATGTATATTCGATATGCTAAATTAAACCATGCTATTAAATTATTACATTTTACAGTTAAATTTTAATTTACACATACCAAAACTTGCCATTGATGTATTATCATTTTCTATGAAGTTCAAAGCAAACAATACTGCTTCTGTTTTTTGTTCATTCTGTGTGTTTGTGTTCATTTAATTCTTCTTAATAGCATTTAATCATTCTTTTTTATATGCCCATCATTATGAAACCTTTATAATAGTATCATGTGCACAAAAAATATGTAGGAAACATTTTAATTATTAGCAAGAATACTAATAATTACTTGTAAGAAAAAAATAATTTCCCCAATGTGAATCTGTATAACATAGAGACAAAATGATGCTGCTGTTGGACCTGCTCTACAGCAGCGCCATCTGTGTTATCAGTTAGGGGAAATAATTGACCAATTGTCTCCATTAAATCTCCAATTAACCTACCTGTACATAAAGTATATAATATATACCGTCATAATGGCAGAAACCTCTAAAGACCTTAAAACAAACTAAATATTTTTAATGATTATTGCTAGTCTTGGAAATTAAAAGTAAATATAGACAAAACTAAAATTCTGTGCTTTACAAATAGAAGATTACAACAAAAGTTACAATTTACATATAGCAACAGCGAAATTGAAATTGTGAAAGAGTTTAATTATCTTGGTATATTGTTGACAAAAATGGGAAACTTTAAAAGGGCAAATAAAACACTGGTTGGAAAAGGGAACAAAGCAATGTACGACATTCTGAAAAGTGGAGAATTCAACAATCTTTCTATATCATGTCAACTTGAATTATTTGATAAAGTGGTAAAACCTATATTACTTTATGGTTATGAATTATGGAGATTAAGTAACTGTGATATAATTGAGAGAGTATATTTGAAATATTGTAAACTTCTACTAAATCTCAAATCTTCAACTCCAAATTGTATGATTTATGGTGATTTGGGACGCTGCCCTCTTCATACAGATATAAAACAGCGGATGTTGTTATACTGGACCAAACTTATAACAAGAAAACAGTCAACCTTTTGCTCTGTTGTGCATCGTTTAATGTACCATTTACGTAATACACAGAATGCAATTTGTTCTTGGTTAAACAGTGAACAAACTATTTTCGATGAATGTGATTTTTCTTATATTTGAGACACACACATTATCATATGTGAAATCTGGTTAAAATTCAATATACAAATAAGATTGCACGATCAGTTCCAGCAGACATGGCGAGAAACATTACACAATTGTTATAAGACTCTAAATTATCGCATTGTTAAAGAAACGTTTATTCTTTTAACAATATTTTGATATTTTAAGCGAAAAAGATGTCTTAGCTCTATGTAAGAAGAGTTTGAAGATACCAAAGGGGTAATCAGAATATCCGTATATCGAAGAAGAACAGACAACACAATGGTCAAAGGAAAAGGTACAAAAGGACACACAACGATCTACAAATCGTACATATAAAACTAAAGATCGAGTAATATGAACCTCACTAAAAAATGGGGCTGAACTCAGGTACTCTGGAATGGTGAGCAGTTATTGTTCCACTAGTGATACCTGTCGTGTTAATCTAATTGCAAATCCGGTGATCAATCATGAATGATGAAAGGACCGGGAAGTGTTTACGACAAGTGGAACATATCCTTCTTCATTTGTGAGACAGATATTCCATAGCGGTAAACCAAGTCATGTTGGCGACCGTTAAGCTTTCGAAGTGATGACTTGAACTGAACAAAGATAAACCCTTGATTCAATAGCTTCTTTGTTAGCACAAACCCTCTATCAAGGAAATCCTGATATGTACCACAGGCTCTGGAATATCGCATCAGTTGAGAGATATATACTCCATATGCAGGTGCTGCTGGAATGTTGCTACATATCAATGGAAATTTCACAATGGAACAATTGAAATCATCTCTTTTGTCGAAAATTGTGAACAACAAGCCATAAAGTGTCAATAGAATATGCAAGATGGAATACCATACCGCTCGAAAATAGAAAATGTAACTTATGTAGTTAAGAGGAAATTGGTGATGAATTCTATTTTATTTTTATTTTAAATAATCCATATTTTTAGCAATATAGATATATATATATAGATGTGGTCGAGGGCGCTGGATGTAAGGCTAAGCGAATGGTGCTGCAGTTTTTCAATGGTGTGGGTTCAAATCTCGTCGAGGGAAGAACAAAAATTTGACAGGTCTAAAATCCAATTCTAACACTGTTTGGTTTAATTTTCAGACGTATATATATATATATATCAAGAACAGATATACAAATGTACCAAATATTATTAGCTTTTTGGGAATAATGGCGTAAAAAAATAGAATGAATCTGACTAACTTATGTTGCTGAAATTGATTAAAATGATCGCAAGAAATCTTATCTAAAAATGTCATCCTTAAGTGTAGGAACTACGTACCACATCTATTAGTTCACGTTGAAAATGTCATTTGTTCGTAATTCATTTTTTCGTCACGTTAAACACGCTTTAATTACTGGAAAAAAAAGAATCTAGTGTGCACACCAAATTTGATTTCATCGTCTGCTATGATATTGATTATGCAAATATTGAGGTCATATCAATTCAGTAACTTATTAACATTGAACCTCGAAAACTGGTGACGTAGAAGACATTATGTCTAAATTGGTATGTGTTTTTTTCCATGCCATCGTTTTGAAACGGAAAGAAAATACCGATATTTTAATTAAGTAAATCATCCACAAGCTATCCATTTTCTTGTAATGTTTGGTAATTAAATAATAACCAACAATATCACATGTACAGACGTGTAAAACAGAACTATCTTAAAGATCTAATAGATAGATTTAATTAGACAATAGCTGCCATTTTCAAATTGTTTAAACACTTTCTATACGCCCGTCTCGAGACGGGCCGTATTATGTGATTGTGTATGGCGGGTGGCGGGCGGCGGGCGTCCACACAGGTTTCCGCACGATAAATTTAGTTCTGTATAAAGGATCTTTACCAAACTTGGCCACATGATTTCCCTGCGGAAGGGGAAGAACCCTATTTCTTTTGGGGTCATTATGTCAAAGGTCAAGGTCACCATTACTATGCATATAATTGTTGACAACAGGTTCCTTTCCGCACGATAACATTAGTTCTGTATATTAGATCTTTACCAAACTGGACCACATGATTTCCCCGTGGAAGGGAAATAATCTTATTTATTTTGTGCTCATTAAGTCAAAGGTCAAGGTCACCATTACCATAAATATACTTTTTGACAACAGGATGGTTTCCGCACGAACACTTTAGTTCTGTATATTGGATCTTTACCAAACTTGGCCATATTAATCACCTGTGGAAGGGAAAGAACCCTATTTAGCTTCGGATCATTAGATCAAAGGTCAAGGTCACTATTACTATAAATATAATTGTTGACAACAGTAACGTTTCCGCACGATAACGTTAGTTCTGTATATTGGATCTTTACCAAACTTGGCCACATGATTCCCCTGTGGAAGGGAAGAACCCTATTTATTTTTGGGTCATTACCATTATACCGTTGGATAAATTATATAGACGGGCGTATTTTGTGATGCACACATTTCAGGTTTAACTACTTAATTCTTAACGGGAAACAATGTGATGACATACTCCAGTACATTTTTACCTACAGCCATCACAAATCTATCAAAACATTGTCAATGTGCGGCTTGAGACAAGTCTGATATCGCTTTTTTATAATATAGAAATATTTTGGGAAGCAAACTGTTTAATATGTAACGATCGTAGCTACGAAGCTGTAAGATCTTTTTCTTTGGATAAACTGATAACAAGCCTGCGAATAAGATCACGACCACGACGGCCCCTCTACACTTATATATTACATCAGTTATACATCAAGTCATTAGTTATTTTTATTTCTCAGTCTCAGTTATTGTTAGTCAGTTTAATCTTTGACAATTGTCAGTTGTTTTATGTCAGCGTACAGCCAATTAGTTTTCGATTAGCATGAAAGTGCGTTTTACAACATGAAATTCAGATTATGTTGTCCCTTTGTGACAATACTACTACCGACTAAGTAGAACTTTAACGTCCTTGGCTACCCAGACAGATCTCTCGCGCACGGAAGAATGGTCATGTTACTGTATGCCCTTCCAAGCTTTAATGCCGAAAGGGATAACAAAATACATGTATGATTGAGGTTACTTTATGGAGATTTATTAATCATGAATTATTCATAGTTTTTCATTTGTATATGTTGATGAATATTCAAGGCGCTGATTCCTTCTGCTAACAAAGTCATCAGTAATCATATCCAAGTCGGTTTGCACATGTCTATGTATAAGTCGTACAGTTGTTTTTCGTCCATAGGCGACATTAAGTAGGATTTCACGCGTCTCCTTCCACTTAAAGATCTTGCTTGTTGCTGACGGCACCGAGTAGTGTCAGTAAGATACTGATGATACTGTATATAGCCGGGTATAAGTCGCGATTTGTTGCATGTAGTATCGAGTAGTATCTTTGGCTTATCATCTACAAATGCCCTCCTAAAAACATCATCCACAAAATCCTGGAACATATCTTCATGCGTATTCCAAACGGAAAGTGGAGCATTGCTTTAAATAAAGCAAATTGTCAAATTGATGCATAGGTACGTGCTTATTTGGGCCTAAGGTAGGTACGCCCCTGAAGATGGATAAGCTTATGTGGTAAATTGATGCTGACGATTTTTTTGTTGGCGAGTATCTTTTACGGGGTTACCAGAAAATGCAACAATTGAAATCATGCCACGGTTCGAATAGCATGACAACCCGAAAGGAAAAGCTCCATTCAATAAACAATTACATGTATCGTACGCACTGTCATTTGAACTCAAAGGAATGAAACACATTCTTTGACAATTACTTCATTGAGTTTGGTGCTGCTTTGACAACTGTTTTACCTGTTTTGTTCAAGTATTGTTATAAATACTGTTATAGTGACAACCGGAAACTTTGAGCCGTAATGAAAGCGGGAGGTTTGGCGCTTTAAAATCTGATTCAACCCACCAAATGCCTGTACCATGTCAGGGTCATTACGGTTTTCACAGTTTTGCAGTTGTTGACTGATTTTGTCTGTTTATATACTTATGAGTTTTGACTTTCCCTTTGTAAGATTGTTCGGGGTTCGGTAATTTTGTTTTTACCCTTATTCTGGAGTGGCCAATAAACCACAATATCATATGATAACCGGAGATACTCTACTACTGTAAATGAATGAATCAATATGAAAACCATAAACACAAGAAAAGACTACAGAGATAATTGGAAGTTCTCTATCATTAAGCAACCTGTCTTTCACTCGCCATTAGAAATCTTATTATTTAATCAAAGAAAGTTTTACATCTACGATCTATGCAGGTGTAATCCATATGACTTCTATAAATCTTCACACAAAATTCTTAAAAATTATATTTTGTAAGTATTTTTACTAATATTACGTCGTCTACGGGAATCGAATATATCTTTTTTTCTTTTGATCAAATAAATCAAAATTTGTGTATTTATGTTTAAAATTTCGAACGTAAGAAGGCTTGTTTGTGGCTGTACAGTTCTAGTTTGTATTTATTAATATATATATTTAGAAAAATAAAATGATTAACATATTTTCCCGTGACAAAATTAGGATCCGATTTTTTTCCCACATTGTTCTTTAGAATGAGTGGGATGATAAACTGACGCCATGTCTAAGCTAATTACAATTCTTGGATAACTATTTTTTTTACATCATTTTAGAAGTAGCAACGATAAGTATTAAAACTATCTCAGTATCCCGGTAGTAATAATTATCTAAGTATCCCGGAATAAAATATCTAATCAATAATTGTGGGGATATGAAAAAATATTTTGGATGAAGTTGTGTTTATTTTATTTTTATCTTAATATAACTGTTAATTAGTTACATGCCGACATACCATTATTTTACGGCAAAGATAGGGAATATCGTGCTTCTCAAACCTCAAAACGTCATAGAAGCACTTGTAATATTTGAACATTTTCCCGTCGTTTTTTAAGAAATGCAACACCTCCGCAGTCGTGCATCAAAAACATACATTAACAGTATTTGTGTTTAATTAATTATAATAATCTGTTATACTATTTGTTTGTTGCACGACTCCGGAGGTGCTTAATTTCTCAAAAAACCGTCGAAATATCGGTAAAATTCAATGAAATATAGTAGATAAATGACGCTCATGACGTCACCATGACGTCAAAAACGTATCGATTTTGTTGGAAACAAGTTTTAATATCAAAAGTATGAAGTCGTTTATAAAATAAAACACATGAACTGTTAATCAGGTATTCTCTAAAATTCATTGAATATGGGGCCATATAGGGTCCCTATGGCCCCCAATCCTTTAGTTTAAGCATATTTTATTTGCATAGAAGTTGAAAATGGGATTGGACACAAGTTATGACAACATTAGTGAAATCCTTTCCCTTTTACAAAGATATAAACAAAAAATAATTGTACATAATGGCGATAATTATATAAATAAATTTTCCAACATGATATATTTAGACGTTAATAATAAAGTAAATATAAAGAAAAATAAGGTGAAATAAAATATTCAAAACATAGGGTTAGAAAGAAGGATAGGAAGAAGGAGAAAGGTTTCAAACAAACAAAAACAACAAAACAACAACATGGACTGGAGTGAGTAAGCTAGTATATTAGCTAAAGCGCTGGGTGCTTCTAATAAAAGAATAAACAACAGAGAAGATTTCAATGTTTTGGTTAGGAGTAAAATTTTCATCACCAGCTAATATCAATTCAATTGTAACTACGTAATTCTTTAATTTATTAAACAAGATTGCCCTATTTTCATTGTAAAAGGGACATTCGAGGAAAAAGTGTATACAGTCTTCAAAACCATGACCACAGATACATGCAGGACTAGGTTTTAAATTGACAAGATGCAAATCTGCATTTAGCGAACTGCACATATTTCTAAGTCTGCTATGAACAATATTTAGTTTTCTATCACCCCAACAGAAATAAAAAGGCACTTTTTCAAGCAATATTTTAATTTTTCTTTTAAATATGTTAATATTACCAGAATTTCTAATTTCCGGACATAGATTGTTCCAGTCCCGGGTAGTAGAGGGGAAGAAGGACCTTTTGGTAATTTCTAATCCTTTATACGGGTCATAAATGAAAGGGTGTGTCTAACTGTTTTCCTGTGTTGTAATATTGTATATAGTGTACATATTGTATATAGTTGTGTCTAGGCCTTCTCTGTAACTATGTCATATGCTGATGAGAATAAAGATATATATAAAATATGGAGGAATGTTTAACGATGATGATCGACAATTAAGCACACCAAACTATAACAACATCAATTCATTCTTTTACTCATCCCCAACATATCACCATACATACAATAAAAAAAAAATGCAGAGAAGGTTGTGGAAATATGTGTCACAAATAACAATATGAAAGGATAAGTCTGTAAATGGAATTATTGATGATTAGATTTTATGAAACAAAATAAGACTGAAACTTACCAGGTTTGTTTCTTGTCAACAGATGACATTTTAAACAAAGATAAGAACAAAATGAAAAGGGATACTTTAATATCAGGGGAGATAAATCTTCTTATCAACAGATGACATTGTAAACAAAGATAAGGACAGAATAAAGAGGGATACTTTAATATCAGGGGAGATAAATCTTCTATCAACAGATGACATTGTAAACAAAGATAAGGACAGAATAAAGAGGGATACTTTAATATTAGGGGAGATAACTCTTTGCAGATACCTGACCTCTGACTAACAAGTTAGAATGTACTTGTTGTAGACAATGATTCTGTTGATCAACAATCACAATTGATATCTGAATAGATGTATTCTCAATTAGTTTTTACAATGTCTAGTACAATAACAGTATCATGAAGTCTTATCGTCTTAAAACGATATTTGATTACTTGATTTTGAACAAAAACATTACTTTTTCATCATACTCTCCTGATTTTATAATTTGATGTGTGTATGTACATATAAATCGTTTCTAATACTTTTAGTTCAGTTAAGTAATAAGTGACATTTATTAGGACATCAATAAACAACTAATTCTAGTTCAGATAAGTAACAAAGGACACTTATGTGTTCATCAATATACAGCTGGTTTTAATAATATAAATCTATTGTTTGTGATGGATGTCAATATTTCGTTATTAATGTCTACTACATCATTTTCAATTAATAAACGAGCAACATTTATTTGTGCATGAATATAAAATTGTTTTAAAAACATAAGTATGATGATTATGATGATGAATGCAAATCTCAACAATTAATAAAACAATATGACGATGATGTACACAACATCAACTGATTATGTCTACCAAGTGGTGATTTACATTATATGATTAATTTTCTGTATTTACAGGGGAATGTAAGTATCAAGTGATCAACAAGACAGATAAGTACATCCTAAATATAATTGAACATAATCCCTTACAAAACACAATGTTTACATTGTAACAGATATTTATACAGAAACAACACGATATAAATAGTATTTAATGTTTACTCCTGGTCGATATTATACCTTATCATATAGAAAGTTACAGAATACAAATCAAATGTAATGTAAAATAGAACATCAAATTAATACCGACAGTTATGTGATCTATCTATACCGTTCTAATAGTTAACAAAGTGTCCATGATAGCTGTGTTTGATCTCTCTACAATACCGTTCTAACAGTTAACATGCTGTCTATGGTAGGTCAGTTTGATCTATCTACAATACCGTTCTAATAGTTAACATGCTGTCTATGATAGGTCAGTTTGATCTCTCTACAATACCGTTCTAATAGTTAACATGCTGTCTATGATAAGTCAGTTTGATCTCTCTACAATACCGTTCTAATAGTTAACATGCTGTCTCTGATAGGTCAGTTTGGTCTCTCTACAATACCGTTCTAATAGTTAGCATCCTGTCTATGATAGGTCAGTTTGATCTCTCTACAATACCGTTCTAATAGTAAACATGCTGTCTATGATAGGTCAGTTTGATCTCTCTACAATACTGTTCTAATAGTTAACTTGCTGTCTATGATAGGTCAGTTTGATCTCTCTACAATACCATTCTAATAGTTAACATGCTGTCTATGATAGGTCAGTTTGATCTCTCTACAATACCGTTCTAATAGTTAACATGCTGTCTATGATAGGTCAGTTTGATCTCTCTACAATACCGTTCTAATAGTTAACATGCTGTCTATGATAGGTCAGTTTGATCTCTCTACAATACCGTTCTAATAGTTAACATGCTGTCTATGATAGGTCAGTTTGATCTCTCTACAATACTGTTCTAATAGTTAACATGCTGTCTATGATAGGTCAGTTTGATCTCTCTACAATACCGTTCTAATAGTTAACATGCTGTATATGGTCAGTTTGATCTCTCTACAATACCGTTCTAATAGTTAACATGCTGTCTATGATAGATCAGTTTGATCTCTCTACAATACCGTTCTAATAGTTAACATGCTGTCTATGATAGGTCAGTTTGATCTTTCTACAATACCGTTCTAATAGTTAACATGCTGTCTATGATAGGTCAGTTTGATCTCTCTACAATACCGTTCTAATAGTTAACATGCTGTCTATGATAGGTCAGTTTGATCTTTCTACAATACCGTTCTAATAGTTAACATGCTGTCTGTGATAGGTCAGTTTGAGTTGTCTGCAATACCATACCAAATGTATCAACATTGTAATGACGACTATATGGTGAAGGAACATACAATAATCATAACGTGATTGCACGTTTTAATTATCGTACATAATTGTTACTATTGTGTGTATAATGTCAAATAGATGTAAAATTACGCAATCTGCTGAACCTAAAATAAAAGTACAAGTTAACATTGATGAACATTTTAACATAAGAATTTAAATATATAAATATAAATAGTTTAAGATTAAACTTTTGATTATGTCTCCCATTTACCTACGAGTACATACAATATATTATAAAATGTGGAGGAATGCTTAATGATGATGATCGACAAGTAAATACATCAAACAATAACAATACTAACTCATTCTTTTACTCATCCCAAAATATGTCCATACAATAACAACTAGCAGAGAACCTCGTGGAAACATATGTCCTGGTTTGTAAATGACAACCCAAAAAAAAACCATATGACAGGATAAATCTATAAATGAAGTTATTGATGATTATATTTTAAGTCCAACAAATATGAAACAAAATAAAACTAAACCTTACCAGGCTTGTTTCTTATCAACATATCACATTGTAAGCAAAGATAAGTACAAAATAAAGAGGGATACATTAACATCAGGGGTGATAAATCTTCGTAGGTGCCTGACAGCTGACTAACAAGTTAGACTGTACTTGTTGTAGACAATGACTATGTTGATCAACAATCACATTTGATATCTTACTGATTTATTTTCAATTAGTTATAACAATGTCTAGTACAATAACAGTATTATAAAGTCTTATCTTAAAATGATATTTAATTACTTGATTTCGAACAAATCTTTACTTTTTCGTCATACTCTCCTGATTGTATAGCTTAATTTGTGTATGTACATATAGATCATTTCTAATACTCCTAGTTCAGATAAGTAATAAGTGACATTTATTTATACATCAATACACAGGTGGTTTTAGTTACATAAATATGTTGATTTCCGTGGCCGTAAATCACTGTGTAGCATCACCACTGGATATAGGTATCCTCGAAGCGGAGGTAAAAACAAACGTGAAGTCAGGTAAGTTCAAATTCTTCTTATTTTCATTATATTCTACCTTTTGCTGACAAGTCAAGTTTTGTGATGTTGATTCCTAATAATGTAGCTACTACTTATGGCTGATTATGATCTATAATTGACTTTCTATCTCTTCAAATCGTCAGAATCGGACCGGGTGGCATGGCAAAGAAGCATGTGACCAGTTCAAAGTTTTAAAACATACGTTTATCCTTCAATTATTCATTTGACGTTTTCGTAGAACAAAGTTTTATCATATTTAAGCTTGAACAACACTTTATTTCGAAATAAATTATTCCTTTCACAGAGAAATTCATGTAAATAAAGCGTATAAATTGTACGGCGAATAGTTGTTTACTGTACGGGGAATAGTTTTTACTGTACGGGGAATATATACTTTTTGCTTTTCAATGTGTACGCCATACATTGTTTTTAAAGACAATATATATTCGCTGTACAGCGAGGGTACCTATATCCGGTGGTGATGCTACACAGTGTAAATATTTGGTTAAAAATAACAATAAATAATATGACAATATGACGATGATGTACACAACATAAACTGAATATTTCTATCAAGTGATGGCTTACATTATATCATTAATTTTCTCTACTTACGGGGATTGATGAGTATCAATGTGAACAACAAGACAGATAAGTACATACTGAATATACTTGAACATACTCACTTACAAAACACAATCGGGTAAAACACAATAAAGGGCAGAGCTGAACATTCAAGTGCTGTTATTCTTAAAAGCAACATGTTTTCTATGATCTACAATGTCTGAAGTTGGTATGATGTTAAGATTACTCAGAATTACTTGCTAGTTCTCTTTTTAATTATCATGTATTCACAAGATTATAATTACACGCTTAAATATAGTTACGGACACTACATGGTTTTTATAGTGTGGTAACTGTATTTTCTGTTCTGCAGTTTTTATTCTGTCTACAATTGTTCATATTTTGAGTGATTATAACTACTCTGTGTATTTTATATCTTCAAACATGAACATTCAAACAAAACATTTCTTCATGGAGATTATAAATTTATATATTTAAACAAAGTGTTGCAAAAATTTTCGACGGCACAACCGTCTTCGTCAGTTGCAAAACATAAACTGCTTAGTTTATGTTTTGCAACTGACGAAGACGGTTGTGCCGTCGAAAATTAGTTTATGTTTTGCAACTGACGAAGACGGTTGTGCCGTCGAAAATTTTTGAAACACTTTGTTTAAATATATTCAAACATGAAAATATAAATCTTTTGACAGTGTTTTCTGGACGATTGTTTTACTGTTTACGGACCCTACATATTTCTGATAGACATTGTTTGGACTTTGAAATGCAAATAAACAAAATTTTAATCCAATATCCTACTGAACTAGATTTTTTATTAATTTTATTAACTTGTTATATTTGATGAGTGGGAAACATATTTTTTTGTATGAAATTAGGTGTTTTATTATGTTAAGCTTCACATAGCGAAAGGGAGAAATTCTAACCTAAAACTATATTACGAAACATACCTTTTGGATAAAGCCTGATAATTTCTACGATTGATGTCCGATTTTCATGAATTTGGTATCAAATTAATCCTGATAAATTTTTCTAAAGATTTATATTAAAATAGTTTTGCTGTTTTCCTATTTTGAAAAGTAAATTTGGTGTAAAAATAAACAAATTTCAAGTACAACAGCATAACGCCTTATTTGTGCAAATTTTTCGGTGCCCTTTTGCCTGTTACTCAAAAACTATGAGAGATATCTTCTTGAAATGTTGCATGCAACTTCTTTGTTTCACCATCCAAAACATGATATTAGAGTGATACCTTTATATTCAATGGAAGTATGTTAGCATTGCGCATAAGACACTGCTTTTGAGTATGACTCCTATATTGTATTTCAGTCGATTGCTTACATTGCTAAAAATATTTAGATATCAACAACACGATATAAATAGTATTTAATGTTTACTCCTGGTCGACATTATCTACTCACCGGTATATATATAAAATAGAAATTCATGCATAAAGTAATAGACTATAAATCAAATGTAATGTACAGTATCATATTAAATTAATACATACATTTATGTGAACTATTATACCGTTATAATTCAGAACATATTGTCTATGAAAGGTCTGCTTGATTTCTCTACAATGCCATTATAATACAGAACATATTGTCTATGATAGGTCTGTTTGATTTGTATATTATACCGTTATAGTAGAGAACATATTGTCTATGATGGGTCCGTTTGATTTGTCTACAATGCCGTTATAATAGAGAACATATTGTCTATGATAGGTCCGTTTGATTTGTCTACAATACCGTTCTAATAGTTAGCACAGTGTCTATGATAGGTCTGTTTGATTTGTCTACTATCCTGCTCTGATAGATAAAACAGTGTCCATGATAGGTCTGTTTGATTTGTCTACAATACCGTTCTAACAGAGAAAATATTGTCTATGATAGGTCTGTTTCTGTTTCGTTTGTCTACAATACTGTTCTAATAGAGAACATATTGTCTATGATATTTCTGTTTGATTTTTCTACAATACCGTTCTAATAACTAGCACATTATCTATGATAGGTCTGTTTGATTTATCTACTATACCGTTCTAATAGAGAACATATTGCACATGATAGATCTGTTTGATTTGTCTACAATCCCGTTCTAATGGAGAACATAATTTCCATGATAGGTCTGTTTGATTTGTCTACCATACCATTTTAATAGTTAACACAGTGTCTATGATAGGTTTGTTTGATTTGTCTACTATACCGCTCTGATAGTTATCACCGTGTCTATGATAGTTCTGTTTGATTTGTCTACATTTCTGTTCTAATAGAGAACATTTTGTCCATGATTTGTCTGTTTGATTTGTCTACAAAACCGTTCTAGCAGGGAAAATATTTCCTATGATAGGTCTGTTTCATTTGTCTACAGTCCTTTATAATAGTTAGCACAGTGTCTATGATAGGTCTGGTTAATTTGTCTACAATACCGTTCTAACAGTTAGCACAGTATCTATAATAGGTCTGTTTGATTTCTCTACAATACCGTTCGAATAGAGAACATAGTGTATATGATAAGTCTGTCTTATTTTTCTGCAGTACCATTCTAATAGTTAACACGGTGTCTGTGATAGGTCAGTTTTATTTCTCTACAATACCATTCTAATAGTTAGGACAGTAGCTAGCATAGGTCTTTTTGATTTGTCTACTATACTGCTCTGATAGTTAACACAATATCTATGATAGTTCTGTTTGATGTGTCTACAATTCCGTTCTAATACAGTACATTTTGTCCATGATAGGTCTGTGAGATTTGTCTACAATACTGTTCTAGCAGAGAACATATTTTCTATGATAGGTCTGTTTAATTTGTCGACAGTGCCATTATAATAGTTAGCACAGTGTCTATGGTAGGTCTGGTTAATTTGTCTGCAATACCGTTCTAGCAGTTAGCACAGTATCTAGCATAGGTCTGTTTGATTTGTCTACAATACCGTTCTAATAGAGAGCATAGTGTATATGATAGATCTGTCTTATTTTTCTGCAGTACCATTCTAATAGTTAACACGGTGTCTGTGATAGGTCAGTTGTATTTGTCTACAATACCATTCTATTAGTAAGGACAGTATCTACGATAGGTCTGTTTGATTTGTCTACTATACCGTTATAATAGTTAGCACAGTGTCTATGTTAGGTCTGTTTGATTTGTCTACAATACCGTTCTAATAGAGAACATAGTGTATATGATTGGTATGTTTGATTTTACAGTAATACCATTATAATAGTTAGCACAATGTATATGATAGTTCCGTCTGATTTTTCTGCAGTAACATTCTAATAGTTAAGACAGTGTATGTGATAGGTCTGTTTGATTTGTCTACAATACCATTATAATAGTTAACACTGTGTCTATGATAGGTCTATTGAATTGTCTACTATTCCGTTCTGATATTTAGCACAGTGTCTATTGTAGGTTTGTTTTGATTTATATACAATACTGTTCTAATAGAGAACATAGTGTATAAGGGAATTAACAAAATTACCGAACTCCGAACAATCTTACAAAGGGAAAGTCAAAACTCATAATTATATAAACAGACAAAATCAGTCAACAATCGGAAAACTGTGAAAACCGTAATGACCCTGACTTGGTACAGGCATTTCTAAAGAAATGGTGGGCTGAATCAGATTTTAAAGCGCCAAACCTCAAGCTCTCATTACGGTTCAAAGGTTCCGGCTGTCACTATAGCAGTATTTAAATACAGGAACAAAATAGGTAAAATAGTTGTCAAAGCAGTACCATATTCGGTGACGTAAATGTCAAAAATATTTTTACGTCACACATAGAAGAAAAAATATTCTTGACATTGTTCTTGACTTCTTTATCTTTATACATTTTCACTATTTGAAAATGCATCGCTTATACTCTTTTCTGCAGAGACGGAATATATTTCGACAAGATCTTGGTATCGGAATATAAACTTTTTAAGAGATCGAATAAGTCGAATCATTTTATAGCCCTGGTCCAGTAGCCTGTTTCTCAGATTAAGATGACGTTTCAGGAAATCAGAATAATTGATACTGGCCCTTGCATAGCGAATCAATTGCGAGATGTAAACACCATATGGAGGAGAAGCTGGTATATTGCTACACATATTTGGAAAATTTATGATTTTAAAATTGAAGTCGTCTATGGTCTCTTTAACTTCCAGCTCTGGAGGATATATCAATGGCAGAAATTCTGCAAATCTAGAATTATTGATAGATAAAACGTCATCAATATACCTGTATGTGAGATTAAAGGCTCTAGCCTCATGAATCTTCTTATCTTTTACAAGCTTTTGAAGAAACTCCGACTCATATGAGTATAAAAGTATATGATAGGTCTGTCTGATTTTTCTGCAATACTATTATAATAGTTAGCACAGTGTCAATGATAGGTCTGTTTGATTTCTCTACAATACCGTTCTAATAGAGAACATAGTGTATATGATAGTTCTGTTTGATATTTCGGAAATACCATTATAATAGTTAGCACAGTGTCTCTGATAGGTCTGTTTGAATTCTCTACAATACCGTTCTAATAGTAAACACATAGTGTATATGATAGTTCTGTTTGATTTTTCGGCAATACCATTAAAATAGTTAGCACAGTGTCAATGAGAGGTCTGTTTAAGTTGTCTATAATACCGTTCTAATAGAGAACATAGTGCATATGATAGTTGTGTTTGATATTTCGAAAATACCATTATAATAGTTAACACAGTGTCTATGATAGATCTGCTTGATTTGTCTACAATACCATTATAGTAGTTAGCACAGTGTCCATGATAGGTCTGTTTGAATTGTCTACAATACCAATGTACTAGAGAACATAGTGTATATGATAGGTCTGTTTGCTTTTTCAGCAATACCATTCTAATAGTTATCACAGTGTCAATGATAGGTCTCTTTAATTTTTCTACAATAACGTTCTAATAGAGAACATAGTGTATATGATATTTCTGTTTGATTTTTCTACAATACCATTCAAATAGTTAGCACAGTGTCTATGATATTTCTGTTTGATTTGTCTACAATACCAGTATAATAGTCAACACAGTGTATAAGACATGTATGCTTCATTTGTCTGCAATACCGTTCTAATAGTTAACACAGTGTCTATGATAGGTCTGTCTGATTTGTCTACAATGCAGTTCTAATAGTTAACACCATGTCTATGATAGTCAGTCTGATTTGTCTACAATACAGTTATAGTAGTTAACACAGTGTCTATGATAGGTCTGTTTGATTTGTCTACAGTACAGTTCTAATAGTTAACACAGTGTCTATGATAGGTCTGTCTGATTTGTCTACAATACAGTTCTAATAGTTAACACACGTTATATGATATATCTGTTTGATTTGTCTACAATTCCATACTAAATTGATGAATGTCACTGTACCAACATTATAATTATAAATATGTAATTGTTACTGTTGTCTATACAATGTTAAATAGATGTTAAATTAAACAATATTGTGAAGCTTAAATTAAAATAAAAGTCAACATTGATTAAGGTTTGTCTGATTTCCTCTCCAATGCCATTCTAATAGATAACACAGTGTCTATGATAGGTCTGTCTGATTTGTCTTCAATACAATTCTAATAGTTAGCACACCTTATATGATATATCTGTTTAATATATGTATGTCACTGTACCAACATTATAATGATGAATATATACTTGTTACTGTTGTCTATTCAATGTTAAATAAATGTTAAGTTAAACAATATGGTAAAGCTTAAATAAAAATAAAAGTCAACATTGATAAATATTTTAGCGTCAGAATTTAAATATATCAATATAAATCTTTTAATCTTACATTTCTAATGGGGAATATTGGTGAAGATTATCCCCACTTAATTACGAATGTCGCTGTGGTAGATCAGGTCCAGCATCAGTTATCATGATAAGCCAGCATGTATTTACTGCTATGTGTTTGTGTTATTTATCAATAAATTCCTTTCTTTGATTTTATAATAGTATTAATGATACAAAAAATGTTTAAATTAGGGAAGTTGTGTGTTACATGTACCTGAACTGAAAAAGGGAATTAAGATCAAAGAGTGCACCTTTATCTGTATGCACATTTAAGAATAGCAAAATCTTAACAGTTGACAGAAATGATAAGTTTATTTCTGAAATTATTAGTACTTTAGTTTAACTGCATTTTATGATAAAACAATTTTAGAAAGTTATTTTTAGATAAGTTTAGGTATTATGAATATTACAAATTATTCTTGATGATATGAAACTTTAAATCAAGCTATATTTCAAAACTGACTTGATTGTTATGTAGATGCACAGACGGACCTGAATAAATTTGTATATGATAGTAATATATGTGCTCTGTTTATTAGTGTATGTATATTATAATTTACTTTCAATAATACATTATTTGAAATCGCATACCTATAAAACTGATGTCACTAGCAAACTTTGCTTCTGTTCTGTTTAAAGAAAGGATGATAATTTTACATGTTTTTGCTAAGCCTATCACATATTCAATATGAGCAAGTTTACTGGATATATTTCTGTCCCTTTACACTTTTTTCTATACATCCTATTTCTTTTCTTTAAAAAAAACTTGGAATGTTAATTGTGATATCTGATCCTCATATGCAGGAGACAGATATGATACAATTCCACCAGTTCAACATCCAAGCAATACTGTTACTGTGTTTCTGTTTATATGTAGAATAAGTAGATCATTGTGTCGGGGTGATGAAATTTCATTTCAATCAGATGGACTAAAAAAATAAAAAAAAACTACCAAATCGCTATGTGGACTCAAAGCTAACTCCTTTCATTGTCTAGACCTATCATTTATCCCGGATACCAATCTTCACTATTTAGATGGTCCACATTCTGTTTTATACATAGTTTAAGTTATATGCTCCATCTCCTAAGGAGGCTAATACAAATTTGATGTTGTTGTATTTTGCCTATCCAATATGAATTAATACTAAGCATTGTCAGGTCTACAGTTTTCGATGGCAATGAATGGCGAATCTGAAGCTTGACATCCAAATTATTAATATTGTGGAACAGCACAACACCTTTTTCATATTTTGTATTTAAGTAAGACTAATGTTCACTCTAAACACGTCACTTTTCTGCCACATTATATATACACAGAAGTCGCGATCCTCTTCTTCTTTTGCTATGAACTAAAATTTTGTATTATTTGTTTTACTAAGTCTGTCATTGCCTTCAGAAGCACAAGATGGACATTTTCCTTCACAATGGACCACATTTCAAACACCCCTCCCCTTTTATAAAATACAAAAAAGGTAAAATAAAAAAAAAACATTTCTATCCAATAATATTCTCTAATGATAAATTTAATCCCTGATCTGTGATCACAGGCACCAATCTTACAAATAAACATTCTAAGTAAACACTGTAAGGATTACAATCTCAACATGTAATATTAAATAAAAAATTAAATCACTATAAAGTGTATAGATATTAATTATGCACCAATATTAAAGAAATGATATTTTGCAATAAATAAAATATTTATTATATGAAGTTGTCTTAATATTTTCATTTAAAATATTTCTTTTTATTATAGTTATATATACTTTTAGTAATAAAAAGATATAAATCTGAAATGTATAATCCATATACTAAATTAAACCATGCTATTAAATTATTATATTTTACAGTTTAATCTTAAATTTACACTTACCAAATCTTGTCATTGATGTATAACATTTTCTATGAAGTTCATAGCAAACAACACTGCTTTTGCTTTGTGTCCATTATGTGTGTTGTGTTCACTTAATTATTCTTAAATGCATTTAATCATTCTTTTGTACTTGCTCATTATTATGAAACCTCTATAAGAGTATCATATGTACAACAATATGTAGAAAACATTTTAATTATTATATATATATGATATATATATGATAAATAATATAAATATTTACCCAATGTAAATCTATGTAACTTAGAGATAAAGAGATGCTGCTGTTGGACCTGATCTACAGCAGTGCCATTTGTGTTATCAATTAGGGGAAATAATCTACCAATTGTCCCCATTAAATCTCCAATTAACCTACCAGTACATAAAGTATATAAAATATACCGTCCTAATGGCAGAAACCCCTAAAGTCCTTAAAAAAACTAAATATTTTTCATGATTATTGCTGGACTTGGAAATTAAAAGTAAACATAGACAATACTAATATTGTATGCTTTACAAATGAAAGATTACCTCAAACTTTACAATTTACAAATAGTAACATCGAATTTGAAATTGTGAAAGAATTTAATTATTTGGGTATATTGTTGACAAAAACGGAAAACTTTAAAAGGCAATTATAACACTGGCTGAAAAAGGGACCAAAGCAATGTAGGAAATTCTGAAAAGAGGAGAATTCCACAATCTTTCTATATCATGTCAACCTGAATTATTTGATAAAGTGGTAAGACCTATATTACTTTATGGTTGTGGATTATGGGGATTGAGTAACGGTGATATAATTCAGAGAGTACATTTGAAATATTGTAATCCTCTACTAAATCTCAAATCTTCAATTGCCCTCTTCACATAGATATAAAACAGGGGATGGTGTCATACTGAATCAAACATAAAACATGAAAACAGTTAAAAATGTGCCTGTTGTGCATCGTTTTGTGTACCATTTACGTAATACACAGCATGCTATTTCTTCTTAGTTAAACAGTGTACAAACTACTTTGGATGAATGTGGTTTTTCGTATATTTGGGACACGCAAATTTTCATATGTGAAATGTGGTTAAAATTCAATATAAAAGTTAGATTGCATGATCAGTTCCTGCAGACATGGCGAGAAAAATTACACAATTGTTCTAAAACTCTAAGTTATCGTATTTTTAAACAAACGTTTATTTCTAAACTATATTTTGATAATTTAGGCGAAAAAGATTTCTTAGCTCTATGTAAGAAGAGTTTGAAGATACCAAAGGGATAATCAGAATATCCTTATATTGAAGAAGAACAGACAACACAATGGCAAAAAAAAAGTATTAAAGGAGAAACAACGATCTAAAAAACATGCATATAGAGCTAAAGATCGAATAATACGAACCCCACTAAAAACCGGGGTTGAACTCATGTATTCCGGAGGGATGAGCAGTTATTGCTCCATTAGTCACACCAGTCGTGTTAATCTAGTTGCAAACCCGGTGTTCAGTCATGAATGAGAACAGGACAGGGAAGTGTTTGCCGCAAGTGGAACATATCCGTCGTCCGTTGTGCAACATATATTCCATAGCAGTAAGACAAGTCATGGTGGCGACCGTTAATCTTTCGAAGTGAGACTTCAACTGAACTAAGAGGAACCCTTGGTTCAGTAGCTTCCTTGTTAGCACAAACCCTCTCTCAAGGAAATCCTGATATGTATCACAAGCTCTGTAATATCGTATCAATAGAGAGATATATACTCCATATGCAGGTGCTGCTGGAATGTTGTTACAAATGAATGGAAAGTCTACAAAGGGAAAATTGAAATCATCGCTTTTGTCGAAAAATTTTAACAACAAACCATAAACTATAAGTTGTCAATAGAACATGCAAGATGGAATAATATACCGTGCGAAAATATAAAATGTACCTGATGTAATTTAGAGGAAATTGGTGATGAATTCCATATTCCATTATAATTACATTTTATATAGTCCATATTTTAAGCAATATAGAGATATATATATATCAAGAAGAGATATACAAAATATCAAATATTATTAGTTTTTTTTGGGGGATTATGGCGTCACAAAATAGATCGAATCTGACTAAGCTATGTCGCTGAAATTGCTATAAATGATCGCAAGAAATATTATCTAAAAATGTCATCTTTAAATGTAAGAACTACGTACCATATCTATTACTTCACATTGAAAATGTCATTTGTTCGTAATTAATTTTTTCGTCACGTTAAAAAAGATTTAATTACTAACAAAGGAATCTAGTGTGCATACCAATTTTGATTTCATCGTTTGCTATGATATTGATTAGGTAAATATTGAGGTCATATCAATTCAGTAACTTATTGATTCACACCCACCATTTCTTTAGAAATGCCTGTACCAAATCAGGGTCATTACCGTTTTCACAGTTGTCTGGTTGTTGACTGGTTTTGTCTTTTTATATAATTATGAGGTTTGACTTTCCCTTTGTAAGATTGTTCGGAGTTCGGTAATTTTGTTCTTACACTTATTAACATTGACCGTCGAAAACTGGTGACGTAGTACACATTATGTCTAAATTTGTACGTATTGTTTGTCATGCCATCATTTTGAAACGGAACGAAAATACCGATATTTTAATTAAATAAATCATTCACAAACGATCCATTTTCTTGTAATGTTTGGTATTAAAATAATAACCAACAATATCACATGTACAGACGTGTAAAACAGAACTATCTTTAAGATCTAATAGATAGATTTAATTAGACAGTAGTTGTCATTTTCAAATTTTTCAAACACTTGTTTAACCATACTTAATCCTTAATGGCAAACAAGTCCAATATCGCTTTTTTATATCGTGGCTCAAAGCCACTTTCAGCAATATTTTTAGTCATATCGTGGCGGTCAGTTTTATTGGTTGAGGAAACCAGAGTACCCAGAGAAAACCACTGACCTGCAAGTCACTGACAAACTTCATCAACTAATGTTGGATCGATTTCACCTCCCCATGAACGGTGTTCGAACTCACAACCTTAGTGGTGATAGACACTGATTGCACATGTATCTGTAAACTCAACTAACAGATCACGACGGCCCTCTACTCTATTATAGTACATCAGTTATACATCAAGTCATTAGTTATTATTATGTCTCAGTCTCAGTTACTGTCGGTCAGTTTAGTTTTTGACAATTGTCAGTTGTTTTATGTAGTTATCTCAACGTACAACCAATTAGTTTTTGATCAGTTTGAAAGAGCTTTTAACAACATGAAATTAAGATTATGTTGTCCCTTTTTAACAATGTATACTACTACTGATTAACTAGAACTTTAACGTCCTTGACTACCCAGACAGATATATCTCTTACGGATGAATGGTCATGTTACGCTATAGCCTTCGAAACTGTATTGCCGGAAGGGATTACAAAATACATGTATGATTGAGTTTTTTTTTCTTCACTTTTATGCATCATGAATTATTCATAGTTTTTTCATTTGTATAAGTTGATGAAAATTCAAGGCGCTGATTCCTTCTGTTAGCAAAGTGATCAATAAGCATATCCAAGTCGACTTGCACATGTCTGTGCATAAGTTGGAAAGTCGTTTATCGCCCATAGGCGACCTTAAGGAGGATTTCACGCGTCTTCTTCCACTTAAAGATCTTGCTTGTTGCTAATGGCACCCATTAGAATCAGTAAGATACTGATAATACTGTATATAGCCGGGTATAAGTCACGGTTTATTGCATGTAGAATGTCTAGTAGTATCTTTGGCTTATCATCTACAAGAGCCAACCTAAAAAACATTATCCTCAAAATCATGGAACATATATAAATTCTTATTCCAGAGGGAAAGTGGAGCATTGCTTTAAATAAAAAAAAATTGTCAAATTTATGCATAGGGACGTGCCTACTTGAACCTAAGGTAGCTACGCCCCTGAAGATGGATAAACTTATGTGGTAAATTGATGCCGATGATTTTTTCGTGAGCGAGCATCTTTTACGTGGTCACCAGAAAATACACCAATTTAAAACATGCTACGGTTCGAATAGCACGACAACCCGAAAGGAAACGTTCCATTCAATAAACAATTACATGCATCGTAGACGCACTGTCGTTTGAATTCAAAGGAATGGAACACATTCTGAAGTAGCTAATAAACCACAATATCCGATGATAACCGGAGCTACTCTAAATGAAAGAATCAATTTGAAGATCGTAACAACGAGAAAGAACTACAGATAACATTAGAAGTTCTCTATCCTTAAAGAACATGTCTTTCACTCGCCATTATAAATGTTATTATTTAATCAAAAAAGTTTTACATCTACGATCTATACAGGTGTAGTCCGTTTGACTTCTATGAATCTCTAGAAAAAATTCTTAAAAATTGTAAGAATTATTTGTAAGTATTTTTAATAATATTTCCTCGTCTGCTGGAATCGAATATTTCTTTTTTTTCTTTTGATCAAGTATTCATGCTTATGGATTCTAACGTAAGAATGCTTGTTTGTGGCTGTGCAGTTCTAGTTTCTTTTGATTAATATATACATTTAGAATAATAAAATGATTGATATATTTTCCCGTGACAAAATTAGGATCCGTTTTTTTTTACATCGTTCTTTAGAATGAGTGAGACGATAAACTGACGCCATGTCTAAGCTAAATACAATTCTTGGATACTTATTTAAGATTACTTCATTTCACATCAAACTTGTTTTTACTTCCTTTTGAGAAGTAGCAACGATAGGTATTAAAACTATCTCAGTATCCCAGTAGTAATAATTATTTAAGCATCCCAGAATAAAATATATAATCAATAATTGCGGGGATATGAACAACATATTTTGGATGAAGTTGTGTTTATTTTATTTTTATCTTATACAAGTGTGCACACATAAATGTGCTGTCCAAAAGGCAAGTGTGGACGTCAATATTTCATATTATTAACTTAAAAAAAAAGATTCCATGGACCCAGGGGTCCTGGTTTGGGCCGTGGTGAGAGCGGGAGGTTTGGCGCTTTAAAATCTGATTCGGCCCACCATTTCTTTAGAAATGCCTGTACCAAGTCGGGATCATTACGGTTTTCACAGTTTTCCGGTTGTTGACTGATTTTGTCTGTTTGTATAATTATGAGTTTTTACTTTCCCTTTGTAAGATTGTTCGGAGTTCGGTAATTTTGTTATTACCCTTATTTATTATTTTTGCTTAATGTCCGGTCCTGTGTTTTCATTTCAGATTTTCATCATAGCCACACTCCCCCTCCCAAGGGATATAAAATTGTATCATTAATAATAAATTAATGGTCACAGCAAATTTTTATTTTTCTCTTTAAGGTGAGAGGATACTAAATGACGATACGTCAAAAGTTATCGGCCCTGACGTTACGGCATTGCTTGCATGCATGTGTATTTTCTTTTCGGGGTCAACGAGACAATACCTTTAATGAACCCGAGAGTCGGTTTGACATTTTCGGGACACCCGGGTTTACGCTTTTCATTACGCGGGATTGGGAATTTATCAATTTAAAAATAACCAGCTGGAATTCAGGACCCCGCCGGGGAGCAAAAAATATGAATGGCTTTTCCGATGAAGAGAAAGCATAGACACCATCACTCCAGATTCCTCCTTCCATCAAAATTTTATTTTGTCATAATTATATAAAGCAATAAAGAAAATACACATTAGTATAAATATTATATTATTTTTAAGAATGTAGAATAAACGGTCCCCATTGGAAATACGCACAATGTGGCTTTTATGGGCAATCAAGATTAGAAATCTTTTTACTTAAGAATTTATCATTTTAGTAAGTTTTAACATGTATGATATTTTCTTATATTATCTTGTATTTGAAATGCTTATATTTTGATATTTGATCAAATAAATCAGACGAGGCGAAGGAACAGCTACAAGAACATAGTTTTATTGTGACTAACTTTGAAGACCGCAAGAAATTATCAAGCCAAAAGAAAACTCTATTGGACACTTACAATCGTGTTATTAGGGAAAAGATAATGTCTCATCAAATGTGTGACAAAGCTGCTGGCACTGGTCTCAGTTTTACCCACATAAAATGTACATACAGGAGACCCGGACAAGACGGTGCTAGCAGTATTCTAAGTGAGCGTACGCAAAACAACAAACCGCGTGTGACAAATCAAAAGAAAATAATAAAACATGTATGCGACTTTCTTGCAAGGCAATGACTATGTGCAGTTTGTGTGCATGTATGTGTAACATGCTCCATTATGAAATAGAAGTTATAATATGATCATAGTTATTTATTTGTCTTTGTGCTTTAACTGACGTCGTTTAGATTATGTTTGATAACGTCAAGAAGTCACTTTTGTAATGTAACGTCGTTTTTTGCTGTTTTTAGGTTCCGTACTTCAACTTGTGAGCTCTATATCTTGAAAACGAGCATGGTGACCTATACTTTAAGTAGCACCAATCGATTCGTTATACGAATATCTATTTTATGTTAGTTTTTTATTATTTTTCTATAGTTCAAGTGCCCCATCGAGTGTATATTGTGATAATTGGACAGGAAAAACGAGGTTTCCCCTTATATCTCTATATAAAAAATGGCATAAATTTCGAAATATTAACTCAAAATTACGAAAAAACCAGGATGGTGACCCCATTTTTTTATTTGAGTTATTGATGTAACTCATTAAGATGAGTACACATACACCACATTTTGTAAATCCGAATTGGTCTCATTTGGTATCCTCTGACCTTAAACTGTCGAAACATAACATTTATTGAACTGTAAAATTCACCAAAAAAAATCACCCCCTCCCCCTTCCTCCTCTTTCCCTTTTTTCTTGTTTAAATCAATGATCAACAATATTCCAGAATCAAACAAATGAATAAACATAACATAGATTTCTTTTACATGCATCTTTTTACCATGTGGAGTCAGTGTGTTTTTAAATCGGTCATCCAATCAGGACGCTCATTAGTCTTGTCCAAGATAAAACATACATGGCTAAAATTACCTGTGGGTGATTCCCCATTTCAACTCGTAAATTTACATAGAAATCGGAGATATTTCGTCATAAAACTTCACACGTGGTTTTGTCTATCATATTTCTTGAAGACAAACATAACATTTTATTGCATTTATCAATATTTTATGAGTATCAACAGTTTTTTCAACACCGTATCTGTTTCTCGATACAGTCGCCCGACTACAGTGACCCTTGACGCACCTTAACACGTTCTACCATTGTTTTCTTAATAATGTTGTTTAATAATTGTTAATTGGTTACATGCCGACATACCATTGTTTTTACGGCAAAGATAGGGAATATCGTGCTTCTCAAACCTCGAAACGTCATAGAAGCACTTGTAATATTTGAAAATTTTCCCGTCGTTTTTAAAGAAATTTAACACCTCCGCAGTCGCGCATCAAAAACATGCTTTAACAGTATTTGTGTTTTATTAATTCCAATAATCTGTTATAATATTTATTTGGTGCAGGACTGCGGACGTGCTTAATTTCTTCTAAAACCATCGAAATATCGGCAAAATTCAACGAAATAACGAAATATAGTAGATAAATGATGATCGACAATTAAGCACAACAAACTATAACAACATTAATTCATACTTTTACTCATCCACAAAATATCACCATACAATAAAGCAAAAACCTGCAGAGAATGTTGTAGAAATATGTGTCCTGGTTTGAAAATGGCACAAATAAAAATATGTCAGCATAAGTCTGTAAATGGAATTATTAATGGTTAGATTTTAAGTCCAACAAAAATGAAACAAGATAAAACACAGAATTACCAGGTTTCTTTTTCTATCAAAATATGCCATTGTCAACAAATATAAGGACAAAATAACGAGGGAAACTATAAAATCAGGGGAGATAAATCTTCTTATCAACAGAGGACATTTTAAACAAAGATAATGTCAGAATAAAGAGTGATCCTTTAATATCAGGGGAGATACATTTTCTTATCAACAGATGACATTGTCAACAAATATAAGGACAGAATAAAGAGGGAAACTATAAAATCAGGGGAGATAAATCTTCTTATCAATAGAGGACATTTTAAACAAAGATAATGCCAGAATAAAGAGTGATCCTTTAATATCACGGGAGATAAATCTTCTTATCAACAGATGACATTGTAAACAAAGATCAGGACAAAATAAAGAGGGATGCTTTAATATAAGGGGGGGGGGGTAAATATTTTTAGGTACCTGACGTTTGACTAACCAGTTAGAATGTACTTATTGTAGACAATGACTCTGTTGATGAACAATCACAATTGATATTTTACTGATTTATTATCAATTAGTTATAACAATGTCTAGTACAATAACAGTAGTATCAAGTCTAATCATCTTAAAACGATATTTAATTACTTGATTTCGAACAAAAACTTTACTTTTTCATCATGCTCTCCTGATTTTATAATTTAATTTTTAATTTGTATGTGCACATATAGATCATTTATAATACTTCTAGCTCACTTAAGTAGCAAGAGAAATGTATTTACAATACCATACTAAATATATAACTCTGCAATTCTAATAGACAACCCATTTTATATGATAGGTTTGTTTGATTTGTCTAAAATACTGTTCAAATAATTAACACAGTGCCTATGCTAGTTCAGTTTGATTTGTCTACAATACCATACTAAATATATAACTATGCAATTCTAATAGACAACACATTTTGTATGATAGGTCTGTTTGATTTGTCTAAGATACCGTTCTAATACTTAGCACAGTGATACATATTCTTAAGCATTTTGAATTCAATGAATCGTTCATTAACTGAGTAAAAACATTATATACAGATATACAAACGTGTGTAATGAATAATGGGTGGTTCTCAGAAATGTTTAAGAATACAAGAGGAAATCGCTAAAGATTTCCTTTATCAGCTTTGTTGTTTGTCTTGTCAGTGGAAAGCATGGCTTCAAGACTTAGAAACAATAAAGATATTAAGGGATTTCAAATAAAAATAGACAAAACAATTCATAGCATTAAGATATCGCAACTCGCTGATGACACAACTTTGCTTTGTACGTCTAAAGAAGAAATTTATTTAGCATTTAATGAAATAGAAACTTTCGGGTCTTTTTCTGGATTATTAATGAAAAAAAATAAAACTGGGGGAAAACTTAAGCACAGTAAAGATAAAATAAAGGGCATTAAATGGTCAGAAAAACCTATTAAAGCATTGGGTGTATATGTTGGTAACAATAAAGAAGAGTGTGAAAAATTAAACTAGGAAAATATAATAGATAAAATGAATACTTTATTCTTCTCTTGGGGAAAACGAAATTTAACTATTCTTGGGAAAATTATGATTAATAAAGCGTTAGTCATTCCTATATTTACTTTTGTTGCTAGTGCATGTGTCGTGTTAGACAAATATAGAAAAGAAATTGAAAGTAAATGTTTCAAATTCATTTGGGATGGTAAACCAGACAAAGCTAAAAGAAACACTATGATAGGTAATTTTGATTGTACGTTTTAATTATCGTACATAATTGTTACTATTGTCTGCACAGTGTTAAACAGATGTAAAATTAAACAATATATTGAACCTAGAATAAAAGTAAAAGTTAACATTGGTGAACCTTTAAACATAAGAATTTAAATATATAAATATAAATCGTTTAAGCTTAAATTGTTGATTAAGTCTCCTATTTACCTACGAGTACACGCAGTATATAATAAAATATGGACGGAATGCTTAATGATGATGATCGACAATTAAATACATCAAACAATAACAATGCTAACTCATTCTTTTACTCATCCAAACATATGTCCATCAAATTAAAACTAGCAGAGAACCTCGTGGAAACATATGTCTTTGTTTGTAAATGACACCCAAAAAAACACATATGACAGGATAAATCTGTAAATGAAATTGATGATTATATTTTAAGTCCAATAAATATGAAACAAAATAAAGCTAAACCTTACCAGGTTTGTTTCTTATCAACAGGTGACTTTGTAAACAAAGATAAGGACAGAATAAAGAGGGATACATTAATATCAGGGAATGACTCTGTTGATCAACAATTGATATCTTACTATATTTGTTATCAATTAGTTATAACAATGTCTAGCGCACTAACAGTATTATAAAGTCTTTTCATCTTAAAGCGATATTTAATTACTTGATTTCGAACAAAAACGTCACTTTTTCATCATACTCTCCTGATTTTATAATTTAATTTGTGTATGTACATATAGATCATTTATAATTCTAGTTCAGTTAAGTAACAAGTGACATGTATTTGTACATCAATGTGCAATTGGTTTTAACACCATAAATCTGTTGATTGTGATGGATGTAAATATTTCGCTAACAATTTCCACTACCTCCTGTTAAATTAAGAAGCAAGAGATATATTGTTTTTAAATATCGAGATAAAACTGTTTTAAAAACATAAATATGATGATTATGATGACTGTCAACGATTGGTTGAAAATCTCACCAAATAATAAAACAATATCACGATGATGTACACAACATAAACTGTGATGGTTTACATAATGTGATTAATTTTCTGTATGTACAGGAGACTGTAAATATCAAGTGAGCAACAAGACAGATATGTACATCCTAAATATACTTAAACATAATCACTTACAAAATATAATATTTACATTGTAAAAGATTTTTATACAGGAACAACACGATATAAATAATATTTAATGTTTACTCCTGATCGACATTATACCTTATCATATAGAAAGTTACAGACTACGAATCAAATGTATTGTAAAATAACACATCAAATACCGATATGTGAGCAAACTATACAATTCCAATAGATAACAGTGTCTATGATGGTTCAGTTTGATTTGTCTACAATACCATATTAAATATATAACCATACATTTCTAATAGACAACTCATTTTATATGATAGATCTGTTTGATTTGTCTACAATACCATATTAAATATATAACTATACAATTATAATAAAACACTCATTTTATATGATAGGTCTGTTTTATTTGTCTACAATACCATATTAAATATATAACTATACAATTATAATAGACAACCCATTTTATATGATAGGTCTATTATAGAGTATTATCATCTTAAAGCGATATGTAATTACTTGATTTAGAACAAAAACTTTACTTTTTAGTCATACTCTCCTGATTTTATAATTTAATTTGTATATGTACATATAGATCATTTCTAATACTTCTAGTTCAGTTAAGTAGCAAAGGACATCTATTTGTAAATCAATATAAAACTGGTTTTACCAACATAACTAGTGTGATTTATATGGCATTTGGTTGAAAATCTCAACCACTAATATAACAATATGACGATGGTGTACACAGCATAAGCTGATTATTTCTGATAAGTGATGGTTTACATTATTTGATTTATCTACAATACCGTTCTAATATTTAACACAGTGTCTATGATATGTCTCTGTTTTATTTGTCTACAATACCATGCTAAATATATAACTATACAATTCTAATAGACAACTCATTTTATATGATAGGTCTGTTTGATTTGTCTAGAATACCATGCGAAATATATAACTATTCAATTATAATAGACAACTCATTTTATATGATAGGTCTGTTTGATTTGTCTACAATACCATATTAAATAGATAGCGATACTATTATAATAGACAACGCATTTTATATGATAGGTTTAAACTTAAAGTTTGAATTAAGTCTCCAATTAACATACTAATGCATAAAGTATATAATAAAATATGGAGGAATTATTAACGATGATGATCTACAATTAACATACTAGTACATACAGTATATAATAAAATATGGAGGAATGCTTAACGATGATGATCGATGATTACACAATCAAGCTATAACAATACTAACTCATCTTTTACTCATCCACACAATATCACCATACAATAAAAACAGAGAAGCTGGTAGAAATATGTGTCCTGGTTTGTAAAGGGTGCAAACTAAAATATGACAACACTAACTCATTATTTTACTCATACACAAAATAAGAACATACAATCAGAACTAGGAGTGAAGCTGGCGGTCATATGTGTCCTGGTTTGTATGTAAACAATATAAACTGAATATTTCTACCAAGTGATGATGTACATTATGTGATTAATTTTCTGTATTTACAGCTTTCAGTAAGTATCAAGTGAAGAACAAGACAGATAAGTACATCCTAAATATACTTGAACATAATCACTTACAAAACAGAGTGTTTACATTGTTACGGATATTTATACAGGAACAAAACTATATTAGTAGTATTTAATGTTTACTGCTGGTCAACATTTTAAAGAGTTTGAAGATACCAACGAGGTAATCAGAATCCGTAAATCGAAGAAGAATAGACAACGTAATGGACAAAAGAAAAAAGAATAAAAGGACGAACAACGATCTATAAAACATTACACATAAAACTAAAGATCGAGTAACATGAACCCAACTGAAAACCAGGGGTGAACTGAAAGATAGGAATATGTACCTTTATAGACAGAATTAGGGTATCCTAGCTCTTTATTCCTGATAAATAAATGTTCATCAGTAAAAGATAGGAATATATACCTATATAAACAGAATAAGGGTATCCTAGCTCTTTATTACTGATAAATAAATGTTCATCGGTAAAAGATAGGAATATGTACCTATATAAACAGAATAAGGGTATCCTAGCTCTTTATTACTGATAAATAAATGTTCATCGGTAAAAGATAGGAATATGTACCTATATAAACAGAATAAGGGTATCCTAGCTCTTTATTCCTGATAAATAAATGTTCATCTGTAAAAGATAGGAATATGTACCTTTATAAACAGAATAAGGGCATCCTAGCTCTTTATTCCTGATAAATAAATGTTCATCTGTAAAAGATAGGAATATGTACCTTTATAAACAGAATAAGGGCATCCTAGCTCTTTATTCCTGATAAATAAATGTTCATCGGTAAAAGAAATATAAAGTGAAATAATAAAAACGGGAAAAGTTGACTTCAACACAACAAACATAAAACACTCAAATATCAGTGTCAATAAAATATGATATATAACAACTAGTGACGACTTAGACATTATAATATAACTCGGGCATGGTATGTAATTTGTAGATAACAAAATACAATTAATATTTCTTCTGTATTTATTGATTTATTATTTCTTAATTAGTTCCATTCGTCTTAATGAAGCTTAGAAAATACAGGTTCAAAGTTAAATATTGTAATATAATCTGAATAAAAGCTAGAAAATACTGGACAAATTAATTAAGAAATATATATAAACAAGCGAACATAATGTTATATTAAATTTTTACTGATATAAGCATTGAAACATTAATAATAAAATAATATTCTACTGATGCAAACATAAAAACATCAATGATAAACTGATATTTCACTGATACAATCATAAAACAACAATAATAAACTCATGTTTTACTGATGCAAACATTAATAATAAACTAATATTTTACTGATACAAATATTAAAACTTCAATAATAAATTAATATTTTGCTGACACAAACATTAAAACGTCAATGATAAACTGATATGTTACTGATAAAAACATTAAAACATCAATAATAAACTGATGTTTCACTGATACAAACATTAAAACTTAAATAATAAACTGATATGTTACTGATAAAAACAATATAGAACATCAATAATAAACTGAAGAATAGACAACGTAATGGTTTTAAATAATAAAACAATATGATGATGATGTAAACAATATAAACTGAATATTTCTACCAAGTGATGATGTACATTATGTGATTAATTTTCTGTATTTACAGGAAAGTGTAAGTATCAAGTAAAACATTACACATAAAACTAAAGATCGAGTAACATGAACCCCACTAAAACCCATGGGTGAACTGAAAGATAGGAATATGTACTTTTATAAACAGAATAAGGGTATCCTAGCTCTTTATTCCTGATAAATAAATGTTCATCGGTAAAAGATAGGAATATGTACCTTTATAAACAGAATAAGGGTATCCTAGCTCTTTATTCCTGATAAATAAATGTTCATCGGTAAAAGATAGGAATATGTACCTATATAAACAGAATAAGGGTATCCTAGCTCTTTATTACTGATAAATAAATGTTCATCGGTAAAAGATAGGAATATATACCTATATAAACAGAATAAGGGTATCCTAGCTCTTTATTCCTGATAAATAAATGTTCATCTGTAAAAGATAGGAATATATACCTTTATAAACAGAATAAGGGTATCCTAGCTCTTTATTCCTGATAAATAAATGTTCATCGGTAAAAGAAATATAAAGTGAAAAAATAAAAACGTGAAAAGTTGACTTCAACACAACAAACATAAAACACTCAAATATCAGTGTCAATAAAATATGTTATATAACAATTAGTGACGACTAAAACATTATAATGTAACTCGGTCATGGTATGTAATTTGTAGACCAAAAAAATACAATTAATATTTTTTCTGTATTTATTGATTTATTAATTCTTAATTGGTTTCATTCATCTGAGTGAAGTTTAGAAATACATGTTCAAAGTTAAATATTGTCATATAATCTGAATAAAAGTTAGAGAATACTAGACAAATTAATACAGAAATATATATCAACAAACGAACATAATGCTATATCAAATGTTTACTGATATAAGCATTAAACCATTAATAATAAAGGGCCCGGATGGCTCAATGAGCTAGGTAGTTGGAGTTCGCGTAGCAGCAGAGGATAAAGCTTACCAGTTGCTTGCCCATGGTCGTTGGTTCTCTATGGGTACTTCGGCTTCTTCTACCACTAAAACTGGTCGTCATGATATAGCTGAAATATTGCTGAAAGTGGCCTTAAGCACAATAAATCAAATCAAATCAAATCATTAATACTAAAATGATATTCTACTGATGCAAACATAAAAACATCAATAATAAAATTACATTGTATTGATGTAAACATTAAAGCATCAATAATAAACTGATATTATACTGATAAAAACATTAAACCATCAGAAATAAACTAATATTTAATGATGCAAATATTAAAAGATCAATCAAAAACTAATATTTAACTGATACAAACATTAAAACATCAATAATAAACTGATATTTTACTGATACAAACATTAAAACATCAAATATAAACTGATATTTTACTGATATAGACGTTAAAACATTAATAATAAATTGATATTTGACTGATACAATCATTAAAACATCAATAATAAACTTATATTTGACTGATATGAATATTAAACAGATATAAAAAAAACTGATATTATACTGATGCAAACATTAATAATAAACTGATATTATACTGATACAAACATTAATAATAAACTGATATTATACTGATACAAACGTTAATAATAAACTGATATTATACTGATACAAACATTAATAATAAACTGATATTATACTGATACAAACATTAATAATAAACTGATATCATACTGATACAAACGTTAATAATAAACTGATATTTTTGATACAGACATTAAAACATCAATAATAAACTGATATTTTACTGATACAGACATTAAAACATTAATAATAAACTGATATTTTACTGATACAGACATTAATAATAAGCTGATATTATACTGATACAAATATTAAAACATCAATAATAAACTGATATTTTACTGATACAAACATTAATAATAAACTTATATCTAACTGATGCGATAATTAAAACATCAATAATATACTGATATTTTCTTGATACAACAATAAAACATGAAAAATAAACTGATACAAACATTAAAACATCTATAATAAACTGATATTTTACTGATACAACAATAAAACATGAACAATATACTGATATTTTCCTGATACAGCATTAAAACATGAATAATAAACTGATATTTAACTGATATAAACATTAAAACATCAATAATCAACTAATATTTTACTGATACAAACATAAAAACATCAATAATAAAGTGGTATTTAACAGATACAAACGTTAAAACATCAATAATAAACTGACATTTTACAGATACAAACGTTAAAACGTCAATAATAAACTGACATTTTACATGTGTAGAACTTTATAATGTTTGAGATGGTTTATCTGTTTATCAGAACCACACCATCATGATAGAAATAGAGAGTACACAACGAGATATTTATTTCTCACTAATGAGACAGCACAGTTCCTATTTTTTGCCGTGTGAGATATCCTTGCTTCAACCCGTGAGTGAGATAAGAATGTCATGCTACCTTTGCCGTAAAAATTTTACGCTTCGCAAAAGAGCTCTTCACCACGGTTCCGTCTGTATTTGCAACAATAAAACCACGATTCTACCACATAAGTATTTTTGTATTAATCTATGCATGCTATTCTGCTATCCAACGATTTAACGATATTGCACCTTTCACTGCGTTTGACTTTTTATCTCCCTTTGACCAAAATCAAATAATGTTTACATGTATTTATCGCTGTTCTAGTAGTATATATAATATATTTATTAAATACATTGTATTTTATTATGAAATACAATTAAAATACTGCCAATACACGGATTAAATCGACAATTAACTTCATCAACGGAAAACAATTTTGCTGGAAAACGTTCGATGGAATGTAAACAAAACAAGATGTTTAGTAAGAAATAAAATCAAACACCGGAAAACGTACAAGATAAGGAAATTAGTGAGAAAAAGAATCAAACACCGGTAAGAGGGCAAGACGGAAAAATTTCAGACACCCGCGGGAAAGATTTCTATTGTTCTCCAACTCTGCGGAGCCTCGTTGGAGACCAGAAATCTTTCCCTTGGGTGTCTGCGATATTTCCGTCTTACCGGTGTTAGATTCTTTATATCTTAATTTGTAATAATTGTGTTAAAGTGCTAAAGGAGGAGCTCATATATTTATATACGTTGTATTGTATCAGCTAAGCGTCAGATAATTTAAATACATTATTAATGATATAATTTTGAATACATTTTTTTTTACAGTTTTTGCCCCAAAATATGTACTTTCACAGAGAACCAGTAAAGTTGTCCCATCTAAACAGCAGATAATTTAAATGTATTATTAATAATATAATTTTGTATACCTTCCTTTTACAGAATGCATTGCCCCAACTGTAAAAGAGAGTAAGTATAATAATTAATGTCGTAGATTATATTTCATAAGATAAGTATACATATATATAATAAGTCAAATGATTTACTCAATATATGCTATAACAGTAATATGACGTTGTATACCTAGTATATATACTTTGATATAAACAAAATAATTAAAATCTTCTGCTCAGAATTTTAATCTGAAATAATCTTTAGGTGGACCGCCTTCAAATTTATGTGTGACACCCCCATTTCTATGAACTTTATACGTCATATTGAAAACCAGATGTTCTCCATTGATTCGAAGCCATGCGGTTTTGTCTGCTGTAAGACATCACGAAGACATATTAATTATACATCTAAGCTGTACATATGTGATCATGTCTGTGGAGTAGATAATCTAAGCTGTACATATGTGATCAAATCTGTGGAGTAGATAATCTAAGCTGTACATATGTGATCAAGTCTGTGGAATAGATAATCTAAGCTGTACATATGTGATCAAGTCTGTGGAGTAGATAATCTAAGCTGTACATATGTGATCAAGTCTGTGGAGTAGATAATCTAAGCTGTACATATGTGATCAAGTCTGTGGAGTAGATAATCTAAGCTGTACATATGTGATCAAGTCTGTGGAGTAGATAATCTAAGCTGTACATATGTGATGAAATCTGTGGAGTAGATAATCTAAGCTGTACATATGTGATCAAGTCTGTGGAATAGATAATCTAAGCTGTACATATGTGATCAAATCTGTGGAGTAGATAATCTAAGCTGTACATATGTGATCAAGTCTGTGGAATAGATAATCTAAGCTGTACATATGTGATCAAATCTGTGGAGTAGATAATCTAAGCTGTACATATGTGATCAAGTCTGTGGAATAGATAATCTAAGCTGTACATATGTGATCAAATCTGTGGAGTAGATTATCTAAGCTGTACATATGTGATCAAGTCTGTGGAATAGATAATCTAAGCTGTGCATATGTGATCAAGTCTGTGGAGTAGATAATCTAAGCTGTACATATGTGATCAAGTCTGTGGAATAGATAATCTAAGCTGTACATATTTGATCAAGTCTGTGGAATAGATAATCTAAGCTGTACATATGTGATGAAATCTGTGGAGTAGATAATCTAAGCTGTACATATGTGATCAAGTCTGTGGAATAGATAATCTAAGCTGTACATATGTGATCAAGTCTGTGGAGTAGATAATCTAAGCTGTACATATGTGATCAAGTCTGTGGAGTAGATAATCTAAGCTGTACATATGTGATCAAGTCTGTGGAGTAGATAATCTAAGCTGTACATATGTGATCAAGTCTGTGGAGTAGATAATCTAAGCTGTACATATGTGATCAAGTCTGTGGAATAGATAATCTAAGCTGTACATATGTGACCAAGTCTGTGGAATAGATAATCTAAGCTGTACATATGTGATGAAATCTGTGGAGTAGATAATCTAAGCTGTACATATGTGATCAAGTCTGTGGAATAGATAATCTAAGCTGTACATATGTGATCAAGTCTGTGGAGTAGATAATCTAAGCTGTAGATATGTGATCAAGTCTGTGGAGTAGATAATCTAAGCTGTACATATGTGATCAAGTCTGTGGAATAGATAATCTAAGCTGTACATATGTGATGAAATCTGTGGAGTAGATAATCTAAGCTGTACATATGTGATCAAGTCTGTGGAATAGATAATCTAAGCTGTACATATGTGATGAAATCTGTGGAGTAGATAATCTAAGCTGTACATATGTGATCAAGTCTGTGGAGTAGATAATCTAAGCTGTACATATGTGATCAAGTCTGTGGAATAGATAATCTAAGCTGTACATATGTGATCAAGTCTGTGGAGTAGATAATCTAAGCTGTACATATGTGATCAAGTCTGTGGAGTAGATAATCTAAGCTGTACATATGTGATCAAGTCTGTGGAATAGATAATCTAAGCTGTACATATGTGATGAAATCTGTGGAGTAGATAATCTAAGCTGTACATATGTGATCAAGTCTGTGGAATAGATAATCTAAGCTGTACATATGTGATCAAGTCTGTGGAGTAGATAATCTAAGCTGTACATATGTGATCAAGTCTGTGGAGTAGATAATCTAAGCTGTACATATGTGATGAAATCTGTGGAGTAGATAATCTAAGCTGTACATATGTGATCAAGTCTGTGGAGTAGATAATCTAAGCTGTACATATGTGATCAAGTCTGTGGAATAGATAATCTAAGCTGTACATATGTGATCAAGTCTGTGGAGTAGATAATCTAAGCTGTACATATGTGATCAAGTCTGTGGAATAGATAATCTAAGCTGTACATATGTGATCAAATCTGTGGAGTAGATAATCTAAGCTGTACATATGTGATCAAGTCTGTGGAATAGATAATCTAAGCTGTACATATGTGATCAAATCTGTGGAGTAGATAATCTAAGCTGTACATATGTGATCAAGTCTGTGGAATAGATAATCTAAGCTGTACATATGTGATCAAATCTGTGGAATAGATAATCTAAGCTGTACATATGTGATCAAGTCTGTGGAATAGATAATCTAAGCTGTACATATGTGATCAAGTCTGTGGAATAGATAATCTAAGCTGTACATATGTGATCAAGTCTGTGGAATAGATAATCTAAGCTGTACATATGTGATCAAGTCTGTGGAGTAGATAATCTAAGCTGTACATATGTGATAAAGTCTGTGGAGTAGATAATCTAAGCTGTACATATGTGATCAAGTCTGTGGAGTAGATAATCTAAGCTGTACATATGTGATCAAGTCTGTGGAGTAGATAATCTAAGCTGTACATATGTGATCAAGTCTGTGGAATAGATAATCTAAGCTGTACATATGTGATCAAGTCTGTGGAATAGATAATCTAAGCTGTACATATGTGATGAAATCTGTGGAGTAGATAATCTAAGCTGTACATATGTGATCAAGTCTGTGGAATAGATAATCTAAGCTGTACATATGTGATCAAATCTGTGGAGTAGATAATCTAAGCTGTACATATGTGATACAATCTGTGGAGTAGATAATCTAAGCTGTACATATGTGATACAATCTATGGAGTAGATAATCTAAGCTGTACATATGTGATACAATCTATGGAGTAGATAATCTAAGCTGTACTTATGTGATAAAATATATGGAGTAGATAATATAAGCTGTACATATGTGATAAACTCTGTGCAGTAGATAATCTAAGCTGAACATGTGTGATACAATATGTGGAGTGGATAATCTAAGCAGTACATTGTGATCAAATCTGTTAAGTAGATAATCTAAGCTGTACATGTGTGATAGAATCTGTAGAGTAGATATTCTAAGCTGTACATTTGTGATTAAATCTGTGGAGTAGCTAATCTAAGCTGTACATGTGTGATAAAATATGTGGATTCGATAATCTAAGATGTACATTTGTGATACAATCTATGGAGTAGATAATCTAAGCTGTATATTTGAGATACAATATATGGAGTAGATAAACTAAGCTGTACATGTGTGATAAAATATGTGGAGTCAATAATCTAAGCTGTACATTTGTGATAAAATCTATGGAGTAGATAATCTAAGCTGTACATTTGTGATACAATCTGTAGAGTAGATAATCTAAGCTATACATGTGTGATAAAATATTTGGAGTCGATAATCTAAGATGTACATTTGTGATAAAATCTGTGGAGTAGATAATCTAAGGCGTACATTTCTGATCAAATCTGTGGAGTAGATAATATAAGCTGTACATTTGTGATAAACGGTGTAGAGTAGATAATCTAAGCTGTACATTTGTGATAAAATCTGTGGAGTAGATAATCTAAGCCGTACATGTGTGATAAAATCTGCTGAGTCGATAATCTAAGCTGTATATATGTGATAAAATCTGTGGAGTAGATAATCTAAGCTGTATATTTGTGATAACATATGTGGAGTAGGTAATCTAAGCTGTACATTTGTGATCAAATCTGTGGAGTAGATAATCCAAACTGTACACTTGTGATAAAATCTGTGGAGTAGATATGAATTGCTTCTTAATATTGTCCTTTGTTCAAGAATGGCTTAAATGTGCAATTCAGTAACTGTCATGCTAAAAGGCCTAGCAAAGAAGCTGCTCAACCACCGGTGCATAGCTGGACAAAAATGTAGTCACCGCTCTCATTGGTTTACGATCGATATCATGCTATGATCAACCTTTATAGAATATCTGAATCACAGCTTCCGTTTGTCGTACTCACACTTTCATTCTCACTCACGAATTATTACTTTGTTTGTTACAAGAGTAACACAACGGGCGTGGCTAGTCGAACAAGAAGTATACATTCTTCTGTGCCACCCACCTGTGTTCATCCCCGTTTTTAGAAGGGTTCATGTTACCCAAGCTTTAGTTTCCTCTGTAGTGCTATGTCGATCATTGATAGTCTTTTTGCTCTGTTTCCTTTTGATCATTGCTATTCTTTGTGTTCTGTTTCCTTTTGATCATTGATAGTTTTTTTGTTCTGTAACACAACGGGCAAGGCTAGTCGAACAGGAAGTATCCATCCGTATGTGCCATCCACCTGTGTTCATCCCCGTTTTTAGAAGGGTTCATGTTTCCCAAACTTTAGTTTCCTCTGTAGTACTATGTCGATCATTGATAGTCTTATTGTTCTGTTTCCTTTTGATAATTGATAGTCTGTGTGTTCTGTTTCCTTTTGATAATTGATAATCTTTGTGTTCTATTTCCTTTTGATCATTGATAGTCTTTGTGTTCTGTTTCCTTTTGATCATTACTAGTCTTTTTGTTAAGTTTCCTTTTGATCATTGATAGTCTTTGTGTTCTGTTTCCATTTGATCATTGATAGTCGTTTTGTTCTGTTTCCTTTTGATCATTGATAGTCTTTGTGTTCTGTTTCCTTTTGATCATTGATAGTCTTTTTTGTTCACTTTCCTTTTGATCATTGATAGTCTTTGTGTTATGTTTCCTTTTGATCATTGATAGTCTTTGTGTTCTGTTTCCTTTTGATCATTGATAGTCTTTGTGTTCTGTTTCCATTTGATCATTGATAGTCGTTTTGTTCTGTTTCCTTTTGATCATTGATAGTCTTTGTGTTCTGTTTCCTTTTGATCATTGATAGTCTTTTTTGTTCTCTTTCCTTTTGATCATTGATAGTCTTTGTGTTATGTTTCCTTTTGATCATTGATAGTCTTTGTGTTCTGTTTCCTTTTGATCATTGATAGTCTTTTTGTTCTGTTTCCTTTAGATCATTGATAGTCTTTTTGTTCTGTTTCCTTTTGATCATTGATAGTCTTTTTGTTCTGTTTTCTTTTGATCATTGATATTCTTTGTGTTCTGTTTCCTTTTGATCATTGATAGTCTTTTTGTTCTGTTTCCTTTTGATCATTGATAGTCATTTTTGTTCTGTTTCCTTTTGATCATTGATAGTCTTTTTGTTCTGTTTCCTTTTGATCATTGGTAGTCTTTTTGTTCTGTTTCCTTTTGATCATTGATAGTCTTTTTGTTCTGTTTTCTTTTGATCATTGATATTCTTTGTGTTCTGTTTCCTTTTGATCATTGATAGTCTTTTTGTTCTGTTTCCTTTTGATCATTGATAGTCATTTTTGTTCTGTTTCCTTTTGATCATTGATAGTCTTTTTGTTCTGTTTCCTTTTGATCATTAAAAGTCTGTTTGTTCTGTTTCCTTTTGATCATTAATAGTCTTTTTGTTCTGTTTCCTTTTGATCATTAAAAGTCTGTTTGTTCTGTTTCCTTTTGATCATTAATAGTCTTTGTGTTCTGTTTCCTTTTGATCATTGGTAGTCTTTTTGTTCTGTTTCCTTTTGAATTTTGCATTGTTTGTCCTTCGATTTACCTCTTCTGATTACACTTTTGTTATCCTTAATAAGAGAATAAATATTATTAAAAGGCTCTGTATTTCTGTTGCATTTAATTTTGCTTTGTTATTTACTATTATATCAGAAATGTATTTTTATTTTTCAATGTAAACATTTAAGCAGTTTGTGATGAAATAGCATTCCACATGATGTTCACATACAATTAATCATAAAGTACACTTCGTTCACTGAACTACATACTGTACTTATGATTTGTTGACATGAGCAAAGCATACCAGTTTGTAACAGACATTACATATACTAGCTACAAATATAACAAGAACCGAAGATGCCTTCCCGTCCGGAGCCCTCTAGTGTGCTCATTGTTTTTTTTTCCTTTTTTTTTGCTGACCATTTCTTGCCTTCTTTTTCAATTCACTGTATGCCATTATACTTTCATTATATTGTCTTTACGTCTATTGGCTGCGCCTGGTTTCCGATTTATTATTTTCAAACTTTTAAAATAAATAGTGATGACATCCGCTTAATAACTAAATATGCTCTCTCCACTATAATACATACTGGGGTTATGGTTTGTTGACATGGAAACATTCATCATTGCAGTGATTTATCAATATATTTTAGAATTAGACTAGTTAATATTTTCGTGTTATGCTGTAATTCACATTCACTGAGTTTGTTCGAGTTTAAGTACAAAGTCCATCCACATTTAATAGTCTATCAAACTGATAAGTCAATGTTGAATCAAGTACGGAGTAATTAGATTAGCGAGCTGGAGTCGTGGGAAACTTTGGTAATCATGTTGATCTATTGTAATTATTAATTACTTTTCCGTATGCTGAATTTATTTATCGTATGCTGCATTAATTTATTGCATACTGCATTTATTTATTGCATACTGCATTTGTTTATTGCATACCGTATTTATTTATTGCGTGCAGGATTTATTTATTGTATGCCGTATTTATTTATTGCATACTGCATTTATTTTTGCATACTCCAGATGAAAAAGGTATCGCTTAAATGTAAAAAGAGTTTGAAGATACCAAAGGGCAATCATCATCCGTAAATCGAAGAAGAATTGACAACACAATGGCTAATAGAAAAAAAAGAACATAGGGACAAACAACGATCTACCCCTCTAAAATCCTGAGGTGAACTCAGGTGCTCCAGAGGGGTGAGCAGTTTATGCTCCATTGATGGCACCCTCAGTGTTACTCTAATTACAAACCCGGTGATAAGTCATGAATGAAAAAAGGACGGTAATGTGATTAAAACAAGTGATCAATGATAATTGATACACTTGTAATGGGAAATTTATCATCCCAAGTCAGATATACATTAACCCGTCTAACCCTCATATATTTGTGTGTCCGTCGCACGCTAAGACCTGTATACCCGACATCGTATGCCGTGGCTTATTTTGTGTCTTCAGCGAGTTAAGATGAGAGCTGATTGTTCGTTTTCTTGATATTTGGGGAATTGTTGACCATCAGTTTAAACTTTTCATCTTAATATTATTATTTATTATATAACAGTAATCAATGTTTCACCAATATAGAAAATTTATTTAAATATATACCATGTTTCTTTTTACATTTCAGTCAGTGGTTTCCCTTTGTCAAGGAGGTATAAGACTAGTATATGTGTCTGAAATAAAAGATGAACCTTAAGCGTTGAAATTAAAATAAAGCTGAAAATTATATGTAGAATATAAAATATATGTTAATGTAAACACTTTTACTATCAGATTATGCTCCACTGATGGCACATGCGGTGTTACTCTAATTACAAACCCGGTGATAAGTCATGAATGAAGAAAGGACAGTAATGTGATTAAAACAAGTGATTAATGATAATTGATACACTTGTAATGGGAAATGTATCATACCAAGTCAGATATACATTAACCGGTCTATCCCTGCTATATGTGTGTGTCCGTCGCATGCCAAGACCTGTATACCCGACATCGTATCCCGTGGATTATTTTATGTCTTCAGCGAGCTAAGATGAGAGATGATTGTTCATGTTGTTGATATTGGGGGAATTGTTGACCATCACTGTTTAATCTTTTCATCTTAATATTATTATTTATTATATACCAGTAATCAATGTTTCACTAATATAGTTAATCTATTTAAATATTTACCATGTTTCTCTTTACATTTCAGTCAGCGGTTTAAATACATCAAGGAGGTGTAAGACAACTAGTATATGTGTCTGAAATAGAGGATGAACATTAAGCGTTGAAATTAAAATAAAGCTGAAAATTATATGTAGAATATAAAATATATGTTAATGTAAACACTTTTGTTGATCACTACTAAATTATAAAGATAATTAACAAATAATAATGTACTATCATATTAATATATATTATGTACTCCATGATTTAGTTGATTTTACTTATATCTGTTCTACATTTAACCCTACCTATATTTGACTCTGCCTACATGTGTGGAGTTGTTAAACTTTGGCACTGGCAAAGAATATATAACCTCCATCATAAACAAACACCACATACTTTAGATATCGCTCGCCTGTTTAAGTCCTTTGATTTTCTTCCGTTCAAATACTTTAAAGCTATTTGGTCAATTAGTCGTTCGACCTTGAGCGTACCAGAAAAAGGGTTATGTTAGAAATGTGTCAATTCATAGAACATCTTACCAGTACATACTATAGCCAGAGTGACCAGAGTAATATTTTTAAAGATTTAATCGTCAAAAATACTATACGCCAGGCTATATACCATTCGATTCGTCAAAGTATGAACATTCAGAATATGCATCTCGTCAAAATCAAATGTGGTAACTGTTTTTCAGAAAATGAGATCAAAGGTCATCAACCACTTTTAACAGTATTTCACCGAGTAAAGACAAAGAAAGTAAAATTAGAGTCTTTTCAAGATTTTATTTTCTAAATTTCAATTTCTCCTCTTGAATAATGATATATTTGTCCGAAAACTAAAATCTATTTACAGGACGTCCACTGCTTTTTACGTATTATGACGTTTAAACAAGCGCGGGAAAAGTTACAACATGTTTTTGCTTTTGAATTATATTATCAACTTTATCAATAATATTACTATTGAAATGTTGTTGATATACAATGGTTTACTAAAGGACGTGTATCCAATAAATAAAAAAATAAAAAACCCAAATATATAACATGCTTTACTTAGCATAATCTGAGTAATGGGAAGGGGACAAACTGAAACATCTTGACAAAAACATCAAGCATTGCGTGAAATGCAATCAACTGAAGTATATTTGAGTGGATTTAATGCACTATGTACATTCTCTCATTTGTTGCCAGAAGTAAAAAAAAAAGTGAAAATGACGAACGATAATATAGTCAAAACGTCAATACTAGGCACAACGAGACGATGGAAGACAAACAAATGAAATCTTTACACTGACAATAAAAAGCAAATGAGCAACACCTGCACAAAAAATAAGCTTGCTTGTGTACAAAGACACACTAAAAGGGTAAACAGTTTCTGCATCTTGTAAGACGATTCTTGTAATGGGGCAATCGCACACGAACAAGCATGCGTAGTTTGAACAGTAGACATACATTAATGGCACTACATTTTGCAGTATGCTATTTTTCGAGATTGGTATTTGTATCTGTCGTACACAATCATGTGAAAACAAGTGTACTTCTAATTATATAAACATAAGGGTAGCTTCAATATTTTCCAAGAACCGTTTATTGTTTATTTACCTGACTTGTGTCCTCTCTCAATATATACATTTGTGCATGTTTGCACCATTCTGACAATTGGTAGAAGCATAATTATGTACATGCAAGGTTTTCCTCGAAGCAAACACATAATTGTTTGCAATGCGATTTTCCCTCACATGAACATACAAGATCTTGCAAAAAGCCTGCTGATACCGGTCCTTCAAAGTATGCCGTTGTAGCGAATCCTTTCCGTCTTGCCATCTGTATTCTAATGGTGATGGAATATGGGGTTTTGCAACAGTCCAAAATTGTGTCTGAAGGGATGCTCGAAGACTATGCTGTTTCAGTGCTGCTTCAGAGGGAGTAATCTGACAAAATGTGCATCTCGACGTTTAGTTACGTTCACACGCCATTTGGTCATGTCGTGATGAGACGTTTGACTGGTTTTTTTTATCATACAGCCTAGTAACACATTTCCTGAACATGTAAATATATCAGCATAGAAATAAAACCGACAGTTCCAGAAACACGTCATGGATCTCTTCGAAGTGATCAAATGTTCTACATAAGTGCATACAGGCCGCTATGTGTATAATTGTAAAGGACCGTCCCGTTGAATTGTTTTCCTATCAACATTTGTTCAACTGTGTTACCGGCATAAACATCAGAGTCAACCAACAAGTCGCGAAGCCCTCCATATGATCACAGCTTGCTTAATGCGAAAGTGGAGAGACTATGAAAACCACCTAGTCTGAGGATGTGGAGCTCAAAGATGCCAGACATTGACCATTTTACTAGCTGGGCTATCGCATAATGTTGTTGATCAAATGGTTGGATAGTATCCTCTTGGCCAGCGTCCATTGGCATATCAAGACATCTTTTCATAGTTGTAGGTACTGTGGACATGTTTGTCGATATTGCGTCAATAATAGAAGGATATGCAACGACAGCAACATCGGGTCGCTTTTCCAATAACACACAATGTAATCCTGTCCAGAAAGGTATTGTTTGGATCCTGATATGACTGTAGATGGGAAACACGATGACATCTCTGAATAAAAGTCTAGTGATGATCCAAATGTCATCTACCGTAGTACGTTTTCCGTTGTAACATGATTTAATTTTGTCAAACTCATTTGTACGCCGTTGTGCCTCTACTCTAGCTAGAGAGTGGAAAGTGTTCTTTCCATCTACTGTGTCTGCGTTAATGTCAATGTTATCCGAACCCTCTTGCATCAGATGATGACCTTGAGCTTTGGGACGAATCCCAGATTGAATGTACCGATCCCCATTGATATGTTCAATTTCATGGTTTGTGACACTTGTAACTTGAACACAACCCATTGCTATTCAGGAGTTTCTGAATTTTCTTTAAATCAAACTCTCGATATACTCATATGGCGAAGCCAAGATAAAATGGCGTAAATATATTGCGAATGCTGGCCACTATGCATTTTATTTGCTCCTAGCATTTTCTCAAGTCATCTGTTTGCATTTCAGGAGTATTGTCACCAGTATTGAAAGTCTTGTCATTTGTAACCCAATTAAGTAATTGTATTAAAGAATTAGGCATATAATGAAATGAATGGCTGTGAGATGCAACCGCTGGTGTGCGGTCATGTTCGGTAGAAAATTCCACTATCACAATATCATTCCTAATGAATTTGGTAATACTGTGAAGGAGCTGGTCATCAGTTAGTTCATTGAATTTCGTTCTTTCTTTATAATGTTCCTTTTTTTTTTCTTTTTTTTTCAGTAGTCAGAATTTTACATAACCCGTTTATAATGTTCCTGGCTGGTCTTATTAGTCATATTCGAGTCAGAGTAATGATTTGTCGCGGCCAAAATGGCTGCGAGATGCATCTGCTGGTGTGGGGTCATGTTCGGTAGTACATTCCACTTTCGCAATATCATTCCTAGTGATTTTGGCAATACTGTGAAGGAGCTGGTCATCAGTTAGTTCTTTGGATCTCGATCTTTCTTTTTAATCTTCCTGGCTGGTCTTATTAGTCATATTCGAGTCAGAGCAATGATTTGCAGCGACCAGAATACGACTTATCCTTTCAATGGATTCTATTTTCTTAAGAGTTTTAACATTTTTTTTACCTGTTATTGTTACAAAACATTCCAATTGATGGGACCAGACTGTGAACTAGAATAGTAGAGGCAGTACTATGCTGATCGAAGCCCGTTGTACCACATTTTTGGCAATGCTATGTTTGCTAGTGTACGACTTCTGTGGTAAACCATGTTGATGTCATCAGCTTGTATTTGATCCAAAGATCCATATTCATCTATAAACTTAATGCACATTCCATCGGAGTTCAGAAAGCTTGATTTGCTGTTATGAGTGCATATGTTAACTTCCTCATCACAATTTCTCTGACAAATTATAAATTTCTAGAAGTTTGTCCACGGTTTAGGCAACTTTGAACAACTAGGACCGTTTTTAAGGGACTTCCTCAGTTTGACATTTTCCGAATATTTTTCAGAACCTAATCCGATATTTTATCGTGTTTCAAAAGTTATACACACCTATTATTAAAATAATAACTATCTTTAATCTAATGTTTCGTTTATTTACGATTATGAAATACTACAACCTCTTCAAAGCTTCCCGGAGAACTCACAAAACCCCATTAACATAGGAAATACAGACGAATGAAAATAACAAATAGATATTAAGCAGGATGAATTCAACAATTTGGTGCACTCGACTGATCAACCTAAAAATAATGACCATAAATTACGGATCGAGTCGGGCGGTAATGAGATTCCGGAAGAAGTCTTAATATTTTAATGTTTATAAGTATTGAGATCATACATCAAAAGAATATGGTATGTCAATTTTTTAACAATATGATAGGTAATTTTATATTAAATAGGATTGAAACCTAGTGTGACTAGAAAATAAAGCGATATTTCACGTTTTCGTTAGATATAATTTTCTAACAAAGTATAATTGTTTTCAATTTTCTTACACTATGAATAATTTAGGGTTTATAGAATTTGCATCCGATAGATTAAAATATATTTTCAACGCAATATTAAAATGCGAATCATTTTATCTAGTCGCATGTTCTATTCTATTCTATATGAAATGTCGTAACTAAAAGTCGAATTCTCCAAAATGTCGCCGTACGAATTTTTGACGACAAGTCAAAATTGCTAGAGGAGGTATTTAGCTATTCATATGCCAATTTTCAGCCGCATAGTATGAAGTGAAATTAAACTCTGTTAACATGCGACTTTTTCTCATTTTGTCACTGCACTACGGCACCTTTGTTCTGCCGATAACAAATCTTTAGAATTTACAATAATGACATTCGTCAAAGAATATCGGATCATGCTATTGTCTTTTTAGAGGTTAATGTTCGCTCGAATAAATATATGACTGTCAAACGTACATTGTTGTTCCAATAAAAAAAAACCCAGATATAACCAACTGATAGAAAACCTCATCTCGCAAATGTAGCTGGATTACAACGTGGCCTAACCCGCGAATTAATAAACAAATATTATTAGGTAAAAAAATCCCGATGTATATTTAAAAACAGAACAATGAAAACGCATAAATGATGGGAATACGGAAATTTTATGATAACATATCCATTTCCAAAAACACTGTACAGAACCGATGAAGGTATTCAAGTATGAACATTTCAGGGACACGCATGGACAACATTGGAGACAAGACACAAAGCGAAGATTAGCAAAACAATAACAAAACACAGACCTCAACAACAGAGGTGAACTCAAGTGCCCGGGAGAAGGTAAGCAGTTCTTCATTCTAATCCAACATCCCGGTGTAACTCATCTGGGATAGTACGGTAAGCGTTTTTTACAAGAAATTACCATGACCTGAATGCTAAATCAGCTACATATTGCTTACAGACTACCGTGTAACCTTTGCTAATAGATATATCTCGATAAGCTACACCAACGTAATATGCGATTATCGATCTAGCATAAATAACGATGAAACGGTGCTGTTTTCCAGCATTTTAACCAATCTGATTGTTAGATGATTTCAATGTGAGTTCATATCATAAGACTAACAATGCAAGCATAGCATCACATCTCTGTAGACAAATGGAAGACTGCTGTATACGAGAATTAGGAACTCAAACACACCATGATAGTAATAACAAAGTTGATAGCAGATGTATGTTGTCAATTGCTATCTGTACTCTTTGAATGTGATGTATGTTCTCATCTCCATTCCCCGGCGTTCGCGAAGCCATGGTCATCGTCATGATGAATAACCTATACTCTATAACATTTCAGTTACGACTTTTTATCATTTACTTTGAAATCGCTGGGTATGTTTCACATTCGAACGAGACTATGCTCACTACCCTTTTCAACACTACATACCTTATGAAAATTACACTTAGAGAATCATGTTATAAATCAAAATGCAAATGAAAGTAAGTTACTGCAATCGTCTTAGATATAGCCCATCACAGAATATTCAAAGCTTTTGTCATTTAGAAAAATAAAACAGACAAATCTTCCTATCTCAACCCTTCGCTTACAAAAACTCATGTGCTCTGGAAGGATACGAAATTCCTGTTCCACTAATGACACATGTCTTGTTACGCTTGCTACAAAACCAACAGATAAGTCATGAATGAGAAAAGGAAATGATTAGGACAAACAGAGCACATCCATCATTCGTAACGGATACACAAGTCGTGGTGGCATCAGGAAGAATTTCCAAGTGATGACTTGATCTTCACCACTAGGAATCCTTGAATGAGTAGTTTTCTTATCAGCAGTAACATTCTATCCAACAAAGGAATCATAGGCGCTAGAATATCATATCAACTGAGAAATGTATACTACAAATACAGGTGTTGATTGAATGTTGCAACATTTAAATGGAATGTTCACCTTTCAACAATTGTAATCATCTATTTTGTCATAAAGCTTCGTTCTATGTACAAGAGCGTTTGGTATATTACTATCACCTAGGCGTGGAAAATTTAAAATGACGAAATTGGAGTCGTCTCTTTTGTCATAAAATCATACAAAGTTACCAGTTGATATCAAATTTGCGGTAATCACGTGGTAATTGTCAAGAAATGAGGTGGAGGAAGTGGTCTCCGTTGTATATTTATCTATAGTTCTTTGTGGTATATTAAACCTATGTATGAATAAAATATTATAAAATCTCCCACAGACATTGACTTTTGTTAACTTTTCCTAAGTTGCTTCCTGAAGATATTTCTATTATTAGTTTGTTCAATTATTTGACAGAGTGTACCTGATAAAGGCTGTTTCACTACCATGTGATGCACACTGAATTAAATATTTAATTCTTTATTAATGGAATATACCTATCAAAGTTTGGATGATTAAATGACAGAACATCAGCAATGTACCCTCAAATCGTCGACAAAGGCAAAATCGACACCCCTACCACAGGAGTATCTCGGATGACACTCCTTGGCATCTTCAAACTCTTCTCACGTTCCTGGCTTTGTAACTAGAGTAACACTACTAGTGTCACTTGTGCAGCAGGATATTTTTACTCTTCCAGTGCATATGAGTTCACCCTGGATTTTAAGTGGGGTTCGCTTTGCTCGTTCTTTAGTGTTCTGTGTGATGCTTTGTGGATCGTTGTTTGTCCTTTTCCGCTTGGCTCTTGCGTTATTTGTCCTCATCCGGTTGATGGATTGTAATTACCCCTTTTGTATCTTCAAACTCGTCACTGTACTTATAGACAGTTCCTTTGTTGAACATATAGAAAAAAAGGCACCATACCTTTCTTAATATGGATTCATATGACGGTTTGATGTCAGATAGAAGGTAATAATAATGTGTCTTCATTATCCAGAATATGCATTGAACACGTGATTGCCTTTTGACTTTGTCAAAATTTCCTTTTATCAAACCTTGTATTGTTGTAACTAGGATTACAAGTTGTCTTGAAAACGCCCAGAAAACTTTTGTTAATCTTCTCTAGAAATAATATAAAGTTATTAAAATCTACAACATCACACGATATCAATGTAAATAGTATACAGTTATTTAATGGAGGTGGGTGCAATTGTTCACAATATTTGGCCTGAGGTAATGGACATGATCAAGTGAACTATTGCACAAGGCCAACCACATCCATCAAATAACTGTTTTATGACATACTCACACATTTCACGAAGAAATATAACACAACCTGTCTCTATTCTTCAATGTTTCCTCAAGTTCTGTCTCATTTATATCGACGAACCTGTCCATCTCTTTTGACACTGCAGCAGACACAATATGACAGTCAGACGATCGTTGTAAATCACATGACGAATTTCAGCCAATTGATGGCTGGTTGATACTTCATTCCGGGTACAATAGGTCGGCATAAGCAAAAATACTATATTATCTACTTGATTTTTATTGAAGAAAACAAGGAAATACTTTCTACTAATAAAAACAAATATATATTAGTCTGATTTATAATCTGTGATGCTAAATCACCTTCATTATGTAGAAACAGTAACAATCAAATAACTATAACAAATCTATTTTAAAACTATTATGTCAGTATCAGTTTGTTCCTGTTTTGTTTACCTTTTGTTGTTGACCTACTGTCACTATCTTTTACATGGTCACATTTACTTTATGGCCAATAATTGGACAGGAAGAGAAGTTCAATTAAACACTTACTTCCGGTTACATCAGCATGGCCGTACCACGAGCAACAATCCTTGGTACAGATTTAAATGTTTCCAGAATTTGTCTTGGGACTTGGCAGTTCAATGACAATAAAGCTACTAATGCCTGGGATGCACAGTCAGAAAAGGTACGTTTTATCATTCTTAATGCTTCATTTTAGCCAATCACTTATATCTGTAGAATGAAAAAAATAATATCTGAAGTTAAATAACTGAGTATTGTGTGGCTAAATCTTAAATAAATAAGACGAAAAACAAACTAAAATGGAAAAGAAAGTTTTATATATAAAGGAATAAATCTCTAATACAAGACAGATATAAGTTGTGCATCATGTTAATTAAACAAACAATCATAATTCTATATTATAACCTCTTATGATAACGACAAAATATCCATTAACGATATCAACTCTAAAGCTATGGTGGAATCTTAATATCTTTATCAATACTAAAGATAAAGAGGTCATCTTACATTTATATCACTATTTATTTACCTTTAACACGGGCATGTGTCGTCGTTGTCTTAGTAGTGGTAGTTTAATTTATATTTATGTATGTAATAATGGCCTATTAAATTAATGTTGTGATGTTCGATTTCGGCAAGGGGTAGACTTACTGAAGAAAAGGTTTAAGATACTAAATGGATAATAAAAAATTATATACCGTGGAATAAATATAGTGCAATTAACAAAAGAAAAAGGACAAATCAAGAAAACACTACACAGAAAACTAAAGATCAAGCAACGCAAATACCAACAAAAACTGGGGTGAACTCAGGTGCTTCGGAAGGGTTAGGAGTTTTAGCAGTTCATGCTCCATTCGTGACACCCGTCGTATTACTGTTAAATATCGTGTTGCATACCAATATACATATATAAATACAAATAAGCGACCCCGGTTTTAATGGGTTCGTGTAACTCAATCTTTAGTTTTATGTCTAACGTTTTGTAGATTGATCTTTGTCCTCCTTTTGTCCTTTTTAGTTTGGCCATTGTGTTGTCTGTCCTTCTTCGATTTAAATTTTAACGCTAATTTGTTAAGATCGTGGCGTTTTCCTTTAGCAAATCATGAATTCCGAGAAAAGAAATGGGAATAATGTCACTCTATTTAATGGAGTTTGTCAATGACCTGAGACAAATCGGTGGTATTATCTTGTTTACTTCCATCAGTAAAATGGTATGTCACATTATAACCGGCAATTTGTTGAAAACAGTATAAACCACCCATAATTGACCCGAAGCTCAGTCACTGATTATATATATACATATATATATATATATATATATATATATATATATATATATATATATATATATATATATATATATATATATATATATATAAACGTCTAAATAAGTAGCCAACGTATGAACCTACGAGATGTCGGATCCGAAACAAGTGTTAACGATACTGTGCAAACAAACAAAAATGATCAATAAACGTCTAAAATGTTAGCACAACGACTCATGTAATCCGACAGACAATTCGCAACCCTTGGATTGTGTGGGGTACTTTGGAGCCCCTTCTCAAGGTATTGTTTTTCGCTACTATTAATACATGTAATAGCAAACTTCAGACTCTACCTTAAATCCCACCGCTGCCACCAGATATAACAACCGCGACCCTGGGGCTAGAGTAAATATATAAATAATTATAAGCATGTGTGAATCTATAAGCCCATGAGACCGGACTAATTGGTATACCACCAGCTGAAATATCCAAACCAAAAGGGGGCTTGAATTCCAACAAACAGAGGCCAGCATTAATTTATGTATATATATATATATATATATATACGTCTGAAAATTAAACCAAACAGTGTTAGAATTAGATTTTAGAGCTGTCAAATGTTTGTTCTTCCCTCGACGGGATTTGAACCCACACCATTGATACACTGCAGCACCATTCGCTTAGCCTTACGTCCAGCGCCCTAGACCACTCGACCACATCCACTCCCTATATATATATATATATATATATATATATATATATATATATATATATATATATATATATATATATATTTAAAGTCTCTAAATAATCTACACATATTAATTTATATTAATTTCCGAATGTTGCGGCCTTGCGGCCTTCCTCAGCGGAAGTTTATTACATATATGAAAAACAAACAACATGACGTTACAAAGAAGATACAAGAGTTTATGACGTTGATTTCGCGGAATTTTGTTTATGAAAAGTCAATGTCGATCCAATTTTGTGCTTAGGCCTAACGGCTCAAAGGTTTTAAGTTTTTTTATCCAAAGTGATTCCTTAGTTTCTCTGTAAATTAAGCAAATTTCTCTGTAAATTGGCAAATTCACTTCATCCGCGCATTAAAACTGAGTTACGTTTTTCTTTACGGCAAATTGAATTTTTAGATGTTAATATTAAAATAAAAGACGAATTTATCCAAACTGATCTCTTTTCAAAGGACAGAGACAAACACATGTACTTGCATGTAACATCAAGTCATCCAAACTCGGTAAAGACCGCAATTCCATACGATCTAGGAATCAGAACAAAACGAATTTGCTCTGAGGATGAGGACTAGTGTTCGCGGCCAGAAATTAAAACACAGTTACGTAAAAGAGGATATACAAATGACATGGTGGAAAAACAACTGAAAAAAGTGGACAATCTTGACAGAGAAGACTTACTACAATATAATTCTAAAAAACAAAATGATCGTGTGCCGCTGGTAATAACCTATTCAAAAGCCTTGCCAAATATCCATGAAATTCTCAAAAAAAATATGAAGATTTCATATAATTCTGAAAAAATGAAAAGCATTTTTGATGAACCGCCTAAAGTGTCATATAAACGAAATAAAAATATTAAAGATATACTGGTACACCGCAAACATAATTTACAATTTTATGGCAAGGAAAACGGATGTAAGGCATGCAGGAAAAACTGTGCTTGATGTTCGCATATTATTGAATCAACATCTTTCAAAGATAGCGATTGTAATACCTATAACATTCAAGGCAGCATAAATTGTAAAACTGTTGGAGTAATTTATTGTATTCTGTGCACAGAATGTGAAAAAAATATTTATGTCGGACAAACTGGTGATAAGTTTTATCAACGAATGCTATTGAATTTTTCAAAAATAAGAACCCAGAAAGTGGAAGATTCTGTTGAGAATTGAGAAAACCGGAAACGGTGACAAAATTTACAGAGAAACTAAGGAATCACTTTGGATAAAAAAAACTTAAAGCTTTTGAGCCGTTAGGCATAAACACAAAGTTGGATCGATATTGACTTTTCATAAACAAAATTCCGCGAAATCAACGTCATAAACTCTTTTATCTCCTTTGTAACGTCATGTTGTTTGTTTTTCATATATGTAATAAAGTTCCGCTGAGGAAGGCCGCAAGGCCGAAACGTTCGGAAATTAATATAGAGATTTGTGTATATATATATATATATATATATATATATATTTATATATATATATAGATATATTTATATATATATATAGATATATTTTGTTTCTATGCAAACAGCTTAGAATACAAGAACAAAACAATATAATATAGATCATAAAGATAGTCAGGTCAGTCATTCCTTGCCATCTCAACATTAACTCATGTGTTTAGGTATTGAAGACCTCCATGTAAGTGTGGAATTGTCCCCTTATATCTATACATATATATAAAACATTTTAAAATTAACAATATTGGATTTATTGTATATTGATTCCCCATGTAGCACTCGGATATTCCAAGAGTTATCTCCCTTGGATATTTTTTTCTGAAAGATATAGTATCGTCAAGGAAAGGTATTTTCAATATAATCCCGCCGGGTCCATGCTACTAAAAATGTAATAAATGTAGTTAAGTAATGTCTTAATCATCCGTGCTACAACTGTAGCACAGCTTGTGTCGCAACATATTTGATTCACGCGCATGCAACTTGTGCTGTTTGTAATTCAGACGTGAAATTAGACGTGTTGCTAATCATAGCCAAGATGTGAGAGCGATATAACTGACCAATAGAAATAGATCGTTGTTTCTGACAGATTGCTAGGTTGATTCAGAGTCCTGTACTGAAAGCGTTAACGACGGTCTATTTTCATTGGTCAGTAACGCTGTGTACGATCTGAATGTCGCTTTGTGTGTCCTCATATATCGACATCCCCGAAACCGCAGAGGTACACATTAATAATGTTGTGACACTAAAGATGTAACAACATTAGCACGGAGTAGATAATCATTGATTACAGCATAGTTAGTTTGGATCCGACTGATGACCTCCAAAATATCAGTCTTTACGTAAATTTGTATTTGTATTTAATAGATTCAAAATCAATTCGCATGAAAATTATGATTGTTCGTGACTGTTCTGCTTATCAAAAACAAAAGAATATTGAAAGTGGTATTTTTTTTCTCTAAAGCTTGAGGGGATATTATGCTCATCCAATAAGGGTAATAACAAAATTACCGAACTCCGAACAATCTTACAAAGGGAAAGTCAAAACTCATAATTATATAAACAGACAAAATCAGTCAACAACCGGAAAACTGTGAAAACCGTAATGACTCTGACTTGGTACAGGCATTTCTAAAGAAATGGTGGGTTGAATCAGATTTCAAAGCGCCAAACCTCCCGCTCTCATTACGGTTCGAAGTATCCGGCTGTCACTATAACAGTATTGAAATACAGGAACAAAATAGGTAAAATAGTTGTCAAAACAGTACCATATTCACTGAATGTAAATGTCAAAAACACTCTTACGTCACACATTGATAAAAAAATATTTTTGACATTTTTTTTTACTTCTTTATCTTTATACATTTTCACTATATGAAAATGCATCGCTTATAATCGTTTCTGCAGAGACGGAATATATTTCGACAATATATCGGAATATAAACTTTTTAAGAGATCGAATAAGGCGAATCTTTTTTTAGCCCTGGTCCAGTAGCCTGTTTCTCAGATGAAGATGACGTTTCAGGAAATCAGAATAATTGCTACTGGTCCTTGCTTAGCGAATCAATTGCGAGATGTAAACACCATATGCAGGAGAAGCTGGTATATTGCTGCACATGTTTGGAAAATTTATGATTTTAAAATTGAAGTCCCATTTATCATAAATTTTAGTACTGAGTTGACCACTGTCGTCAAATTCGAGGTATAAGTCTAAAAATGATGCGGACGATGCTGTATCTGTGGTCTCTTTATCTTTCAAATGACAGATCCATGATTTTGACAAATTCGACCTAACAACACATCATGGATACTTTTGTAGTTGTTTCTAGACAATAATAGCCTTAATATAAATCATTCGCAACATTTGGAAGCTTTAAATTATTAATACTTAAAATGTGATGAGGCCATTTTAGGTGTAAGTGTGATATTAATATCGTCAAAATGACTCTAATGAAAAATAGCCATATGCTTGGAAAATACTGTACTAAATTTCTAAATCAATACAATTTCATATATGTAGTAAATTGTATAAATTTTTAAATATAACATTAATATATCACATAACAAAACAACGGGTTTGCGAAACAGTTTCTTCAATAATTCAAATGTTATCAAAATGTAAATAAAACCTCGATGTGCACGTGGCCACATGACATCGAAAGTTTTCAAGCCTCTACGTTTTGTTTATTTCAATATTGATCACGCTATGGTACAGCCGTGGAGCATATGCGTTTGCTGAATCGATCAGGTATTTGTGACGGAATTATCCGTTGTAATATTTGTTTTGTTCATACAGTCGTTTAGAGTTTAAAAACAGCATTTAATTCGGTAAAAATACATTTATTATTCCGTATTATTCTATTGATTCAGTGAAGCGTAATATTTTGTCGTCCATGTTGTTATCGTTTTAGGAGACTGAAATATATACCCTGTCTGTTTTCCGAATATATGCTGACATTCATGGTTGAACGACAAATGAAAATTTGTGTAACAAACTAAATCCGTAATATACATTATTATATGTGAATCAAATAAGGATGTAGCCTACATTTCTGTCTTTGTATTTGTTACTTGACAACAGTATGACATGCAATTTTTAAGCAAAACTTTTTCGTATTGATTCGCCTTTCATAGATTTTTCAAATAATTTCTGCAATACATTTTGACAATGAAACGGCCATTGACAAAATTGGAACAAAGCAAACTACTGGCATCAACTCTGCAGAAAGAATGAGTAAGTAAAAACTTATAGACATTAATATGTAGATGTTAAATCTGCTTTGAAGATCTGTTAACGAGTACATTTTCTTTCGTTATTTGTTGTTGATTTAACATTTAAAAGACAAGTGATTAATTTAAATCTAATATATTCTCCATACATTGTATGTTAAAGTTAATAGAGTACTTGAAAATATCAAACAGAAGGATGATGTATTTTACTATTGGAATACAGTTCGATTATCTCTACTTTACATAGTGGAGAAAAGACTATAAATATTGAACGTAGTGAGGATATTGTGTACATTTAAGACTGTATATTTCTATATTAATTAAAACCACAACAATACAACATGTATTTCTACTATTACATGTAACAATGAGCATCTGAAACATCTATAAATTAAATATTGTAATGATATCAATATATAGTCTACGAAAGATAACTCTATTTAGAAAATGGAACTAAAATATTTGGAATTGACCATGTGTTTGCTTTCTATTTATAGTATTTTACGTGGCCATTGCTGTAGCATTTTTTAAGTCTAAATGGATTAATAGTTGTAACAGTTATATGTATCAGGTACGTCATTAATACATTTTGATTAGTTCCGACTTCATGTTTTACAGCCATTCAAACCAGAATGAAAGAGAACAGGATGCCCTTTCCAAATAAAAGATGCGAGAAATCGATCAGAATTACCTGTATCTATCTAACATAAACATTATATCTACCAGTCATGTCGAACATGTCTAAAAGAAAAATGTTAGTGATGGTAGAAACTACTAAATATAGATTAGATACGCAACGAATCCGAAAATACGGGTTTAATATAAATTCACCCAAGCGTGATACTCAATGGAGAGTACGGGGTACCGACGATGTATGACGGAATACATACGTTAGTTGAAACGGACTAGATTCAACCGTTTCTAATTGTGATAAGGGTAATAACAAAATTACCGAACTCCGAACAATCTTACAAAGGGAAAGTCAAAACTCATAATTATATAAACAGACAAAATCAGTCAACAATCGGAAAACTGTGAAAACCGTAATGACCCTGACTTGGTACAGGCATTTCTAGGATTATCAGTGCTTAGATTCATATTTAACTATATTTCGGTTATATTATTATGGTCAATGTTATAGGTGGAAAAAACTGAGTACCCAGAATACAACACATATTTTTCTGATGACGTCAATGTACTTTCTTACATGAGGATGTATGGGGTACATCGTTGGTGAATTTGTAAGCCATATTAGTGGTTATTTTTTCAAACATTTCTGCAGTATGAAAACGAAGTTAAATGTTGTCGTACATGAAATGTTCTTTCAAAAAATTATCTTTTATAATAATGATATTTCCATGTTTTAATAACGACTTTGATCAAATATACATAGGGCACACTTTTCTACATCTAGATGCCAGTATTGAGAAATTGTGCACTTCCTTCTCGATCAAACATATAACAACTGTTAATCATGAATCAATATATTTTATTTGTTTTTCATTTGTAGAATGCAGCGACGTCTTAAAGCAAATGGGCCTATTATCGACCATTCAGCAATCCCATCGACATATCATGCTTCGCTTAATTGTAACCGTCCACTTCCGCCAGTTACAAATCAACATTCACAACTTACAAATTCGCCATCTTTAATGGATGGATACGGTGTGGTAGCAGACGACATTGCTCAAGGATGTAACGACCACATTTTACAATCATCTGCCTACGCCGAGGTTGATGATACGCTACCGTACTGGGCACAACCATACAGATACAGCTTAGAAAAGCCCAAAGCACGCGAATCAATTGAAAATGTGTATTCAGAACTTACAGACAATGACAAAAGTGGTTACTGGGAAATAGCAGACACTGTTTGGCATAATACACCTTATTCACAAACTGACAATGATAAATTAATTAAAAGAGAAAAGTGGAGAAAAAGCCATTGTTCTAATCACAGTGTTAAATCAAGACCGTCATCATTTGAAGGACCATTCTCACATTTTGCTGGAAAGAGAAAATCAGAACTTAGTGAAAACACAGACTCTGATGACAGTCTGTTTGGAAATGACCAATACGATTATATTCAGTCCGTTCATGTGTGATACACCTGTATGTCCCATAAAGTAAAGTTGTTTGTTTTATAAAACTTCAATACATAAAATAATGACTTGTGTCATGTCAAGAGTTTAAGAGGGGTTAATGAGGTTGTTCGTGTTTACTTTTGTCGATGTAATTGCTGTCCATCAATGTTTTATGTTCGGTTCGTCTTTACCAGCAATTGTTTGCAGGAGGGCTCATGTCTGTCTTATTTATGTTGTTTGTGTGAGTATAGTTGTGTCCAACACGCATTGACTACATGAGAAACATGGCGGGTGGTTTATAAGCGACAGGAACTGCTTTCCCTTCGCGAGCAAGGTCTTTTCATTGTCCATTCTTCATTGCACCTTCGGTTTTCTCTAACGTTTATTTAATAACTGCTTATTTTATTTGATACATTTTCCCTCTGTTTCTTTGATTTTTCGGTTGAAATTTGGGACTGTGCCGACAGTGTGGTATTTGTTTTCTTCAGTTTATTGCGGTTTTTAACGATAAAAATGGTCGGTTCTAGAAAGAATCTAATTTGATTGATATGATTCAACTGTAATTTTCATTTTGTTTCTTCATCAATAAATTTATCAAACAAACATATAAAAATACCTCATAACACAAAATATCATATTCATAGATGATGGTATTGTTTGATTCAGTATGCTACCGAATAAGTATACAGTCAGTACATATCACCACTAACGTTGTGAGTTCGCATCCCACTCATGGCGAGGTGTACTCTATGCAACATTATGTGACACAGGTCGTTGGGTTTATTTGTGAGAGGTTTTTTTTGGAGGGGGGTGGAACTCATTTTAAAAAGTTTGTTCTTAATGGTAAATAATTCAGTTATAGGCAGAAGCGAATGTTCAACTTTCTGCGCTTGTACAATGTATGTGTACGGCAAAGTAGATATTTATGAGTGTCAAGTTGAATAACAATTTCCACGAATAGGCAAGTTGAAAGTCGACATATACATGAGGATAATGCGTGTTTTTGGTGAGAATCCCTTGATGACTCTTCCCCAATAACGATTATTAATGACGAAAGCGAACAAACATATCTTCTAGTAAAATGTAGATCCGGGTATTCCAAACAACTACTGTACGTTGTGATTCAGTTTTGTGATAGTGTGTGATCTTTATGCATGGTTTCAGTGTACAGCATAACCGACGTTGGCGATCCAAGTATCAAGTAGTGTGATGGGGTCCAACTAACCGGTTTAACCTCGTCACATGTTTGTGTCTTTCACAAGTCTGGACCTGAATTTACAACGTCATACGTCGTAGTATGATTTGAAGCGAATGGTGGTACTTTGCTTTGCTGATATTGGTGGAATTGTTGAACATCACTGTTTCCACTGTGGAGGATAATAAATTAATTATATGAATAATTTTTAATTATAAGAAACATATACTGCTTACCCTTCGCGAGCACCCGAGTTCTCCCCGATTGTTCGGTGGGGTCCGTGTTGCAAACCATTTTAGGTTCTTGTGTTATCAGATTATGTGTCTTTACGTTCCGAGTTGTGTTGTGATTTCCGCATAAAAACTATGCTCGGGTTCATGTCTTATTTACGTTTGTTGTGTTTGATTGCGCATAGTCGTGCCGAACACGTGTTGTGTTGTGTTCTTGTTTTGTTTTTCTTCGTCTTTTGTACTCTATTTAGCCAGTTTATCTGGATTATCAATTTTGTATTGCTCCTTTGGTATTCTCTAACGGTTATTGATCTAGTGATACGTTACATCAAATCAGCAGGAAACGAATTCAAATTGGAAATGAAATTGCTACAAAAACAGAGGTCCTCTCCCTGATAAGTGTGATTTTAATATAAATATTTGAAACAAATTAAGCCGGATATTTCCACATATAATTCTCCTTTTCAAAGCAAACTGATTAAGACAATAACGAACATATATCTGTATCTGCATCTCTATCTGGTACGTTCTAGAACCCAACTATGGTTTTTATACAACGGGTAGAGAGAGAGCGCCGATGGCGGTCTTTATTGGCGCTGATTCCTTAGAGCGGTCTTAAATGCTTCTAAGGAATTCGCACGCACGACACTGTTTGGTAGATGGTTCGAATGAATTACGGTGTCCACAAAGACAGAATGTTGGTACTGCTGTTTCTTGTAGTCTGGTAATTCAAGTCCTTTTGTATTATTGCATGTACGTTTCTCTACTATATTTGATGTTATACAATCTTCAAAATGTTTTGCTTTGATGTTCCTTTTCGGTCTAGCTAATTTGACGAAACTATCTGTTGGTAGTGCCGGTACTAACCCCTCAACCGCCTTGTACAAAAGGATCAGACGTAGGCTAAGTCGTCTTTCCTCTAGTGTCTCCAGCTCAATGTATTCTCTCATTCTCGTGATGGCTCCTGTTTCTCTACTTTTGTAGTCTTTTGTTAGCGAACCGTATAGCCCTGTTCTGTATTCGTTCTAGTTTGTCTATGTCTCCCTTAAGGTATGGGTTCCAGATGGTAGCTCCATATTCCATGATTTATCTTACTATGGTAACATATGTGGTCATTCGGCATGTTTCAGGGACATTTCTTAAATTTCTTCCCAGGAAGCCCAGTGTTGCGTTAGCTTTTTTACACACGTTGTTTATGTGGATGCTCCATTTCAGGTCGTTTGAGATTTGGAGTCCTGAATATGGATTGTCCTGTACTTCTTGTAGCGTGTGTTTTTCTAGTTGGTAATATCTAGATGACTAGTTGTTTATTGACAGGACATAACATTTCTTAGCGTAGAATCTCATGCCCCATTTATTTGCCAATACTTCAAGCTGTTTAAGGTCTGCTTGCAGTGTGAGGTGGTCTTCTTCCTTTTTGATCGTTCCGTATAGTAGGCAGTCGTCGGCAAATAAACGGACAGACGAGTTGACAGTCTGGAAGGTCATTTATATGGCATAAGAACATTATCAGTCCGAGTACAGTACATTGAAGCACTCCAGAATCTACTGATATTTTCGTTGAACTTTCACCCTCCACCATTGTTCTCATTGTTCTGGTTGATAGGAAGTTGGTTAGCCATGAGTGAATGTTTCCTTTGATGCCGTATTGTTCTAGTTTGTGTAGAAGCTTATCATGTGTACTGCGTCGAATGCTTTGGAGAAATCTAGGATGGCAATGTCTTTTATCGTGTTCTTGGAGGAAGTCGTTGATTGATGTGATCAGCTGGGTTTCGCAAGAATATCCGGACCTGAAACCATGGTATAAATTTGTTAGGATCTTATTTTTCTCCAGGTGTTTTAGGAGATGTCTGCAAATGATGTGTTCCAGTATTTTGCAGGTGACTGATGTTAGTGATACTGGCCTGTAGGTGTTTGTCTCCTTTTTTGAAGATACTCGAGATGTTCGCATCTCTCCAGTCTTTGGGTAGTTCTTCAGTATCCAAAGAACATTGTAGCATGGTTTTTAGTATTGGCGCTAGGTGTATTGCGCATTCCTTTAATATCCGGTTTGGCATATTGTCTGGCCCTGATGCTTTTGCTGGATTTATGTTTGTTAATAGTTTTTCTAGGCCCATTTGATCAATGATGATTGGTCTGATGTTGTTTTTTTATTGTATCCTAGTCGATTGTAGGTCATTATTTGTTGGTTTTGGTAAAGACTGATTTAAACTGGTTTAAAAATAATTCAGCTTTCCCTTTGCTGTCACTTATGAGGTTTATTCCTTTCTTTAGTGGTGCTATACCTCCGGATTGTTGATGTTTTGATTTAACATATTTCCAGAACGGTTTTGTGTTTTTGCTTAGCCCGTCTATGATGTTTGTGTTTACATAGTCCCATTCCGCTTTTAGTAGGTGGCGTTTACATTCTTTTTATAACGTTCTGTAGTTGGTCCATTTATTAGTTTTTCGTGCTTGTGTGCATAGCTGCTGTTTCTTTTATAACATGTTTCGCTCTTTCCTCTTGACCCATGGTATGTTGTGTCGTGATTTGATTTCTTTATTTGGAATGTTGTTATTCATGGTCCCAAATAGGTGTTTCTTAAAAATATCCCAAAGCTGATGTACATCTGCTCCATTCATTTGCTTCTCTTCTACTATTTTATTCAGTGTACTTAGATCTTTATTTATTGTGTTCCAGTTAGCTTTACTGTAGATGTAGCATTTCCTGGATGTTGTGTTTTGGTGATGTACTTTAGTCTCAAAGTCTGTTATTATAATTTCATGATCTGAAATTCCAGGAACATTCACAGATTATTTTACTAGTGTTGGATTTGATACAAATACTAGGTCCAACAGATTGTTTTCTCGAGTTGGCGAGTCGTGTATTTGGGTTACGTAGTTCGCACCCATTAGGTCAGTTAGTCCTTGTTGTATCTCTCTGTCTGGCCCACATGCTGTTTGTGTGTCCCATCTTATGCCAGGGCAATTGAAATCCCCTGTTAATACTATGTTTGTTATGTTGTGGTTTTCAATTTTTTCCAGGGACTTGCTTAGTTCCTCAAGGTGTTTTTGTTCTCTGTGTGGCATATAGAATGATCCTACTAATAGGTTTTTGTTGTTTTTCATTTTTACTTTTACTCATTCTATTTCTCCGTCTGTGATGAAAGATGTTTGTTCCACTGAGGTGATAGATTTTTCTACGAGTATGAATACTCCTCCTCCTAGTGTGCCTCTATTGTTCCTGTAGACATTGTAGTTTGGTGGAAAGATTTCGTTAGATTTTATTGCATCTTTGGTGGGGTTTACTCCTGGCTTGACACCTTTTAGCCACGATTCTGTTGAACAGATTATATCTGGTTTAAGATAAAGTAGGGCTGTTTCAAATTCTGCTCGTTTATCTTTAATACTGTGGCAATTGACTGTCATTATATAGTTTTGAGTTATCTTTCTTAGTATGTACATTTGTATCACAGCTCAATGTTTTTAACGAACCTAATATATGTCCGCAATTCCCCCCCCCCCCCCCCCCCCCCCCCACACACACACACACACACACACACACTCCGGATTGTAACAGTATGCTTGTACTTCAACTAGCATTGTTTGAACGGTTTACTTTAATTTTTCAACACTAATTTCGCCCGTAAATAAAATAGTTGTTTCACCCCACATTATTATATATGACTGTTATTCACATTTAATAATTCTTATGAACAAACTAAGAATGTTAATCTGAGACATTTCACCACCTACGTTTATGACGCGATGTGTGTCTAGCTCGTATTTGTTTTATCAGTGTACACATAATATATATGATGTATCTTAAGTACGTTTTGACAACTCCTCCACAACGATAGCGAATTAATATAATGTTTAAATAAATATAGAAGATAACAGCCAAACAATGTAACAATGAACAAAAATACTATACCATCAAAACAGTTAAAAATCCAATAGGAAAATCGTAGACACAGAGGCACATTTCATACCCCTAACACACATATACATGACCGCACACTCTCTTTTCTTGGACCATACACTTTAATCAAAATCGGCGGTGTTTAACTAGGTTAATGGGACCAAACTTTGCCCCTTGGTGAAATGATACAACCATACAAAATGCCTATACTTAAGAAATAACTGTATTGCATTTGAAGAGTTGCCGAACTGCAGGTTTACTTGGCGACGCGTATGAATATGATCGGGATATTTTGGGTTACAACGGGCCATCAACGATCACTCCTAGCAAACTGCTGAAAGTTGTTTTGTATTAACAAGGAATGTGACGGGTCTTCATTTTTGAGGTACCCATGTACGCCCCGTTCTAATGGCGAGTTTTGTATTGGCAGAGCAGACGAGCGAACGCGTCTTTGTCCCCCTTTTGAGGGGGGAGGGGTGCTTTATTGTACTACACAGCGTAGAAAATCGATGATTTATCTATACTACGGAGTTCCCTCGGATTCAACCTGAAAATGATGACTTTACAATTAGAACGGTAATAAATGATTAACATACTAATTGACAATCATAGTATTTAACGTACGACTGGTTTGCCTACTGAATATAAATTGCGTTCAAGACCAACGATTTCAAATTTCCTGAATGTTGTATAGAAACTGGGTTTTTGCAAAAATAATATATTCATATGACACACGGCTTGATTAAAGTCTAATACTAGAATAAAGATTTATTTTTTGTCATAATAAATGGGTTAAAATAAACTGTTGCTTTATTATGACAGTGTCATAATAACACTTTCCACATTAGCCTAATAAAGCTATTAAACCACACCCCTGTCATAATAACACTTTTCACATTAGCCTAATAAAACTATTATCCCACATCCCTGTCATAATAACACTTTTCACATTAGCCTTATAAAGCTATTAAGCCACACCCCTATCATAATAGCACTTTTTTATATTAGCCTAATAACGCTATTAAGCCACGCCCCTTACCGGAACTACTATTGAGGTATCAATGGGGTTTCCGTTATTATCAAATTGAATAACATCTTTTTTTCAAATTTTATTGCAGGATAAATACAATATTGGTGTATTGACGGTAAATATAGAATGTATGTGGCTCGGCACGAAACGGATGGAAAGACTCGCTAAAAGCTCGCCTTTCCTCCGTTTCTAAGCCTTGCCACATAAATTATATATTTACCGTCATTACACCAATATTGTATATATAATACACACTGCGACTCAAATCTTGAAATGATACCACAACACATAAAAGGACAACACAAAAAGCTAAAAAATAAACGACACGACCAACAAAAAAACACCGTTGCTCCCGAAGGGTCAGCAGTTCCTGTTTCTTTTAAGACACCCGCTGCCTTACTCATATATACAGTCAAATCTGGTAAAAAGTCTTGGCAGTAATAGATTGACAAAAGAAACTACTAAAAAGCAAAGAAACCATCTCACCTAATGCGTTACTGATATTCCGTCAATATATGATTTATTTATTAAATAACTTTAAGCTTAAAAATTCAAAGCTTACTATAACGTATTGTAAGCAATATACAACCTGCTGTTGTAGCATCCTAAATTTCCTACAATGAAAATAAACAATACATTGGAGACAATATGATAACCGGTAGTAAAAGATTTATTCAACAATACCTGCAGTTAAGATGGCATGAACTATCTGATCTACAAACTCTGTGGGCGAACATTTATATTTTGGTCAGTGACCGTATATAACAAATAGTTATCAGGTCAATGCAATTTGAAATTAAATGAAAATTGAAAACAAGAAACAAAAATAGATTGATTGATTTACGTTTAACGTGAGAAGTATTTCAGCTATTGTCATAACGAGGGCAAGATTATACTCTTTAGATTTCTTGCTGCAAGAGACTTAAATTAGTTGGTTTTCCAATCTTTTGATTTTGAGCATACCCAATGAAGGGTATTCCTTGTGGAAACGCGTTGAGCGCACTAAATTATATATATTTTTTACACACAAAAAAACAACAAATTAACATTTAAAGGTAAAATGGTAATATTTGTTATTAGAGTTATGGTATTTAACGCCACTTTCAACAATATTTCAGTTATATTATGACCGTCTGCTTTATTGGTAGAGAAAACCGGAGTACCCGGTGAAAACCACCGACCTGCCCCAAGTCACTGACATCGAGCACACCTCGCCTATATCGGGATTCGAACTCACAGTGTGATATGCACTAGTATTGTGGTAACATTTTGGGTGCGAATTTAGAATGCCACAGTAAAAAGAAGATATAATAGATAAGGCTCATGAACTTTGCCTTTCATCGAGTCGTAACATCCACTCTAAACAAGGTATTGCACATATCGAGCTATCTGCTACATAATGCCTGTACGTTAACGGAGTGTGGTCAAGTGGGTTTGGTTTCTTCCGCACAACTAGTGGACGCCTCTTTCGAAGGATTTGTACTACATAGCTGAGAAACATATTTACTATGTCGTGAATTAAGTTAATATTTTACTGCAACACTTAACTCATATGCACATACTCTTCTCTCCACACCCTCTCCCGATGTTTTTATCAAATTTAATTAGGTATAATTTGAAAAAAAATCAGAGCTTTAAAATTGAATGGTATCCCAATTATATTAATAGATATAAAACGGGAACAGTAAAGTTGTTGTGATGGGGGAACTGCTCCTTGACAACTGTGCATATCAGCCGATGTATATCTTCATTAAACAAATGGCATAACAAATATCAAGTTCATAATAACATTTGTATTGCTAATAAAATAATTTACTTTCTATTTCCCTTTTATTTTCTGAAAGTCTCAAGACGCCATTTTAATACACAGGTGTCAAATATGTAAGTATCGGTGTTAAGTGAAATAGGATTAAAATCTCATTTAGAGTCGCTATGTTAAGATCACGACCGCACCCTTTGATGTTAAATATTGTTCTCTTAGAACGTACACATTATATAGTAACTCTATGACATCTGTGCTGGCTGTATGTTGCTACTTAACTTAATTGTTTCCATTTGTTTTGATGCGATATATTTTTATTGTGATAATATGATAACGCTGTGGTATGTGAGAAGAAATTAGGTAATTAAACGGCATCATTGAGTTCTAAAGAAATTGACTAATAACAATGTGCATTCTAGATTAGTGGATTTGGTCAACAATATAAATATAAATCCAAAAAATATTATTGAATGTAATTATTTATACAAATTCATTAATTAGGGACGCATTAGAAATAAGAAACACTTTTGTTATTTTATCCGTTTGAATGGAATGAATTAGGATAAAATTAATTTCTCCTGGGTGTTTTAGTACATGTAGTATAGGTGGCGTAGTGGTTTTTCCCGCTCAAAAATTGTTTTTCACGGTCTGGCATGTTCGATTCCTCATTCAGCACGACAGCGTCCATCTGAACGGGAGTGTATTTTTGGCAAAATTTTATTTGAAGCTTTTTGCGTTTACATTTTGAACATTATGTGGATTTAATTATTATTGACACTATTTTCATATGTAGTTATATGAATTATATATATGTTATATTTGCTATATTAAACTAGCACCAGCGTTGTCATGTGACTGCACTTTATTATTTGTTTATTATTACTTTTTTTCTTTTTTCTTGCCAGTATATTTACAGTTTTGCCAGTACACATGGTCTCTTAGCATACTATGCTTATATTCGTTACTAGCAAGGTTGTCATCTATATAGTACATGTACGAGTTTTTAGACCAGGAGAACTTAAAATATGTGTACAACTGTATTATTATATACTGCATGTAACTTTTAAATGTTGTTTTGTATACTATCATATGATTTGTAATGGAGAATACTAATGTATTATTATTAGTTATCTTTAATAAAGAATTGAATTGAATTGAATATAAAAGACCACACATTGCGTTGTATAATAATGATGATAATATTCTCTCTACTCTTCACACGTCCTGGTGTGGTGACAAAAAGAGAAGATTACAATATATAATTGAAATGACCGTGCTATAAACTATATTACTCATAAAACATGTTCTTGCTCTCAACACACTATTGACATTTGGAAAGTGCATTAATTTCAGATATTAGCTATAAATAGCATACACCAGGAGTTATCGTGGCCGCGATCGTAGGGTAGTTTGATTTACATTTACCTAAGTAACCAGTGCTTATTATGACTAACGTTGCATGTTGCCCTCAGTTATGATGTATACTTTTGAATCTGATGCAGTTTCTCAATACTACAATGATGTGTGGCTTTAATCTAATAATACTGCGGTCTGTCCCATAAATATAACTGACGACCATACTATGACTGAAATACTGTTAAACGTGTATCTAAAGCACAAATAATCCAACCCCCAATGTCGAAAGGATGGAATGTCAAAAAAGATAAACATATATACATGTATATGTAGTTAATTTCTTGCAATGAAGTGTCTGTTGGTACTATTTCCTCAATTTGTAGTAATCAAATATATCATATTGTTCATGCAATGGAATCATCTATTGTAACACAGGTAGAGGTTATCTTCAGACGGATTTTATTTAATATCCTTTGGTGATTTTGGATTTTGAACAGTTAAATATTATGAGGATTTTGCTATCCATTCTTTCGACATTATCATTGCCGATGAATACAGATATTGCCCTTAACTTTCTTAATACATTGCATTTAAGACCGTCTCGTGGTGTAATAGTCTAAGCGTGCTCGCCTTGAGTGCGGAGATAATCGGTTCGATTCTCTGTCAGGTCAAACAAAATCTGTAGAATTGTTATTTGGTTCTTCCCTAAACACACAGTGTAAAGTAGTGAGAGCAATGACTGGATGACTCTGAGTCCGAGTTGAGTGACCTGTCTTCTTCCCGAAACACACTGCATGAAGAAGTGAGAACTCTGGAAAGTTGGCCATGAGTCGGAGTTAAGTCAGATGTATACTACCCTAACCACATAACAATGACGGATTGGCTCTGACTTCTAGTTGTGTGACAGGACTATCTGAGGATAGTTGTTTTATTTAGCTAGCAGCATAAAAATATAATTTGGCATGTTGGCCTAGTACGCGTCATCTTATAAATAGGGTATTGTGCTCGCCATTATATAGCGTCGTGGTCGTGATCGTATGGTAGTTGGATTTACAACTACCTGTGCATTCAATGTCCATCACCACTAAAGCTGTGAGTTAATAAAGAGCTCATGGCGAGGTGTACTCGATACAACATTATGTGATAAAGTTACTTGCGACAGGTCGGTGATTTCCTCTGGGTAATCCAGTTTCATCCACCAATAAAACTATCCGTCACGATATAACTGAAATATTATTGAAAATGGCGTTAAGCGCAATAACCCTAACCGTAACCCAAAATTAAAAATTACTATGTAAAACTAGGTACAATGTACATGTAAAACTCAACCCTTTCACTAGAAGAGGCCCTAGTATACACAATTTGATACTGTCAAATTCCAATACTCCAGGTTGCATCTTTGACTATATTAGTTGTTATATTGACGTGACATGGTATTGCTGTAATCTCCAAATGGTCTACAATAAAAAAAAACAAAAAAAAAAAAAAAACCTGTGTGTTTATCCCCCCGTTATGTCACTTGACTCATATTTTCTTTTCCGTTACCATGGAGGATAATAAAATCTTATCATTGTTATAATTCAGTTTTATTTTATTTATTTTCTTTTTGGTTACCATAGAGAATGCTAAAATGGTATGGTTTGTTACAATTCCGTTTTATTTTGCCATTCGTTACCATAGATAATGTTAAAATGCTATGTTTATTATAATTCCGTTTTATTTTATTTATTTTCCTTTTCGTTGCCATAGAGAATGGTAAAATGGTATGGTTTGTTATAATTTCGTTTTATTTTATTTTACTTGATCGTTCCCGGAGCAGAGCTATAACATATAACCTTTGCATGTTGGAAAAGACTGAAATTAAATTAAAAACATACGATTACGTGGTAGATAAAACCATGGCAATTCTATAGAGCTGTCCACAAATAGGAATTTAATCAAATTCTGTTTTATTTTCCAACACATTTTATGGGTTTAATTACGTGTTTGGGCTTTTTTTTCTTGGAAATAAAAGATGATAAAATCCAAATATATTTTTGATCTATTTGTTTTCATGCTGTTGATTTATTTTGCAAAATAACATTAAAGACAAAAATAAATATTATACCAGACATTATTAGTTCTCTTGTTGATATTGCTGTTTTATCAGAATCGTTACATAATTAAATGTTATGTATAAAAGAAGACGAGTTCTAACCTTTAATTTTCTAAATTAATATTTTAAGAAGTTTTTGATTCATTTATTGCAATATATATAAATGATAGATATGCAACTATAAGCTCTTTATGTAATAATTTTGTATTTAACAGAAATAATTTCGCTAGGTTCAAGAACATGTTAATTATTTTAAATTAACTTCTTAATAACATTTTCTTTCGACTCTATACCTTTTTTCAATATATCTTCCTCGTGCTATATTTGATTTAAATCGAAATTCCTTATGGGCGACAAGACAAATGTTTTTTAAAACAAAGCAAAATACACGATATACAAGGATACTTACTAAACTATGTGTGCTATATATACTACAAATTTAAAGCATACGTGCAAACATTACTTAAGAAATAAATCATGGAAGCCAGAATGTGTTGGGCATCATAACATGGGTTGGCGGATATTAGTATTTTATCCCGAGCCAGAGGCTTCCACGATTCATTTCGATTCTGATATGTCTGAGTACAAATACGGTAGTATACTTTGATTGGAAGACGGTAATTTATATTTACGCTTGCGGAAAATGTCGCACACAATTTATGACGCCAATGGATTAGTCAGTCACATTCACCGGCGCATGTGCGAATGATATTACACCATCGATAAATCTCTCGTGTGTCTACAAAGCGAAAGAATGACGTTATGTTAGAATTAACATTTTATTCGTTTTCGGCTTGATCACAGGTTCAATGGAAATTGCCCATATTTTATAATGGGCATTGTCAATTATGAATGACAAATTTGACAAAACTTTCTGCAATTGCTTCTATTTTCTCTTTTAGAATTAAACAGATTGCCAATATGTTTGATTTATGTATTAAACGAGAAATCCGTATTACATGTAGGATGTGCCAAACATATCAATTGGCTAATCGTCAACGGTGACAGCATTCCTTTCAGTAAAAAAAACCGCACTAACCATCAATTCTTCAATATTTTCAATTTCTCACGACTCGCGTGTATCAATTTGAAAACCTCACACACTGCTTTGAAGCCCGTGCTCGCTAGACTTAATTTTCAGACAAATTAAAATTAGAAGCAGTGGAAATATTTTTATTCTCTTTAGATTTTAGCTCTGAATAGTTACTACCCATTATTGTATCGGGGAGCGGCAATTCGTTCTTTCTCCTTTAAATTCTTAGAAATTAAAAGGTGAAAACGCAAAGTGGCCGCTCCCGGCTTCCATAGATGATGCATTTGCCAGACTGATCAAATGTATCGTACTCGGTTGTTTGTTGAATACTAGAAAATTACTCTTCAGAAACTGTCAGTTTTCTACACCTTTGTGTTGTATGGCTTTTACCACCATCTATTTCCGGTTTATTACGTACAAATATTGTCTAGTCATTTTTGATGGACCTGTGTACGATGTATGGGAAGGAAGAAGAAAGCGTATATGAAAAATCGAAGGTGTCTTCTAGTACGTTTCACATTGTAACCGAGTCTCCCGTTGTTACAATCTCTGAAATGTTGATTTTATTTTTGAAATTCATGACTGCCGCTGAAATGCACCAGGAAGACGATGAAGAAAAAAATGGAATTTGCGAACAAAAGTTTACGATGTAAAATGTCAAACAGCCATAGTCGCGATGGCAGTTTCCATTAAAATGTGTTTATATAAAATTTATAATCCTGAACGGGTATATTGTATTGAAATGAGGGACCTGTCGTGGTCGTCATTGAATGGTAGTTGGATTTACAATTACCTGTGCAATCAGCTGCCATCACCACTAATAGTTGTGGGTTCGAATCTCGCTCATGGCGAGGTGCACTCGATACAACTTTATGTGATAAAGTTTGTCACAAACTTCCGACAGGTCGGTGGTTTTCTCCGGGTGCTCCAATTTCCTCCACCAATACAAAATGATCGTCACGAAATAACTGACCTATTGTTGAAAGTGGTGTTAAACACAATAACCCTAACCACCCTTGTATTGTAATTTAGAATTAAATAATGACTACGTTTATAATGAAACGCGTTTAGAAACTAAATAGGTTTTACCTCTTACTTGTATTAAAACCCAGGTGCGGGTGCAAAATGTAATGTTGAAAAGGGGGGTCACATATTTCGTAGACGAGAAATCTAAGGTCCTCAGTGTCACATGCTCCTTGCACTTGTTCTATGTAGATTTCGAAAATGGGTAGATTCATTGTAGCCACTAAAAAGGGATCCTATCAAATACTGGTGGGGGGGGGGGGGGGGGGGGGGGGGGGAGAGAGGATGGATGATGAACTCAACTGCTCCTAAACAGATTTGAACAGAAACAATTATAAAAGTAATTTTGTCTGATTATTGCAAATCTACCAATTGGAATTGAAAATGATTTTTTTTTTATTTTGCAACACACGTGTTAATGGTATGTTACATTATTACAAATACGTATAGTAAGCTATAGATATTCTTTTGTCAATGTCCACCCCATTTTGATTATGTTATTTGATATCAGAAGGTACATAGATACATGTTATATTTCGAACAACAGATGATTAATTCTGTAGCCTCTATTTTTGCTAAATCTATTAATAATTTATAAACACATGACACTATGAAAGCGTCAATTAATTTGGTGGCGGCGTAAAACTTCATTTCAAGAAATCGGAACAGAATAAAAAAGTGAAAAACAAAAAATACCACACTGTCGAAACAGTTCCAAAGTCCAATCGAAAATCGTAGAAAGAGGAAAAAATAATGATCAGATTCTCTCCCATTATTCGTGAATTTATAGTGGGTTAATATTGAAACGCCAACGATTATTTTTTGACGGTTTAGCCTGTTGTTCCCAGGGGTGTTTGAAAACTACTCACATTACCAACTACTTTAGAAGGTGAAGAGGGACAGTTTCAAAACACCCATTATACCCATAAACTAAACAATTACACCATCAAATACCTTCCAGTGAAATATCTACTTTGATCTTTATTGTGTTCAGTAATATGCGGTGAGAGGTGATTGTACTTTTTGCTGAGGGTTAAAATTATGGTGTTTAACGCCAATTTCAACAATATTTCAGTTATATCGTGGCAGTCAGTTTCATTGGTGGAGGAAACCAGAGAAACCGGTGAAAATCCCCGACCTGCCACAAGTAAATGTCAAACTTTATCACGTAATGTTGTATCGAGTACACCTAGCCATGTGCGGGACCTGAACTCACAACTTTAGTGATGATAGGCACTGATAGTTAGTAGTAAATCCATATACCATACGATCATGACCACGACGGTGTTGTTGTTGATATTAGTTGATTATTGACAATCACTTTTTAAACTAAGCTTTCATAATTCTTTAGCAACAACATCATATAGACAAATACTAGTAGATAGTTAAATTATATTGGTCTCTTTCATCAAACACGTCTTTGTTTTCTAAAAATGATAAGATTTTATTTTTATTACAATATTGTACAAATGATCTAATCGTCCACACTCTTCCAGTTATCCTCGTATTCATAGCAGAATACTTTGAAGTTGTTACTTCCCAATCTCTTGAAATTTAATCAAATGAAAAACAAAGCATACCACACGGTAAGAGGGGAATTCCAACTTGGGGTTATGGTGTTTAACGCCACTTTCAACAATATTTCAGTTATATCGTGGCGGTCAGTTTTATTGGTGAAGGAAAGCGGAGAAAACCACTGATCTTCCGCAAGTTACTGACAAACTGTTTCACATAATTCAAACTTGAAGCCTATATGACAAGGTCAATATGAAAATAATTGGCTATCACTTTTGCAGTTCATATCATTCAGTGTGTTAATTCGGTGATGTTCCTCAAGACACAATATTATGTAACCTTTTTGTTCCATTAACATAGTCTAGTCCAGTTAAATAAATGTATGTTCCTTGCTAATAAATAACAATGTTTAAGTAGCTGAGAACTTTTCATCTTTCCATTTACACTGTAGAAAATGACAGTCTGAAATCTAAGATTTGCCATTGATTGTCTTTAACTGTACATTAGGCTTTGCTGAAACCTGATAAATCTATGACTATAATGTGATCACTTTTTGTACATTTGTACATACAATGTTAGATTGTATTGATGGGGCGGCACTATTAAATGCTGACAATCCTATAATGATTATCTGTAGGTTGTTGATTATATTGTTTATTGAGATAGACAACACAAAATATCTTCTGAGACTTTATTGAACGTTAATTCATGCTTAGCCTTCGATTTCTCTATAGACATTACACATACTCTAAAAATACTAATTAGATTTGTGGAGATAGACGTATAATGTAAGGAATGCTATCTTACAAACCTATCCGGCTATTGACGAAGGTTAGAAAGTATATAGGTGAAGACAGCAGAAGAAGGAAAACAGATTGAACCACCAGTGTATTGTATCAATAAGACAATGTTTACCGAGAAACCAACGAAAAACCAATTTTCTGAACTTCAAACTGTTACGTCGGACAGCCAAATATAAGCGTAACAGTACAACTTTGAACACTGAAATAATTAGAATAAATTATCAGGAACTTAGGAATAATAGCCAGACAGAAGCGCGTTGTTTTAGGTTTTATTTAGATATACGCATATTTGAAATTTGCTTTACAACACTGAAATCGTGGACTTTTTTATCAAGACATTGACACCATTTTTCACTGGACGTAATATCGTGCGAAACGTCTAAATAAACGTTTGAGAATACCGAAGAGGCAATCAGAAATGGACAATCCAGAGAAACTGGCTACATTGGGTGCACCAGACACAAGACGAAGACAAACACAACAAAATACACAACACAAGATGTGCTGGACACCACTATGCGCAAACAAACAAAACTAACGTAAATAAGAGATGAGCCCTCCTACAAACAATTGGAGGAAAAGACGAACCCAACATCGTTTTTATGCGGAAATCGTAACGGACATCACAATACGGAACTAAAAACGTAAAGAGATGCTCTTATATAAAAACTAATTATAAATCAGAGACAGTTTTGTAGCTTGTATTTTTTTATCCATTTTGTCCTAATGTGCAATTTATGGAACACCTGAATTCACTTCCGGTTTTGTGTCCTTATTTGACCATTGTGTATTGTCTTTATGTACGATTTCTGATTACCACATAGGCGTCTTCACACTTTATTGTCGTCATAGTGAATTAATGTTTATAATGTTTTCCCTTTCCATCCAATACAGTACCCTTATATATTCAGAAAACTTTGAAGATGCTAAATCATAAATCGAAGGACAGACAATACAATGGCCAAAGGAAAAATAATAATAATAAACACAATAATCATCAAAGCATCGTGAAAACTAAAGATTGAGCAACACGAATCCCATTAAAAACCGAGGGTGAACTCATCTGCCCCGGAAGTGTAAGAAAATTCCTGTTCCACCAGTATAACCCCGTCGTGTTAGTCTTGTTACAAACCCGGTGACAAGTCACGACTGAGGAAAGGACAGAATAGTGATGACGACAAACAGAACATAACCATGGTCATGTGTGACACAGATGTTCCGTGACGGTTATCCAAGTCATGGTGGCCACCGTAAAACTATCGAAGTGGTGACTTCAAATTAACCACTAGGAACATTTGGTTAAAATAGGAACTGATACGTTTATAAAGAAAGAAATATAATCTGAATCATATTCTTGGTTCTATATCTTATTTTTGGGGAGATTATTTTATTTATTTGTTTTAGTGAAATGCTTGAAATGAGGTCTTCCAGATTACCATATTTAGAGTATTCTCCCTTTTCTCTATGATGATATTTTCCAAAGCCAGGTATCATACATTGACACAATCGGATTAAAATAAGATCTATCACTTTCTCCTTTTCTGATATCTCGCGATGTGGCAGATCTGAATGAGTGTTCTGATCTTAACCAGATCGACATTGACATACACCACATTCCGAAGAAGAACCTTGTCATGTCATTTATTATTGTTTTTAGGTGAACATCACAACGTATATTATAATATTAGTTCCCTTTTAGAAGTCGGATTAAAACAATAATTTTGTTGCTCATAATTCTTTGTTAGAAAATATGTTCAAACGTTCAGACCACGAAATGGACATCATAAGTTAAGACCCGCAAGGCTCGTCTGGTTGTAAGTTTCATTGGTATTTCTTGAAGTCACTGACCATCAGATACGCGTAAATACTTTAAATAGCACAAACGCTAGTGGTAATAATCTAAATGGTCAACAGACACGTGATAATACTCTAAATAGCCAACAGACACGTGGTAATACTTTAAATAGCAAAGAGACACGTGATAATACTATAAATAGCAAACATACACGTGGTACTACTCTAAACGTCCAACAAACACTTGATAATACTCTAAAAGTCCAACAGACACGTGGTACTACTCTAAATGTCCAACAGACACGTGTTAATACTCTAAATAGCCAACAGACACGTGGTATTACTCTTAATGGCCAACAGACACGTGGTAATACTTTAAGTGGCCAACATACACGTTGTAGTACTCTAAATGTTCCATAAATACGTGGTAATACTCTAACTGACAATGTTGGTGATATCACTTTGCCAGCATTTTGTCTCGCAAGGTTATTCCTATCAGGAGAATCTATAATTCTGGTGCAGTTGTATTATATGTCATATCAATACTATTGAATTCATTTTGATGATTATTTTGTTTATTAACAAACTAACTACTATGACAGGCAAATATGTGCAGTTTTAATCTGTGATATACATACTGCAATTATATTTTGATTCCTAGTTGATCATTGTTTCCCTTATAATGTCTTTCAGTGACCTTGTGTGCTATTTAACATTAAAACGACGGTAAAGGTCATCAGCTCTCTCTTTTTATATAACTGGTATTACACCAAAATCCTACTTCCACCTTCCCGCGGTGGGCAGGGGTAGCAGAAATTACTTATCAATTAACTAATTTCTGGCTGACGGAAGAGGTGTTATTATAATATATATTATATAAATATTACCAAAATACCATAATCATTATTAAAAAAATTACAGGTAATCTGCGCAATTGAAGGATTGCAACAGGTAAATCTCAAGTAAAAAATCTGCGCAAATGAAGGATTTTTTTCGCTCAATTGTAAGGCTAATCCGCGCAAATGAAATGTACCGTTACACTTGCATACATATGACAACATTTACGTCCGAAGAATAGATATGATATGCCATGCAAAAATAGCAAAAGTGGGCCTCAGCGTGCTTGCTCGCACAGTTATATGCAAGGACCATAATTTTACTCACATGTGGAAAACACTTGCAGAACTGCATCATTAATATCAGTAGGATGTGATGGTTGGGCCCACAACACTAGTTCAACACTTCCGCTTTCTAATTGCAGTACCTGTACCAAGCCAGGAAGGCCGATCATGCATATGTATGATACAATATTTCAAGATTTTATAAGCAACGCCCAGACACATATGTGTAACATGAGGTAAATATACAATATTAAACATGAAATATGACGAAATTAACTGGTACAAAAGGTACAAACCAATAATGTTTTATAATATATGAATACAGGGGGAGATCCAGGGGGGGGGGGGGGGGGCGCACTCGCCCCCCTAAAATTTGGGGAAAATATGATTTTTTTGGCGTAAAATCGTGATTTTTCACACGAAATACCCCAAAATTTTCGCACCTCCCTCCGTTCGGCGCAATTTTTTTAAGTGCGCCCCCCCCCCTCCCTTAACTTGGAATCCTGGATCCGCCCCTGGAATAGGGGTATTAAATTTACGTCTGTTTCTACGTTGTTGTTTTCCGATTTGAACTTATAACTGTTTTGAGGGTGTGATACTTTTTTTCATTGTATTCTTAAATATAAACATCAAAGACTGCAGCATTAATTTGTTGACCAGTTGTAAATTTTCATTATTAATTTATTCAGTTGCACTCGACCCCATACAGTTGGAAATCGACATTTAAATACTAAACAACGATATGCAGAGATTAACAAATGAGATGTAGTTTTTGATCTTATACATGTGGCAGAGGTTTTATTGGAGTTTTATACGGGTTAATAATATACAGTCGGAATTAGAGAATAATGATCAATAATTCTGTTATAGTATTAAACGCTTCTTTTCAGGAGTTCATGCATGTGTAAACGGTGCCGATGCACTCACAAACTGAATAAACGTCCGAAGGGCGTTTATGTAAAGTTTGTGAGTGAATCGGCGCCGCTTACACATGCATGAACTCCTGAAAAGAACCGTTTAATACCTATAATTCTGAAATTCAATATTGTAGATAAAAATGTATTATTCTTGCATATCCCTGGTCTAAAAATCGCACAAATTTAAATTCCGTGAAATATTGTTGACGACTTTGGAACATTAACAACATGACGTCATGTGAAGACTTCCAGTTTAAAACGTAAAGATCAGGCGTCATTTGACTTCGTGTACGCTTCAAATTTAATAAGATTTAACTAAAATAAGTTTACAAGGTAGGCATTTTAAATATTTTTGTATATTGTTGTAAATATGACATGTAGAATTTCACGTTTTCAAGATGGTGGATCCTCGTAGTTACGCTTACAGATTGAAAAGTTCATCGAGTTATGAACGAATTAAAGAAAACAGGTGACAGTGTCCTTGTCCAATCAATAGGCACGGAAACGATATACTTTAATTCTATAAGAATTATTTTATTTTATTGTTGTTGACGCTATGGTTAGAATGTTGACATTTTGCCTTTAAATACAATTAAATGACAATTGTGTGGAATCGTTTGAAATATATATAATTATACTTTCACATGACAGGGACTAGAATGCCAATGATTATTATAGTATTACAGTAATTAGCTACTATAAAACTACGTTTGTGTATTCGGATCTAATTTACTATAGAATGTATTCATAGACATTAGGAAAAGAAAGCTTAAGCAGTGTTAGTGAACTATTCCACCAATATCAACCAAACGAACAACTACCTTTCACCCCATATCATTAGGGGCCGTCGTGGTAGTTGGGCTTAATTAATAAAATACCTATGCGAATTCTGCTCAGGCGAGGTGTACTCGATACAACATTATGTGATAAAGTTTGTCAGTGACTTGGGACAGGTCGGTGTGTTCTTCGGATACTCTGGTTTCCTCCACCAATAAAACTGACCGCCACGATATGACTGAAATAGTGTTGGCGTTAAGCACCATAACCCTAACCCTCAAATCATTTATTACAAAAAGACAACGACATATGGCTATCACTTTTTGTGCACCCAAATATATCTTTTTCCCCCAATAATATATGTTTTCCCCAACTCTATTAAAACTCTTTTAAATGATGATAACCGACAATGTTGTTAAACACAATCAGAGATTTTCATTGATTTACTTCACATTGAAAAGACTACTTTTTTTCAAAAGTTTTATTTTTAAATTGAAAATTATTTCTATCTATTTATTTTATATAATTCTTCGATTTCGGACGTAAATAAAAACAAATGTTTCATTTGTATCAACAGTGACTGTGATTTCTATAGACCAGACCCATTAAACATGAAAGGCAATGTTTGTCATATAAATAATTGATATCACTGTAATTTTCACTACACAACCCGCGATATTGAATATGTCGTCAAATAGCATTTAATGATAATTTTCTCAGAAGTTGATCATTTTAATTACACCATTTATGCCCAGAAAAACTCCATTATTGAAGATTTAAGAGCTAATTAACATTCAATTACCCGCCATGTCAAACAAAACTAATTCTTGCATGATTTCATTATCTAGGTGTTCAACAGCCTTGTATTACAACGTAACCAATTTCTTGTATATCGATTAACACAAAATGTGGCATGCGGGCTAACTTCTATGACTCACACCAAGATCAATCTTAAAACCAAAAGCACGTGTGAGAATTGACGAAGATGTCAATATAACGATTCTCGATAACTGATTCTGGAAAGCCGTAGTAATCGTGTCAAGATAAAGAGGCACTCGAAAGAAAATTATGTGTAGGACATTTCTTAAAGAGGTCCCTGGGAAGGACAATGTTCTTGTGATGCATCACGCCCTACAAATGGTGGAGTGGTCCGATCTAATCTAAAAAAAAATTAAACGGAAGCACAGTCGTGGTCGTGATCGTATGTTATTGTAGTTGGATTAACAACTACCTATGCAATCAGTGCCTATTACTAACATAGTGAGTTCGAATCCCGTTCATGGCGACGTGTACTCGATACACCATTATGTGATAAGTTTGTCAGTGATTTGTGGGAAATGGTTCGTTTTCTCCGGTTTCCTCCACCAATAAAACTGACTGCCACGATATAACTAAAATATTGTTGAAAGTGGCGTTAAACACCGTAACCCCCACACACATCCCTAACTCTGAGCGATTTGACAAAATGCGGGGAAGGCACGAGACATTTTAATCTTCTAGAGGATTACAGATTTTTCCACCACTGGTTCAGCGGTGTTAAAACGCCGTAATAATGGGAGAAATATAGATGTTCCTTCAGTTGCCCGTGGGTTACGATATTTCTCCACTCGAGAGAGTTAAATTTAACATTTTAACCACAAGACGTCAGACGAGTGGTTAAAACTTTTAATTTAACTCTCGAGAGTGGAGAAATATCGTAACCCACATGGGCAACTGAAGGAGAATTTGTTTCTCCCATTATTTAACACGAACTTTATTTCAAAATGCTTTAAAATTACCGATTTGACAACATGCGGGGAAAGGCACGAGACATTTTAATCCTCTAGAGGATTACTGATTTTTCCACCACTGGTTCAGCGGGGTTAAATCGCTGTAATAATCGGAGAATCATATTTCCACGTCAAAAATGTTGATATTTTTGGATGTGAAAAATCGGTATTTTTTTCTTCCAATTTTACCAAACTTTCTCGTTGAAATTTGAAGGGTCGGATTACAGATATGCTTTGCATCTTTCAGGCCTATTTAGTTTTGTCTATTAAATGTGGCAACAAAACTTACACCAGGATTTTTGTATAATAAAGATGGATGAACACCTTCAATTTACATGTGTTTACGGAATTCCTGATACCATCTAAATTACGAAGAATTCAAGCCGTAAATAATTAGAGTTTACTAAATGTCAAGCACATAATGTTTTTTGATGAGTATTTTCTCCTAAATATACTCTCAAAAATTTACATCTGTTAAGTATATCTGGTTTTTATCTGGTTTGCAAATGATTATTTCTTTGTTCACGAAACTCTATAATAAATTCGTGTTTACAATTTGTAGGAGATTTCTTCTTAAGTAACACAATATAAGATACAGTGTTAACTTGAAGTTCTCTACGTTTGCCATGTGCCGTGCAGTATATGTTTAATTTGTAGGAGATTTCTTCTTAAGTAACACAATATAAGATACAGAGTTAACTTGAAGTTCTCTACGTTTGCCATGTGCCGTGCAGTATATGTTTAAAATAGATGTAACTACGTATCGTGTATATTATGGAACTTACCCTATCTTTAAGGCAAAGCATGTGATCAAACTTCTTAATAAAAGATAACGTTTTTCAAGAAGCATCTTAATTTCAAGGTCATTAGTTTTTATGATGGTAAAATGCATATCATTGAAATAAATTCTGCTGCATTTTCACAGATTCAAAAACGGTTGCTAGGATACATATTTTAATGTTTTGTTTTAATGTAAAACTCTTCACTGAGTTCTGATGGAAAGAGTCGGAAGCTTAAAAAGGAAAAGAAAAGAAAAAGGAAAATTTAGTGTGAAGGGGTTAAGTTACTTATTACAACCCTGACCACAGATGGAAAGTACTAATGGAATTGTACATGAATGACATTCTTAGACTTAACTAATATACTACTAAAGCGTCCCTGCTGACAGAAATCTATAAATTTAGTGTTTATTAGTCCAAGGAAATGGCTACAGCTAAAACTAATCGTTAAAACACGACGCTTATTGGAAACAAACAGACGCGATATTGAAAAAGAAAATACGTTAATATTATTGTTCTATTTGTTGCATATCTTCTGGAGTTTATTAGTGAGTAGAGTTGTTGTACATATATTTTTATAATAACAGGATATTATAACGATACACTTACAGATTATCGAACAATTAGTAATAATATTTACTATAAAAATTCAATAAGTAACCGGAAATATGAAATATGAAATATTTAACATGCAGAAACGCGACACGCCTCATGATTTAAAGGGACGTTTGAATATGTGAATGTTTATCGTGTATTACGTTAGTAAATATTGAGGATACACACATACTCTGTAACAGTACACAATCAATGTAGCTATTTCACAATTTTAAATGGAATTTTCAGTGCTTTTCCTAACATTTTCATTCACATGGATTTTATCACAATCATCTGAAGGTAAGTTCTACAATAGATTTTTACATTGATTTGGTTTTTTTATCAACAAATGAAACCATCCCCTTTTATCTGTATGTATTGTAATGGATATAGATACATACGTAAATATTTACTTTAAGAAAATCAAAATGTCTGCATATTGCCTTTACCTCTTTCTATTTTTAATTTAATAATGTCTTTGATATTTTGGACTGACTTGTAACACCCCCCTTTTTTTCATATAGTTTTATCTTCCTCGTTCCGTATTGTTTTTATTTAACAAAGGTATTTTAATACGATGCAGATACATCGAGAAACAGGTAATATTATAAATATATAGTCCAAAGGATAAAAATGCAAAGACCATGCAATAGTGGAAGGGTATTTTTATATTAAATTTTAGGGAGCAATCATTTGTTATTGTCTCTTTACTCTAACAGTAACGTCAGGCAGGATATTAGTGCATTCCATCCATTATTCTAACTGTGAAATTATATACAGTAAGCAATAACTAGAAACTAGTCAGGACAGGGCCGTAAGCCAACTGGACCAATTGCTCTCAATTAAGCCCCGCCCTTAAGGGGCCCCGCGCTGGAGTTGTCTGTTCTTGGTTGTTCAAGTACACACAACAACACACTGCAGGTTTTACAGTGACAAGAAATGATAATATTTGTTTGGGGCCCCACACCTCCTAAGGCCGACCTTGAGTCAGGACATCAGCACATGCATATGTTTGAATTCCATTTAAATTTGACTATATTGTGTATTCAAAAGACAAACTGTTGTTATTTGAAAGGTAACGAAATGCACACAATATATTAACAGACAGTCACAAAGATTAAGATACATGATAAAGTAGTATATACTAATGTACAGCATAGTACCATTGTATGAATAACAGTTTATCATAAACATTTGGATTATATGACCGACTAAATGGTTATATAGAAAAAAAAACGTAGATTGTTTGATTGACTTAAATGGTTTTATAGGAAAAACGTGTCGACTTGTTGATTGGAAAAACGATGACATGACTGAGAATTTTTTAATTATTCCTGGAAAATGATATAACTGTGTCGACTACATGTAAAATTGTAATAAAATAATGATATGGATTCGCGAGTTAAAACAATCTTGTCTATATCACTATAATGTTGAATTTACGATACCCATAAAAGAATTTAATTTGTTGGTGTTTTGTCTATATTATTGTCTTAAATCACTGTGAATAAATAAATAATAGGGTTATGGTGTAATAGATAGACCCATATAGATAAATAAATAAGAAAGGAACAAAGAAGCAGAAAAAGACATTTATATGGTCAAGAAATGACAAATAAAATAAATGTACTTCTGTAGCCACGAAAGGGATATACAAAGCTACTTTTTGGCCACACATTGTATCTAATCTATGATGTCTACATACGATGTGGTCTTTTTAATACTAAATGATTTTAGATGAAAAGTAGTTGTTCATTTTGTTCATACTATCACATATTAAGAAAACTTTGAAGATACCAAAGGGGTAGTCAGAATCCGTAAATCTAAGGACAGACAACAGAATGGCCGAAAGAAATCGGACGAAAGGACAAACAATGATCTACAAAACACCACAAAGAAAACTAAGGATTGAGCAACATGGACCACACTAAAACGGAGGGGGAGGGGAGGGAGGGAGTGAACTCAGGTGAAAACGGAGGGGGAGGGGAGGGAGGGAGTGAACTCAGGAGCTCCTGATAGGAAGGCAATTCCTGATCCACATTCATAACCTAATTATATCAACTAAATGCCAGGTTATAAAGTTACACATACATAGCATGTCCTAAAGAACTTATAAAAATATATATATATCAGACTCCTCTTTGTCTATATTCTATAAATCACTTTATTAAATTCAGAGGTCAAAAGACCATGGTATTGTCAAATATATACATTTATTAATGGATAAGAAATGCGCTTAGGTTTATAATGTACTTTACTGATCAAATGTAACCATTGTTTAAAAACTTAAGCTTTTTAAATTTGAAGATAGTATGATTTATTTATGTTATTAAGACCTTGTATAACAGTTAAAGGTTGTCAGATCAATATTTTTATTTATTATTCTTGATTAAAAGGGGGAGGAGTATTGTAGATCTGCTTGATTACTGGAAGTCTAGTTATCAAATGAGCACAGTCCAATTTAATTAAAATTAGATCTTGAATTGCCCCCCCCCCCCCTTTTCTGATATGTCGCTTAATGCGCGACATATCAAGAAAGAAAAGGGGGGGGGGGGCGATTCAAGATCTAATTTTAATAATATTGGGCAGAGTCTTGATTCCAATAACCTTTCCGTCTGCTTATCAAGAGAGGGGGGGGGGGGGGGGGGCAGTGATCATTTAGGCCTTGTTGATATATTTGTTTCACTACTGAGAGTCGGGTTATGATGAGGTATGGGTAGTGGTTCCATTTACCGTTTTTAAGGTTTTATGATATTTATAAACCTAGTTAGTAAGAGAGAAGACTTGTGGTTAATCGGTTTTAGCTAGTCAGATGTTTGTACATATCCAAAGCCAGGGCTTATTGAGCTGTCTGGTGAAGTAAAAAGAGAGATGCGTTCGTGTTGCTGTGTTGTCAAATTGTACCCCAACAAGTACATAATATTATGTTAGAAGTATCGATATTGTCTCTCTGTTTCTATGTTTTTTCCGCTTTGGGGGGGGGGGGGGGGGGGGGGGGGGTTGGAACTGTTCCGACAGTGTTGCATATTGTTTTTATTTATTTATTAACATTTTATGATCACTTGTATTCTGATCATTCTGAAATTTAACACCACTAAAATATTTATAAATAAACCCATAAAAACAAATAAACCGTCAAATATACCATTGGGTGATACGACAAAGGCAATATCTTGTATTTCATCTGTTGTTGACTACTATTGACGTAAAAAGCGTCTTTTTGTGATATTTTAATTTTCTAGTGTATAGTGTCCCGGGGAAGGATGTTAAAATGATTAAATTAGAATAATATTAGAATTTTGAATACATTGTACCGCTTGGTTGGTCAAATTATCCGTGTGTAACTGGACAGGAAAACTATTAAATCATATAAATTTAGCGTTAACATCTAGTGATGAATATTTAATTTAAAAATACGATCGATGACATGATTTATATTTAATGTCAAAAATTGTATTTTAATTAAAGAAAAACGACCAAAAGATGGAACAAATTATATGATCTATAAAACTATGTTGTACATTTGGGCCACACAGATGCAATGTTTCTAAAGGAACGACCATTTTATTCTGAGAGTGGAGGTTGGGGTTGTTGAGACCTATAGTTTTTAAAAACAAATATTTTGGCCCTGTAATAGTTGAAAATAAATAATCTTAGCATGCTATACCTCTAAAATAAAATATCTAGACCCTCTCGTGTCTTTTACATGCATATAAGGGGGAGAGTTTGGATTATGTTGTTTAATGCCACTTTCAACAATATTTCAGTTAAATTGTGGTGGTCAGTTTTATTGGTGGAGGAAACCGGAGGACCCATAGAAAACAGAAAGTTAATTATTCTAAGCTTACTTGAAAATAATAAATATAAACCTTCCTAACTTGAAAGCACCCCCCTTTTTTCAAAATAAAATGGTCGTTCCCTAATGGTCAAGCCGACTTTTCCCATAATCCTGTCTTATTTACATAAAATGTTATGATAAAAGAAGAAAATTGGACTATACACTCGACTGTAGTTGATATATTTCTCAATGTTATATATCAGCTTTTACCACCCCAAAAAAATTGATAGTTTTGGAAAACAATCAAACATAGATAATTGTATATCTACATTTAGTACTGATAGATGAATATATGTATGATGGGATATACAGAAAGAAAATACGAGGAATTATCACTGCCAAGGATAACATAGTTATAACATGATTGTCATTAGTGTAGAAAAAAAAAATAGTAATCAGATTGTAACGTTCATTTATGTCCATTTCTGTGGGTCACGGAGGTCACATTGTCAATGATGTAAAACAAAAATAAAATCAGATTATTACTGTTAGAGGGGCCAGGTAACGGCTGAATCCATGTTTTTAATGGCGGTCTCCATAGACGACAAGAAACTCAGGCTTGGGTTTGGGTTTATGGTGTTTGAGCGCCTATATCAACAATATTTTATTTATATTGTGGCGGTCAGTGCTATTGATGGAGTACCCGGAGTACACGGAGAAAACCACCGACCTGCAGCAAGTCACTGACAAACTTTATCACATAATGTTGTATCGAATACACCTTTCCTAAGCGGGATTCGAACTCACAACTTTAGTGATGATAGGCACTGTTTGCACAGGTAGTTGTAGATCCAACTACCGATCACGATCGCGACGGCCCTGTTGCTTTCGTGTAAGTCATTTTTTAGATTGATAAGCTCAAAATTATCAATAATGTGAAGAAAAAAAAATCAGATTTGTACTTTCGCTTAAGTCCATTTCTGTGGACTGCTGAGGTCAAACATTAAGTTAAAAAAATCAAATCACACGCGAAGTTCAATTTTATACGAGTAGAATCGTGTCCGTACGCATTATAATTTTGTATAGAAATTAGCCAATTTTCTGGAACTGATCCCTTCACAGATGACAGTTTAGGAGGATGAAATAATATAATTTTGTTGTAAAGTTTATTATATTTTTTCAAATTGGATACATGAAGTTAAGTAAGCACGTATTAGACGTTTGATAAACATTCGTAAATTAGAACACGAACATGTTTCTTCTTATATATATAAAACCCAGATTTACATAAATATATTATATATACGTCTGAAAATTAAACCAAACAGTGTTAGAATTAGATTTTAGAGCTGTAAAATTTTTGTTCTAACCTCGAGGGATTTGAACTCACACCATTGATACACTGCAGCACCATTCGCTTAGCCTTACGTCCAGCGCCCTAGACCACTCGACCACATCCACTCCCTATATATATAAATAGTATACCCTCACGGCAGAATTAATAAAAAGCCATGATATCAGATCCTAAACTTTAATAGTTGTTATTGAGGATTATTGGGGTATAGAAGAACGACAATAGTAAACATTAATACAGGTCAGGCCCTTCAGGTATCTTATATTGATATTAAGTACTATTACAATTTTAACATTTTTAAATACCTTATATTTAAGATTGACGAATATTTGTGAACAACGTTGTTGTACATTTAAGCTGTCATTTATACCCTTAAGTTAATCTATAATTGATCATATTGGTATGGCGTATTGAGGGAGTTCGGGATTATTCTACTGATAAAGTTGAAGATCATACCCTGACAGCAATAAACAATCTCATTTATAAAGACGACTAGATAATGAACAGAAAAAAATATTATATTCAATATTCATCAATTTTCGTGCAACGTCCACTTTCTTGTATAGCAGAACAGATGTAATAATATAGGGTTGTTTCATTGATTTAGGGAATATGATATCCAAACAACCAGGGACGGTCTTACGCCAATTGGACCAATTGCTTACAATTGGGTACCGCGCAGGAGTTATCTACTCTTGGCTGTTCAAGTACACACAACAACACACTGCATGTTGTCCAGAGAACATTATTGGGCCCCACACCTCTTAAGGCCGGCCTTGCCTGAAACAACATATCACAATTGCACGGCTTTCAGAGTACTATATGGCATACTGTGAACTTCAGTATTTCCAAATATTTGTGCAACAATCATTTCATAAAATAGGACCACATTTTCTCAACATTCTGGTTGAATCTGAAATGTGATCTGAAATGTGACCCGAAGAGACATGTATTCATATAATATGCAGATATCATGGCTGATTAAATTACATTTCGTGTAGATCGGCTACAAAAATCGTCTCCAACAAAGACAAAATGAAGTATGTTTCGCCCAGCACACCAAACACAACATTAAATATGGGAATTGATTAAACTTGAAAGACAATAATGTTGTATTCATTTCCTCCCCCAAATTATAAAATGTTAGTGACGGATACGTCTCATGTCACGTATGTACATATATAAACCTTTTACCACATAATAAAGGCCATCGATGGTTTTTAATACACTGAATTCGATAAGCTGCATGTTTGATACCGGTAGTAGGTAAAATGGGGAGCACAATTCAACCATTGTTATCATTGAGGGTGTCTTTTGATTGTAATGTTGCGTTGTTCGAGTGGCCGCTCAATCCTTAGTCTTCTGTGTAGTGTTTTGTACATCATTGTTTGTCTTGTTGTCTGTGTTTTTTGGTCATTGTATTGTCGGCCCTTCTTCGAGTTATGTCTTCTGATTACCCTCTTTACATCTTCATACTTTATTATGTTAGAGAGATCTCTTGTTCAAAGTATGTAATCTTGAACTTTATGTTTTAGCTACTGGGTTAGCTATGCCAAGTGTTTAAAAACGAAATATTGCAAATTGAAGGACCGTGGTTGTATGGTAGTTAGTTTATTACTACCTATACAATCACTAATGTTGTGAGTTCGAATCCCGCTCAGGCAAGGTGTACTCGATACAGCATTATGTGTTAAGGTTTGTCAGTGTCTTGTGACAGATCGGTAGTTTTCCCTGGGTAACCCCAGCTTTATCCACCAATAAACTGACCGCCACGATATAACTGAAATATTGGTAAAAGTGGCGTTAAACACCATAACCCGTAACCCGAAACATGACACTGACGTCTTCTTTAAAATAAAATCGAAGTCTGTCAGAAAAAGGAAGAATATGGACAACTACTTGTATTAAAATTATCTATTTATAAATTGTTTACTATTTGATTATAACATAATTTCAATAGACTTATATTGATATAAGTATTATTTACATATTACATATCCGCCCCCCAAGTGCCTACATTTTGTATACTATATCAATATTCTTTTCAACGTTCTATTGATATACAATGCTCACGATAATAGCTACGACTATCAATTCATAATAAAATGGTCTGTTTCTATTATTGATATTTCACCGCGAATATTTAGTTTGATATATTGTTGTTGTGTATCAATCATAATTGTTATTTGTATTGTTGTTGTGTATCAGTCATAATTGTTATTTGTATATGCCCTCCTGGGGCCCTGAGTTGGTTAATAAACTTATTTCTATTCCTACAGTCGATTTGTATAAGAACGGTTTCATGGACATTTAGTACAACTGATACTTAATGCAGAAATTTGAGTATATTTCGCTTTTAATAGTCATTTATCTACAAAAAGCGTTTGAAGATACCAAAGAAAAATCGAAGAAGGACAGACAACACAATGGTCAAAATAAAAAGGACAAACAACTATCTACTAAACACTACAGAGAAGATCCAGCAACAAGAACCCAACTAACACTGGGTGTGAAGTCAGGTGCACAGGAAGGATAGACAGTTCCTGCCCCAATAGTGGCACCCGTCGTATTACTCAAGTTTTCATAATGTTTCAAATGTGGCTTGCCAAGACACTCTTCTGTATTTCAATAATTTCACATCAGTTCGATTTTGTGGAGACATTAATACAATTTTCTGTATTCCAGAAATTCAAATAACATTTGATTAAAATGGGACGTTATGCATTTATTTTGTCATTCAAATAAAGTTTGATTAGAAGGGTAATCAAATACCATATTGTGTACTCAAATAATTCCGAGCAGTTTAATTTATATGATAACTTGAATGCTACCAGTATTTCTGTAATGCCACACTAGTTTTCTGATTGACTGCTTGACAGACAGAAATGTTATTTACACTAGCAAAACATTCGTTGTGATATTTTTAGCATATCTTTTATATGTAAAACTAGTATATTTTCGCAAAATTCCACTGACTTATATTAGCAGGTCTATGACTTAAACAAAGAAATTTCACTCTAGGAGGTCATGCCACTAATCCACTAATTCCATTTAACAGAGTCATTTTACTTTACATGGTCATTTTATTTGAAAATGTCATTTCATTTGACAAAGTCATTCCACTTAACAGGGTCATTTCATCTGACAAGGCAATTCCAATTAACAGGGTCATTCCATTTAGCAAGGTCATTCCACTTAACAGGGTCATTTCATTTAAAGGACTTTTCAAGGTCATTCTACTTAGCAATGTCATTCCACTTAGCAAGGTTATTCCACTTAACAAGGTTATTCCACTTAGCAAGCTAAGGTCATTCCACTTAGCAAGGTCATTCCACTTGGCAAGGTCATTCCATTTAACATGGGCATTTCCCATGACAAGGTAAAGTAGAACATCAAATATCTCCATGATATGCTGCTGTATCATTTCTATCTTCATCGGGGTAATAAAATACAATATGTTTTTCTCATTTGTCTACTTAACCAGACCATTTACCTTACATATAACTAATGATAATACGACATTACAGACTACAGACATTACAGACATATAACTAATGATAATACGACATTACAGACTACAGACATTACAGACATATAACTAATGATAATACAACATTACAAACTACAGACATTACAGACATATAACTAATGATAATACGACATTACAGACTACAGACATTACAGACATATAACTAATGATAATACGACATTACAGACTACAGACATTACAGACATATAACTAATGATAATACGACATTACAGACTACAGACATGCTTTCTTATGGCAGTCAAATATCCTATAACTAATGATAATACGACATTACTTACTACAGACATGCTTTCTTATGGCAGTCAAATATCATATAACTAATGATAATACGACATTACAGACATGCTTTCCTATGGCAGTCAAATATCCTATAACTACAAGACGACAACGCGAGAAACATAATGAAATTGCAGTTGTTGACGTTTTCCGTCACGAGAACGTGCTCTGCCTACAGAGTAAGAGCATTTAAATGTATTTATTAACACTGTTATTGGAACGATTGTACTGAATCTTTAGTTGAAAATCCATAGGATACATTTAGTGTTGTTCTATGCATACATGATTGTATTTCCCCCATTGGGGGTAGCATGCATGTGCAATAGAACTGAATATGAAATTATTCTATACAATAGAACGAATATTAATGTATATTGTCTCTCATATAATTGCACTAACAATCTCTAATCCATACTTGTCAGAATGTCTATATTCACCTTTCACAGAAGAAAAGAAACGATGTTCTATTTCTAAGCCCTGTGGCAGTTCCCTTGGGGTGAAGCGAATCTATGAATCATTTTTATTATTTGAAGAAAGTTTAAACAGTGATGGTCAACAATTCCACCAATATCAACAAAACGAACAACCACCTCTCACCTCAAATCATTGAACATAGAAAAGAACGTTGGAAATCCGGGTACTGTATTGCATGTTTTAATCTACTAGTATGTGGCCAATGTTTTAATCTACTAGTATGTGGCCAATGTTTTAATCTACTAGTATGTGGCCAATGTTTTAATCTACTAGTATGTGACCAATGTTTTAATCTACTAGTATGTGGCCAATGTTTTATCTACTAGTATGTGACCAATGTTTTAATCTACTAGTATGTGGCCAATGTTTTAATCTACTAGTATGTGACCAATGTTTTAATCTACTAGTATGTGGCCAATGTTTTAATCTACTAGTATGTGGCCAATGTTTTAATCTACTAGTATGTGGCCACTTGAAAACTAGTTTCCAAAGGAGATGGGTGGAATGTCGACCGGTTTAAATCCGTTACATTTGTATGCCTGTCCAAATCCATGCACTGGTTTTCCTTTAGTGTGTATCGTTGTTAGCTCTGTTGTTTTGTTGGGTTGTCTGGGTATTTTTGGCGTTTGTGGTTAGCCAGTGTTTCAAGTTGCGATTGGTTGGCTTGCCTAACATTACAAATACAAATTTTCTTTCTACATATTGAGTTTGAGTATTAATAACGTTACATTGAGTACAGTTTATGGCACTACGATACCAGAACGTTTACAATCGTAATATAAAAACATTAAATAGGAAAACTAGATTTAGTGGTAAAAGTAGCAAGGGTTCACGTCAGAAGCTAAGCAATAAAACGTTCTTTCAATATATAGTTTTAGTACATTAGATGGAGATGATATGTCAGTATGGCTTGACGTCAAGATATAACTTATCGATGCTGTATTCAGGTCCGGATTATGCTATAGACTAGAATAGGATGCAGCCTAGAGCCCCGGGCCCTGTTGAAATACTTGCAAATAGCTATTCTAAATTATTTAAAGAATTTGTGATAAGTTTACTTCAAGCGATGTAAATCTCGCTAAAATATATCATGAGTAAAGCATATCACTATGGCTTCCAAATATGATTTCAAAAGTAATCATATCTGCCCGCATGCACATGCAATTGCTTTTTCGTCTATATGACTTGTACTTGTTGCGCTAATGGTGCCAAAATTTTAATAAAATCTCGTAACATTTATGTAATCTTTGCAAGGAAGCATGACATAATATTAGTTGCAAATCAATTCTAAATGTTTTTATCTCATCAAGGAGTCTAAGATAGAAATAACAATTTCTGTTCAGAATTGATTTGCACGTGTTGAAATCAATTAGTAATCTGAGCCTATATTACACGCGCTCTTTGTCCATCTATTTTTTTACTTTATCGGCTCTTCAATCGATTACGCAACAAATGAAGTTGCCGCCACCTTTGTTGGTAATAAATCATCGTTGTACCACACCTGGTGTTATTAAATGCAGTGTAGAATAACAGAAATTACAACAGAAAATTGCAAAACATGTACTTCCAATGGTTCTTACCGCCGCCATGTCTCGCAATATAATAATTAATTAAAGGTGCTCTACAATAATAAACCTACAAATTATTTGGGTTTTTTGTTTATTTGATTGTTGATGGAACAATATATCATTATCAGAAACTAAACCAAGCAACAACATTTTCAAACTGAGTGCATGTTAACATCCATACAAACTGTTTCGTGACAGTCTCTTAACCCAAACGGAACATTACTCTGCTCTTTCCGACGTTCCGAGTTTCTCACCATCCTACAATCTTGAATTAGTACAGTTAAATCGTTGTGGTCAGTTATAAGATTTATCCACAAAAACAAACTGTCTTTAAAGACAGTTAAAATAATTTCGAACACAACTGTTAGAACGATTCGAACTCACAATTTTAGTTAGTGGTGATAAGCACTGATTGCGCAGGTAGTTGTAAATCCAACTACCATACGATCACGACCACGACGTCCCCCTCTTCCAATGTAACACTAAAAATCATTCAAACGCATTACAGGAAGAAGCGTTTCTCTGCCTTATTCAGAAAAATACCCGTTCTCTGATTTATAAACGATCAGAATTATATCAGTCAGATCGTTTAGTAAGATACCGTTTGTCTACGTTAATCATATAAATCAGACAAAAATAGTATTGGTATGAAGGCGGAGGAGGTGACATTTAATTATTACTAATTAACTTCATTTAAAATTCTTCCTACATGAATCTTAGATATTCCTTTTTTTTCCCTAAGTATACAATCAAGTAAAATATAACGGCTAATTTACACGATCTGTTTTTCCATGGCTGTTAAAACACACCGTGTGAATTGGGAAAACATATGACAGATATGAAGTCAGACTGAAGACAGAGCGTTTAGAACTTTCCCTATTCTATCTGTCAAGACAGAGCAAATAAACCAATCCTGAAAAATGTCAATAAGGTTATACTATAAATATACATGTAATTTTCCCGGGGCGCAGGTTTGATAAGAGGGGATACTCTTTGCAAAAGTTCTTCAAAATCTTCTTTGTTCATTCTCACAAAATTTTGAAACCTCTTTGATCCTCCTGTTCCAGCTCCCTCATTAATGCATGGTAAGCACCAACTTCTCTTCTTCATTGTATCCATGGCCTCACCCATGTTCTCCGACCACGTTGATTGTTACAGATAATATGACATGCAGCAGCTATCATTAAAATACATATAGGAACAACAAAATCATCATTCTTCATGTAAATGTAAATAAAACAAAATTTGGAGGGAAATATTAATTAGCTCAGATGTGGAATGACATACCGTCTAAACAGACTAATGATGCATATGTTATCAGCTATGGAAAGACAGCTATGGAGAGAACAGATCGTGTAAATAGGCCTTACAGACACGTACGGTTGACAACAACATCACGTTAAACTATCACTTTTTATAATTATATTCGATGCACTGATGCGTACAAATATTCACTAAATGTTAAAGGCACTATCAAGAGTTGTCCTCCCTGTCTTTCATACGTAATGGTTTGGTTTATGGTGCTTAACACCAATTTTAGCAATATTTCAGTTATATCATGGCGGTCAGTTTTATTGGTGGAGGAAACCGGAGTACCCGGAAAAAACCACCTACCTGTCGCAAGTCACGGATAAACGTAATCAGATAATGTTGCATCGAGTACACCTTGCCATGAACGGGGTTCGAACTCACAACTTTATAGTCTTTCATACGTAATGAAATACAATCAGATGTGTGTACACGTAGTTTATGGCCTTAGATTTTCTTGCTCCCAAAGATTTAAAATTATTTCTCTTTTTCCAGTCTTTTGACTTCGAGTATTGACATTTGGCCTGATACAGAAATGCGTCGTGTGCAATAAATTCGATATCTACGTTTGTATTACACGTCATAAATTATTGTTAGCAGATATATTTCAACAATCCAGTTGAGAGTTCGAATCCTGCTCATGGCGAGGTGTATTATGTGATAAAGTTTGTAAGTGACTTGTGGCAGGTTGGTTGTTTTCTCCTGGTATTCCAGTTTACCACACACATAAAACTGACTGCCACGATATAATTGAAATATTGTTGAAAGTAGCGTTAAGCACCATGAACCTAGCCCTTTATTGTTTAAGAAAAATCAGTATTATTTTCCACGCGAACTCTTATTTCTATTTGTATTAGTTACATTTGTTACTGAAATTTTCAATTCCTAAATAATGTAATTATTAATAGAACTAAGGTTCTCCTCCCTCAGGCATATGTGACCTTAGACGATTTTGGCTACCCTGTTTATGTCCTTTGGTTTTATGGCGTCCAAAACTTTAAATTATTTGGCTTTTCAATCTTTCGATTTTGAGCGTACTTGATGAAGGTTATTCGTTGAAACGCGTCGTGCGCACTAAATTGGATATCTACTTTTTTATTTTATATGACGAACACTATGCCAGAAGAGATTTATTTTTTTGTTATGTGTAACAATTACTACCCGGCCTAATTCTTGAATTATTCTTTATAAATATTCTATGCCGTCATTGATAATTTTAAACAGAGGAAATAGATACATGCACATTTCATGTTCATTAAATGTAGGCCACCTAAATAGCTAGCATACTGACTTCATTTTATAAACATAATGACTCGCATAACCCCATTTCATATGAAATTTCACACGTTTGTCTGCATTGATAAATGAAACAGAAATCATTATACGGATACAGGATGACTAGGAAACATATCGTCATTTGATATGAAATAACATGCATATTTAATGATCGCAAAAAAAATGGCGACTAAGATTGACCCAAATTCCGATATTTCTCATATTTCGAAGGTACATGTATCAGAAATCTGTATTTTAAGAGTTATGGGTAGTATTCCACTGCATTACCTCTATCAATTATGATTTTCGAGTTAAACTCGATTGCAGTAATGCAAAAGTAAACACAAGAGTAAGTCCTTGTCAACTTGCTGCGGTCGTATCATGATGCACCCGTCGTAGCCCTTTATTTCAAAATATATTACTAACAGTATCATGTGTTGTAGTGTAGCGATTTGTCTTCAAAGTATTCATACTTTGTTCTATAAATAGATAGCATACAACATATGCGTTCAGTCGGAATATAGATCTAAATGCTCAACGAATAATGGATATTAAGTCTTTAGAGATTTATGAATTATTACAATCAATATTGAGGTGATAGAAAAGGTAATCGTCTAAACACAGCGAATCAAATAAGGAAGTAATAAAAT